>JAVMKO010000006.1:68075318-69275318 GCA_032164245.1 Sternotherus odoratus | reverse complement strand
AACCGGCAAGGGGTACAGAGTGGGTGCACAGGGGCTATAGAGATCTCCTGATATGAATATAGAATACGTATATTCTAGTTCATCAAAAGAATGTCATGTGAGGTCTTAAATAAGAGCCAGTGTCACAATAGTCATCAATACTGCAAAATGCATGTATGGATGTTGTGTAAACATTTTTAAAAAAATATGCATTATATATACATGCACTGAAAATTATGTTCTTAAATCTGTCTAGGAACTGACCACCAGCAAAGCTGAAAAATATGTTCTCTGTCAGATAAACGTTTATCTGACTGTTTACATGTAAATTAAGTACTCTATGGGATTTCTGAGGCAGAGAATCCAGCCTTCCAGGTACAGCTCTGAAGGAGAGGAAGATACTGCACCTGGATTAAATGTGTGCTTCTCCCAAGCAATAAAGGCGGCATTGGGGCTTGTCACTGACTGAGAACAAACAAAAGGCAGGAGGCACAGATCTTGGACCCCAGCATCTTCAGCATAATCCAAATACCCACGTGTGGGTGCTGGAGTGGACAACCAGTGAAAACGGAGTCCCCAGAGTCTCTTAATTCCTAAAACTGCTACTAACATTAAAAACTACAATAAAAACAAAAGACTGTGTACAATCCTCTTATCTCTTGCTGATGCAAACAGCACCTACTCGGATCATGTGGTATGACAAGGAACTGAGGGTATGGATGGCACAGATTGACCTTTATCACTTTGGAAGAAACCATGAGACAGAGCAAGGTCACATTTGTGGACCAAAAGACTTTATTCCTTTCAAAATTCTCTGGCTCGAGACATGGCTTATGCATGCTATCCTCAGTGGAACATTATAGGGACAATCACTCAAAAAAGAATTCAGAATTAACTCTCAGAAATCTGGTCCTTTCAAAATAAAAAACATAATATATTAGCCTGCATGAAAGGCATTTCATTAATCTTATTCCAATATATAGAGAGCAAAGAGAATGAACAATGTAACAGTTCTTAAATTGTGTAAATCTTTAGAATTCCTCTTTTGACCTTCAAAAAAGTGACCTACTGGGTGAATAATTATGATTAAATAGGCATTGTAGGACCTGCAATTAATGGATTAATGATCACTCAAAATCTCTTTTACAGGAATGTACTAGACAAATCTTTGACCTGGATACGAAGACCTAAGATATGAGAGAGAAAAACCTATACAACTACTTTTAAGTATGCTTTTCTGATGTATCCTGAAGTTAGTTTTAGAAGTGACAAGTAGTTAACACAACAGAGTAAAACAAGACTTTAAAAATTGCCTTACGGTATGTGTATCATATCTGGAGATAGATGGCAAAGATGAGAAGAACAAAGCTGGACTCACTATTCATACTCAATAGTTTATAGACAAATTCACCACTGTATGTAGAGCTAGGAAAAAATGGATTTTGTAGTTCACTAGCAGTTCTGAAAAAACACTGTTCATCTCCAACTAAAACCAAAAAATTATATCTTGGTGAATTTAATAAATCTGGGTCAAACAAAACACATCATTCAACCCAAAACATTCTCTTTCAGGTATTTTTAAAAGGCAACCTTCACAAAACGGCAGGGGGAAGGAGATGGTGGTTGCCTCTAACTTTTAGCCCAGCTCTTAGGATGCTCATCTGGGATGTATGTTATTCATAGTTGCAATCCATAGTCATTCATAATGAGAATGAAGAGTCATTGGGCCAGGAAGAGAGAGTGAGGAAAAGTGTGAAAGTGACTATAGCCTCATGACGAGACTTAGAATGAGACACCCATTATATATAAATAGTCATTGGATTTGAACTTGGAACAGCTTCAAAACAAAAGGAAGTTTGAGACCAGAATATCCTATAGCTCAGTGTTCTGGGCAGCCCCCTGCAGTGTGCAAGAACCAAGTTCAAATTCTTTCTCCACGTCAGGCAAAGGGGGGGGGGGGTGAGGGAAGATAGGAATTAAAACTAGGTCTCTCATATGCCAGGTGAGTGACTCAACTACTTGAGTAAAGACTCTAAGGAGGGCACCCCCAACTTATCCCATTACGAGCATGGCATCTAATATCTCCCCAAAATTTTGGCCAAAACTATTTGATGTGTCAAAGTTGTAAACAGTTTCAAGTCAACCCAAAGTGCACGTTTCAGTCAATCAGCTATTCAACTGACAAAAAAATTTCAGCTCTGCTTTTATGTTCAGGAGTTGCTATTTGCAATTGCTCTAAAACTTTGTAACACCTTACTACAGGTTACGGCTCTGTGTACTCCATAGAGAGCCAGACCCAAGTTCCATGGCAAGGTCCCTGGATTCTGCGGAGCACTGTTGAAAATTCTGCAACAGATTCAAATTGCTTAAAAAAAAACCAACCCAAAACAATGAAGTTTATATTGAATTTAAAGATGAAAATAATATAATCACAGAGAGCAGCTCCACAGTTATTTATACGAATATTAAACAATATTGTTGCTGGTGCTACAATTTCAGTTTTAATATGCTGCATTTTTCTTTTTTGACAATGCCTGAACTGTCACATTGTCAGTAAAATCTGAAACTAACTGATATGCAGAGACAATTCAAACCATTCAAGAGTTACACTTTCAGTCTGTATGCTCACTCAGACAGACAGCATCACATTTACATGCTTATGTTTTCAAGGTTCTGTCTGCAACTATGAAAGATAAAAATGTAAGTTTTTTGTTTATTTTAGTTTTTTGTTCTAATGAAAAGATTGCCATACAATTGTGCTTCAGGAACAAATTCCCAAATTCCACCACTCTGAAACGTATAGGGCTCTGCCTATATGTTTATAGTGAGAACTATTCCCTGCCATGTGCCCAGTTGACTTATGTCAGATTCACAGATTGTAAGGCCAGGAGGGACCACTGCGAACATCCTGTAGAACACATGCCACAGAGCTTCCCCAAAATGATTCAAGTATATCTGTTAGAACACACATACAAGTGTTTCTGTGCACAGAATTAGGAGCAACACTCAAATTCGCAGCGCAGTGAATTCAAGCCTAAAGAGATTAAAAAATGATGTCTAATGAAGCATAACTGATATTTCCTTAAGGTTGCTGGTCTAATCAATCTTTGACCGCTATTCATATTCATTTTGAATGTTTAGTTTGGCAGGAAAGTGTGGCCCAAAGATTTCCTCAACGAATGTGCAAAATATGCAACTGTCTGACACCAGCTGAATGTTGTACCACATTTATAATGCAATATAGACTATGCTGACGGGATTCCACTGTTCTAGTTGCACCTTGCAAGAATGGCAGTAGTCAAAATATGCCACCGTATTCTGCCACACCAATACAGCTTTCACCAGTGGGCGGTGGTGGTGAGCTATTTAAATTAATGGGGAATGAGTAATACGTGTCATCAAAAACACCCACCCATGCGAAAAAAAGTGACCTGTATAAAATGCTTATTATTTTATACCATGCTCTTGTGAGAGACACAAATTAATTGCTATTATCTTGACATATGAAAGTTCATTCGCTATCCTACTAGCAATCTTGTTCTCTTTATGGTAGTGAATCCTCAATGGGAACTTTGTTAAACATAAATACACATAATACCAAATAGAATTTTATGCCATAAGATTATTTTGAGACATGTAAGAGATTGCATTTACAAAGTATGTTTTCATCCTGGACACGTGGTTTCAGAAGATGTGCACACAGTATGTAAAGTGCTTTGCCTAATTTTGTTTTGCTATCCCTTTTTAAGTGGATTTGGGGAGTCTGCATGCTTCAGCTGAAGGGGGTGAGATGCCAAGTCTGCATCTTTGTTGCTGGCTAGCATTTTCAAGATACCAGCCAATTAAAAAGGAGTCCATCAGTAACAAATTTGCATAATCTGTACTATGAGAATTTCTGACATCTTCTCAAATAAAACTAAGCAGTGGGGAGGTGGCAGTAGTAGGGCAAACATAGAACCAGAACTAAATTCTTCTATTGTCCCTTAAACAGGGCAAAAAGAATATTTAGAAGACAATGATGAGAAGACTGGAGATAGTCATAAACCGGAAGCTTGTGGATTTATGGAGCTGAAGTTTCAAGAGCTGCAGCTGAAACATCAGTGGTAGACAGGCAAAGCACATTGGAATTTGATGTTTCTCATTTTATCAATCTGAAAGCTCATGGCTGACCAGTATTTAACCCCATCTTAGCTTAGAAAAATGTATATAATGAGCAACGTAAAATAATTTACATTGATAAACTGATAAATTTGAAATGAATATCTAATAATTGAACCAAGACTGGCAATGAGAACATTCTTGTAATGAGAACTGAAGCTTTAATCCTGGTTAACCATCAAGCAACTGATTGCTTACAAGCACCTTTCATTAAAGTCTATTTTATCCTCAGACTCTTGGCTCAGTACGTACTTTCCTAGTTACCAAAGCTTTTTCCAGCTAGCTGCAGAGAGCAGCTTTGCATAAGTCACATTTCTTCTAGTTCATCATAATGATGAAGGTTGTTTTTTGTTGGTTTTTGAAGGGTGGATGGGGCCAGAAATACAAAGGGAATTCCATGTTGCCATTTTGGGTAGCCAGCAAATGAAGATATACAATTTTTCATTGAATCCTTTCATTTATTAGGGAAAGAAATGACAGAAGCTTATGAGAATCATGAGTGATTAAGGGGAGATACCATTTATTATAGCGTGATTTGCAGACTAATCTTGTGGCTAGAGCTATTAAGACAAAACAATAGAAGACAAAAATGCTCATGCAGAGGATGATGAATGAGTATAAAACATATCTGAACACATTTAGGAATAAGATATTTAACCAAGAGGACTGAGCTCTTAAAAAAAAAAGCACCTATTTAAATGAAATTTTAAAAGAATGTGTCAAACATGCTAGTCAATGTAATGCTATCAAACATAACACTGCAAGCAAATTGTAAGGAGAGAAAGATTAAAATGTTAAGAGGAGAAAAGGAAGGGAAAGGCAAAAACACAACGTTTAACAGCATAGAGGAAGACATGGTAAAAGGACAAAAAGAAACGGAGGCAAGTAGAAAAGATTTAAACTGGAAAAACCTCCATATATTATAGCTTAACAGAAAATTGCCTAACACATTGTAAAGAAGTATTCATGCTGCAAGAAGGTTTTCCTCTCTCTAAGGTCATGTAAGATTTTACATATAAATCAGGAAACCACCAATTTTGTAATGTCTTTAATGTTTATCCTTCCTCCTCCCTCTCTCTCTCCCCCACAAACCCAGTTTTGTGGTTAAATCCATGTTAAGGTAATTGCTTTAGTTACCATTTCCTTTTCATGTCACTAGTGTTAGCTTAGCATTCAATTAAATCATACATCTGTAACTTATTTTGTAATTTCCAAAGACATCTGCTTTATTCTGTAGGAGAGAGAAAAAGCCAGTTTTCTCTGAGAAAGAAGAGCTATAATGAGTATTCCTTAGCCAAAAAAGAACTAACAGTTTCATGAATGCATAATTAGAGAGCTCATGAAGTGGACTTCCCTACCCAGGAAAGCAGAGGAGTTAAATTGGTGGGAGGAGAGAAAAGGGCTCTTTAGCTTAGTGGAAAGTACAAATTACTGAAAAGAAAAAGAAAGAAGAAGAAAACACTCTCTTTGAAGATTTTATAAATAAAGTCCATTTTTAAATTTGTGCTTGCTTTGGATATCAGAAATATCTGAATATTTTCAAGTGATTTCATGAAGACAGCCATCTTTCACCCTCAATTCTGCTTATAGGAGTACCTCAAGGAATTTGACCTATCCACTATCACTGCAGTCAAAGGAAATTCTAAAACAGAAAATTATCAAATTTCCACAGAAAGTGTGTATTATACTATGTCTGGTTTGGAGAGGAAACAAAGGTTAACAAAGCCTCCTTCCACCTCCACTTTAAAATTCTACATGGAATGGTCTTACACTATGAGAGTGCAATGCATTTACATCCATTACCATTCCAGCAAATCTCTCTCCTCATTCGAAAAGGCAAGGTGCTTGTGGAAGTGAAAGAAAAGAGCAACTACTACACTAAAGATTTTCTGCAAGGCTATCATTACCTTGGTCATTGCTGACACCCAGTTGCTGGAAGAGTCCATTTGAAAGAAATAAAGAAAGTAGCATTTATATGGTATCAATAAACTATGAAATACCATTAATTACCATATTCATAGTTAAAGACCCCCTGGTTTTGCTGTCCAGACTGAAGAATAGAATAAGGTGTCTTTAAATGTATCATGGCCAGTCTCTTGAAAGATGTTGAAAACTTAAGCCATTCATTTTTTATATTTAGTATCAGTTTTAAGGGAACATGGATGATTGCCATTCTAATTATCTGCCTCAATCTCTGCATTCAGACTAAGGAGATGTCTCCATACAGGTGCAGAGAACCGCAACATGGCCACCCCTGATAAGTAGTCAGACATTAATGAAATAGAATTTGTACATCATAGATTTTCATCTAGGTGCTGCAATGGCTAGGGAAGCAAGCAGCTAGCTTGGCATAAAATTCTAGTTTTGTTTATATTGTAAATATTAAAATGTGAAAGCTGCTAATTGCTTATAGGAATAATTGGCTATGTCTATTAGCAAACAGTGTTACCTACATCCTCTGCTTTGCTTCAGTGTTTATTTTTTACACCTCCTTTGTTAGCATCTTTTCTTAATTCAGATTGTAAGATCGTCAAGGCAGGAACGGTCTCTTACTGCAGCCCTGATCCTGCAGTCTGATCCATGCTGGTAGATGTCAATGGCTGTGCAATACCCCAATAAAGTCAACTGGGCTCTGCATGGGATCAGGACCCCACACATGAAACAGATGCACGTGGGGCCCTCGGGTGATTCAAAAGCCCATTTACTTTATTAGGATACTGCACAGGCATTAACATTCTACCTACCAGTGTGGATCAGCTTGCAGGACTAGGGCCTGTGTGTGAACAGCACTCAGCCCAATGTGACTGGCAACCCAAGACAGATATTGTAATAATATTATTGTTGGCTATTAATAGATGCAATTGAAATTTTGGATTTTGTTCTTGTGAAGAAAAAAGTATTTCTAATCTAGCTGTTCCCTTGATGCTCAAGTACTGTGCAAGCAGAACATGTCATGCAATTAACATTCATGTGAAGTGTCTGAAGCACAGTCTTTAGTGACAAGTCTCCATAGGAACAAAGCTGTAAGTGACATTGATATTGTTTAGGACATTTAAGCTGTTGGGATAAAAATGTTAATTCTGTCTTCTACTGAAAAAAACATAGCAAAACAGAAAAGGTTTTATTTTAAAACCACTTAAATTCAATAGTCAGGTAAAACAGTATATTTTTCATTACAAATATAGTAATAAGAACAATGTTAATACCACTTCTTTGCATTTTTTTAAAAGATACACACACAAGACAATAATAAGTACAAAGGGAGCTCAACTAGCCTGCGGGGGGGGGGGGGGTGGGGGGGTGTGACCATGGTACTTTGAGTGGACAAAACCTGTTGAGTTTGAAATTTCTAAATGAATTTTAGTGCCACTTTGAAAGCTAGAAAGTTTTATCCTTTATTTTAAAAGCCTGTTTTCCCCTCAATGTTGAATCAATTTTAGAAGTTTAAACCTTTTAAAAGAGGATTCTCCTGACGTCCATTTGCAAAGGAGTGATTTATATATAAAAGGTCTTGATTCTGAGCTAGATTCTTAGCAAAACTTCAGTTGGTTCTGAACCTGGCAGATTGAATCTCTGGAAAAATCTCCCTTGAACATGAAAATCCTTAGGCGGTGTAGTGCCTCAACAGTGGCTCCCTTTTTCACTCTTCTCAAAGCTGACAGCTTGGGTGGCAAAGACTAGGGGCCAGGGCTCCCCCACGCCTAATTAACCCTGGTCACCTTAATGGCTCCTTGGGGGTCTTGCAACCTATGACAGGTTACTGCACTCCCCTAGGATCACACCAGTACAGAGCAGCCCCAGCCTCTTGTGAGCATGGACAGAAACTTTTACAAGTGCTTCTCAGACACAACGAAAAGTCGTAGGCCACTGTTTACTTTCAAATTAGAATTCCCCAAGATGCAACACCTCATCTATTTAAATATTCTAAATTTTTAATGTTAAGTGACAATGATAAAGTATGTTTAAAAATTATGTAGAATGAGTTCTTCATCCAGACTTGCCCCAAACATATACCTGTGCTCTACTAATGTTGGGTGTATTAACATGAAGAATTCTCTAATATTTAGAAACCTACACTTTGTATACAGTTTGACCAAGGTAGTATAAAAGTGGAGTCAGTATTTTTTCTATTGTATGCAGAATTGATATTTGTTTTCTGAGATATTTTCACAAACAAAAGGTGTAAAATCTCTCATGAATGAAAGCACGTCTTTCTCCTGGTCTTGAAACTGATGGCATGGTAGAGATTACATGCCCCCATCCTCACTTCATTGGCAGTACCTTAGATGAATAGTTGGTACAAATCAAATTCTGACATTTTCCTTGGAAGAGCTATCGTGTTCTTTTGTATAAGAAGCACAGGTGCCGACTGTGGGTGCTCATGTGTTCAGCACCCACCAGCCATAGTTTTGTACCCAAGGTCTGCTCAGAGGGCACTCCCCAGCCTCAGACAAAGCTCGATATGTTCTGTGCAGCTAACAACTTCTGCCCTTGGGCCAGGGAGTTTGTTTATAAACAGAAGCTGGATGATTAAAACAACAAAAGATTTAGAATTAAATTAAGGATGGAAGCATTGCCAGGCACTCCAGTTAAAAGATAGGAAACACAGTAGGAATAAATGGTCCCTTTATCAGAATGAAAAGAAGTAAACAGTGGTGTCTACTGGGGGCAGTAAGGTGGCAAAATTTACAGATGAACAAAATTACTCAGATAGTTATACCCAAAACTGACCGTGAACTGTTACAAAAGGATCTCACAAAAATGGGTAATGATGACAAAATAGCAGATGAAATTCAATGTTAAATGCAAAGTAATGCACATGGCAAAATATAATCCCAGTTATACATATAAAATGATGGGGTTTTAATTAAATGTTACCCATCAAGAAAGAGATCTTGGAGTCATTTTCAGTAGTCTGGAAGTACTATGCTTCAGAGAACTGCAAATTTATATGAATCCTTCTCACGGTGCCTGTATCATCTTTAATTGCAGAACACTCATTCTCCAGTTTCATATAATCATAGGACAAGAAGGAAGCTTGAGAGGTCATCTAGTCCAGTCCCCTGCACTCATGGAAGGACTAAGTATTATCTAGCCCAACCCTGACAGGTGTTTGTCTAACCTTCTCTTAAAAATCTCCAATGATGGAGACTCCACAACCTCCTTAGGCAATTTATTCCAGTGCTTAAGCACCCTGGGTATGGCTAGACTACAAGATTATAGCGTGTTTGTTTGTAGCACATCCCATTCAGCACACTAGGTTTTGCGCTAGAGCCTGTGCACATTCAAACCCTGCAGCGCTAAAGAATGGACACATTTGCAGCGCTTCTGGCGGCAGTGAGAGTAGCGCGATAGGGCAGGTATCCCAGCATTCAGCAGGGAGACAAGTTCAGGCGGTCAGTGACTTTTCAAACTGACAGGCTCCACACAGCTCCCTCCGCAAGCATTCCCCGCGACCCCGAAAAGCAGCAGAATTTTTTTGTAAAAAAGTGGACGCCCCAGTCCCCCCCCCCCCGCCCGGGTTTCCGCTGCCGCGGGCGGGCTACCGGCTTTGCCCCGTCCCCCCGACCCCGCCGTGGGCGGGCTGCCGGCTGCTATTCTTGAACCTATGTTTATTTAGTACCAATCTAAGCTCTTGATTTTTCAGTGAGAAACATGCAGGGGGTCACCTGTACAGTGCTCTTTGGAGGACTGGGACTTATATTTCCTGCATTTCCTAAAGTTCAAAGGAATACTGTAGGTATTGAGATATCTACCTTGTTTATCTGAAGTAAAAATAAGAAGTTTAAGGACCATGTCTATAGATTCCCCTAATATATGTGCATTTCCTTCCTTGGTCTTCCCCTCCCCCACCCCCATAACTATTACTTTTAAAATTTAGGACTACAACAGTTGCCATTTGAAAACTGAAAATGTCAACATTTTAATGGTATCTATTACACTACTTAAGAGATATCTGGGGCTGCTTTAAGAGACACCCACTTTTCTCCTTGATGCTTTGGGCAGTACAGCAAGATACAACTTCCTTGCTGAATGAAAGCCATAGAAACTATACAAATTTCACTTGTGTGTGTGTGTGAGAGAGAGAGAGAAAAATCAAAGCATAGATTTAATTTCAAAGCTAGTCCAAAAATATTTATTCTAAGTTCATGAAAGTTTCATAAGCATATGAATTTAGGTCTCACTGATTGATAACACCAAACAGCCAAGCATAATGTAGCAGCTAAAAATGTCTCTCCATCCTAACCTGTAATCATTTTTGCTTTCTAGTCCTGGCTCTCTTCCAAGCAGAAAGATTGACAGTTAGGCAAAGTTGTGTGGTGTTTTTAGGATGTGGGTCAATACTAGCATATGATCTAGAATAGGGGTCTCCAAACTATATGAGATGAGGGCCATATTAGATTTTTGAAGGGGCTTCGCGGGCCGAAGCAACTGTGAAAAAACGTAATATATGCAAATCCTCCCTTTGCTCCTCCGGCCACTGCTGCAACCCCCACTTTACTCCTCCGGCCACTGCCGCGGGGGCACTCACCCCTCTGTGGATGAGGAGGCAGTGGTGGCTTCTCCATGTGCCTGCTCAGCGTGCCTGGTCATCTGGAGGGCCGGACAAATCAAAGTTGCGGGCCGGATCCGAGCCCCAGGGTGTAGTTTGAAGACCCCTGATCTAGAACAGTGGTTCTCAACTGTGGTCCGCCACTTGTTCAGGGAAAGCCCCTGGTGCGCTGGGCCAGTTTGTTTACCTGCTGTCTTCGCAGGTTTGGCTGATTGCAGCTCTCACTGGCCTCAGTTCGCCACTCCAGGCAAAGGGGGGAAGGGGGGCTGTGGAAGCTAACACTGTGGTCACAGTGCAACTCTAGACAAAAAGACCCCACACACCTCAAGGAGGGGTGAGCGAGAAAGTTGCAGTGTTGCTAATTGCCAGTGTAGACAAGCCCTTAGTTATTTCCAGCAGCCATCATGAGTGGGGTAACAGGGGAGAACGACCTGGATTATCTCACTCCCCCACTCTTAAATAGGATTTGCATAAGGCTGGTGTCCTTTGTTTCCCTAGTTTGACCCCCCTTCCCCTACAGTGCAGAGTTACAAGAAGTCCCAGGCAATGTTTAAGCATCAGCTGACAAGACCACCTGACTCTGTAGGGCTCTTGTAGCAATTCTCACAGGCTCACCCACAGGAAGACTAAACTCTTTTCCAGTCCATTGTCCTTGTTGATGTGGACAATCTGTTCTGTCTAGCTTTTCCATTGTTGTAGCTGAAGTATTAGCAGCGGGCATCACCCAAAAGCAGCATAGTTGAAATACAGATACATGGTAAATATTCCTAATTTCAGATACAGAAATGATACATACATAAGAATATTACAATCACATTCAGTAAATCATAACCTTTCCAATGATCTCTTACATGAGCCACCTTGCATAACAGATACACTTAATGTCATTCATATCCTAAGCATCTTTTCATAAAGGATATGGAATGACACTTCACAGCAAGGATTGACTCTTCTGTTTGAAAAACTACTAACACAGTGCACCACAGATATCAAAAACAGCACAGGTTGTCAGAAAACTGTAGTGAAGTGTGTTAATCAAATAAATACACTAAACGTTAGAGAAATGATTACACAGTATTCTAAGAAAAATGAATTTTTGCATTGTATGTGCGTCTCTGCTGATGCAGCATTTCAGACTTTAGATGAAAATTCTGGGATTTGGGATTATGTAAACCAAGACACTAGGTTGTGTGTTTTATCTGTAAAATCCTTAGCCTTGCAAATACTAAGGTGAAGCAGAGCGTCAAGAAGGAATTGTTAGTTTCAGATAAGAAACTGGATGTAACGGGGATTGACAGGTAAAAAATAGATATCAGAAGTAAACAGATGAAAGCAATTTTTAGCAGAATAAGTACAAGTGTATTTCTTTAAGATTGGTTATTGTGATTTATGCATGAGAATGTTTTAATTAGAGGTTTAGGGTAGGTACACAGATGGATAACTTGGCAAACTGAGTCTGTGTGAAGTTACAAAACAATGGATAAAAGATAGGTGACTGAAAACAACAAATAAGTGGAGAAGACACAGGGGAAGAATAGTCAAAGCAGAAACAAGAGATTTGAAGAGTCCCCCTGTCTCAGGAGAGGTAATCTGATCAGTTTTCTTTCTTTGTCTTATCTGTTTTTGTATGAATATGTAATTCACAGATAATAATAGCATCATCTTACCTCATACCAAAATAAGGGGTAAAAGAAGGAGAAGGTTACTCACCCTGTGCAGTAACTGGGGTTCTTTGAGATGTGTCCCTTGGCGTGTTCCACTTTTGGTGTTGGTACATCCCTATGTCTTTGATGAGAGAATTTCAGCTGCAGTGTCTGTCCAGGTCGTGCATGCATGGTCCCCTTCTCAAAGTGTCACTGGAACCTCATCTAGCGCACGTGTGACCCAACCCACTCAGTTCCTTCTCTACTGTAGTAGGCCAGATTTAAACTCTGAAGTAGAGGGGAGGAGAGTGGGTAGTGGAACACACAAAGGGATATGCATCTCAAAGAACCGCAGTTCCTGCACAGGGTGACTAACCTTCTCACCTTTGAGTCATGTCCCTGTGGGTGCTCCATTTTAAGTGACTGAACAGCAGTGCCCCCAATTTGGATGGAAGGGACTTTGGAGTTGCACAAGTGAGTGAGGATAACACTTACTCCTAGCAGTTCATTGGAGCCTGAATTCTGGGAAATCGCATAGTGTTTTATGAATGTGTGTTCAGATGCCCAGGTGGCAGCTCTACATATATCTATGATTGGAACGTTGTTTAGGGAGGCTACTGAAGTTGCTATCAATCTGGTAGAGTGAGTTCTGATCCCAGATGGAGGTTGCAGATTTTTTGTTGGTAGCAGAAGTGAATGCACAAGTGTAGCTAAGCAGCCGCTTCCTTTGACTTACAATACCACCCTAAGACTGAAAGCACTATGTACTTTTTACAACTGGCAAAGCTACAATAGTATTTTCTACCTTGGGAATTAAGGATTTTTGTCTTGTTCCCACCCCCGCAAGAGAATTCACAGTGCAACCCAAAAGAGAAAAAACAAACATCAAGATTTAGATCTAATCCAGAACTATCATAAAAACGAGGTATTTGTGAACTGCAAAGTGGTAGTTCTGCAATGATATTCCTAAAGGTTTATTTCATGCTTTTTTCCCCAAGTGGCAGAACTCTGAAACTAGCTTCAAGTTTTTAAGCTGCCCCAAAAGATTCTGTCATTGAGGGCATGGTTAGACTGGTGCTTTGCAGCGCAAAAACCCTCCTGTAGCGCTATAATTTTCATAGCGAACACACTTCAAAGGGAGATTTTGCAAAATGACTCCCTGTTTAAAGCGCAAGTGTTAAACCTCCTTTTCCAGAGTGATAAGCCTTTTTGCGCTAACGTTGTAGCGCAAGGGTGGGAATGTGTACACCCATGGGATCTCTTGCATGCCTCCAAGCCATGTAAAGCTATCAGCAACCCATTGAAGGCCATCAGCAAGCCATTAAAGACAATCAACTTGCCATGTAAGGCAAATGACGTGAGGTGTTGTTTTTATAAAGGTGGAAGTAGCTTTGCAGTTTCTCTCTAACAACTCACACAGCAAATAACCAGTGAAAATGCTTGCGGACGGAGCTGTGTGTCTGAAATAGACAGCCTGTCAGTTTTCGCTAATGAAAACTAACTGACAGCCAGATCTCATCTCCCTGTGAACAACTTCCCAGTTCCCCCTCAGCCCCCACCCCCCACACACACACACACTTTCCAAAGCACGTTGCACCCAGCTGAATGCTGGGATACCTGCCCTATCCCGCAACTGCTACTGCCGGCAGAAGCACGACAAATATAGCCATTATTTTGCGCTACAAGGTTTCAATTTGTACAGTCTCTAGCACGATACCTATTGCGCTACATTGGGAAGCGCTACAATCTTCAGTCTAACCATACCCTGAGAAAGCTTTCAGTTGGTCAGCTCTTCACTGGCTCACAGGGAAAAAAGTGCAGTGTCTGGAATTTAAGTGTCTCTTGTTTTATCAGAGCAGAAAAGAAAGCAGGGTTTGTTTGTTTTTTTAAACAGTAATTATGCACAAGTTGCTCTTCTCACAGCTGGAAACTTGAGCCCCTGCTTACAGAGCATAGCTGTTTGTGTCACGTCAGAGAGAAATTGCATGCTCAGGATGATGAAGCAATTTGTTTCCAGCTTAGCTCAGCCACATTTACTCTTTGTTGGGATACCTTTCAATTAGGGCCTCATTACCCTAAATAACCCCAGCCATACTTCTACACAGTAGGATTTCTCTACATCTCGGAAGTTAGGGCAACTGTAGTTCTGCTGTCTGGTAAAACTTTTTATGGTGTCTACACCTGATCACAGTCTTTCATCTGAAAAAAATTTAAATGGCTACCTGAACCATTCTCCAGAATGGAACAAGAATTAAACTATGAAATTATAGGTGGGGCTACCACATATATATGTATGTATTACGGTTTCCCAGTACTTCCCATTACAAGACCCTGGTTTAAGTTGCTTTGACATACTAGAACTGTTTGGGCTGAAATTCTCCATGTTCACTGTCTCTCTCAGGCTGAATTATTTTAGAAGTTCAGCCAAAATGGTTTAGTCATTTCAGAGAATGAGGCTGGAGGAATGCAGTTTCCCCCCACATTAAAGTCTTTTGGTGACCTTTCCTTTGAAGTGTTCTAATGCCCTGACACCTTGAAGCAGGAATTGAGATTTAATATGGGGTGGTCTGTAGCTTACCTGTGAAAATCCACACCAAAAAATGGCCATTTTACAAGAGTATGTAAAGTCACGGTGCTCAGCACAGCCTCGCTATAGCTTTGCAGATAAATTTCCTGAAGAATACATCATACTGGGAACCTCCGGCCAAGAGCAGAAAAGGACTTTTCCTGCAATTAAAATCTGTCTTGTGCTCTCAATGACACCCTACTGGGCCTCAACAGGGAAGGGGAAGCAGAGGATACAAGAGTTGAACCAGGTGGGAAAGATTGGGACTGGAGACTGGCAGAAATTTGGAGGTGGAAGAGAGAGACTGGGAACCAGTTCGGGGGGGGGGGGGGAGGAGAAGGGTAGAGATTACTGTGACTAAGGAGAGACACCAGGATAAGGAATGCATGCTGAGGCTGAATTACAGGTGAGATAAACCTTCCTATCACATTTAATTGAAGCTACCAAATCCTCCGTAAGGGGCTAACTATCCAGAGTGACAAAGAGTCTTGTAGCACCTTATAGACTAACAGATCTTAGGGATCATGAGCTTTCGTGGGCTAAGACCCACTTCATCAGTGCATGATGTGACAGAGAAAAGGATGATTTCATCTAGCATGGAATCATCCTTTTCTCTGTCACTGAATGAGGCATTGGGTGATGCAAGTTGCTCCTGACACTTTCACAAACCAAGAAGGGCATGAGTCAAATTCACAAGTTTTGGATTGAGACTCTCTTAGAACTGTGAATGTATTGAACTCTGGGAATACAGGTAAGCTGTTGATTGGTTAGTATATGCAGAGCAGATGTGCCATTTTGAGAAGGCTTCCCAAAAGGGAGTGACCTTTTCACTGAAATAGGTTGATGGTTCATTGTCCCTGCTGGTGCTTGATACTGAGGCAGGCTGTAGGGACTTGGGATTGATGCAGTGGTTTTACCATTCTGGATCTGCAAAAGCAACAAAGAGTCTTGTAGCACCTTATAGACGAACAGATCTTAGAGATCATGAGCTGATGAAGTGAGTCAAGAGAGTGTTGGGGCTCACCCGAGTACTCCCCTGCAGAGCCTGGTACAGAACTCAAGATTCCAGAGAGTCTCACTATTCCTCTGCTGTCAGCAAATGTCTGTAAAACCCATGAGCAAAGCATCCATCCCCTCTCTAGTACTAGTCTGCATAGTGGATGACTGCCTATTATTTTCTATGGGGGGAGAGAAAATACTATGTTATCATACAGGTAAAGACTATCAAAATGCAAGCTTACTAGAGGGCCAATTAAGGGTTGCATGGGCAACCTTAAATCTGGCACTCAACTTTTGAATGCTTGATTTTGCAAACAGAATAAATAGTGTTCTTTTAACATGTGGGAGAGGGGTGGGGGGTGAGAGAAGGGCAGAGATGTAAATCTATATATATAAAAGTCAAATGGTGTATGCGTGTATGTATGTATGTATGTATGGTTGTACACTTACTCCTTCCACACCGTTTGAGCTAGAGACTTGAAATTTGGTACAGTTAGAGGTCTTGGGGTCCTAATAACCATAAGAGTCGAAAATTTTTCAAATCTCACCTCTGACGACCCCCAGGGGTGAAATTATTTAAAGGCCAATCACATCAGCTGGGCAGCTGCTGTTCTCTGTGACATAGTTATGATGTCATAATACCCCCTCCAACAGACACCGCACTCGCTCAGCTCTCTGCCCCTCCCCCCTCCAACGGAACCCCGGAATCCCTCAGCTCTGTGCCCCCTCCCCACCTTGGACGGAACCCCGGAATCCCTCAGCTCTGTGCCCCCTCCCCACCTTTGACGGACCCCGGAATCCCTCAGCTCTCTGCCCCCTCCCCACCTCCGATGGACCCGAGTTGGGTTTGGTCGGAGGGTAAGTGAGTTAGGGGTGTCGGGTTTGGTTGGGGGGTGAGGTGGGGGTGTCGGGTTTGGTCAGGGGGTAAGTGAACCGGGGGTGTTGGGTTTGGTCTGGGGGGGGGGGGAAGGTGTCGGGGTGGGTGAGGGGAGAGGTGTGGGGGTTGGGGTTGGTCAGGGGGTGCTGGGTTTGTTGGGGGGGTAAGGTGGGGGGTCGGGGTTGGTCGGGGGGGTGAGGAGGGAGGTCGGGGTTGCTCGGGGGGTAAGTGAGGTGTGGGTGTCGGGTTTGTTTGTGGTGGTAGGTAGGGGTGTTGGGTTTGGTTGGGAGGGGGAAGTGAGGTGGGTGTGTCAGGTTTGGTCTACGGGGGGGGTGAGGTGTGGGTGTTGGTCAAGGGATGTTGGGGTTGGTAGGGGGAGATGTGGGGGTGTTGGGTTTGGATGGGGGGGTGAAAATGTGAGTCGGGGTTGGTCGAGGGGTAAGTGAGGTGGGGGTGTCGGGTTTGGTCGGGGGGGTGAGGTGGGGGTGTCAGGTTTGCTCTCTGTCCCCATCCAACGGACCCCGCACTCGCTCAGCTGTCTGCCCCCTCCCCACCTCCGACTGACCCGAGCAACGCCGGGTATTTTCGCTAGTACAATATAGAGAAATTCCAGCTTCAGGATTTACAAGTTAAAATGCACCACAGCATACGGAAACAGACTGGATCAGCTGAAACATAGACTTGTAACTTTCTTTATAATACACAATGTTTTTTATTCTGAAGAATCTCAAAGTGCTTTAAGCAAACAATTGATAGGTGAAATACTTCATAAAGTTTATTCTGGCACTGAAGACCAGCAACATTTGGCACAAACATAGCAAAACTATTTAGGTCTGCATGACAATGCTTAGCATCAGTGTAGGATAGAAAGTATGAAATACTATGTAAAACTGAAATACCAAAGAGGTGGGGTGGAAGGAATTTAATTTACCAGGTAGTTTCCCTGACTGGAAAGCCATGGGATATTTAATAGAGACAACCAATTAGGACACCATCTTTAAATCTAATCTGAATTATAACTCTTCAGTACCACTACCTCTCCTATATTGACTGAGAGAGAAACAGTGCTACCTTCTGAATCAACAAAACCATCTGGAAATAAATAGTCATCAGAAAAAGATGAAAGTTATTTACAAACAACAGGAGTTCCTTGATAATAGCCTGTGCTTATTCTATTTTCGGGAATACGTAGAGGTCCCCACTCCCCTGCCCCAAAAAGCCGGGCCCTGCATTGTCAGAGTCTCCCTTTAAGAGGGCAAGAGTGTCAGCTATCTTTTTAGGAAGCATTTATGAGGCCCCTGATGAAGAAGGTGTTTTTTGATATTCACAGTCTTGCCAGTTACCAATAAGTTTAAAACTATCAATTCTGGAGGTATCTAAAGTACCCAGTTTTTCTCCAAGTCAAGCTTGATTCAGATTGTGTGGATATTATAGAAAATGCACTAGCTGCACCTCTTCATAGTACTGAATAAAGATCAAGTATGCATAATGCTTCATTTAGATCTGTCAGCTGTCTCCTAATGCCACTAGTCATGAGGTTTAGATAGGTCTGGAGTTACTAGCAGGGATTTTTATGGAGCTACTCCATTTTATCCTGAAAAGTCCCATAAGTTAGAGTTGGGCAATTGCTCATCCCCCTCTACAAGTACTCTTATGCAGGAAACTACAAGTCTATCTTGCCACCCCCGCCCTATGTGTCTATAAGCAACACTCAAGAGGAAGTAAGGGGTACAGTACCTTCAATAGGCCGACATCACCTAGCCATGCATGCAAATGAGTAGCAGCATCCATCCGAAATAGGAGCTTTTATAAAGGCTATGTAGACAAACCAAGTAACTGTAATATGCGGCAGAGATTACATTAGTCTGAAAGGACTAGGGTTTGTTACTCAAGTTTCCATTATAAGGTTGTGGCCAGGGTCTTGTTGGATTATTGCCTGCACTGAAGTACAGGCAAGAAGCTGGAGCCTCAGCTACATTTCCCCATTAATTGAGTCTGTTTGCAGACTTCACAAAGCACACTGTCTGTCTGCACACTGGTCACCTTAAATCAGAGCTTTCCAAACTTTTCATGTTGGTGACACACTTTTTAGACATGCATCATTTCGTGACACAGGAATTCAGTTTTACTAGAAAACCGGAGGTTAAACTAACCCGTTATAAGAGATATGGACACATACATAAATTGTAATAACGAAATGTATGGGGACACAACATATCTCATGAAAACCTTCCATTTATATTTTTTAAAATATATGATTTGTAAGATAACAACATACATTGTTGTCATTTATGAGTAACAGTATCCGACGAAGTGGGTATTAGCCCACGGAAAGCTTATGCTTCAAAACTTTATAGTTAGTCTTTAAGGTGCCACAGGACTTTGTTACCTCTGCTATTCCAGACTAACACGGCTACCTCTCTGATTCTTAGTATGTAAATATGTGCAAGAATTTGAAAAAGTTGAATAACACCAATAACTACTTACCATTTTAATGGGATGTATGAGGTTGATGGGATGAACACAGCTTTTCAATATTTGGTGGAATAAGAGGATTGGGGTGTGGGGGGGATAAGCTCTTGCTGAGGTATGGGCTCTGGGGTAGGGCAGGCTGGGGATGAGTTTGGGATGGGTGTAGGCAGGTTGCTCTGGGACTGGAGCCAGAGAGGAGGACTCCCCCCAGCCCTTTCCCTGCCAGCAGCAGCAAGCTCTGGGTCAGCTTCCTCCTTTCCTGCCCCCACCCCTCAGCAGCAGCATACTCACTCACCCCCATCACAGGCATCAGAAGCAGGAGGGCGCTAGGACCCTGCAGCAATGGAGGCAGCATGTTGCTGCACAGAACGGAAGAGAAGGGATGCTCTGCTCTGGGGGAGAAGGTGTAAGGGGGCAGCAAGGGGAGGCCGGGGGACCCTTCGGGGGGCAGAGCCAGGTTGCGGGGGGAGGCTCTCTGGGCTCTTCCCCTCCCCCCCTTGCTGCTGGCACCTGCATCCGGCTGCAGTGCAGTCCGCCTTCCCCCAGCTGTCTCTGCGGGGGGAGGGAGGGGAGTGGGCTTTCAGCCCCCTCCCGCCCCCCTTCTGCTGGCCGGCACTGGCCAAGCCGACAGCAGCAGCAGCTTGCTTTCCAGCAGTTTTGGCCAGGTAGTGCTTTTAGCTGCTTTAACATTAGTTGCTTTAGGAAGTTCTGGGGGAGGGGCCAAGGGAAGCAGAGGGTGCTCCACGCGACACACTTACTGCCGCCGACACACTAATGTGTCACGGCACACAGTTTGGAAAGCTCTGCCTTAAATGTATTCTACTATAGTGAACTTTGGGTAACACCAGGGTCACTCAAAAATTTAAATTAAGCATCTCTGTGCTGCACTGGCCATTGAATGGAACTTCACACAGAGAGAACATTATGCCAGCATTATATATCCTAAATCGGTTTATTGCAGGGTGGATCTTAAGTTCTTGGTTTTGACCTAACAAGCACTACGGCATAGTTTGAAACCTAGCTACTTCAGGAACTGCCTCTCCCCATTTGATACTGCCACAGCTGTGATCATTTGAGGAGTTCGAGAGAACACCAGCTTGATTAACAAAACGGGGACTAGTGGCAAAGCATTTCCAAAGAGGTGTGTGGAAAAAAAAACAAAACAAAACAAAACAAAAAAAAACAACACAGCCTCTGCTACCCCAAAAGGGCAATCCCATAGGATAAGTTAATCAATCATGTTGTAATTCCTCACAAGCCAACATTTTAGAAATACAATTTTTGATTTTATTGAAAATGCAATATGTAGAATTTTACTTTGAATTTTTTTAGTTTTAATTTAATTCTTATACGTACACATAAAGACAGAGAACTGAAATGCTGTGGAATCAGTAGAATCCTTTTTAGACATTACTGATATTTTCCTTAAACTTCTGCTCCCAAACTGCCATCTAGTGACCATCTACTGAACAGAACTGCATCACTGATTTTAACTGTTATTAAAGATGTAATAATATACAATACTTACTAGATTTTCCAAATCTTTATTTTGCATAGTGAGGATAAAAGTATTTTGATTAACCCCTAGGCTGAGACTAAAACCATCTGGTCTGAGTATTCATGGCTCTTCCACAGACTTCCTATGTGAACTCGTGATAATCACTTTGCTTTTCTCGCAGATCCCCTATCCACAAAAAGAAGCTAATACTTCCCTATCTCATAGGATATTCTGAGTACAAATCCATAAAGACTATGGACTATTACAAGTATCTAGAGATGACAGTTTTTTGCATTCCCAGCATTCTGAGTATGGATCAGATCCCAAAATATTCATACAGAGAATTTTGGATGCTGACAAATAGAGGGCATTCTTTTAATATTATAAAAAGCTATATGTATGATGCATCTAGGCATACACACAGTATTTCACATAAAACAGTAGGAAACTTAAAGATTTAAAACCAAGAGATTTTTTACACAGACCCAAAATAAGTTTAACTTTTTCCTGGGTCAAGGAAGTTGAAAAGGGGATGGGGGGGAGCAGCCTTGTACCATGTCCTGAGGATCATAAATATTATTTCTGTCAGTGTAGTAGATTGGCTCAATTCATAATTTAAGTGAATATATTACCATCTCAGTAGCTGATCTTTCAACAAGGCTCCCAAGCCCAATTCCATAAAGGACTTTGGCACCTAACTCTTCATCACGCAAAGGCGCCAACTGAACTGACGTTTGTCAAATTCAAATTCTAATCATTAAAGTTTATAAAACAATTCCACCGACCATAGGTCACTTTATGCAAAGTTAGGCAGGTGCCTAACTTGTTCCCCCCCAAAAAGTGGCTTAAGCACTTAAACCACCTGACTCCACAAGAGGGGTTCCCATTTATCAATCACAAAGCAGAAATAGCAGAGGTAACAAAAAGTCCTGTGACACCTTAAAGACTAACTAAAATATTGAAGCATAAGCTTTCGTGGGCTAATACCCAATTCGTCGGATTATGCTTCAATACTTTAGTTAGTCTTTAAGGTGCCACAGGACTCTGTTACCTCTGCTATTCCAGACTAACACGGCTACCTCTCTGATTCTTGACATCAAAGCAGAAATAGTTGACTCTCTTCAGCCCAGATTTAAACACCTAACTCTGTGAGAGGGGTAGGGTTTAGGACACACCCTCCATAAGCATCTGCCATTGGCTAGTTTAAGCAGCTCCCCACCTAATGTGCTTGCTTTTGTGGCTCCCATCCTTAGGCACCTTGGCTCCCTAATATAACATACTAGCAAAAATACCCGGCGTTGCTCAGGGTATTTGTAATTGGAAACTGGGATGTAAAAAGACTACCATGTTTTTTATTAATACACATTTTGTTCAGACGTCTCAGCGTTGCTCGGGTCCGTTGGAGGGGAGAGGGGGAAGAGAACTGAGCGAGTGTGGGGTCCATTGGAAGGGGGTATTATGACATCATAACTATGTCACAGAGAACAGCAGGTTTTAACCTGCTGCCCAGCTGATGTGAATGGGCTTTAAAGCATTTCACCCCTGGGGGGCGTCAGAGGTGAGATTTGAAAATTTTTCAACTCTTACCCTGACTAGGACCCTAAAGCCTATAATTGTACCAAATTTCAAGTCTCTAGCTCAAATGGTGTGGAAGGAGCATACATACACGCTCGCACATATACACCATTTGACTTTTATATATATAGATGGGAGGGCTAGGTGCCTAACTCAGGCTTTGAGGAGTCCAGTGAGTTTCTTTGCACCTAAAAGTTTAGGCACTGCAATGCAGAGCACCCATGTCTCTTTGTAGGTGCAGACTTCAACAACAGGTCACATTTTAGGTGTATTGGGAGGCATTTAATTTTACAGGAATTAGAACAACTAGAGTTATCAAGTAACATTTGAATCAGATCAAGACTTTCGGAATTTTTCTACTTTGTTGTTTTGTCTCTGGAAATATGCTATTCTGTTTCCCTTAACAGAAGGTGAAAAACAAGAGAGACAAAAGCACATTATGCCAACTGTTTAATACCTTGTGACTTACAGTAACAATCAAAGTCACTAAACCTTCATTTTAATGATGCTAGTGACAACTTTGTAGTCAATGTAGGACAAGTCATGTTCAACATGTCAGCTGGTCACGGCAAAACCCTTATTCCAGTAGGCGCAGGGTAGTGTCATTCTACCTAAACCTAATTTTTAGCAAAGGCACCACCACCAAGATCTCGAAATAGTTTTTGATCGGGGTTACTCAAACTGGGGGTTGTGACCCTCCGGCGGGTCGGCAAGCGCTCCACCGGGGGGGGAGGGGTCGCAAGCTCCGCCAGAGAGGAAAAAAGGCTTGCGGTCTCAGCAAGTTTGAGAACTGCTGCTTTTGATGATCTGACGTTATCAGTTATGAAAACAAGTGGCTTGGGTTTCTTGGTGTCACACATCAGGCACAAAATTCCATTCTTTGGAAAATGCATTAAAATTAAAGCCCAATTCCATCAGAATGCATATAGGTAAAGACAAACATCTGCTATCTTATTGTTGTCTGGTATTCAATAGATTTTATAAACAATTGCGTTACGAGAATGTCTATCACCAGACATACGTCCAAACCAAAAAAATGAATATCTGAAGACACCACCAGTTCTGATATAAACTGAGTTTTAGTCTCAGCAGATATTCCGTTAACTCATGGCATACAGGCTTACTACTGCTACTAAAGTGGTCATGCTTAAACTTCTCAACTTTACCTCCATATTTGCAGTATTCCATGTACTATATTGCCAATATAGAGGTAAAGTTATCAACAGTAAAGTTGGAAAATTTTAAGCACACCTGTTGTAAGTTGCACAAGTTGAACCTCAAGTTCAAGCTATTTTTGTTAATGAGACTTGCAATACATGTTCTTAAACTTATTGTTCATTTCTATATTCATCCATCCTAATTTCTGACTTCCCTTGATACATGGCATTTAATCTCTGTAGAGCAACCAGGCTCTGAAAGAAGATTGATATGGTATATTTAAAAAATCCACCTGATAAACTGATTAGAGTGATGTAGGAGACAATTTTTTATAGAAAAATGTCTACAACATTTCAGAGTGCAATAAATTCTGATTTTTTTTCTAGGATTCTGGGAAGTTTCTAATTTACCATAAACATACTAGGAAGTTTGAAAAACATTAAATTCTGCTGCATCCAAATTGCAACATCACATCAAGTTTTTTTTAAAAAAAGATTAGACACCACCTAAAATGATGGGTTTGCTGTGTTTCTGAAATATGGCTGTCCTTCCACCTTGCCAATTAGAACAATACTACTGAGTGGTCAAAATTTGGTGTCACACATCAGGCACAAAATTTTAAGCAATGTTGTGTTGACAAGATTTGTAAGACCTATACTCCTTGATGATTTCAAAAATAACTGATGAACAGAGTGGCAGTCTCAGTACTACATTAGAGATCTAAAGTCAAGTTTTGACTATGTCCCTTTAAAGTTTTGGGTCTGCACTTCATCCAAATGGTTTTCCGCAAATAGATTCATTCTCAGTTCACAGAAAGTAAAAAGCATTATGAATTATGATACATGAGAATGAAGTTATCTCAGTTTATTTATGTATTAATTTAAACTAATGTAATTAAGTCCTGACAAACACTCAGATACATATAATAGATCTCTTCTCTGAAACCTTTTCCCTCTCCCCAATGATAAACCTTCCTAGGCTTTGCAATCCTTTTTGGCTTTGTTATAGTTTTTTATGCACAATCCCAAAGTTTCACAGAGCTCCAATGACCCATGCAGATCTAGTTGCATGATTAAGGTCTAATATTTATGTTAATTAATTCTCCAAACCAAGATGGGGGTGGGGGGAGAATAGTGTAGTACTTATCTAAAGTTAGTATTTTTCTACTTCAGTGCAACAAGAGCTATATATTTAGACAATGGTGATTATATACCAAAGACTACAGAAAAGGTTATCCAATATATAATATATCTAACTACTAGCCTCCAAAACCTGTTCTAGGCTCTCTGTTACAGAAAAGCAAAGTAACTTTAAGCACAATTATATTGTCACTATAAATTAGCACTTGCACTTAGTCATATTTCTCTCTAAGAATGATTTAAAGATAAACTTGCTTTTTTAAAAAAAAAATCAGTGTAGTGTTTTGCATATAGTGCTACATAAAATATATTCTATTAAATACTTATTTTAAGATAATGCCAGTTACAGAAACCTAAAATTTAAGCATACACATATAGAACAAGAACAGTCACAGATAGTTCTATGCTTTGTATGCAAACTAAGAACATAAGCAACCACCCTGGTTACTCTGCTTCTAAGATGTATTGCTTTTCTCACAATCATCATCATCATGTGTTGATTATTTTTCTGTTTTTAAGATTATTAGCTCTTTGGGACAGGGACTGTGTCTGGCTATGCTGATATCTGTACAGCACCTAGCACTACTGAAATATAAATGAGAACAATAAAAGCTTCTAAATAAGAACTTTTTGAAGTTTCAGTCTTCTTTCAGGTGAGCATATGTAACCTCCACAATACTAGGTATACCAGTAATCTCCACCCCCAGACAGCCCTCTCAGGACTGGCATCCACATAGGGAGAGGGTACACACTGGACTGATCTGCATTAGGAACCTCAACAGTATTGCCCCACTCCTTTAAAGAGAGTCATACAGATTACTTGGGAAAATTAATACAGCTTGGGGAGAACCTGCATTCTAGGGTTCGTGCAGAGCCTCTGTTGAAATAGCTACACACTCCAGCAGAGCTTCATGGTTTAAGGCTGAGCTGGATGGCTCAGGCTACAATGTTCAATCCCTCCACCTCAAACACAAAAATCAGAGAGAAAACATAGAAAAGGAGCTTTAAGTTTTACTCCATCAACTGGATGGGAAACGGTGACCCAGCTCTAGGTTTGTAACACATCCAAAAATCATTCATTTTATCATAAAGGAAAAATTAATCATTACACCACTAAAAGAACATTTCACCTACTGTTTAAAATACAGTTGTTTAAAATAAAAGCTGAGCCCCTTAACTTGCTCTCTGTAAATGAAGCAAAAATGAGATAAGAAACAAAAAGGTTTACCCATTTGGTCCATCTTTCTTTCTAGCAGAAAGCAGTTCTTCTCTTACTCAAATCTTCTTTTAAACACCATGCCCTACACAAAGGCTTCTGGCTACTTACTCTCAGGTACTGCTAGTTGTCTAAACTGATATAACTGCTTAACCTTTAAAGTGGTGGGTAAAGAATGAGAGTAATATAAATCTTCAGCATCCTTGTTTCACATTTTGTGGAAAACAGTTGTTCAACATAAGGAAACAAAGACAGGATGTTCCTTTGCATACTAGCTTCTTTACTAATAGTAGATGGCTGTTTCATGGCTAATTGAAAACAGGTGAATAATTTAAAGCTTGGGTCTTATTAAGCAGTAGATGCCATTTTAAAACTGAGTTAGAAGACAGTTCTCAGCCATTTTAGTAGTAGTATTGACCAGAGAAGAGTGAGCTTCAGTAGAAGAGCTTGGAAAAATCTGAAAAGCATTATAATAGATTGCTTAATGGCAAAAGAGTGAATAATGACTAGAACTGGCCCATACTTACTTGACATTAATTCATTTTGGGGTTTTTTTAGATTTTTATTTCATGGCTATGGATCAGATCCATAAAGGTATTTAGGCTACTAACTTTCATTATGGGCTTATATGCCATTAAACTATGTTGCTGGTAAATCATGTAACTCTTGATATTAAATAACTGTTACAGACAAGCCCCAAAACCTCCAATAATCAGCTAAATCCCTCTCTTACAAACCATAAGTTCCTTGTCTTAACAGGCTTTCTTTCTACACATTGTATTCTCCTGCTAGCTTTTCTCCCAACTGTGGACTATCCTGGCTATCCATAAAGGAACCTAGGTGCTGGTGCCTAAACTCCAGATTTAGACATCTATTTATCCCAGTTTTAGGCACCACTGAGCCCACAATACCCGCACTCAGCTGCAGCATGTTAACCCTGTAAATGGTTAAACTCATATGGTATCTAAATTTTTGCTGTAAAAGTTCCCTAGGCATCTGAATATCTGCCTCTGGACATATGTACAACACTTCACTCTAAGCCTAAAGCACCAGCATGATGCTCAAACCAGGTGGTGATACTCAGTCATAACTTTTAGCCAAGTAATTAGGGCATTGAGCCTGTATGTGGGTGAGAACTCTAAGCACTGGGGTAAAATTTATAAGGTAGGCACTATCACTTCCTTTGGCATATCTTGCAAGAATGGCTTAGGAACCTAGGTCATCTGACTCCAGGAAAGGGATTCCAACCTGTAGGTCACAAGCAGAGATGGGGGAGAGGAATTAGGTTATAATCCTCATGTTGACAGCTCCCATTGGCTAGTTTAAGCAGCTCCTTTAATAGCATACTGGCTCTTGTGGATCCCACTCTTAGGCACCTATCTCTCCCCATGCATTTTACAGGGAGCCTAGGCACCTAATACAGCATTTTTGGATCCCATTGTTGTGTCAGTGATTTTCTAGGCACCTAAAAGGTGGATGTTAAAAATGCCTAAGTCTCTTTGTGGATCTGAGCCTCTATCACATCAACAATTAACTAGGGCTGACTTCCTACATCTGAGAATACATTGTTTACATGCTTCAATCAGTAGGAAATTTTCAAAAGCTGACATCTCTATTCTTATTTTCTCAATCCAAACTTCTCTCCTTACAGCTTTCATCTTTATGCTTGTTCACAATTTGCACCTTCTCTTTGGAACAGCCACTTCACAGCAAGCCCCATCTTCACAATCACATATGAAATCGTTCCCTAAATCCACCTGGTTCTTATGAAAAATAAGCAACACTGTATCTCATGGCCATTTTATTCATAGAAAGTAGTCATTCATGCCTCAGGCTACAAACTCTTCAGAGTATGGATTGTGGTTTTCACTGAATCTTCCATGTTGTAAAGTGCCTTGGGCAGGTGAGATATATATTGTTTCTTTTATCCAAAGGACTCCAATAGTATCACCCCTATGCAGCGGGCCAGCACAATCCCTTACCGTATTTAGAGGGCTTAAATAGGTGTTATGCATGCATTTCATGTATTTATAGGGTTAAAACACAATTATCAAGTGCTAAATGTCCTGATGGCATTGAGATGCCAAGTGGAGAAAAGTTCTTTGTTGGGCTCTAACTGTATTTAACAGTGAAGCCAAACAAAGTAACAACAAAGAAAGGAGGAAAGCATCATAAGGGTTGGCAAGACCCTTATAGTGATATAGTTAAGATTCCAACCCTTATGTCTGCTTTATGATATTGATTAACAATTAAGTAGCTGAGGAGTTGGCCCTGATCTAGCAAATACTCATCTCCATAGGCTTATGACCATGTGTTGAATGTTTGAAGCATTGGAACCTTATAATCTAATAAATCAAATACTTTAAACAAGTTATGCTGTTGCCAAGAGCTGACTGAAATTTAAGCTCTCATAAGGAGGATATAGCAATTGGCAGCTACACATTTTGTGCCAGCTGCTCACCAGGTTGCATCATCCTTATGTTTCCTGTCTTTGTGGGATGAGTTTTATATTTTAGAGCAACAGGTGGTGTTTTTTTTTTAATTATGAACTGTTAATTTAGCTTTTCTTCTTGTATCTTTTCCTCTTCAGACCCCAGTTCAGAACAACACTTAAGCATGTGCTAAGTTCCATTGACTTGACCTCATTAGGGTTTAGACATGTGTTTCAGTGCTTTGCTGAATTAGGGCTTCAGAGAGGACGCATATTATTAAAGCACAGGGAGTTAGAAAATCTGAGTGTTATTTTTGGCTCTACTACTTCATCAGTGTAACTCTGCGCCTGGCTCCGCTACATGCGCAGCTCTATGCCTCCATTTCTCCAGTTATAACAATAACTTTTGCAAAGCCCTCTGAGAAAACTGAGATGGAAATTAAATACAAGATAAAAATACCAGTACAAAACATTATCATTACTGAAGAGCAGGCCTAGCAGATATACATTACAAAAATATTTGTGATATATATTTTCTGCCAAACTTAGACAAAGACTTGGGAGCTGAGATAGGAATCTCCTTAAACAAATATATGCAGATAGAAATATCAGCTGCAACATGATTTAGGGACTTTCCTTGCTGAAGGTCCAATTCCTCTTTAGGAGAAGAAAATGTATAGGTACTAAGTGAAGTACTTCGGTAAAAATAGTTCAGGAGTCTGGCTGGGATTTGGGACTCAGCTAAAACAGGATATGGATATGGGGGGAGAGGGTGTCCCAAAGAGGGCTTAAAAAAAGACAATCACCCTATTCATGTATTTGTTAAATGTGTACTGCTCATATAAGTTGCAACCCCTACGCCCTTCAACGTTAAATATCTAGTATGACTTCTCTATAACTTCATTCCCATCATTCACAATGGCTTGTGAGTCACTGGCATTCATTATGATGACACGTTGACTGTGACTATAAACAGCAAGATCAGAAATTGAAAAATATATTTTCATGCTCAGTAAGACTAAATTCTAAATCAGCTTCTAAATGTATCTATTTATCCACCATCCAAACCCCTTCTTCAGTTCATAGCTATTTCATAGTGGTGTTGTGTTTGAACTCAGACAACAAGTTCACTGATTATATATTTGCTCTATCTAGTGTGTAACATTTGCAACATATATTAATATTCTTCCTCATAAATGAATCCTTGATAATGGGGGTGAGGGAAACTAATGTCATACCCATGGCTAAAAAGTACCCTGTAACAGTACATTTATACACTGGTCATGTATTTTACATAACATCATAAAAATGAGCAATTATATGACTGTATAATGCAACATTCAAATAGTTGGTACACAAAAGAGAATAAAGTTCTACTTTTGGGGGTTTTCTGTTAATCTTTACTTAAACTGTAGATCTGTTTGTGTTTGTTTTTTAAATTACTAATTCACTTATTTTTTACAAGAAATTATGTAAATAAAATACAGAGGGAAGAATACACTTTATTATGTTTGATAAAGTGTTGTTGCATTGTATAGGGGATACCACAGCTGCTTTTATTATTGACAGGAGTTATATCAATAATTTCTAATCTAAAACACTGAAAATCTCTTAAATCTCTTCCTTTTTGGATTAAGTATGGTTCCCTTGTTGTGCACAACATTTGATTAACAGGAGCTATAAACATGAGCTGAGGTTGAAAGGATTCAGTTATCTTTCTTGTAACGGATCAAATTATTTGTTAAAAATAAATGACCAGACAAATTTAACTCTATTTTCTGTTGGTAAATTGTTCACAAAATCATGATTTCTTCAACCATATTTGGTATTTCCTGCATAGTTTGTGTGTTGGCAAATTATGCCCTTTGCATATTTGATGAATATGATTCCATTCTGACAGGAAATGCTCTTTTGGTTATTGAAATTTTCTAAATAGGAGAAAAATGAATGGCAAATAGTCTTGTTTGTGTACTAATTCCCTTGTTCACACATACTGATAAGACTAATCCTATAGTTTCTGATTCAAAGCCCAGGAAACTCAATGGGAGTTGTTCAAATAACTTCAGTTTAACATGGATCAGACGCATAAACACAGCCAATTCCCCAAACTTCTGTGCAAACAAAATTCTGTTTATGTGAATGGTTATGAATAACATGGTCAAACTCAACAGCTAATTGAAATTCAAACAAATGTTCATGAATACTGTTTTGGAAATATTCACTAAGCTCTAGTTTTTATTGCAACACAAATAAGAACTTGTCCATGGCTTGAAAAATAAGACTATCAATTTTGAATTGATATTTTTTTGACTATTTAAGAAATAAGGTATACTCAAGCATACCACTTTAATAATTCTTCTAGAAAACTAAACTTTAGAGGTAAATTTAGGCCTCAATATATAATGAAGTCAATAGACCTCAGAGGGCAGAGCTCTACCTAGATGATTTTCAGTTCAGAATTAGAGCCTTAATTGATGTGCAAACAAACACCAAACATAATCTAAGGTTTTTTTATGACCCTTCATAAATTTGCTCATTTTCCTGATAGTGTTTTTGTAATGCTGATAGACCCGGTCGTGGTCAGGCAGAATTGAACCAGGGACCTTTGCACATGAGTCTCTACCTCATGAGCTAAAAGCCAGCTGGCAGCTAGCTAAGGCTATAGAACAGACTCATTTGATCTCTCTCATTAAGTGGTCTCAGTGCCACTAGGTGAGGCACAACACCACACCCAGGAAGTGTGTGTGTTGCAATATGATCATTTATTGTCAACTAAAATATTCTCAACTAGTTCTCCTGCCATTGATAGATCACTTACCCAGAAGGAAGAGCAAATATATTTTCTATTGTCTTTGGTTATAGGCAGGTGTTGATGCAAGGCCACAGACAAATTCTCAAATCATTTTAAGATCTGAGGCTGCAGTCAAAAACCAGCAGAGTGGGAATGTCCAGTCACTGCCATCCAGGCTAATTTTCTTATATTACTCTTTTAACTTTGCTCCTTCTGTGAGCAGTTGCCCTACCACCTTCTTTAAATTCACAAAGATTATGTATCACAGAATTAGTCAGTATTTTCAAAGTGTTTACTTTTACATGCAGCCTCTACTGTTATCAAGCCTTTTATTTTTGGATGACTCAGATGGCTGAAAGAAGATAAAGAAACAAATGTTTTGCCTAGAATTAGAAAAACTCAGAAGAGAATGAGGCACAGATTTATGAACGTGTCAAAGTAATCATCACTCTGGGATCTGTCCTGCTGTACTCTAATAATGTATTCTACTGACATTGTCCACTGAAGTAACTAATTGCCTAAGAATTGTTAGACTACATAGTTTCAAGACACAGGACACCTAATACTTATAATGTAGTCAACACTGATTTATTAAAAAAATGGTTTTAACAGAATTTCTATTCCCATATAAATACCATTTGAATAGGCAGGTATATGAAAGTGAAATATGGTCAAGCAACTCACAAAAGGACAAATTCTGGGGCTTTTTCAGGATAAAAACCGCCACTAAGGCCAAATACTACTATAATTTTAAATTAAGGTTTATGTAAAGACCAGTTAAGATCCAATTACAAGGTCTTGCGAGAGAGCTGTATTTGCGAAAAAAAGAATTTTTAGACTAGACAGATTTGAGAGGCTGACATTAAAATAAATGTTTATCATCCTTTCCTAGGTACTCCGAAACCCGAGAAGAGCAGAATCCTCAGATTTGCCTATCATAGATGATGGGGTATGTCAAATAATTAAAAAAAAAATACAGGCTAAAATAGTATTTTTAAGTATTGAAGAAATATGGAGTAATAGCTTTGAGTAACATGGTTTGAATACAATAAACTTTCCTAATAGGAAAAACCTACTTCTCTATCCCCAATCTCGGGAGCAAAGATTTTAATAAGACTTTATTATTTTTTACATAATATGGTACATTTGCTTACTAGTTCAGTATGAAATTGTATACACAATGAAACTGAATTGAAACATGTTAAAAATAAATATGCAAAGTAAATTTAGTGATATATTATCCTTGCTATTTTAGGCCTTGATCCTGCAATGACATTTGTACTTGATTAACATTATACACATTGACTTTAATGGGACTAATCCTGGGGAGCTAATCCTCAGCTGGTGTAAACTGTCATGGTTCCATTACATCCCAGAGAGTGTGTAAAGTTACACCCATACAAATGATTTTTCAGGTTTGGGACCTTATTCTGGTTTGAGTCACTCATTTCCTAATGTAAAAATGTTGCCATTCACAATAGGGTGTCATCATCATTAATGAGAAATTAAAAAGCTTCTCCTTGTTGATTGCTTACAATGTAACTTGTTACAGAAAAGATAGGAAGTATAGTAAGAGAGCACATTGCTCAAACAGGAGATCTACAAAGACCTGAAACTCAAAAAAACCAATCATACAAAAAATGGAAACTAGGTCAAGTTACAAAGGATGAGTATAAAAAAAACAAGTGGCATTTTTAACTATGTTGGGCCCAAGATATTAGACAAGATGGATGAGGTAAAAACATTTCTCAGATTAACTTCTGTTGGTGAGAGAGACAAGAATTTGAGCTTATACCATGCTCTTCTTCAGGTCTGGGAAATGTACTCAGAATTTCACAGACAACTACAAATTGGAGCAGATTATTTAACATAAGTAGTTAATACATATGTTAAGCGACAATTGGAGATATAGTGGTCCGTTAACACTCCTCCAGTCACAGGATGAAAAAGAAACTCTGGGGATAGGTTTAGTGGGTTACAGATTGTTGTAATAAGCCATAAATGCAGCGTCTCTATTCAGCTCATGATTTTTAGTGTATAGCAAAGTTAGACATGCCTATCACAATATGCGGCACACCTCATCCAGTGCACTAAATGCTCCAGTAACAACTACGTGGGTGATACAAGAAAAGCACTATGCTCTTAAATGAATTTGCATGAAAAAATGATAAAAGACAAAAACACCCTATCATGTGTGACTGAAGGCTTTTTGCAAAGCAATTACTCTACATCTAACATCTTAGTCCTCATCCTCAATGGAAACTTGAACCACTCCTTTAAACGATGAGCCTGAGAGCTGAAATTTATAACTTTGCTAGACACTAAATCATGGGCTGAGTATAGACACTTGTAATAAGCCATAAAACCAATCTATAACCCATAAAACATCTCCCACCAATTCTACCCCAAGCCCCCAACGACTGAAGAAATATTAACTGCCACTTCACCTTGAATGGTCCCTTGAAATTTGTTTTATCTATTTATGCTAAACAATCTATTCTAGTTTGTATTTAGCTGTGACACTCTGAGTACATTCCCCAGACTTGAAGAAAAGTGCTGTATAAGCTCAAAATCTTGTCTCTCTTACTGTCGTGAGCCCGAGTGGTCTCCCTCCGACCGGGAGTGCAAGGCAGCCGGGGGCGCCCCTTGGAGGGTGGAACCAAGGCCACCCCAGCCCCCTCACCAGAAGTACAGGGGCAGGACCAGAACTATAAAAGGCCAGCCCTGCAGCCCAGAAGGGGGAGAACCAAAGAAGGAGAAGGAGGCTGCACCCAACCTGAGCAGTGCGCCCAATCCTGACGCTGAGGACGACTGGCCCGGAGTACCTGCTGCCGTGTACCCTGAGGAGCCGGAGGCTGACTGGATGACAGAGGTACTGATGCTCTGAAGCCAGCCCCCAGAGACTGTTTGCTGCTGGGCCCTGTTCCCTGAAGTTCAGGCCCCAGCCTTAAAGACTGTGTTTGTTTGGCAAGCTGCCTGAGCCACGCCCAGGCTATAGCCAGACCCAGAGACTGTTCACTGCTGGCCCTGGTGCTCTGAAGCCCAGGCCCCAGCCCTAAAGACTGTATTTGTTTGGCAGGCTGCCTGTGCGCTGAAGCCCAGGCGATAGCCCACCCCCCTACAGACTGTGGTGGTTGCTGGTTGCCTGAGCCCAGGCCCAGCTACAGACAGCCCGTTGTTGGTCCAATAAAGGATATTCCTCACCCATTCTCTCTATCAAAAGACCCAAACAAACAAAAGCCAAAAACAAGCTCATAAGGACAAATTTAGAAAGCCAATGTACAAAATGAGATTAAATTTGCTAGGAACACAAAGAGTAAGAAGAAAACATTTTACAAATACATTAGAAGCAAGAAGACAACCAAGGAAAGAGTATGCCATTAATCAATGAGGAGGTTAAGTCCATAATGGCACAGGATGGATAAGGAATGGTGTCCCTAGCCTCTGTTTGTCAGAAGGTAGTGATGGATGGCAAGAGAGAGATCACTTGATCATTACCTTTTAGGTTCACTCACTCTGGGGCACCTGGCATTGGCCACTGTTGGTAGACAGGATACTGGGCTGGACCTAGTATGGCCATTCTTATGTTCTTATGAGGGAAAGATAATAGCTGAAAACACAGCAATGGCTGAAGTTTTAAATGCCTTTTTTGTTTCAGTTTTTCTACCAGAAAGGGTAGCAGTGATTAGAAGACTAACATAGTGCACATCAATGTAAATGCAGTAGAATATGAGGTTAAAATAGGGGGGGAAAGAAAAAGTTAAGAATTGGAACTTGTCTACACTTACCAGGAGACCAATGAGTGGTGATCAATGCATCAATGATCAATATAGCCAGTCTTGTGAAGACACACTAAATTGACCACAGATCGTTCTCCCATTGACTTCTGTACTCCACTGGATTGAGAAGAGTAGGGGGAGTCAACAGGAAAGCATAGTGTGAACCCACAGTAAGTGGATCTAAGCTACATCGATTTGAGTTGGGCTAGTCACACAGGCTAGACATATCAGTATAACTACGTTGCTCAAGGGTATGAAAAATCTATAAACAAGCGACATAGTTATAGAAAGTCTTATGTTGATGGGAGAGCTTCTCCTGCCAACATAGCTTCTGCATCTGATTGACTGCTCCCCGACAAGAGAGGTGACAGGAGCAGCTCTCCTGTCGGCAGAGTAGTGTCTTCACTAAAGCTTTAGTAAGACTTTTGATTGTGTTTCATGTGACCTTGCCATTAGTAAAGGGAAACGTAGCCTAGGTGAACCCACTATAAAATGGTTCACAACTGGTTGGAAAACCATACTCAGTAATTTTCAATGGTTCAGTCAGGGTGGAAGGATATATCAAATGGGTTCTACAGAGAACTGTTCTGGGTGCATTTCTAATCATTTTCATTGCCCTCCATTGGGCTCTCTAATTTTTCCACATCCTTCTTGTTGTGTGGGGCCCCAAACTCGACACTATACTCCAGATGAGGCCTCACCAATGCTGAATAGAGGGAATGATCATGTCCGTCAATCTGCTGGAAATGCTCTTATTAATACATCCCAAAATACCGTTAGCCTTCTTGGCAACAAGGGCACACTCATCCAGCTTCTCATCCATTGTACCCCCTAGGTCATTTTCTGCAGAGCTGCTGACTAGCCACTCAGTTCCCAGTCTGTAGCAATGCATGGGATTCTTCCGTCCTAAATGCAGGACTCTGCACTTGTCGTTGTTGAACCTCATCAGATTTCTTTTGGCCCAATCCTTTAATTTGTCTGTGTCCTTCAGTATCCTATCCCTACTCTCCAGCGTATCTACCACTTCTCCCAGTTTAGCATCATCTGCAATACTGACTGTGTACCAGTATTGCAAATGTGTTTGCTCCTGAGGTAAAGTGCAAAAGTTAATTTTCATCCAGTCTGGCCAGCACATTGTGAATGGACTATTCAAGTTGATGGCCCACTAAAGGGGATACAGCTTTCAAAACAGACCATAGAAGAAGCCTGTCCTCACCTGATGGGCCTTCCTGTGGATGTTTTAGCCAGAATATGAGTGATGATTGCTCTTATGACTCATCAAAGCATGAAAAGGCATGTGACTTGATTTGGACTCCTTCTAGTAGCTGTACTTTTCCAAAAAACTAGGACTGAGACCATCCCTCCACATGGAAGAAGATATAAAAAACCCTGGAAGCATCTCCAATTTGCCTCTTACCTTCTCTGATCTCTAAACTATGGACTTGCACTAAAAAGAGCATTCCAGCCAGTGGGCTCAGGACATACTAATCTTCTGGAAGTTACCAATGACTTTACAAGCCAGCAGTTTATGCCATCATTGTTTCAAACCTAATACAAGAATTCTGCACTGGTTGTATATACTTGTTTCCTTTAATCATTTCAACTCTCTCCTCTTTCTTTTCTCTGATAAATAAACCTTTTGTTATAAAGGACTGGCAACAGTGTGGTGATTGGGTAAGAGCTGAGTTATATATTTGACCTGGCTATGTGGTTGATCTCCTAGAATTAGAAGAACCCGTTGTTTGATTAAACTGGTTTTAAATAACTATTCATCATCAAGTCTAGTGTCTGGGTGGTGAAAGAAGAGCTGGCATACCTATGGAGACTGCATTTCTAACTTGTTAACCAGCATGATGAGACAGAAGTTTACTTTTGTTAACTGATTGATATATTGCATGGAAGAAGAACCAGGAGTTCGGGGTGGATCTGATCCCTTTGTCCTGAATCTGGTATTATCAGCTGTGACCCACTGAGGAATGGTGACTTTACATTACCCTCTCTGCCTCATACCTTCTGACCTGTTGCTTAGAACAACCAAGAAGGCAGTTTTGCATGTTTTATACTTATGCTTGCTACCTGCATTTTTGCTCCTGTGATAAGTATGAAGTGCCATAGAATTACTGTTTTACCTGTGAAGGGTTAACCTGAAGCAGAAGAGGGAATGATGTACTGGGGATGCAAATCCCTAAAAAACAAAGGGGTTTAGTTTCACTTTTTCCCGGGCACTCTGCCTGTCTCCATCTTCTCCCCGGCTCTGGGGTAATGAATCACCTTTCTACTCATCCCTTGATAAGTTTCTAAGTCAGCCTGGCAGTAAGTGAAATTGTTAATTGTATAAGCTTATAATCCATCTATGGTGTCTTTAACCTCATCAGGGAGAGAAATCCCAAGGGAGGGGTTAAGGCTAGAAACTGAGTATCTGTGAAGTCTGTGTAAATTGTATGCTTTTCGCTTTTCTCTATTAAACTTTTTTTTGTTAGAAGAATTGTCTGTTAATTCTATTGGAGGGATCATAGCTTGGATCGGAGTCTGTGTTCTCAATCTCTCCCAGGTAGCAAGGGGGAGGGGGTGTTACTATCGGGGGTTTTAATGCGCTCCACCTCATAGTTTTGGGGTAATCACATTAATGGTGGCAGCGGATTCCAAGCCCCAACTGGAGAAGTTTGGGTTTTGGGGGAAAAGATTTAACCTAGGCTGGGAAAGTAGCTTGGAGTTAATTGGTCTTTCATATGCGAGATCCCCACATCTTTACCCTAGAGTTTAGAGTGGAGAAGAAAATCTCTTACAGCTCCCATGACCAGATGATCCCACACTTTAATGACTTTTGCAAATTAGATAAAATGTGAAGATTAATGGAAAATGCCAAAGCCCAGGATTAATAGGAGCATGAAAATAGCACAAATGCTCTTGGATTTTCTGAGACCCTGAAGAGTTTGTATTCTTCTATACAGAAGCTTGGTGGACATGGAGAAAAGGGGCAGAAAGAATCATGAAAGGGAAGATGGATGCTTACACGACTGAATCACCACTGCAAAAATTCCAGCTCTATTTGAAAAGTGTAATGTCCAAAGAGTAGCCTATTCTTTGATTTTGTTTTTATATTTCTCCTTAATTCATATTTATTTTTTGTTTATATCAGTTCTTTAGGGAATTGTACTGCCCTTTTTCAGCTGATTAGAGACATTCCAAAGTGGCTCTTAGCAACATGAAAGTCAGAGAGAAAAGGTTGAAGTGTATCTCATCTGAGAAGTAGGAACAGCCCAAAAATTATATGAATAAAAATGTCTTCAGAGTTAAAAGATATAATTGACATTAAATTCAGATGTATGCCTAAAACCAAAATTCTCGTGCCTCATTTTTGCTTCTCAGAAGCCACAGACTTAGGTTTATTTGGGTTATTTTTCATGTTTCCTTCTAAATAAGACTTAATTCTCATATAGTTCTGATATTCAGGGGAAATGATGGATTAGGAGATTATTCAGGGAAAACAGAATCTTCATACTTCTAGGTTTCACCTATGAACTCAAGTCATTAGTGAAAGAAAAACATTATACTTTGAGGCATGTTAAATGAACTGTGGAAAACTGGTTGCTCATCTCAGTGTCTTTTGCAGTGGACGGGTTTTCATCTCACAAATATTACCATCATAACAGACACCTTTGTTAAATTTCTCTAGAAAGTCTAGTGACTGAATAAGTGTGAAAAGAACAAGAAGTACTTGTGGCACCTTAGAGACTAATACATTTATTTGTGCATAAGATACAACCCGCTTATCAAATGCACAGAATGAACATACAGTACAGCACAGAATGGAACATACAGTAAGAAGATTATATATTATATATATATATATATTGTGGTAAACCCAGGGCTGGAAGGCTGTGGTGAGAGGGGAAACTGCAGGCTAAATTAGGTCCAGCTGAGCAAGCTGCCACAATCAGAAGTAGGGCCAGCTGAGACCAGTTAAGGAGGCTTCCAGAGCCCTTTAAAGAGAGTCCTCCCCAGAGAAGGGTGTGGGAGTTGAGGAGTGTGGTTGGAGGCAGGAGGAGTTAGAAGAGCGAGTTTGTGGAAGCAGAAGAAAGTGAGGGAGAGTGAGGGTCAAACCTAGAAAGGCTGCCAGCAGGCAGAGCAGCTGGAAGGAGCCCCTTCCCAGGAGGGAGCTCGCCCTCCCTAGCCAGGCGAGGAGCCAAACTTAGCCAGAGGAGCTGCTCGAGAACCTGAATCTGGGGTGCCCGGGGGGCCACCTTGCCACACGTGGTGTCAGAGGTGGGATAAGTGAGTAGACTTGGTGGCAAGTCCTCTCGGGCAGGGCGAAAAGCCCCCCCCCCCCTTTAAAAAAAAAAAAAAAAAAGAGAGGAAAATGGAGGAGGTGGTGAAGGCACTGGTCCAGGCCACGGCGGCCCAACAGGAGGCTGTTCGGGTACAGCAAGAGACCAACCAATTGCTGATGTCCCAGGCAGCCCAAGACCGAGCCACGCTGCAGGAGCTAGTAAAACAGGTGAAAGTCCTGGGCACCATGGCCCGTGGGGGCCCCGACGCCCGGCCGCTGCGGGCAAGCAATTACTTACAGAAAATGACGGCAGATGACGATACCGAGGCCTACCTCCTCGCATTCGAGAGGACAGCCCTGCGAGAGGCCTGGCCCCGGGAGCAGTGGGCCAGCATACTGGCCCCTTTCCTGTGTGGAGAGGCTCAGAAGGCCTACTTTGATTTGGCAACCGAGGCCGCTACGGATTATCCCCAGCTAAAGGCCGAAATCCTGGCAAGGGCGGGAGTGACGCCAGCCCTGAGGGCCCAGCAGTTCCACGAGTGGAGGTACAAGGCCGACAAGGCCCCCAGGACTCAGCTATTCGACCTGATCCACCTCGCCCGGAAGTGGCTGCGGCCCGAGACCCACGGCCCCGAGAAGGTGGTGGAAATCCTAGTCCGGGACAGGTATATGCGGGGGTTGCCACCTGACATAAGGGGTTGGGTCCGTAAGAACGATCCCTCCTCCTATGACGAACTAGTAGCTCTGGTGGAGAGACACCTAGCCTCCCAGGAGCTGCCTCGGACTGCCAAAGAAGGACTGCGCCCGAGTAGAAGGCAGGGCCTAGGGCCAAAACCCCGGGTTACCATGACCCCAACCCGATATATGGAAGGAGGAAAAGAGGCTGGGGATCAGCCTGGGAACATGGAGAAGCTTGGGGACTGGGGGAACGAGACTCGGGGGGTGAGGCCTAACAGCCCGAAAACCAGGGCACTATCCCGAGCGGGTATACGCTGTTACGCCTGTGGGGAAGTAGGGCACATAGCTGCCCAGTGCCCAAACCAGGCAGAACCCATGCAGTGCGACCTGGGGGGGATAGAAGGTCCATGTGACCTAATAAGTCAGGTGGGGGTCGCGGTGGCCCCCCATAGATACACCCGGCCCGTTAAGATGAACGGCATTAGCACCACCGCATTAGTAGACTCCGGGAGTGCGGTCACGTTGGTCTCGGGGAAGCTGGTCGGGCGGGACCAACTCGCCCAGGCCAAGCGCTCAGGAGTATCCTGCGTGCACGGGGATGTTAACTATTACCCCACCATCCCCGTAAGCATAGACATCCGGGGAAACCCCACGAAGGTAATGGTGGGGGTAGTCCCAAAGCTCCCCTACCCAGTCCTCATTGGCCGAGACTTCCCGGGGTTCGATAGCCTGCTCCCCGGAGGGCAGGCAGAAGGGGCTAGCGCCGAGAGCCAGGAGATGGCACCGAGGGTGCACAGACCCCCGGCCTTTCGAGAATTTGACCAAGAGCTATTTTCCATGCCGGGGGGACCCAAGAAGTCTCGGAGGGAGAGAAGGGCAGCGAAGGAGTTGGGGACAAAGATTTTGACCCAGTACCGGAGGGTTGCGCTGGTAGGAGAACGAGTAAGCCCCAGGGGGAAGAGGGCTCGGCGAGCTGTGGGGGAGCCAGACGCTGGACCTAGTACCTCTCAGACTGACCCCGAGAGGGAGTCAGGGGTAGATCCCCCAGAGTTGGGGCCAATTGGCCCCTCAATGGAAAGTTTTGGGCAGGATCAAGCCAATGATCCAGCCTACCACAATATCCAGAGGGAGGTAATTGAGGTGAATGGAGTCCCGGTAGCAGGGAAGGTCAAGGGCCGAGAGCCGTATTATATAATAAAAGGGGACCTGTTATACAGAGTAGCCCGGGTATCGGACCAGACCGTTGAGCAACTCTTGGTACCGCAGAAGCACCAGAGAAGCGTGATGGACCTAGCCCATAGCCACCTCTTTGGGGGCCACCTAGGGGTAGATAAAACCCTTGATAGGGTCCTGAAAAGATTTTTTTGGCCTGGAGTTTACGCGGCTGTCCGGCGGTATTGTGCCTCCTGCCCGGACTGCCAATTGCACGCCCCCCGGCCACACTTACGGGCCCCGTTGGTACCTCTACCCATCATTGAAGTCCCGTTTGAGAGGATTGCTATGGACCTGGTAGGCCCATTAGAGAAATCTGCCCGGGGCCACCAGCACATACTGGTTGTGCTAGACTACGCCACCCGATACCCGGAGGCCGTGCCCCTACGGAACACGATGTCTAAGACCATAGCCCGGGAGTTGGTGCAGATTTTCTCCCGAGTGGGGATACCCAAGGAGATCCTAACCGATCAAGGGACCCCCTTTGTATCTAAACTAATGAAGGACTTATGCAGCATGCTCCAAGTGCGGGCCCTAAGGACGTCGGTTTACCATCCTCAGACTGACGGCCTGGTCGAACGCTTCAATAGGACCTTGAAGAGCATGCTACGGAAGGTAGTGAGCCGGGACGGGAAGGATTGGGATACCCTGCTCCCCTACCTACTGTTTGCCGTGAGGGAGGTGCCGCAGGCCTCAACGGGATTCTCCCCATTTGAGTTGTTGTATGGGCGCCACCCTCGGGGCATCCTCGACATAGCCAAAGAGGGTTGGGAAGAACAGCCGAATCCGGGGAGAAATGTCATTGAACATGTGGCACAGATGAGAGAGAGGATAGCTCAGGTCACCCCCATCGTGCGAGAGCATATGAAGAAGGCCCAAGAGGCCCAGCGGACGTACTACGATCGCCGGGCGTTGAGCCGGAAGTTCCAGGTGGGGGACCGGGTAATGGTGTTGGTACCCACGGCTGAAAGTAAACTGCTGGCCCAATGGCAAGGGCCTTATGAGGTGATCGAAGCCGTGGGGAGTGTAGACTATAAGGTCCGACAGCCGGGACGCCGGAAGCCGGAGCAGATCTACCACGTGAACCTACTGAAGCCTTGGCAGGATAGAGAGGCCCAAGTAGTCGCGCTCAGCGCAACCTCCCAGAAAGGGGACCAGCCTAGCCAGGTACGGATATCCCCCGAGCTGACCCCAAACCAAAGAGAAGAAGCAATCCGCATGATCGAACGCCACCCGGACGTGTTCTCAGAGACACCAGGCCGAACCAGGGAAGTATGCCACCACATCCACACGGAGCCGGGGGTAAAGGTATATGTCAAGCCATACCGGATCCCTGAGGCCAAGAGGGAAGTGATTGGGGCAGAAGTCCGGAAAATGTTAAGATTAGGGGTCATAGAGGAGTCCCATAGCCAGTGGTCCAGTCCCGTGGTCTTGGTACCCAAGCCAGATGGCAGTGTACGATTCTGCAACGACTTCCGGAGGCTAAACGACGTCTCCCAGTTCGATGCCTATCCGTTACCCCGAGTAGATGAGCTGATTGACAGACTAGGAACAGCGCGGTTCCTTTCCACCCTGGACCTAACCAAAGGCTACTGGCAAATCCCCCTGGCCCCAGCGGATAAGGAGAAGACGGCCTTCGCCACTCCAGAGGGATTGTTCCAGTACACGGTCCTCCCCTTTGGGTTGCACGGGGCCCCCGCCACCTTCCAGAGGCTGATGGACAAACTGCTGCGGCCGCATCGTAAGTACGCAGCCGCTTACTTAGATGATGTAATTATCCATAGCCCCGACTGGGAGACACACTTGGGGAAGGTGGAGGCAGTGCTAGACACCCTGAGGAAGGCCGGCTTGACTGCGAATCCTGCCAAGTGCGCAATCGGACTAGCAGAAGCCAAATACCTCGGGTACATAGTGGGGAGAGGACTGGTACGACCCCAGCTCAACAAGCTAGAGGCGATCCAGAAGTGGCCACGACCAGTCCGGAAGAGGCAGGTCAGGGCATTCCTGGGGTTGGTCGGGTATTATCGACGGTTTATTCCCCATTTCGCCGCCCGGGCATGCCCACTAACTGACCTGACGAGAGCCCGTGGCCCGGACATCGTGAGATGGTCAGATTCAGCAGAAGAGGCGTTTAGGGATCTGCGGACGGCCCTCTGCACTGACCCCGTGCTAATAGCCCCGAATTGGGAGAAGGAGTTTTTATTACAGACGGATGCCTCTGAAGTAGGGCTAGGAGCGGTGCTGTCCCAGATAATAGAGGGAGAAGACCACCCGATCCTATATCTCAGTCGGAAGCTCCTACCCAGGGAACAGAAATACGCCGTGGTAGAGAAGGAGTGCCTGGCGGTAAAGTGGGCCGTGGAAAGCCTCCGCTACTACCTGCTTGGAAGACGGTTTACCCTGGTCACGGACCATGCTCCGCTGAAGTGGATGCACCAGAATAAGGACAAAAACGCAAGGGTCACCAGATGGTTCCTCTCGCTACAACCCTACCACTTCCGCGTGCACCATAGATCCGGCCTCCTGCACGGAAATGCAGACGGCCTGTCAAGGGTACACTGTGCAGCGACCCAAGTAGCCCAACCCCATGGTGTTGAGCAGGGGGGGGGGATGTGTGGTAAACCCAGGGCTGGAAGGCTGTGGTGAGAGGGGAAACTGCAGGCTAAATTAGGTCCAGCTGAGCAAGCTGCCACAATCAGAAGTAGGGCCAGCTGAGACCAGTTAAGGAGGCTTCCAGAGCCCTTTAAAGAGAGTCCTCCCCAGAGAAGGGTGTGGGAGTTGAGGAGTGTGGTTGGAGGCAGGAGGAGTTAGAAGAGCGAGTTTGTGGAAGCAGAAGAAAGTGAGGGAGAGTGAGGGTCAAACCTAGAAAGGCTGCCAGCAGGCAGAGCAGCTGGAAGGAGCCCCTTCCCAGGAGGGAGCTCGCCCTCCCTAGCCAGGCGAGGAGCCAAACTTAGCCAGAGGAGCTGCTCGAGAACCTGAATCTGGGGTGCCCGGGGGGCCACCTTGCCACAATATATATATATATACATATAATATACACACACAGAGAGAGAACAAGAAAAGGTGGAAGCTGCCATACTAAACTCTAAGACAGCGGTATTCAAAGTCGGGGTCACGACCCCTTGGGGGTCACCAGGCACCTCCCAAGGGGTCGTGAGCCCCTGTTGCTGCTGAGAACCCACCAAATTGATTACTTCTGCATTCGGTGGCTTTTCGGCGGACATATCGAGTTCTCCCAAATGTCAGCCGAAGTGTTGCCAAAAGTGGAAGCAATCACTTCAGCTGACAGTTGGGAGCACTCGGAACGTCTGCTGAAAAACCGCTGACTGTGGCAGTAATCAATTTGGTGGCTTTTCAGCGGACACACCTGGGTGATGTCGAGAAGCAGCTTCTTAAAAAAGGGTCGCGGTTCTCCCAAGTTTAAGAACCGCTGCTCTAAGAGGCTAATTAATTAAGATGAGCTATTGTCAGTAGGAGAAACCTTTTGTAGTGGTAATCAGAACGGCCCATTTCAGACAGGTGTGAGTAACGTTAGGGGGATAGTTAACATGGGGAAATAGATTATATTTGTGTAATATACACAATGTGCCAAACCATGGCCAGTCTTTATTTATGCCTAAGTTAATGGTATCCACTTTTCAAATTAATGCCAGTTCAGCAGGGCTTTTTTTTTTTTTTTTTCATGTTCTCTCTCTCTGTATATCTATATCTTTCCTACTGTATGTTCCGTTCTATGCAGCTGATGAAGTGGGCTGTAGCCCACAAAAGCTTATGCCCAAATAAATTCAGTAGTCTCTAAGGTACCACAAGTACTCCTGTTCTTTTTGTGGATACAGACGAACGTGGCTGCGACTCTGAAACCTGAATAAGTATGGATACCTTTCTCATCTGTACAGACTCGCTCAATCAGAGATGATTATATTGACAGGATTGAGTGGGAAGTATACACTGAACAATGTTTTAGCTGGTCAGTAAGTAAACTGAGGCTTTGCAATAACTATATTGTCAACCCCGTTCACAAGCAGTGAATTCAATAGAAGCCTTTTCCCAAACTGCTATTTATTATCAGAGAAAACAACTGCTTTGTTGAGCTAGGCTAAGATGCAGCTTACTGTGGTAGGTTCATTAATTAAACTCCCATTACTTGAGGCAAAGCTGGAGTTGATACTGCAGTATCAGCTACAGAGAGGGTTGTCAGAACTGCTTGAACATTAGAGCATTGAGCTGCTAAATAAAATGATTTTTTTATTAACTGACTTGCCAACGTACCTCCAATCTTGTCCCCTTACCCACATCACTGCTCCCAGTCTATGCAGATATGAAAGGTTTTTTTCCATGTTCTAATGTAGGACAGTTCAAATTAACACCAATAGTTTATGTAAATGTGGTTTAAATTATATTCCTAAACTTTTTTTCAAGACACAAGACTGGTTTACAGGATTCTTGCATGAGATTATTTTGACATCCACGTATAGCTTTGCAAGTGCACATTTTGCTTCTGGTACTATTTAATAGTCTTTTGTAGAACAGACCTTTATATACAGATAACACTGGGGTTTTTTGGGCCTTCATAGAAAAAAACCACCACTATTTAATAAACTACCAAAGGTCATATAATACTGAGTAATTTATACATGAAAGGGTCATATACTTCATTGCTTCTGTGGGTCAGGTTCATTGCTCCATCTGTTCTATCCTCTCATCCCCTCTATTTCAGTGATTCCCTTCAAACACCACCCCTTCCCTCATGACAGGGGCTCTTGGTGCCCCCTCACCTCTATACCCTCCAGGACCCCCATTCAATCTCCATGCCAGGAGATCAGTGTTCCCCCTTCCTCCCATGAGAAGGGCTCGGAGTCCCTCCCACTCTAAATCTCCCCCACCGTGCTCTCACAATTCCTCCTTTACCCCCATCCCAAGGCCCACCCCCACCAGGGTTTGTGTGTGCCCCCTCTCATTCCAGAAGCACTTTGTGCCCCCCCTCCAGTTTTCCCCTTTCCCTTCATTCTTATTTCTTTTCTTCCCATCTAGGCCTACTTGGTCCTCATATATATGATGGCTGCACAAAGAGCCTCCCCCCTATTCAGAAGGGAAGGACCAGAAAAAACAAACAAACAGATGAACTGTTTCCAGGGTCAACAGATGAAGAAATAGGGATGGAAGTGAGGGTCATAGATTTACACTCAGGATTCCAGTGAGGAACACCAAACAGACCCATTGGGGACAGCACCCACTTCTAAAAAGAGTCCAGAGAGCTAGTAGATGGCACCCAGAGGAACTCTGCCTGGACACATGAATAGACAAATGCACAAAATTGAGCCCCACAGTCCCAGTTGCATGAACCCCTTCCCCCCTCCAATCTAACCCTTCCTCCTTGATTGATACATGGCCAATTTGGTCAGTATCAGGATAAGAATGATGAGGCGATCCCATGACTTCATGTGGCCATGGATATAGAGTCCAACATTTTATATTGTATTGGGATTAAGGGCTGAGCTGAGTTGTGCGATGTTTTTATGATGGGAAATGTTAAAGGCTCATATCACTCATTTCTTTGATTTTTGGACAACTACAGATGGTTGAAGCTCCTGCTGTGTCTGCTAACCAGAGGAAAGGGGGTCTGTTTCTCCCCATTTCCAGTTTATAACAGAATTAATAAGGTTCTGCCCATTGCTGCCTGCAACATTCTCTGAATGTTTGGAATTGATCAAATGTGTTATCACTAGTTATGCAACCAGAGGAATGCTATCAAGTTGAACGAACAACCCTGTGGTTTGCGCAATCAACCAATGTTCATCTTCCCTTCAATGAGAAATGAACTCCCAACTGACGTTATTCAAAAAAGTGGTTCTGGACATAAGACTGGTTGCCAGAAACTCATTTCCAATCCCAGATCCAACATTTTCTCCCCTATGTCCTTTAGCAAGTCACTTAAACCAAATTTTTAAAAAGCATCCATTATTTTGAGTGCCAAACATGACACCCACAGTGAAATCTGATTCTTCAGAAGTGCTCGGCCATAGCAACATCAACTGAAGTCACTGCAGGGCCATTATAGGCCTGTGGATAGGGATTTTAGGTCCAGAAATCATGAGATGAAGGACAAATCTGAATTTTCATTTTAAAAACATTTTCCAGGTCTCATGCTCGTGAAGAAAAGTTTAAAAACATGACTCAAGTGTAACCAATGCAGTGACATCTGCCTAACTATGCTGATAGTCTGAATCGATAGGTCTATGAGGAGTGAACTGCCTTATGCATCTCAATGGGGCATACTGTTCTGGGGATCCTCACCAAAACCATGGTCAATAGTGCAGGGAGGGCGCAACTGGGAAGAGCCATGTCATGGTGCACATAGAGACGCAGATTGTGTTAATCTGGGCGAGAGACATTGAGGACAGTTCTTGCATTGGAGCAGACCTCCAGCTGTGGCACATGAGAGAGAGGGGGAAAAAAGAGTCACAGGCAGCACTAGTGGTTTCACAATGCCTAGTCCACTCCAATGGAAGGGTCTCAATAGTGATATGGCTGCCCAAGGTGTGAACCTGTCTGTAGGAGGGAGATTTTATATCAGCATGGCAAGGATTATCTGCCCCTACCATTTTATTGAGACTGTAATGTTTAATTGCAGTTTGTTTTTCGACAAATCAGCTCTCTTTCGCTCATTTGTGACATGCCAGTGACACGCTATTATTAAACATTATTATCTAAACTTAATAGAGAAGGCAGGTTACTTGAAGAAATGTTCTGAGATCCCATTTATAGAAAAAGCTATAAAAAAATCAGTTACTATGCTATTGGATGGAAAAAAAGAGTGCTGAATTCTGCAGTGTAATTTGGGACACTGAGAATCTTTTTCTTCTAAAGAACTGGCATGAAATCTCGGCTACTTTGCACAGTCTATGGTGTGAGTTCTCACAACTTGTGCAGGTCTGTGACACTTCTTAGCTGATGTCCTTTAAACAGTCCCAGAAAATAGAACTAATGTAATCCTTTCACCATGTAATCCTTTCACCATGCTTATTAACTTTTTTCCTATCTGATTTTTGCATTTTTACTCTAAGTGAGCACTGACTGACTTCAGCCAGTAAAGCAGTCAGCTTACACTGCATCTGTTTCACGTGCAGAAAGGAAATGAAATAACTGCATATATAATTAAGTCATCAACTACTTTCAATACTTATCATACCCTACCATACATCAGTAATCATACTGTTCTAATATATCCCATGTTTCTGATGCTTCACTGATGGACCCTAATGTCCTTACTGATTCAATACTAAGAATAATTCCAATATATAGTATTTTACACAATTTAGTATTACACAGTGAAGCATTTGTTCATTCAGACTCCACGAGGGTGAGTATGTTTTCAAAATTACCTACAAAACCCACATGTGAGTGCACAACTTCACCGGCAATTACTGCAAATGTGTCCATTGTGTTGATAACATTTTTCCATTCTCAAACAGTGTATATTTAAATATTATTTAGTGCCAAAAATACTGCATACAATTCTGGTCACTCATGCTCAAGAAACATGAATTCAAACTGGAACAGGTGTGTCACGTTACAGGAATTATTTGGGATCATATAGATCATTGGAGCAACCAGAGTCCTATAGTGGCACCGAATCTTATGTACAGGGGGTCATAATGGGTGTCTATGACCAGGTTATGGATGGCTAATTGTAAATATGGCATTGGTATGTGTGTATCAATTTGGCAGTTGAAGTTATGAATATTGGCTCTGGACTATCTGTCTTTCCAAATATTGTGCTCTGCTGGGGAAGAAGATTCCTGAATACTGGGCGTCAGCTTGGCTTGGGCTGCCTGATGGCCCATTAAGGGACATCAACCACACAATGGACTTTGTATATGCCTGTCCACACCCGAGCTGCTCTAGGATTGTCAACTGCCTGGTCAGAAACTGAATCCTGGAGAGTCTGGTGATTGGACCTTGTGACTGTAAACCTCCATTTTGCAACCGGACTCTGCAAAAGAAGGAGGAGGGTCTTGGCCCAGAAGACAGAGTCTATAAAAGCTGGAAGAACATTCTCCATTTTGTCTGTACCTTCAGCATGCAGCCTGTCTTGCTTCCAGCTCTGAATGGACTTTGCTACACAGGTGAACTCTGAACTAAGGTACTGACCCATCCCCCAAATGGGATGCATTCTAAGACTTTGATTTGAACCTGCAGTTTATTCTACCTTTGCTGCAAGCCTAAACCAAGAGATGTGCCATTACTGCATGTAATTGATTTCTTTTAACCATTCTTAACCCTCACCTATACCTTTTTCCTTATATAATAAACCTTTAGATTTTAAATTCTAAAGGATTGGCAACAGCGTGATTTGTGGTAAGATCTGATTGGTATATTGACCTGGGTCTGGGGCCTGATTCTTTGGAATTGGGGAGAACCGTTTTCTTTATTTGGGGTACTGGTTTTCATAACCATTGGTCCCCAGGACAGGTGGCTGCTGGTGGTGATACTGGGAATCTGGAGTGTCTTAAGGGGATTGCTTGTGTGACTTGTGGTTAGCCAGTGGGGTGAAACCAAAGTCTTTTCTGTTTGGCTGGTTTGGTTTGCCTTAGTGTGGAAAAACCCCAGCTTTGGGCTGTAGTTGCCCCTTTGGAAGCAATCTGTCCTGATCTGACACTCTCAGTTGGATCCCACCAGGAACAGCACCGTCACAAGGTGCTAAGAAGGTCTGCTGGAATGATCAGGGGAACAAAGAGCCTAAAAGAACCTGGATTGTTTAGCTTTTCAAAACAAAGGCTGATGGGATATGATTGCACTCTATCAACACATCAGGAGGTAAATATCAGGGAGGGAGAAGAGTTAGTTAAGTTAAAGGACAATGTTGGGTGCTTTATGGGTATAACCACGCTATGAATACATTTAGGTTAGAAATCAGAAGAAGGTTTTTAATCATTAAAGGAACGAGGTTCTGAAACACGCTCCCAATAGGAATGATGGAGGCGAACTGCCTAACTAATTTTAAGATGGCACATATAAATTTATGAACAGGATTAATATAACTGTGATAACAGGATATTGGACTCAATGACCCAGGAGGTGCCTTCCAGTCTTATGTCCTATGTCACGGCATCAGTGCAGTAGGATACACAAAGACAAAGTATCTGCCCTGAAAGAACTTGCAATAAAAAAAAGAGAGAGAAAACAGGATGAACCAGGAAGTATAAAGATGGGGACAGCATAGGCACCAATACTGCAACTGCATACTCACAGATTGACGCCTGAACCCATATGGAGCCCCACTAACTTCAGCAGCTTCTGCAAGGGCATAGAGGTCCACCCCCATAGATCCAGTTGCAAGACTAGAGCCTTAGGACTTAAATGAGCAGCATTTCAATGCAGAATCTCTGTGCTCTTTTGCTTAGCAAATCCACAGCCACAAGTTAGACTCCTACGCTTGCTAAACAATGCCTGGGGAGAGGTAGGCACCTAACAAATGCACAAATGTCACAAAAGTCAGCAGGCTGCCACCTAAACTAGCCAGCAGAAAATGCCAAGGAGAGGGGTGTAGGGGGCCTGGGTGGCCTCCCTCCGAGCCAGAGGGGAAAGAACCACTCTCTCAGCCTGAGTGGCCGGGGTCAGACCCAGCTGGCTCCACCCCCAAAAAGGGGAGGGGTGGAACAGGAAGTATAAGGGGCAGGGCCCTTAGCTCAGTCAGGGCAGCACCAGGGAGGGAGACAGAGGCAGACTGCTCCCTCCACACCCTGCTGGAGAGCCAAGGGAGGCCCTGGAGCAAGGGAACCCTGGTCTACGGGAGGGACTGGGGTTTCCAGACCTGCCTGCTGGAGAATACCCCAAGGGCCTGCCGGAGCCCGGCAGTGACCTGTGCCGGCTTGAGGTGGACGTTGAGGGGGAACTGGAGCTGCCCGTGGCGGAGTACCCCGGAGAACTATTAACGCCCAGCAGTGACCCGTTGCTGACGGAGGCAGACGCTGAAGGGGACGAGGAGCTGCCTGCGGCGGACAACCCTGACTCTTGCCGGCGCTCCCCTCGCCTGAGGGGCGCGCTCTAGACTCTTGCCGGCGCTCCCCTCGCCTGAGGGACGCGCCACAGATGCTAGCCAGTCCACCTCCCACCCCTAATTCCGCCGTGATTAGGAGGTGTGACCAAGGCCTTGCTGCAAGGCAGTAGCTCCTCACCGCCCCAGCGGCTTGGAGGACCTACTGACCCTCGTACAGGGATAACAGGGCCATGAGCAGCCAGACCTAGTAGTTGGAGTGAGACTCTACAGTCATGAGACAGGAGTTAAGAGTCTTCTGGGTCAGGAGGCCAGAAGCAGTAGACAAACTGGAGATCAAAATCACAAGTCAGATGCCTGGAAATCAGGGAGGGCCACAGACAGGGAAGAGTGGAGCTCAGTTGTTTGAACAGCTTCCTATTCCTGCTGCTGGCTTAGTAGGGCCAGTGGGCCAATCACCTACTCTGGAACTCCACCTGTTGGACCTCAGGGACGGACCCTCCCACTGCGTCTTAGGTAAGCAATTGCTAGCGGGCTGCCAGATGGAGGACTGGAATGTTGCCTCTCACATAAATCCTGTGGGCCGGGGTTTGGCCCTCAAAGGGAGGGAGGTAGGGTGACCAGACAGCAAATGTGAAAAATCAGGAGAGGGGTGGAAGATAATAGGAGCCTATATAAGAAAAAGACCCCAAAACCGGGACTGTCCTTATAAAATAGGGCTATCTGGTCCACCTAGAGGTAGGCACCCTAAATCTGGGCTTGAGAGAGGCTTTGCTCAGGATTCACAGCTATGAGCCTTCTCTTGGAGTTAGGTGTGTAAATCAGGCCAATCTTTCTCAAGAGAAGTTGTGGTGATGGTACTACCACTGCCTTTATTCCCTATAGCTAAGGAGAAAATGTTGTCATGGAAGTCACAGATTCCGTGACTTTCAGAGACCTCTGTGGCAGCTTCAGCCCTGGGAGGCAGGACTGGAGATAGCAGCTAGAAGGGGCCCCAAGCTACCGGACACCACTGGCCCTAGGGTCCCCACAGCTCCTGGGCTATGGCAGTGGTGTGTGCTGAAGCCCTCCCATACTCCACAGTGGAGCTTGGGCTCTCATTCTCCTCCACAGCCCACCATACCCATGGGCCTTGGGTTGCAGTTCTGTCCCCATCAGTCCCCTCCCCCCCACCATTCTTTTTTGTAAAATCACAGACAGGCTGTGGCCTTCTGTGAATTTTTGTTTATTTCCCACAACCTGCCAGGTTTTTTTTTTACTAAAAACAACCAACACAAAATCTTAACCTTACTTATAGTTCCATGGCTAGAGCAATCACCCCAGATGTGAGAGACCCACATCAAATTCTCACTCTGCCTGATTTGGAACAAGGATTAGAACCCTGATTACTTATCTCCCCAGTGACAACCCTAACCACTAGGTAATAGAGTATTCTGGTATCAATCTTTCCTGTTCAATCTGTTGCATTTTGTATAATATTTAAATATGAATTGGAGCAGGAACTAGCATCTGCAAGCCACTGTGCTTTAAAGTCATTCCCACTCAAACTCACTCTCTGGCCCAATGAATATTTAAGTATTCACACTGAAGCCTTCAGAGGAGGGTGGGCTTCAGAGCCCATTTCAAAGTGCTGTCTACACAACTACTTTTAGAGTGCTAGTGCAAGCCTGCTTGCCCAACTCTATCACCCCAGGCTGGGAGCTTCACTGCCGCAGGCTGTTTAGACATACCCCAACTCCTATCCCTGAATCCCCATCTCATCACTTCCTTTACATAGTAAAATAATCAAATCCTACAGCACCTCCAGTTTTTCAGCATTCATTAATTCTTTAACAGGTCTGGCTCAGTGTTTCTTTCTCAAGCCTATCTTGTCCGCACAAAGGTCATACTTGAACACAAAGTATGCATGGGCAGACTATAATTATCTGTGAAATACGGATACTTTTTGTATGAATGCCAGTACAAAAATTATTCTATAATGTCTTTACATCCTCAAGAAGTTCTTAATTCACAGATCAATGGATCTAACACACCTTATTTAATAGCTCATTTAGACCATTCTATGGTATCTACTCCATACTTGTAGAGATCACTAATATACCCTGGAAGTTGTTATAGTTCACATAAGCTCTCAATCTGAATATATGAGCATGTCCACATTCCCTTAAAAACAGGGGAAAGTAGTTATGGTGCATTATTCTTTCAAGAAATATTGTAGCCAATTTATTTTTGATTCATGAATGCTGTAATACCTGGAACCATAAACTGTGGTTAAATAAAATTCTTTGCTTTATTTATGGCACAACCACATAGTAACAGAGAACTCAGTTCTCTGTGGCGTGGTTAATAGTGGTACAGCAACATTTTCAAGTGGCCTTTGTGCTATGTATGTGGAGTATACCTTAGAGGCATTCAAAAGAGTATCATTGCACAAAAGCTGCAGCTGAACACAGTAACAAAAAGTATTATGGTTCTGATCCTGCACTGAGATTACCATGGCACAGGTCTGCCCATGCAAAGGTCCTTGAGGAATCTGCACCTAAATTTGTTCGTTTCCTGCCAAACATCATTGCATAGAATAATACTGGTTTTAATTTTCAAACACATTAGTAGTTTGCACGTTTCAAATACCAGTTAATTTTTTTTAAGATTACTGTATTATTTAAAAAATACAGCACTCGCGTCCACTTTCTAATATTTTTTTAAGTGGTCCCAGTCAGATACTAAACCTATCCCCCTAGATTTTTTCAGTTCTATCACTAACTCTTTGGAAACTGGGTTTATGAAGAAGATCTTTGCACCCTTTATTATAGCTGCATCCTCAAAAATTTACTGAAGGGTCAAAGTAGTGAACAGATTTTTTTATTATTATAAAAAATGGCAGTTTAACACACATTTTGTCACTATCCCAATTTGGGAGGCCAACAGTCAATTTTCTGTCAAGTGCTTAATCAACCATTGAGACACTTTTCACACACTATTAAGAAATAAAACTACAACATAGTGCCTTAAAAAAGATCTATAATCATTTTCTCCCTGAGAGCTATACCAGTACTTTACAGTAGAGTGCTTTCTGAAAAAGATTGTTTGGCTTGGACAAAAACCAGGAAAGTTTGATCAATAAATACACCTTCACTGATCTTTATTTTTTTTCCAATCCAGTGCTCAGCTTTATTTAATTATTCAATTTCCAGTGTTGCACAATAAGGCTATGTAATATATTCTAATTAGGTCACCTCAGTGTTCAACTAGACACATTTCATTTGTTACTGTACAAATTATTGTTTAATTGTATCCGCTTACCTGGTTTGCTTTCGTTTGGTTTACACTGCACTTCCTCAACACAGTCTGCAGGAAACCATCCAACAAGTCCTCGTGTGCTGCCTTCCCAGAATCCACCTTCACCAATGCTTAAAACTAAATACAAACGAGAAAGACAAATGGAACATTAGCTTTTTCGCCACTTTTCTGCTGGAATAAACTTACATTCTACGATTATTTAGAGACAATGGCACACCAATGAAAATGAAGACGAGTCTTCATGAGATGGTGTGGTAGCACCAGAGGATAAGCTCGCTCAAGAGCACATGTTGGTACCTACAGGAAAACTCTCAGCAGAGGGAATTCATATTTTTCCAGGATATGAAGATCTTCATGGGAGAGGAACCTGAATAATGCTGGTGACTCTGGGTAATGTTTCTTGGGAATAAGCATGTTGAGCAATACTGAGGATGGTAGGATGAGCAATTTGTGCACTCCTTGCCATAACACTAGGAAGACTGTACAGAGGATGATTCAAGTCCTTGTTTTTCAATGAGTCCAGGCATTTTGAAAAATCCAATTCCAGTACCAATACCGGTGCCACCCAGGGTTGCTTGCTTGTAGACTTCTTGGAACTGGAAGTCTTTTTGGGTGGTACCAAAGTATCAGTACCACAGGAGGTAGGAGTGTCAGCAGTACCTGTACTGAGATATGCATCCTCCTTGTTCTCTGGCTTTAAGGGTGACCTTTCCCCTCTTCTGAGCTCCCTCTCTAGGAAATAGGGCCTCTTCATATTAGAGGATTTTAAAACCTCCAAAGGCTCTCCATATGTTCTTTGATTACCAGAGCCAAGGCTGACACAGTCACCAGAGCATTCTGAGCTGCTGACGCCAATGTTTGATGGGGATCTAACCCTGCCAGTCTCAGGGAACACTCCACAAGTAGCAGTTTCAATCTGTTCTCCCTCAGCTTTCTGGATCTGCTTTTGAAGCCAGATCAGTCCTTGTACTTAGAGGGGATGTGAGACTCTCCAAAGCAGAGAAAACAGGCGAATGCCTGTCACTGAAGGGGAAAGGACATGTTGCACATCTGGCTGGGTGTGAAACCCAGGATCTTTGGCGTAATCCAGGAAAGTCCACAGACAGACGCCAAAATAGGCCCTTACTAAAAATAAAGTGGGGGACACCAGCACAAGGACAGACTGTGCTAAAATTAAACAAAGCACACAACAACAACAAGAGAAATACAAGTGAGATAAGATAAGGGATGAATGAGCTATGTAGTGGATGCTGACACTCCAGCTCAAGCTGAAGGCAGCTGAGAAGGAACTGGAGTGGCTGTAAGTGTTTGTGTAAATTAGAAATGATAGCTGCATATTCTTTCAAGCACTTGGGTTCAACTCTGGTTGTGCTTTTAATCACAGTTAATTTCTAACTTTTATGTACATGGCAGGGCTGATTCTGATTTATCTGTTCAGCAAACTGAACTACCAATCTAGTCCAAACTGATATGTTCTTTCCCAAGGCCACAGAGGTCTACTCACAGTCACTGTCCTGTTTAAACTGCCTTGAGGCAATCTTCAATCTGGTAGGGGATGTGTTTAATGATTCATTTTGGCATCCAAGAGACTACGAAGGTGCCTTTCCTTATAAACAAGGCTTTTGTTTTGCCACTGTGAGGCAAGTAGTAAGTGGAAAAGAACTGTTCCGAGGTGGTTTGAGCTTTGTACATTTTTGGCTCAGAAGGCCACATATTTTCAGTAAAATACAAAATAAAATGCACTAATAAGATGCACTAATCCTCTTCACCTTTATCTGAATTATAGGCAAACAAAGCAAGAGTAATATAGGAAGTCCAGAGCTGGAAACACAAGCAAACAAATCTAATTTAACAAAAAATTACCAGCCTCAGAGCATTCAAGCTTTTTTCAAACGCAATATGCTGATAAATCTGACAGAAATTTCAGCCCATCTCAGCCTAATATCAATTATAATTTTATAGTCTCCCTCTCGCAAACTGATCCTCGTAACCCTGTTCCCCATCCCCACTTACCCCTGTAACCAGCTCTCTGTTCCCCTTCCCCAAATCTCACCCCACTCATGCCCCATAACCCTGTTCTCCATCTCCAAATGTCCCCCTACTCATCCTTGTAACCCTGCTCCCTGTCCCCCAAATCTCCACCCACTGACCCCTTAACCCAGCTCCCTGTCCCCCAAATCTCCCCCCACACTTACCCCTGTAACCCAGATCCCTGCTGTCCATCCCCAAATCTCCCCCCACTCACGCCCCATAATCCTGTTCCCCATCCCCAAATCTCCCCCCCTGTCACCTCAGTAACCCAACTCCCTTTTCCCCAAAAATCCCCCCACTCGTACTTGTGGCCAGCTCCCTGTGTTCCATCCCCAAATATCCCTCATCCCTGTAACCCTGTTCCCCATACCCAAATCTCCCCTAACTCACCCGAGTAACTCAGCTCCATATCCCCAAATCTCCCCCCGTAACCCTGTTCCCCAAATCTCCCCGCACTCCTCCAGCTCTGATACCCTCCCACCCCTAAGCTACCTCTCCCTGGCTCCACATCTCCTTTCTCAGCTCCTGTCCCCTCAATGACCTCCCAGCCGAGCCACTTCTCCTGCCCCGTCCCTCCAGCTCCTTCCTCAAGTCTCCACCGTCTCTCTTCAGCCTTCCCGGACTCCCCTCCCCGCCACCCCTTACCCGAGCCCGGCACTCTCCACAGGGGATACTGATAGCAGGGCACAGCAAGCAGGGGGCAGTGCAGCAAGCCCAGGCAGCCACAGCCAGTCCAAGAGCCGTGGCTCAGCGCTCACCATTGGTTGCTCCCAGGGCAGCAGCACCCACCTGTGGGCGTGGCTTCTCTGCTGCCTGGGCGGGCTGCTGCAAGCCCCGGCTTCCAGGCACTTCGCAGGAGCCCTCTGCAGTGGCGGCCAGGAACAGTAAGCCTCCCACAGAGGGGAGGAGGCCCGTCAGGCTCTCCAGGAGGCTTACCTCTCCTGGCCCCTCCTCCTGGAAACTGCTATGCCACCAGAGAAAGAAATAACTAGGGGGGGAGGTCAAGAGAGGGCCGCCGGGAGCTTGGCGAGCAGCATGTTTGAGACCCCTGCTATATAGTCTGGTACTAGAACACAAAGTGTAGGGCACAGGCACATATCCACAAACACTAATGACAAAAATCTCCAATTGAGCATGGTTGGTATATGCACATACCTTATACAGAGCACCCATGGGGACAATAATTTGAAGAGCACAATACTTTATTTATTTATATAACACCAGAGACTTGGAATCTGGGTCAAGTAATATGAATTTCATGGTGTGAGCATATAATGAATACTCACATATCCCAAAGCTAATATACACAATGGGGGTACCTTTTGAAACACTCTGCTGATTTTCATGTGGAAGAAAATGACAATGGGGAGTGAATGACCTTCTAATAGGAGGAAAAAATTCACTTTGCATAGGTGATCATCTTGAAATTGCTCTTATCTCTTAGCAAGGATTGTGACAGAGGGCTGCAGAACAATAGTGTAAATATAGTACTTTTATCAAACATTTAGAGTAAACAAATTACATTAAAATAACTAAAGTATATTTGTCCAACTATGATGTTTAAAGAAGCTGAAATAAGTCACAGTACATTTAGTACCTCTCTATAAGACTGAGATATTCCAAAGAAAAATTAATACAAGGTTGTGTAGACATGTTAAACAAAAATAGCAAAATCAATGCCAAATACTTAAAATAGGCAATTAATTTGTTCTCTCTCATACACAAAACTCCTTGTGAGAAACAATGAAGCTTTACAATTACAGAGCATGATTCTGATTGCAACTACATTTTGCACAAGTGCAGCTCTACTGAGTTCAGAGGAGTTGAATTTCAACTTGATTTACACTGATATCAGTGACATGAAGAATCAAGCCCAAGCATGGCAGGAAATGTAGTACTTTCTTTAATACTAACCGGAAATCTAGTTGTCACACCTGAGAAGGCCTGCATAAAATTATATATAGTATTAATGTTTACTTAGATTTAGGGCAGTACAGTAAAACCTCCATTTAACGGACTAATTCGGGCGAGGGGGTGTCCGTTAAATCAAAAAGTCCGTTATTTAATAATAATAAAAAAACGAGCTGTCGGAGCAGCAGCCCGCCCGCCACAGGGTCGGGGCGGCAGCTCCGCAGCCCACCCGCTGCTGGGACCCAGGCGGCAGCCGGGAGCCAGCAGCCAGCCCGCCCGCTGCTGGGACCCGGGCGGCAGCCAGGAGCCGGCAGCCAGCCAGCCCGCCCGCTGCCTGGACCCGGGCGGCAGCCGGGAGCCGGCAGCCAGCCCGCCCGCCTGCTGCCTGGACCCGGGCGGCAGCCGGGAGCCGGCAGCCAGCCCGCCCGCCCGCTGCCTGGACCCGGGCGGCAGCCGGGAGCCGGCAGCCAGCCCACCAGATATGGATCAGGAATGCATCAGACTTGCTCAGAAATTTTGTCCGTTGCATCCGAATTCCATTAAATCGAGGGTTTACTGTAATACAATAGTAACTATTTCTGATATTACCTATTAATGTCTACTCACACAAAAATACTTGACAGGAAAATGTTCCTCATCTAACAATTCTATTTCTTTTAAAGTTTAGATGTACTGACCTTACAGACATTTCAAATGTCATACTAAAAAGTAACAAGTACAAACTTAAGGCCACAAATCAGCAACTGGATCTCCAAGACCCTTGAATCAATATAGAGCCCTATAGCAAACAATTAAGCATCTGTATGACTTTATATACATGATTAGTCCTATATATACTTAAGTTTTTGCAGGATCTGGGTTTAGGGCCCTCATCTGACTGAGCACCCTCAGCTCCCACTGAAGACAATGAATATGTATGAACTTTCGCTCAGGCTATATACAATAAGAGATTGGACTAAATTTCAATGTATTTTTTTTAATCTTCCTAAAAGCCATAGATATTTTGTGTGCATAAACAATCCCAGAAATGTGTTTAAAAGGGGAATGACAAAATCAGATTTGTGTTTTAAAGATATTAACTGAAGAAACTCAATATAATTGTGTGGACCATTTAGAAAGAAAAAAATGGAATAATTTATGCTGATATATCCCACTTGCTCTTGGAAATAGTTACAACATGTGCATATACACATAAAATTCTGTTGAATCTCTTCCCAGTTGTATAAAATATATTTACAATTCCTATAATAAAAAATATTCAATATATTGTGACTAGCTGAACAGACAAGAGGCAGAGATCTCCATCTGAGCTACTAGCTCTCATATGATAAAACATGGGGGAAAATTCTGCTCTTAGTTACACTGATGAAAATCCAGAACAATAGTAGAAAATATTTTGTTCCCATCCAATCCTCTCCCTTTCCTACTTGTTACTATCAGAAAATCTCCCTCTCTGCTGCTGACGTTGAAGAGGATATGCCATGTAATCAGATCCTTTTGACTATACGAAGCAGCATCAAAAAGATGTTCTGATGTCATTAGAGAGCGGTGGGACAAGACTGGAGTGCCCGCCAGCAGGCGGGCAGGGAGCAAGAATCTTCAGCCCTTCAGACATTCAGGGGAGTTGGGAAGAAGCGAACCCAGTCTCCTCAAGATTTCTAGGTCCCTGAGACTCCGAGCCAAGGAGCAGGAATGCTCCTGGGTGGAGGTGAGTGAATAATTGATCATTCAGGGGCAAAATCGGGGGGCAGGGAGGGAGGTTCATTTAGAACAGAAACAGATTTTTTTTTTCATGGAAAAATCATTTTTCTTAACTTAAAAAAATATTTGCACAGCTCTAATCCTGAGGAAGTCTGTAAATAGTTTCACTGTTAAATTAGCCTGCCTGAGTTCTCCTGAGTTTTTATTACTGAATAGAATAAAAGTAACTGAATAAAAGTAACAGTTTTTCGCTATCTGTCATCAGGAGGGGGACCACTCCTAATGTCCCCACTTTATACTGGAGACTGGGGAGGTAGATCCACTTTTATGAATTACAGAAGAGTTGCACAGTGCCTGGCAAGACAGATTCTGACAGCAGAAGCAAGGGCCAGTGTAGAAAAGATGAGGCAGTAAGGGAGTTCAATGGAATCTGTGAGCTCTGGAATTCTAAATTGGCCAGCTTTGTGTGAACTCTCTCCCCAGGATCACTCTCATGGAGCTACTGTTCGCTTTGAGCCTCTGCAGGAAAGTCAGATGAGGGTTACAGTTGCCTATGACTGTGTCTAGAATATGTCTACAATATATTGTAGCACAGTGATTTACATCTTGTAACCAAGGACTACTGCGTTGGCCGTTCACAAGCACTAGATCACTAGACTCATACTGATCACTGATTATAATCTTTCTGCTAAAGTGGGTAGTATGAAGCCATCTGTTAAAAAAAAACACACCACCACCACCAGCAGCAGCTCCAGTTTTAAGTGTATTTCCATAAGTTGTCCCTCGCCTGGGGCACCCTCCTGCAGCATGACAGGTGCACCCCCCCCCAGTTTCCTCATTAAAGGGGGAGTCTCAATATCAGATAAAGTGTTATCAATTACAATTGGCCATAATTTATTCGTGTGGGCTATAGTCCACGAAAGCTTATGTTGAAATAAACTGGTTCATCTCTAAGGTGCCACAAGTCTTTCTCGTCTTATCTCGTGCAGTAGTTGCTTCAAAACCCTGGTAATAAAACTATTCTTAACAATCCTGTAGTAAAGGCACAACAGGGTTTCCATTCCACTCTTCAGGAACAAATGCCTCCAGGTCAAAAGTCATTAGCACCACTCTGTTCTCACTTCTATTTGCCCCTATTCCAGGGTACCACTCTCCAAGCCATTCAGGAGACACTAGTCTTGTGACTCTTACCATGACCCCAGCTCAGGTCTCCAGTAAAAGAGAGCTCACCACAGTTCTATCCCTGGTCACAGAATGAGTCTCCAGGACCAACCCCTTTTCTAGGAACACACACATAAAAAACCCTACTCCTCCACCCTCAAGGCCCCACCTTCTTTCTGAATTCATTGGCTTCCATTTACATTTGTTGCCTACACTCCCCCAAGCCTCCTTCCTAACTACTTCCAACCAGCTTACTGACCCTGAACACCACAAAGATGAGAGCAAGGTTGTTTAAATAGCCAGCTGATGATTTCCTTGGCACAAGAGAATGCTTGGATGGTACAATTTAGCTGGTTTTACAGCACTTACTTAGTTCACACAGCTCAGTGGGTGCTTCAAAGGTCTCGGTGGGAGGGAGCTGTTTAATCTGCTAGCACAAATTACAGCAGCCCCTGCCAGCCCGCAATAGCCACATGTTTGTTACAATTACAGTTGGGAAAATATCTGTTTTTTGTTTACTGGTAGTTTCACATAATGGGGGGGGGGGAGGGGTGCTGAATTAAAAAAAAGAAAAATTTTCAGCCAAATAAAAAAAGAAAAGTCTGTTTGGAGTCAATGATGAATCCAGAACAGAGATTTCTCACTGACAGCCTGCTTTATAACTTTTAAATCAGCAGCTAAGGACACAGAAGACCTATGCTCACTTGCTCTCTCTGCCTGCTACAGAGAAGGGATTTGAACTTGCATCATCTCCTACATTGTGACCCAACCACTGGACTATGGAATAGTCTGGGACATGTCTCCCTCAAGGGCTCCTGTGAAGGTATTCCAATTTTTATAAATAATTAAATAAATTGAAGCAGGGTCTTGAACATGGATCTTCCATCCCTCCCCACATCAGGGTCCTAAATCCAAGGTTATAGAGTCATTCTCATTCTCTGGTCCAATGACTATTTTTATTGTCATTCATAGTAGAATTTCATAATCATTCATAAAGTGTCAAATTCACAAATAGTTTTGGATTAACCAAAACTGCATTTTTCCTATGAATAAACTATTCCTCTGAAAATTTCACCCAGCTCTAGTTTCAATATTCTGAGATATTACCAAGGGTACAACTTTCTCTGCCATTGTCTAGTATAGGTGAGTTGTGAATCAGTAAGTTAATTTGTAACAAGTCACAATTATTCTTATCAGGGATTTCAGTTAAAGTAAATATACAATAATACACCAGACAGTACAGCAGAACCTCAGAGTTACTAACACCTCAGGAATAGAGGTTGTTCATAACTCTGAAATGTTCGTAACTCTGAACAAAAGGTTATGGTGTTCTTTCAAAAGTTTACAAATGAACATTGAGTTAATACAGCTTTAAAACCTTACTGTGCAGAAGAATACTGCTTATTTCCTTTTATTTTTTAGTAGTTTACACTTAACACAGTAGTGTATGGTATTTGTGTTTAAAAAAAAAAAAAAAACAACTCTGCTTCTGCCTGATTGTGTATTTCCAGTTCTAAAGGAGGTATGTGATTGACTGGTCAGTTTCTAACTTTGGCATTTGTAACTCTGAGGTTCTACTGTATTCTACTCTTATGGTTTGCTTATCCAATAGTTTAACACTCTGATTACTGAATTTACTCATGCAGAATAGAAAAATTACGTTGAAACATGTGCAAAAACCCAGGACCCCAACTTTCTTTTTGTCTAAAGGTATTATCTGTCAGTAATTTCTTCAAACCTAGCAGGGGTTCAGTAATCTTTTCCTTCTCAAGATGAGTTATAAGACAGATTTCACTATAGATGAATATGTTAGTTACATGCTTGGGTTCCCCAGTTGGCTGAGGTCACACTGAACCAGAAGTAGTTAAGCACTAATCAGAATTTCTAGTGCTAAAAACTACTGACATTCTAGTTATCATATGGACCTCAATCACCACCACCACCACAGTACCCAAAGACTCCAAGTGAGATCAAAGTCCTATTATGCTGGGTACTGTAGAAACGTAGCTGGAGGCAGTCCCTGTCCAGAAGAACTTGCAATCTATATCAGAGACGACAAACAAAAAACGAAACAAGTGCTGGAGCATATTTGAGCTATTTAAGGGCATTCCATGCCTGGGGCTTGTCTGCAAGGTGCTGAACACTGTGAACCGCAGCTGAAGCCAATGGGAGTTCAGAGTAGGCTGACCATATGTCCCATTTTGAACGGGACAGTCCCGTTTTTTACATATTTTCTGACCGTCCCGTCTTTTTCATAAAAATATCAAATTTGTCCCGTTTTTCGTAAAAAAAACGGGACGCGGCTTATTTCAGAGACCCACGGCCGGGTCCCGCCTCCTCCCGCAGCCCTTGAGTCCCTTCCCCTCCCCGGCCTGCTCCCCCCTCCCCTCTGCTGCTGCAGAGCCCACGCGGCGTGATTGGCTGGACCGCCCCCACGTGTCGCGTGCCCGCAGCTGAGCAGCGGCGCGATTGGCTGGGCCGCCCCCATGTGTCGTGCGAGCCGGTTACAGCAGAGCCCGGCGCAACGGCAGAGTGGAGCTGCTGGCTGGGCAGGGGCTGCCTGGTGCCTCTCCCCCTCCCACGTGGAGGAAACGCTGAGCCCAGCGTAGGTAGGGGCTGGGGAGGGGGGCTGCTGGCCGGGCAGGGGCTGTCTGGTGCCTCGCTCCCGCCCGCTCCCCCCCCCCACATGGAGGAAACGCGGAGCCCAGCGCAGGTGGTGGCTGGGGAGGGGGGCGCAGCGGCGGGATCTGCAGGGGTGGGATGAGCTGGGCGGTCATGGGGGAGGTGGGAGGCTGGGGGGGTGGGGCTGTGTTTTGAGGCCATTGGGGGGGTCTGGGGGGTGTATTGCTTGCTAGTGGGGGGCTATGGGGAGAGGTTGTGTAGGGAAGACTGTGGGGGTGTAAGGGGCTGGGGGGTTGGTAGTGGGATGGTGTTGGGGGGCCTGGAGGTGGTTATGTGAGGGTTGGGTATTAGTGACTTTATGGATATGGGGGGGGCATTGTAGGGTTATATTTGGGGTCTGAAGGGAGTTATAACCCCGTCCCGTTTTTGCCATCCCAATGTCCCGTTTTTGTCACAAGGAAATATGGTCAGCCTAGTTCAGAGTGCTCAGCACTTTGCAGGATTAGAAAACTATGCACAGCCCATACATTTTTGCTGATTTTTTAAGTGTAGCTGCATAGTAGCTTTTCAGTTCTTGTTAGTAGGGAAGGGCAGATGAAATATTATTTTCTTTTAAAATGACTTAAAAAGAAACCTCCACAGTTTGTAAAATTATCAACTTCCTCCTTTTGTAATCTAGTCCTGACTACTTGTAAAGAAGTCACAGAGGGATCCCGCTGCAGCAGCAAAATAGGAAATGGCAAATTTCTGCCTACTGTAGCTGCTGCTGCTTCCCACTCCAAAGAGGTCTCAGATGATCCATCATCACCAATTTCAACAGCTGAGACGGAGCATGCCTGCACTCAATACAGTCAGGGAGCCTCTGCAACACCCAGACTTTTGCCACCATGGACTCTTTCCTCCAGATGAAAAGGAGGAGCTGCTGCTGCCTGAATTGTCACTGGAATTAAGAAAGGGAGGATAAAATATACAACCGGGGCTGGGGCCATGCAAAGAGGAAGTGGTCTGGGAGCTGGGAATGGAAATCATGTGGCAGGTGAAGAAAGGGTAAGAATCATAATAGCAGAAGTAATTACTGGGAACAGATGAGAGGACAAAGGTATTCAGACTCTTGTAACAGGCATTTGAGAGATTGAGTAGTTAGATAAGCCCAGTGTGAAACAGAACCACAAGTAACCTAAGCAACATCACTAGCAAAGGACAATTCACTCTCCCCACAGTTTCATAGCCTGTTTAAGATTATGTGCTTTCATAAAGAATTTTTGTTTACTGTATTTCTCAGTCCCCAGAAATGATCTGTCTCTCCATCATGCAGAGTGCTACCTGCCATTAGAATCTGTCACCATTAGAAACAAAATATAATAGCATAAACTTGAGTCGCTGGTAGTCCTGTGCTGGGTACCCAGAGGTTACTGCATTGCCTTATTTTTGTGGTACAGAAAACTACACATTTTTCCCCAACAAAAGACAAGGAGCTTTGGGAGACATCAATCTCTCTCTGAGATTCATTGTACTGTAAATAGATGCTTCTGAACTTTGAAGCATTTTTAAAATATAAAAAATAGGGTGGTGATAATCGTAATTAACGTATTTTGCATTGGCTGTATTATCTAGGTTAGATATAAACATATGGTGATTTACAAATATACTGTGATGGATTTTTAAACAAACTGAAGAAAACAATAGAAAATGCTGAAGGAAATAATTATCTATGATAGTACCTGGCCAAATAGAAATATCAGGTTTATTTTTATAAGTTAGACATAGCCCTTTTTGTATCATGAGTGGCAGACACACAAATGATGTCAGTGTGTATGACTAATGGGTAAAAAATAAAGCCGATATTTTTATCTAGGCTCTGCAACATCCTATTAATACACCACACTGTATTTAGTTGAAGTATTTACTTGAACGTAGCTCAGCTTTCTCTGAACACTTCCAGTCCCAGACACTTTGATCTATTGTCATTCATGCATTTCTTAGCAATTCTTACAATGACACACATTCATCTTCCAAAAGAAAATGATACCTCACTGCTAGGTGCTTTATGATAAAGTAACTGGATATATAATAAGCAAACTTTGCACTTACAGAGGGTTCACAACCTGAAGATCACAAAGTTCTTTGCAAAGGTCAGTAAATAAGCAGTATAGTGCCATTTACAGGAGGAGAAACTGCGGTACAGAGCAGCAGAGAGATTTCCTCAAGGCTACACAGTGGCAGGGTCAGGAATAGAATCCAGGCCTATTTTCCAGTCACATACTCCAATAAAAATCCATGCTGCCATCCTATCAAATTATTCAGAAAGGACAAACCAACTTTTGGAGAAAAAAAAAACAACACCTGACTCAAACACTACCAGTTATCCTTACTTTTAGTTCAGAAATGTATCCCCTTCCTCTCAGGCTTTTCCAGCTGTTCTCTTCTTATTCCTTTAAATTAATCTATACGAGTCATTCCCAGCCAATCCCTCTCCTCTGCATGTTGTTCTCTCGGTGTCCCTGAGTTAATTGTCCTTGCTTCCAACTTTTATCGTGGGATGTTAGGGTTTCAAGCAGGTCTGAAAAATGTATCCTACAGTATAGGTCACAGGCACACAGTGCATTCTGAAGACACTTTGATTACTAGAAGTCCCGAGGAATCCTGAAGTAAATATTCTGATTTCAATATTTTACCATGAACACATACCACAAAATCATAAAGTTATAGATTATGTACTTATCTGTTTATATTTTGTTATTTATCTTGATTTCAGGTACATAAAAATCACATACCCTAAGTTTTGTTTGCCTCATGCAAAAATAAAAAAAGTCACACAAATAGGTAATATATCCTAAATTTATTTGCAAAGAAGTGTCAATGAACTGTTTTTGTGTGTGCTGAATGACAGCTCTGTACTGCAGAAATTGCATTTAAGTTTAGTTTTATTTAAATTTTAATTAAGTTTTATGGGTAAACTGTTACACCATTGGCTGAAAATATGGCCTACTATTTTGTACACTGTCTGAAGCAGCTGGTCACTTTTTCAACTCAATAAACTATAGTGTGGGGGACATTCAGTTATAGGGAAAAACCATGTATGTTCTTTTGCTGTCCGAGCTTGTGAAGGCCTTACAACCAGCTTGATATTTGTTTTTAATGCAGGCATGCAGGTCACGTGATAACTTTTGAACACCAAGTTGCATCAATTCCAAAATGTCAGGGAATGTTCTAGGCATCAAAGGACAGAATAATTTTGATTTTGGGGGAATTTGAAAACTGAAAAGGGAAAATCGGGGCACAAATAGAGGCCCTTCTATGTGACTGGCACAGTAACAGCTTCAAGTAACTCTTGCAAGCACCTCTGCAATAGTCTATAGATCAGACAACCGGTTGATGACACCCATTAACACCTTCCAGGATAGGGGCACCCCTCAACTCATCTCTGCTCATTCTCCACTTCATCTTGCATGGTCTCTTAGAAAATGTGTTAACTACTTATACTAAACCATCTTGTGGCTTGTAGCAGTGATATTCTCAATATCTTTCCCAGACTCTGAAGAAGAGTTACACAAATGTGAAAACTCCTAATGTTGTTCTGTTATTTTTCTTGCAACTTCATTACCTTGCAGTGAGGAGCTGAGAGAGAGGGTCTGGAATGTGTCCATGTACATTTCATAGCAAGGGAATATAGGTAATGAGAATTTATATTGAGGAAAATCCATTGTGCTTGAAAGGCAGAGGCCCTGATACAAACTGGAAACAGGTATCCTGAAAGCATAATCTAACATCCACTGCCAAAACCATGGACATGAAAATCAAGTTCACTCACCTTGGCTAGTGAATACAGTTAAGGCAAATTGCAAACTGATCTTATAAATGCTCAACTTAGAGCCATAAAGATGTGGCCAGAAGAAGGTATCAGACTGAGTGGGAAAAATAATCACTGCATGGGGATCCAAGAGTTTTGTTTTCTCCAGACAGTTCAGATGATCAATCACTTAATACTGTGGAGAAGAACACTAACACGTCAGAGCTGCCCTGGATCATGGGACTTGATAAGCACATGAAGGAGGAAGATTTTGGATGATCAGCACATATCCAGAGAGAGAAAAAATACCTAAGGCTTTGTCTGGCAAGTGAAAGACAAACCTTTTGTAATTCAGAGGTGTTAAAAAACATTCCCAGGAAAGATAAAAAAATTTCTCAATGACAAGTGCTAGTATGAACATCATTTGGACAATGCTAACACCTCTTGTTGGGTGAGCTCTCTCCTGCCGACAAACAGTGGCTACACTGTGCGCCTTTTAGTGGCACAGTCGTGTTGCTAAAGGCTGTGTATTGTAGTCATAGCCTAAGAGATATAAGATTTCCTCTATTTCATTGTAACTAATTAAAAGAAGCCTGATCTAGTACACTTCTCACAAGCTAAACTGACAGATATTCAGTCAAATTGTTTCTGCTCTACAGTCATTTAATCTCAGCTTTTAACAAGGTCTTGCTTTGATTATTTGATTGGTAGAATGTAAATTGGGTAATTTCATGCATACAGACCTGAAGAGACAAGAACCCCTTGACCTTCAAGCAGAGGCAGTGATAGTAAGGCATTTCTTGAGTCCATATCAAAGTCTTAGCCAAAATGGCATATACAAAAGGCATATCATTTACAGCTGTGGTCAGGCCCACATAAGAAGAGGAGAAGGCTAAAGATTGAGGTGAGCCAAGTTGTCAGGCCACCGTTAGCAGAAATGTCTGTCTAAACCATTGGTTCTCAAATTGGGGGTCGGGACCCCTCGAGGGGTTGCGACCCGATTATGTGGGGGTCGCGAGCCCCTGCTGCCGGCAGCCAGCCCCGACCCTAACCCCTGCCGGTGGCGCCCCAAGCCCCTGCTGCACCGGCAGAGGAAGGCGGGGCAGCAGAGAGCCCTCTCCCCTTCCTCCCCTCTGGCAGTCAGAGTCAGGGGAAGGTGGACTGTGTCCCCCGGCCGGAGAGCTCTCTGCCGCCCGGGGCATGCTGCAGGGGCAGGGGCCCACCATGAACCAAGGGCAGAGAGCCCCCCCTCGCAACCTGGCTCCGGCTGCCCCCTCCCCCCTGCGCCAACCCCATGGGTCCCCCAGCCTCCCCTTGCTGCCCCCTTAGACCTTCCATGGACAGGGGCAAGTCAGAAGCCTCCCTTCTCTTCCCTGCAACAACTGCCGCCGCAGGGTCCTAGTGCCCGCCATCTTCCAATGTCAGTGATAGGGGTGAGTGAGTTTGCTGCTGGGGGAGCAGGAAAGGGGGGGGGGGGCTGTCCCAGAGCTTGCTGCTGCTGGCAGGGAAAGGGATGGGGGGAGTCCTCCTCTTGGGCCCCAGTCCCAGAGCAGCCTGCCTGCACCCGTCCCAAACTCATCCCCAGCCCTGCCCCACCCCAGAGCCCACACCCCAGCAAGAGCTTCCCCCCCCCCCACCGCACCCCAACCACTTTATCCTCAGTCCCAGCCAGAGCCCCCTCCATACTCCAACCCTCTGCCCCATGCTACATTACATTATCCAATATCTATATATATAAAAGTCAAGTGGTGTATGTATGTGTGTATGTATGTACGTATGACTGCGAAGTCCTCCCGCACCGTTTGAGCCAGAGACTTGAAATTTGGTACAGTGAGGGGTCTTGGGGTCTAGATGCTGGTAAGGGTCGAAACATTTTCGGATCTCACCTCTGACGCCCCCCAGGGGTGAAAGTCTTTCAGGGCCAATCACATCGGCTAGGCGGTTAGGTGGTGATGATGTCATAATACCCCCCTCCAACAGACACCTCACTCGCTCAGCTCACCCCTCCCTCCTCCAACGGAACCCCGGAGATCCCTCAGTTCTCTACCCCTCCCCCTCCCAACGGAACCCCGGAGATCCCTCCATTCTCTGCCCCTCCCCCCTCCCAACGGAACCCCGGAGAGCCCTCAGTTCTCTGCCCCTCCCACCTCAACCCCGGACTCCATCAGCTCTGTGCCGCCCCCCACCTGCGAAGGTCCCCGGAATCCCTCGGCTCTGGGCCCCCTTCCCCCCCTGCGACAGATCTGAGTTGGGTTTGGTGGGACGGTAAGTGAGGTGGGGGTGTCGGGTTCGGTCGGGGGGGTGAGGTGGGGGTGTTGGGGTTGGTCAGGGGGTGTTGCGGTTGGTGGGGGGGTGAGGTGGGGGTGTTGGGTTTGCTTGGGGGGGTGAGGTGGGGGTGTCGGGTTTGGTCGGGGGGTAAGTGAGCCGGGGGGGTGTCGGGGTTGGTCTGGGGGGGTGGGAAGGTGTCGGGGGGGTGAGGGGTGTGGTGTGGGTGTTGGGTTTGGTCTGGGGGGGGGAGGTGTTGGGGTGGGTGCCCAGACCAAACCCGACACCGCCACCTCACCCCCCCACCAACCGCAACACCCCCTGACCAACCCCAACACCCACCCCTCACCCCTCACCCACCCCAACACCTTCCCACCCCCCCAGACCAAACCCGACACCCCCTGGCTCACTTACCCCCCGACCGAACCTGACACCTCCACCTCACCCCCCCCACACCAATCGCAACACCCCCAGACCAAACCTGACACCCCCCGGCTCACTTACCCCCCGACCGAACCCGACACTCCCACCTCACCCCCCCAAGCAAACCCGACACCCCCACCTCACCCCCCCCACCAACCACAACACCCCCTGACCAACCCCAACACCCACACCTCACCCCTCACCCACCCCAACACCTTCCCACCCCCCAAGACCAAACCCTACACCCCCCCGGCTCACTTACCCCCCCGACCAAACCCGACAACCCCACCTGACCCCCCCAAGCAAACCCAACACCCCCACCTGACCCCCCCGACCAAACCCGACACACCCTCTCCCCCCCCCCCGGCTCACGGTGCACTGTGTAGCACACAGATTATTAAATACACTGTTCGGTCGGGGGGTGAGGTGGGGGTGTCGGGTTTGGTCGGGGGGTGAGGTGGGGGTGTTGGGTTTGTTTTGGGGGGTCAGGTGGGGTTGTCGGGTTTGGTCGGGGGGTAAGTGAGCCGGGGGGTCTTGGGGTTGGTCGGGGGGGTGGGAAGATGTCAGGGTGGGTGAAGGGTGGGTGTTGGGGTTGGTCAGGGGGTGTCAACTGTCTGCCCCCTCCCCACCTCCGACTGACCCGAGCAACGCCGGGCACTTATGCTAGTCTATATATATATAAAAGTCAAGTGGTGTATGTATGTATGTATGTATGTATGTATGTATGTATGTATGTATGTATGTATGTATGTATGTATGTATGTATGTATGACTGCGAACTCCTCCCGCACTGTTTGAGCCAGAGACTTGAAATTTGGTACAGTGAGGGGTCTTGGGGTCTAGATGCTGGTAAGGGTCGAAACATTTTCGGATCTCACCTCTGACACCCCCCAGGGGTGAAAGTCTTTCAGGGCCAATCACATCGGCTGGGCGGTTAGGTGGTGATGATGTCATAATACCCCCCTCCAACAGACACCTCACTCGCTCAGCTCACCCCTCCCTCCTCCAACGGAACCCCGGAGATCCCTCAGTTCTCTGCCCCTCCCCCCTCCCAACGGAACCCCGGAGATCCCTCCATTCTCTGCCCCTCCCCCCTCCCAACGGAACCCCGGAGATCCCTCAGTTCTCTGCCCCTCCCCCCTCCCAACAGAACCCCAGAGATCCCTCAGTTCTCTGCCCCTCCCCCCTCCCAACGGAACCCCGGAGAGCCCTCAGTTCTCTGCCCCTCCCACCTCAACCCCGGACTCCATCAGCTCTGTGCCCCCCCCCCACCTGCGAAGGTCCCCGGAATCCCTCGGCTCTGGGCCCCCTCCCCCCCTGCGACGGATCTGAGTTGGGTTTGGTGGGACGGTAATTGAGGTGGGGGTGTCGGGTTCGGTCGGGGGGTGAGGTGGGGGTGTCGGGTTCGGTCGGGGGGTGAGGTGGGGGTGTCGGGGTTGGTCAGGGGGTGTTGCGGTTGGTGGGGGGGTGAGGTGGGGGTGTCGGGTTTGCTTGGGGGGGTGAGGTGGGAGTGTCGGGTTTGGTCGGGGGGTAAGTGAGCCGGGGGGGTGTCGGGGTTGGTCTGGGGGTGTGGGAAGGTGTCGGGGGGGGGGTGAGGGGTGTGGTGTGGGTGTTGGGTTTGGTCTGGGGGGGGGGGAAGGTGTTGGGGTGGGTGCCCAGACCAAACCCGACACCCCCCCCCGGCTCACTTACCCCCCGACCAAACCCGACACCGCCACCTCACCCCCCCACCAACCGCAACACCCCCTGACCAACCCCAACACCCACCCCTCACCCCTCACCCACCCCAACACCTTCCCACCCCCCCAGACCAAACCCGACACCCCCTGGCTCACTTACCCCCCGACCGAACCCGACACTCCCACCTCACCCCCCCAAGCAAACCCGACACCCCCACCTCACCCCCCCACCAACCGCAACACCCCCTGACCAACCCCAACACCCACACCTCACCCCTCACCCACCACGACAACTTCCCACCCCCCCAGACCAAACCCGACACCTCCTCGGCTCACTTACCCCCGACTGAACCCGACACCCCTACCTCATCCCCCCAAGCAAACCTGACACCCCCACCTCACCCCCCCACCAACCGCAACACCCCCTGACCAACCCCAACACCCACACCTCACCCCTCACCCACCCCAACACCTTCCCACCCCCCCAGACCAAACCCTACACCCCCCGGCTCACTTACCCCCCGACCAAACCCGACACCCCCACCTGACCCCCCGACCAAACCCGACACCCCCTCCCCCCCCCGGCTCACGGTGCACTGTGTAGCACACAGATTATTAAATACACTGTTCGGTCGGGGGGTGAGGTGGGGGTGTCGGGTTTGGTCGGGGGGTGAGGTGGGGGTGTCGGGTTTGTTTTGGGGGGTCAGGTGGGGGTGTCGGGTTTGGTCGGGGGGTAAGTGAGCCGGGGGGTCTTGGGGTTGGTCGGGGGGGTGGGAAGGTGTCAGGGTGGGTGAAGGGTGGGTGTTGGGGTTGGTCAGGGGGTGTCAACTGTCTGCCCCCTCCCCACCTCCGACTGACCCGAGCAACGCCGGGCACTTATGCTAGTTCATTTTAAAAATTTATAATAAGCAATGCTCTGGGAAAAGGGGAGGGGGGGTGCAAGGTAAAATTTTTGCCTAGGATGCCAAAATATCCTTGCACCCCCCCATTGCTCCTCCCCGCCCCCTGCTCGCCCAATGTGTCCTGATATTTTGCTCTTGCGATCTGGTCACCCTACCCAGGCCCCGGCCCTTGCCGCAGTGGGCTGCCGGCGGCGACCCAAGCCACAAGCCCTGCCACCGCGGGCTGCTGGCGGCACCCAGGGACCTGCCCCCTGTCCCGGGGGGTTACTGGCACCCTCTCCTGAGCCCGGCCCCTGCCCCGGGGGGCTGGCACTCCTACACCCACACACACACCCCAGCTCAGCACCTGCCCTGGGGGGTGCTGGCACCCCCCCCCCAGCCCGGCCCATGCCCCGCCCCTGAGCCCGGCCCCTAAGGGAGGTCGCGCTTAGAGGCCTGGTGTCCGAAAGGGGTCACCAATAGAAAAAGTTTGAGAACCACTGGTCTAAACTCACAGGGTCATGTGTCCCTTAGCCACTAGTAAAGCTCCAACAGTATTACTGATAGCCATCTTGATGTAAATTTTTTAAAATGTTAAGTTCTAACCACTTCCACTTTAATTTTTGTTTCTACTGAAAATATTTAAACTTTTTAATTGTTCTATTTCCCATGTCCTTGCATAAATCCTGATTTATGCTCTCAAGTATTTCCTTCACATTTAATAATCAGAATAAGGTGAATAGATGTCCCAATTTTATAGGGACAGTCCCGATTTTGGGGTCTTTTTCTTATATAGGCTCCTATTACCCCCTCCCCTATCTCGATTTTTCACATTTGCTGTTTTGATTTAGGGTAAACAGACAAGAAGGAAATGCTACACTAATGACTTTATTAAGATCAAATATTCATAATCATGGGAGGTGGGGGGGGGGGGGTGGAGTGCACCCTAAATGTCCTGAGGTTTCTCTGCTTAAACCACAAAGAATCATGAGACCATGGCCCAAAGAGCTGTTTGGCAGCTGTTTATCGCTGGAATGCATTGTCCTCAGGTACTCCTCACACCTCACATAGACACTTTAAAATGTCCTTTTTAATATGCCCCTTGTTCTGTTGGCCATTGGGAACTCCCCCCATGCCAGAGTATCTATAGTGGGAGATTTGGAGGCCATATCCACTCCCTTTGCCCTAAAATGAATGGGAGTACAGTACAGCCTCAGAGCTACAGATACCTCGGGAATGGAGGATGTCTGTAACTCTGAAATGTCCCATAACTCTGAAGAAGAGATTACAGCAGAGCAGGAGATTGGGGCTGAAGCCACAGGGAGACTGAAGCAGCCATAGGAAAAAAATAGTGGGTGTTCAGAACCACTGGCATCCCCACCAATCAGCTCCTCCCTCTGTCCCCAGCGCCTTCTGCCTGCCATTGGGTCTTGCGGATCAGCTCCTCTCCCACCCTCCCAGTGCCTGCTGCAATCAGCTGTTCAGAAGCATACAGGAGGTGCTGAGGGGGAAGAGGAGGAATGGGAACAGAAGAGGTGGGGGGAGGGGCAGAATGTGAGCAAGAAGGAGCAGGGTGGGGGCTTGGGGAAAAGAGGGGGTCCGGCACCCCCCAGGGAAATCCTAAATTCGGCACCTCAATCCATAACTCTTGTGTTCTTATATTTGAGGTTCTATTGTAGAATGATACAGAGAATCTGCCCCATGTCTCAATGATTAATGGTTAATAATTTGAGAGGTGGGGGAATCAAACATAGATCAGCTAAAATGATCATGTAGATAAGTGCTACTGACAACCTACACAGTGATGCAAGTTTCCATTTGTGGGCCAGATGGGAAAGGTGCATGTGTGTTTCCTGACATCCTACCCACATTTTAACCTCTACCAATTTCACCAATCTGGCACTATATTACTGCACAAACTGTTTATAACAAAAAATGGCAGTTGAATACATTTTGGTTACAAAATAGAACTAAATCCATGAATTATTAGCAAAATTTGATATAAAGAAATACTGGAGTGAAAATAATAGATCTATTAACATATGAGCTGAACAAAATAGAATATTCTATTATAGAGGAGAAAATGTAGGGCTTTAAAAACAAGATCTGTGCATAATCAGAAAAAATGCTATGGTTACTCAGGAAGTAGTAGAGAAAAGACTAACCTTTTACCCTGTCCCCTTTGTGCAGATGAATCTCTCCTTCTCCTTGAGGTTGATATGGCTTGACGACAATAAAAAGTCTTCCAGGTACAGCACTGTAAAGTTTGCGTTTTGGACCCTGATAATCCAAGGCAGCGATAGCATCCTTGTTGGCACTGGGATTATATCCGGCACTGGGGATTGCAATGAAACAGCATTAGTTTATCATTGAAAATAGACATTAATATTGTTCTGTTCTCATGACACAACAGAACGTATTTAGCGGTGAGAATATGCAATAAGTATGCAGTTTGCAATAAGGCAGCTATTACTGGAAAAACAAACATAGTTTGTAAGTCTAGACACCGTGATAGAGGAAGGCCAGGGAGCTGTGGCAGAGTGTTTGAGGGGAGATATATCAGCTCCAGGTTCATTAGGGCGTGGCTCCCTGTAGACTAGGGAAGCAGGCAGCAGGTTAATTAGGAGCACCTGCTGCCAATTAAGGCCTTAATAAAAACCCCTGCCTCAGGCAGACAGGTGTGGGTGTTTGGAAGGAGTTTGGAGGCATTGGAGCAGAGAGCAGTTTGGAGGCGTTGGAGCAGAGAGCAGTTTGGAGGCGTTGGAGCAGAGAGCAGTTTGGAGAAGTGCTGTGGTGACCTAAGAAAGACCCAGACCTTAAGTAAAGGAACACCTGGCTTGTGTAGAGAGAGGGCAGGAAGCCCCCCACAAGCTGAAGAGTAGGAGAGGGAAGTACTCCAGGGGAAGGAGTAGCTAATCCCAGTGGTTTACCGCTATCCTCAGGGCCCCTGGGCTGGGACCCGGAGTAGAGGGTGGGCCCGGGTCCCTCCCTCTCCCCTTCTCCCCTCTAGGATACTTGTGGGACAGTTAATACCCTGTTCAGAGGCAAGAAAAAGGCTCCCTGAATTCCCCCACAAGAAGAGAAAGCGCAGGACCCATCAATATTGTGGGAGTAATTTGCCACAACACCCTATTTTTTAACAGAGGTAACAAAGTCCTGTGGCACCTTAAAGACTAACTATATGCTTCAAAACTTTATAGTTAGTCTTTAAGGTGCCACAGGACTTTGTTACCTCTGCTATTCCAGACTAACATGGCTACCTCTCTGATCCTATTTTTTAAATAATCTTTGACGTGGAAAAGGTCAAATGACAGTTTTGTTTAAAAAAAAAATGTGAAAAGACAATAGCTGAGACAACCATGCAGTTTTCCAGCCCTTCAGCTAATTTAATTTACACACTTAGATAGAGATAGAGATATATATACACACACATAATGCTGCAAAACAAATAAGTAGAACACTTTAGATCACTAAAATCTACAATTACTGCTGTGAATGGGTGTGTTCACAATAGTTCTGTAGTAACACTCATCATTCATGGGCCTGAACCAAAACCACAATTCTGAATGTGCCCAAAGATGCATCATGTTGTTTGTGTTTGATACAATATACTTTCAGAGGAAGTTTCTTATCAATGATCAAAATATGAGCACGTATCTACTTGCTTTGAATAAGGAGGAATTAATTGATAAAGGGTGGAAAATAGAGAAGCTTGGTGCTAGATCACATCACCACAAAGACATTTCCTTTAGGAAATAAAATCTTACAGTAGTTAAGAAACTATGTCTGATGCCAGGGAGGAAATGGTAAAATTCAAGTGTGGGTGGAAGAATCTTAAAAGGCATCATATAAAAGGTGCAACATGCTACAGTTTCACTGCTAAGGATAAATGCAAGGAACAAGAAGCCTTACATGGAAATGCTGAAAATAGAATATATGCAAAGGAAACAAGAATACACAGAAATAATCAGTATTTTCAGGGAAAAGATAAGGGCAGGGGAAAAACAGAATGAGTTAATACTTGCATAATTGCTTGGGATGAGAAGAATGTGTTTTTTTTTATTTATCTTAGTGAGTAAGATATCCTTTTAAACAAAAAAACACCATTATGGCAAGGGAGAGCAAGCAAGATTTTTGCCTGAGCTAGTATATATAGATAATTCTGAAAACTTCACTGGCTAGCTCAGCCTAAGGGGAACAAGGTGAGATTTTACAAACATATTTTTGGTGTAAAGAAGACGAAGTGAAAGTAGGCTGTCTAATATATGAGGGAAATAAATATCAATGATGATTGATTATTCTTTAAGAAAAAGGGGTGGAGGAAGGGGAGAATAATCCACTAGGAAAGAATGAAGACTGGGTCAACAAAGTTGTTGATAAAAGTAAATAAGGGAAGTGTGGAAGAAGTTTAACATAGTGGACCATCTGAATAAGGAAGTCTACGCCGCACCCACCCAAATCAATTTCACTGTAATTTCCTGTACATTATCAAGAGCCTTTGATCTCAGATTTGATCATTTTTCTAGATTTGCTTTTCCTTCTTTTCTGTTAGTGGCAAGGACTGGTGCCAATAAAAACAGACTCCACTTGGTGTTTCAAGTGGCTATGAAGGCTAGAACTCTGTTGGTGAAAGCTCACTAGACTGCAGCAGCTGCTTAAAGTGAAAGAATTAGTAGTAACCCTAGGTCTCACTAGCCATCTCCATCTCCACTAATCTCTATATTTATATCACGAGTGTCCTAGCCGAAACAGCACCTCCTAACTCCCTGGACTAAGGAGGTTTGCCACCCTGTCCTGACCAGATCAGCCATCCTGTGCAGGTTACAGCCCTGCAATGTATACAAATCAGGTATTCTTATAACTCAACCTGCATTGGCATGGTATAGAGGATATCTAATCTGGTAGTGTATAACTCCTCCAAACCTTATGAGTTAGGATATGAACCATCACTTCTTCTTTGTTTTAAAGAGTCCCCTTTCCTACTGACAGAGTGGATCTCCCTTAACCCTATTGCTAGGACCACGTACTACAGATTCTGCTTCCTTTAATCTTAGCTGGCATCTTCCATTCTAATAAATCCCAGTTTAATCATGAAGGCTGCTTAGTATTTCAAGAAGAAAAATATCAGATGGATGAAACAGGTCAGGACAATTGTACATAAGGTCACATCCTAGCCTCTTATGTCATACCTATCAAAAGATTCCACCTCCCTTCTCAGGGGGTGGGGGAGGAAGGAGTAAGGCTTTTCTTTTCTTTCCTTTCATTTTACTAGATTGATTTTCTTGTGAATACACCCCATTCCAATCAGGATCATAGGCATCCTCCCACATTGATGGGATGTATAAACCCCTTGCATCCAGAAGGAGAGGAAGGGGTTAATGTAGATCCAAGAAGAGGAAGAAAGTGGAGCAGCTGGGTTTGATCACAACTGTAAACAGGCCTGGCTTTCAGAGAATGGGGAGATGAAAGCTGTTCCTAGAAAAATGTATTTTTATTGGAGGACTGGCTGGAGCAAGCTACTTTTTTTGCTTTCTTTGTTTTAGGTTGCAGATAGCCACAAATTTTTGTTGTTGAATTGACTGGGGCTTTTAGGACTAAAGTGAGGGACAGTTTTATGTGAGTCATAAGCAAATAGCAAGTGGAGAGAACAAAGATTACCCTTCAAGCTCAAAGTAAAGACTTGGGGACACTTCAAGGAGGAGAATTGGTGGAAGGAATCCAGTGCATGCCCCCATTCAAGACTGAAAAACTTCTCTATGGTAACTCCAGCACTGGCTGTGTAACCCACACACCTTCTGGGTGTGGTGTTCTGTTGCATCTAGTGGCACTGAGATGAGAGAGCGTGAGAGAGAGAGTGCAAGCAAGCAGTTAAGGAGTCTGCTCTACAGCCTTAGCTAAGTGGCAGTTAGTGCATGAGCCTTTACTCTATGAGCTGAAACCTAAGCTCCAGAGGTCCCTGGTTCATCCCACCCTGGAGTCAGGAGGCATTACAGTTGTACAGAGCATTAGGAAAGTGTTTCATGGGTCTTCAACAAATGTGGAAGCTAGAAATAAGATCTAGCACCACATGACCAGCCAGCTTTCTGTGGACTACCATTAGATGCACTGGAGACAACTGGGATGTATGTTCATAGGTGATATCACATGGCACTGTTTCTACTCTCTGTTTGGATGAGTATGCAAGTCGTTTCAGTACAAATACTTTCATATGGAGGAGTTAGCATTTGGTTTCCACAAATTTTCTGGCATCAAATTGGCTTCCATTAACATTTGTGCTGGTGAAACTCTCACAAGAATTCACAGACAGTGAGCACAGAAGAGGGATGACAGTAGCCAAAGCAAATATTTTTTAAAAATGGAATTAAATATTCACAGAAAGTTTTTTGCATTATTTGCCCAGCTCTATAAATCAACAAATTATGTTACAGGAACCTAGAGATATTCTAGTAACATTGTATATTCTAATTAGAAGGCAAGTTTTAAAATAGCTTTTAGCTAGATTGTCCTTTGGAGGAAGCAAAACACATTCCTTCTAACTGGAAGGAACAAATAGAAGGGTCCCTGGCCTACAAATTCAGTTTAACAGGTGGACCCCTGCATCTATGCAGAATCCTACTGTAATCTCCAGATAGATACAATGATCTGTCCACGTGGTTCTCTATGCAGGAGTGAGGCCTAAGGTAATAACTGAATGACTTTGAACAGGTACTACAATATACAACATTGGAACATTTTGCTATATTGGATCAGATCATTGGTCTATGAATTTCAGAATCCTGTCTTGTGCAGTGGTCGATGCCATATGTGATTTAAACAAAACCGTTGTGAATTTTGTAGACTGCAACATTAGACAACTCTAGTATATTGCTAGTGCCAGTATCCAAAAACATATGTTAGTTGGCTGTCCATAACAGAAGAGGAGGAGGAGGAGAAGAAAACAAAGAGCAAAGTAAGTGAAGAAAGTAATAAGAAAATAACTTCAGCCCAAATCTCTTTTGCTTTAATGACTACAAATTTAGAAATAAAAATATTATATATATATCAAAGTGACACCCAACAATAGTCAACACTGCTACTTGATAATATTCATTTTCTTTTTTCATATTGAGATCAGGAAATATGACAGAGAGCCCATTATTCTGAATGACAATAGAATTTAGTTGATTGGATCAATGTATTTAAATTCTATGAGTCTCTCACTCTCCTCTTAACTTAAACTGTAATTATCTCTTTATAGGGCAGCATTTCGAAATGTACTGACATTCTTTAAAAGATAAAGCATTCCAACCTGATCAATTTTGTTCTATTAAAATGTATGCCAGCATCCACCTTTCTCCAATAAAGCAAGACTTCTTATGCAGTGGGTACTGCCCATAAGTAGGTTGATGGGGGCACCCACTGGGTCACACTCACTAATCAAGAGGGAAAAAATAAAGTAGCAAAATCCTCAAGTGTTAGGGCCCTGCAGAAAGTAGGCATGGGAGAAGATGCTTGCTCCCTACCACCACAGCCTCCAGGTGCTGCCCCTCCGCAGCTCTGCCCCCACCCAACCATCCCCCCAGGAATTCCTCAGTCCCCCACTTTTTCTTCCTTCTTGCATACTGCTCAGCTCCAGATCAGGGGACATGGGACTTCAAGATGCTGTGGAGTTGGGTATGTTGCCTCTAACTGACCTTGAATGCTGTCTGGGAAGGGGGTTGGAAGAAAGCAATTGACTCAGGTTCCACCAACAACCTGAGGAACAACAGTCCCTCTCGCCCAACCATAGAGTAAGCAGACTAAGAGATAGTTTGGTCCCTACTACTCAGAGAGTCTCTCTTTCCCCGTGATTTATTAGAGCCGATACAACCATACAAGACTCTCACGTTATTTGCATCTAGAGCTCTGTGAATAACTGATTTTTCAATTCATTAGCTGAACCAAAACATAAAAGAAAAAAATGGTTTTAGGTCAACCGGAAACAAAAGTTTCAAATTTAAAACTTTTTGGTAAACCAACAAAGTAAAACAATGTTTGTTTTGGATGAAATGTTTCATTTTGTTTGAGTTCAACCATTTAAAAATAAAATGAAAATGAAAATTCAAAAACTAAAGGTCATTTGGAATTGAAAAAAATCAGAATGTTACATTTTGAAAGTATTTTTAAAAATGTCTCCAGTTCTAGTAACACCATGCTTGAAACAGGAGGGGAGTAGTAGGGGACATCAGAGCATGATTTGGTAAGCTTCAGACATACTGCTACATTTACCAATTTATGCAGACCTTATATGGAAAGGGATGGAGTGGATAAGAGTATCTGAAAGCAATGGTTGGATATGTTGACAAGTTTAGCTTTGGGACATTGCTCCAATGCATATTATTTCATTCAAATGCTCACATCTTCCCTGGGCCCAGGATGGACATTTATAATAAACTTGTACTAATGAATACTGTAGTCAGTGTGTCAATAAAATGGTATACTTTATGCTGTAGGAATACTGAAAAAGATCACCTGATGTGCCTATGTTGCTGTCTTTTTGCATCCTCTCCTACCCTGTTTAATGATGGCGACCGACTCCGAGAGGATGGGGTATAACTCCCAACAGTTTTTACAGTTCCATTAGGATTATTCTGCATCTGTTGAAGTAGGTGAGGTGAAAGGCTGCGGTGTGAAGAAGCAGAAGATGAAGCTGACCAGTCAGGAATGTTGTTGATGTTCAGATTGTTATCGCTGTTGGAACGAAGTAAGACACGAGGTGCTGCCAAGGTGCTTTGGGGCCTCCGCCTCCTGTTTGAATAGGTAGGGGCCTCTCTAAATGGCACTGTATTAAGAGGGAGAGAGGAAAAACAATTAAAATACTCACATCTGATTTTAACATGTATGCATATTTATCACTCCTTAAAAAGATTCAAAACACATGGCACCTTTTCCGGGTGCTTAGAGTAAGAGAGAAAAACTCTCTTAGCTGATTATCTAATCAAGCTAGATAACAGAATTATATTTAAAGTGTAATTAAAACTGAAAACCACTTGCATATGCAACATACTTTGACTTACTGGTTGTAATACATAGTTAAGCCCCACAATACTAGAAACATCAATGATAAATACACAGTAATGGCAAACATCTGTTTTTTGCCAAGCTTTCATCAACACTATTTTCTCTCTCCCCCAAGCTTTCTTTGAAGCCTAACACAAGTTCATGGACTTGAACTGATCCACAGAAACCTCTTCTTTCATTATGTTTCTTTTGGGTTCCTTTTTTCTATAGAGACCTAGACAGAGAGAGAATTTGGTTCCACTGTCAGTTCAGGAGTAGCCTGGAAATCTTTAATGTTAGCAGTCACCTTATCTCCATCTGCTAAGTTAAAAATTCAGGACAGATTCGTCTTCTGTAAAAACTCTTACACGGACATAATCCCTAGGTGTTTGTTTTTCTAATCTAGACATTTCTATTGCACCTATTATTATATATAGAGCAGAGAGTGCAGTATCCTGAGGTAATATGCTCACTTCAGCTCCCAGAAGCATCCATGAGAGAATATACCAAGACATAACTAAACATAGCAATAAATCATTTAACTAATTATTTTTATTAGAAAAAAATACAAATCAGGGACCTGATCCTGCAAATGCTACTAGCAGAGCACTGCAATTATGAGACTATTTATATTAGTAAACACTATGCTCCAAGACTCTCCGTTTCTCAAAGTAATGGGTTCTTTAGCCTCAAGTACAGTTTAAAGAGACTTTTCTAATAAAAGACTTCTTATACACACCCTAGATCTGATGGTTCTTCCTACTAATTTCATAAACTAATAGAGGTCTAATCCTGAAAACCCTTATTTATTTTAGTACTTATTTATGAGAAATAATCCCATTAACTTCAGTGGGAGTAAGAGGGTTTGTAGAATTGAATCCAGAGTTCACAAATCTAAATCTGCAAAGTAATAATAATGATATCACTAACAAAAGGTAGCCTGTAATAATTCATAAAACTATGCAAACTGTAATTTTCAAAAATTATATAATATTCCAGTTAGGAAAGAAACCCCAGATACTATTTTGCATGTATATGTCATTCATTTTGAAGGCTAAGTGCTGAATCAAAACTTTAAAAGCATAAGCTTATATAAAATAGAAGAAATATGTCATTATACAAATACACACATCTTAATATAGATACACAGAAGTCACTTCATCCTCCCCTAGTATGAAGCCATCCCTGGGGTGAAACACAACAAGTGCTTAAGATCACATAGCAACGTCTCATGCAATTTTAGGACAGGACATGAATAATATTTTAACCAATTGTAACTGCAGCTGAAAGAATGAAGTTCCTCGAATAATTTTCACCAGAATTCTTGACTGGCAAGTGATTCTCAAGAGGATCATAAAATGACAAACAGTCAAAATTCCAGGTCGTTGAAACTCTCATTTAGGTTAAACTTTCTTTTATAAATATTAACAAAAAAGATACACAGAGAGAACAGGATTTTAAGTTGATATTAAATTCTACTCTATTTTATTGGAAGCAAAAATTAAATAGTGATCTTTACCTAGAAGGGTGTTAAAAAGGATGAGACTTAAGAGAGTGCTAAATTTATGATGGAAATGGCAAAAATCCACAGAACCTCTGAGAGAGGAGGAATTTTTCAAGTATATCATAATGCCCAATTATAAAAAAAAAATGCAATTAGAAGAAAGTCAATGGAACTTGTGTTCCTAACTCCACTTAGGTACTTTTGAATGTATGACACAATGCTTCTAAAAGACTCAGTTCAAGGCCAACCCAAACTTCATAAAGGAAATTCACAACACAATCTTGTATAGCGAGTGTGTCTGAATCCTCTGCTAAAAGGTAAAATTTATTTTTCAATTTTTATTCATTGCCACTTTAGAATACTTTCTGGGATTGTTGTCATGCGATGCTACACGTAGTGTGAGATACATATGTACAGTTTGTATATAGCTATAAAATTGATGCTTGCATCTCATCCTGTTCAAACTGGAATATGGGTCATGTTCAGAAATGCCATTTAGTGGCAGTTCAATTGAATGGATTATATATATATATATATATATAAATAAATAAATAAATAAATAAATAAATAATCCATTCAATTGAAGTCAATGGGAGTTTTGCATTTGGCTTCAAACAGGACCCAGATGTGGCCCTTAGAATTATTTGTTTCTTCACAAAATGGACAGGATGGAGACTCCACAAAGATTCTGAATGCTCATAATTAAGCTCATGAAAAATGAGAATCTATCTACTGAAGGTTTATTGTAAAAAAGTCAAAAGGTTTGGGTGAAGAGGGTTAAATAGTTCTGCATATTGCAGAGATATCAGAGGACTAATTGACAGGATGGGATGAGTATTTATGAGCACATTTACATTGACAAGTTTGAGAAGAATGAAAAATGTACATACCACTATAAATAAAAAATATTTATATATTTCCCAGGTTTCATGTAAAATTATCTTTGCCCACTGAATATTTCAAGTGCAGAGGATTTTAATAATCATTTTGGAATTAACATTAAAATTGGTATCAAACCATATTCTTAAAGAAATAGCTGCAAGTAAAATTAGTCTTTACTCTTTGAATTAAAGACTAACATTTTCTTTGTGAAGGTAATAAAGGAGAAATGATCAAAACCACAATTAGGATTTTTTTAGGCACATATCTATGCAGAAAGAGTTAAAAATAACCTCTTTCGTGCCCAAAATGATTAATATTCCAACCAACTGTTTTTTCCCCGGCAATCTACAAACTGTAAGTGGGTGGATATTTTCTTAGCTGCTTCTTACATGGCAATATTTATATTATTTTCACAATAAAAAATAAGTACACCACAAAATAATGAAACAAATGTGCATGCTTTAAACTCGTTGGACTAATTTTTATTATTAATTAAATATTTTACAGATCTTATAAATTCTATTGCAAAGGTTGGAGAAACAAATATTATAAAATGACATGAAAACATCTCAACGAATTCCATGCTTTTAAGTTTCAAATCAAGTAATTATTGTACCTTAATATCAAACCTAAGAATTAAATAATACTTTACTTCCAGCTCTCAGAATTTTATACCTAACAATCCATACTTATGAGAGGGCAATTAAAGAGCTGACAGTGATAATATTCACCTAGGAAATTCCTTATGCATCTTTAGATGGATTTCTTAGAAAACAGAACATTTTCTATATCTACCTAAGTTTAAGAAAAAACTAAAATGAGTAAGTCAGGTACCAACTAGATCTAATAATTAATTGTCTAAATGGATGCTCTGAAACACAACAATTTTGAAAAAAGAAATTGCAAGAACTGATTAACTATTCAATTAATAAGCAGATCATATTAAACATACACAAGAAAATATTGGCTCTCAAACATCAACTGTTCTGAGTTCATCGCTTACCTTCTTTCTTTGTTAAGGCATTTAACAAAGACTTCATTTTCTCTTACTTTAGCAGCAATCCCCTCATTACATAACCTTTTCTAGGAAGAAAGAGGGGAAAAAACTACCCAGTTTCTATGTGTTTAAACTGCCTGCACCCTGACATAAGCAGCAGGTTTCTGGGCACTGTGTAATTGCAAGCATAGCTGGGCATGCAATACCCAGCATTCTGGTGACAAAGCCCACCCCACATTCTGTCTGTCAGCTGGGAACCAACTGTGCGTAGACTGGAGCTGCTCAAAAAAAAAAAAAATCTTGCTATCTTTCACAGTATTAGTCATGTGAACACCACCACCACAGTCTTTCAGACGTTACTCTGCTTTTGTAATCACTGCATTTATGAACAAGCAAACATGGAACTGAAGGAAAGAGAAGCAGTGCAGGCTAAGAGGGGACAAAATTTATATTTGGAATGGGAGGAGGGAAATCATTCATGGAAAGATACTTCATATCAGCATTTCAACAGCTAGAACTTATGAAGGGAAAATCCTGAAAGGAATGGGAGATACTGAATAAGTGTGCTTAGCTTTTAAACTTGCATAGCCGAAACCCAATATTCAGATACATTCTTTGCTTTTTGATATTTGTTTGCTTGTCTTTTGCAATGTTGTCCGGAGTCAGAGTCAATTTGAGAGTGTGTGTGCCTCTAACAATAAGCAAGCTTCACACCATGCCTACATTAAAAATTTAGACAAACTGCCACTAAACAGCATTTCTGAACATGACCCATATTCCAGTTTGAAAAGGATGAGATGCAAGCACCAATTATTTTGTACTCCCCCTCCATTATGATCATTACATTGAAATAAAATAGATTTTTTTTGTACAAGGGGAAAAAACATTAAAATGCAACCCAGCTTCTTTGTCAAATTCTAGGCAGATGACAATAAATAAATTCTTTAACCACTGCAGCTTTTCAAAGGTTTCATTTATAGAAAATTTCTGTGGATACCAGGGAAAGTCAATGCAAACATCCATACAGAGGAAGAACAACAACTGGAAAGTTGAAGATTACCTTTCTGAAAACACTGCAAATAGGAAGTAGGCATTCACAACAAAATGAATGCTTAGTTGTTGCACAATTCCATTTTGGATATATCTAAATATTTCAGCAATGCAATATACAGTTTCTAAGGAGTAAGATTTACAAAGACTAACCTAAACTTAAACAGCATACAGCATAAACCTAAACTGCGTACTAATAATTACTCCATTGCAGCAGTCTCCGCTGATTGTTAGGATATGAGCTGCAGCTAAATGCTAGATCTTTGTGTTGCTAAGTACACTGCTCCACTAAAAAGAGAGAGAGAGGGATCACATGGATTACTTAGTTGGATTTTTCTTCCGTGTGCCTGATACACCCTCTATGAAATAACTCACAGTGTAAAGAAAAATACTTATTTATACTTTATAATTAACAGTTTAGAATTTATTTAATACAGGGTGAGCAAACTATGGCCCGCAGTACTGTCCTGTCCAGTCCGTCTAAGCTCTCAGTTGGGGAGGCGAGCCCCAGACTCTCCCCCGTTGTTCCCCCTTCCCTGCAGCCACGTTGCTAGTGCTCTGGCCCGCTGCTCCTGCCGGGGAGTGTTGCAGCGGTGTGACTGGCTCTAGCGAGCAGGGAGCAGGATTGGATAAGGGGCAGGAGGTTGCGGGGGACGGTCAGCGAACAGAGAATGGTTGGATAGGGTGGAGACTCTGTGAGAGGACAGTCAGGGGAGGGGGGCTTCCGGGGGGCAGTTGGGGTAGGGTGTAGATAAGGGTCAGGGCAGTCAGGGGACGGGGAGCGGGGGTGGAGTCCTGGGGGCGGTTGGGGGTGGGGTCACTAGAGGGGGCGGTCAGAGGACCAGGAGCAGGGGGGCTTAGATATGGGTTGGGGTCCCGGGAGGTAGTTAGGGGTGGGGGGGTCTCTGGAGGAGACAGTCAGGGGACAAGAAGCAGGGTGGGTTGGATGGGTCAGGGATTCTGAAGGGGGCAGCCAGGGGGTGGAAAGTGGGAGGGAGTAAATAGGGATGGGGCCATGCTATTTGGGGAGGCACAGCCTTCCCCACCCGGCCCTCCATACCGTTTTATAACCCCATGTGGCCTTTGGGCCAAAAAGTTTGCCTACACCTGATTTAACATTTCAGTGTTCACATAGCTATTATTATTAATGAAAAAATACTCTTACAAAGTGGTACAATTACAGATTTTTTTAAAAAAACGGAGGATAAAAATTCAGCCCACTAATTTAAAACAAAATACTCAATACAGTAGACTCTCGATTATCCAGGATGATGGGGAAAACTTTATCCTGGTTAATAAAAACCCGGATAATCACCATCCATAGGAAATATGGGGGGAGGGTTAATTCACCAGCCACCCTGCGCCGGGGGAGGGGGTGTTGGTTCACTGGCTGCCCTGCATCCTGGTGGGTTGTTTTTTCTGTGTGTGCGCTTGGGGCAGCAACAAAGCCAGAGCCAGTCCTGCAAATTACGCACATTTTTTTTGCCATCCTGGTTAATCCACATCCTGGATAATCAAGAGTCTACTGTAGATGGAAAATATACAAAGGAAATTGGGGCAAGAGTATATAAAGTTAAATGAATGGATACGACACTAATCAGAGAGGTAGCCGTGTTAGTCTGGAATAGCAGAGGTAACAAAGAGTCCTGTGGCACCTTAAAGACTAACTAAAATAACACTGATATGACACTGGTTCACAGATTTGCATAGAAAATCTATGGGCACAGGAATAGTCTTTTTGACTATCTAAACCAGGATTAGGCGACCTATGGCATGCATGCCAAAGGCAGCACACAAACTGATTTTCAGTGGCATTCTCACTGCCCGGATCCTGGCCACCAGTCCAGGTGGCTCTGCATTTTAATTTATTTTAAACGAAGCTTCTTAAACATTTTAAAAACCTTATTACTTTACATACAGTAGTTTAGTTCTATATTATATTGTAGACTTATAGAAAGAGACCTTCTAAAAATGTTAAAATGTATTACTGTAAATTAGAAACCGTAATTTAGAGTGAATACATGAAGACTCGGCACACCACTTCTGAAAGGCTGCCGACCCCTGATCTAAACCGTGCATAGCTTTCTGTAGAATAAGCTTGGACTCTTATTCATAAATTTATAAATAAATGCATTTTATTAGGCCCTCACGGTGAGAACTGAAACAGCTTCCAGAATAAGAACTGCCACATCAGAACTTGACATTGCCAGAAATACAAATGCATCAGCTTCTGCACATTTGAAAGATATTCCTGCTATTTCAACTTAATCTCACTGATTGCCTTTCAGAGTTGGGATTTGGAAAGAGAATACAATTATCAATATTTTGAATTTCTATAATGCCTTCCAACCAAGACTAGCCAATAGCTTCCCAAGCATTAATAAATTTAGCAACAATAACTCTATGTATTATTCCCATTTTACAGATGAGCAAAAGGAGACAGAAGCAGATCCTGTGCTGCACTTGCTGAAATGCACAGTGAAGAAGATGTAGTCAAGGGAAGACATTTGTGACATCTGGATTCTAGGCTACTCTAGGGGCCAAGATGGCCCCCAGCATAAATCAAATCAGCTCCAAGAGCATCTCTAACTTGTAGCAGCTTCCTCAGAGTTTCTTATTAGCTGTCCCACAGCCAAGAATCCCTGTAGCACTGAGCAGTACAGGTATGCTTGTAGATCAAGGGCTGTGAGGGAGGGTAGTTTGTCAATCCTACACTGCTCTTGGGCTAGGGCAATGCTTCTCAGGCTTATTGTGGCTACTTTATGCAGCATATAAAGCCTAAGCCCAGAATGAGCTTCAGATAATTTAAAAGAACAACCAAAAGTCACACCAGAAATGAATGGAACCAAGGCCTCCTGTTGTCCAGTTTCATGCCTAAACCACAACACCAGCAAAAGAAAAAAAAAAGGAAAGGCTAAACAGCCTTGATTTACCAATACCATATATTCTCAGACTTGCTCATCTGTCCCTAAGAAGGGCCAAGGTAATAGACTGAAAAAAAAGAAAAACAAATTGGAATTCAGAGTTTCTGAAGGGTCCTATTTCCTATTGTGCATTTCTGATATGGGGGTTAGCTACAAAACTTGGGGACCCATTTACAAGAAGAGAGAAGAATTAGAGTCATTACCGTACAGGCCACATAGAACCATGAGTTGGTATAAGGCAACAAGTCAGAGGGAGCAGAACAAAAATTAATATTTGCCTGAAAGAAAGTGAGAAAGCGCTCTTTCAGGCACAGCTCCCTCCCTTTCATCTCTCTGGTCCTGGTGTTCTTCACTGCCCCTCTACAGTGCCACTTCACTTTCCCTTCCTGACTGCAGCAGTCTCTCTGCTGTCACCTCCAGTAAATTTTGTCTTGAATAGCTGTTTAGAATTTAGCTCCCTCTGAGCAGATTAGCTACTAGCTCAAGTTCGTATATTCGAAGTCACTCAGCCTAGAGATCTAGTATATCAATTTTGTTTTCCAGTGGATAAGATGGGTTTCCCCACCTCCTGGAAGCCTTCTCATTAACTTATGTGAACTGAGGAGAAAAACAAGGCTCTTAAAGAGAACACACTGGCTCTTTCGTCAAATTGTCTTTGGTTGAGAGCAGGAGCAGTGAAGGGAAAACAAGAGAAAAAGGGAAAAAAAAGAAACCCATTAAGTGGATGGCTCATGAATGGAGGATTAATTAGTGGCTCTGGGTATCTGTGGTGAAGTGACCAGGGGTGGATGGAAGGGGAAACATGAGAAAAAGTAATATAGTCTCTGAGGGGAAGGAAAACTAGGGTCAAAATAATAGAGGGAAAGATATTGGTGGCATGAAGGATGAATGAGAAAAGGCAGAAGTGGGAAATTGATGGGTGATTGTGGAAAAGGGAAGAAAAGACTGAGGGGAACTGAAACACAGAAAAATGAAAAAAGGAGAACAAATCAGCTATCTCCTGAGCGCCTCTTATGGCCGGAGGTCATTTTGTAGGGCCCCTGCTTCAGATTCCCCACTTTTCAGGAATCTCTGATTATCAAAACAAACTCTTCTCGAATTCTGCAACCCACTTCCTTGAGGATGGATTCATATACATAACAAAATATACAGACCAAAACAGTTCTCAAATACCCTCAAGTCTATGTTCCCAGTCTTCCTGCTGGGAGCCTTTCCCCTGAAAATTCAGGATTCCCTGCTACAGCTACTCACCCTCAGTAGACTCCATAAACAAAGTGTTTATCTCCCCCTTCTCATCCCTGCTGCTCTTTACAGGAGAATCAGCTCCTCCTTACCCAGCTGGTTCTACTAATTAAACCCCATAGCTCATCCGAGCTGTGCAGGCAGGGCTAATTGTACAATGGTGACCAGCTCCAGGCCTCTAGCCTTTAAAGGGGCAAATCACTCTGTCATAAAACATTCAGGAGAAAGGTTTGAGAGGAAAAGGAAAAAGACTGAACTGACATATAGTGTCCAAAGAATATAAAAGGAATGACAGGAAATTAAAAGTGCAGTAGGGAGTTTTTTAAAGTTATCACAATGGAAATTTTAAAAGCAAAGTGTTATGTTAAATCAGTAATGAAAATAAATTGGGTAGACTGGACGTAGAAGGGGGAGGAAGAAAGCACATGCTGCAGCTCAACTATGGCAGAAAAATACCTAGAGCTGGCCCTGTCACACACACACACTTCTAACACACTTCTAACAATGGTCAAACAAGCTAACTGACTTCCATGAAGAGAAGTTTCACTGTGAAAATATGGGAGGAAACAAAACTGGTGCTTTATATATATTACGTATGAACTACCTCATGTTGCACGATGGTATCTGCTTCAAAAATAATACTCATGGCTGGGGAAGAACAAATCCCATAACTGATGTTTCTCTATGCTCATATCTGGGCTCAAAAGGTATTTTTGGACAGAAAAGTGACTATTGTATAATCACCCCATCTCACTCAACCTCTGCTTCCCGTGCAAGAAACTTATCATCATGATTACTTAGTCATTTCTGATTACTCTAGTGACCAACAGCTCTACAAAGTCAACACAGTGATGGAAAAGGGAGCGGGGTTAGATTCTATTCTGGTTCATTTATCAACACAACTGTGAACTAAATTTAAAGGGAAGGATTAAATTCTCAGTTACACCTCTGAAGTCTGTCTGAAGGCAATGAGCGTGTAACTACTGGAGACAGAATTTAAAGAAAGAGTTACAGAGGTGTAACAGGGAATATCCTTGGCTCACAGAATCCCTTACTGGTAAGGCTGCATCAGATGGAAAGACCAACAGGACTCTCTGATCCCAAACTGTGTTAGCAGGGCTGGTAGAGAGGAAAAAAACAATTATTTCAATTGCAGACTACACATCTTTGATATGGAGTCACTGACAGGCACAGGCATGTAATCCCACATCATTTCTACACTTCAGTACACGTGCTCATTACAAATGATGATTAAGTGAATCAATAATCTTTATCCCTTCCTTCCCAAAGTAACCAGCTAAGGCCTAATTTTCAAATCCTACATTAAAATGTACATTTTGCATGTGCATGTGGATCCACTTTCCAATTTACTAACATATGTAAATCCCCGATAGAGAGAAACAAAGCATCTTTCCCTTTCAAATCTCTTATGGATGTCTAGGAGCATATGCAAATGAACTGTTTTCATGAGAACTTCCAGTGGTGAGCGTGCACAATAGGCACAAATGAATGCCTACCTAGGGCTGAAAATCAAGCCCTATCATTAAAGCTGATAAAAAAAATGTTGGAATGATTTTCAGGGGGGGGGGGAAGCCCTTTTAGAAAAACATAAATTTTCCATGGCCCACCTCACCTATTCATGCAGGAGGCATTCTTAGACTTTACTGAATGCCATAGTACAAGTCATCATAGACTGAAAAGTTGGACTAGTGAGTTTGGACAGGATGATGTTATAGTTCCATTGAGGGGTAGATTCAAAGTACTGGTGGGAAGCTCCACCAGTACTTGATAAACCATTTTTAGCTGGGTTAGGAGATCCAGGAACAGACAGATCCTGATTGGCAGCCAGGCAGGCACGCAGACATTCTTACAAGTTCAGTGAACCAGAACAGTCTGGGCCAGTGAGGTGCTAGAAGAACGATGTTGCCTTTGTCAGGGTGTATCTTCCCTAACGCCTATGGAAGCAGGTCAATAGGAGAAAAGGCATACCTGAGGCCATTCATCCAGGGTATCAGACTTGAGAATCGCAACCCATGACTCCCCTGGAACAACATAGGGGGAGATTTCTGTTCACTTAGGACTCAGGGGGGGTCCCATAGCAGAGTATCCCACTGTATAAATATCTCATCTAGGATCATGTCATGCATCTCCCACTCATGTTCTACCCAGAAGCTACTGCTTAATTTATCAGCCAGGGAGTTGAGAATACCAAAAAGGTACACTGTCTGTACTGTGATGTGGTTCATGACACACCAGTTCCAAACTCTGACAGCTTCCCTGGCAGAGCAGACGAGATTTCGCTCCTCCCTGTTTGTCTGTATAGACAACTTTGGTGATTTTGTCCAACATTATTTGTATACGAAATGAGTGTATAACCAGAAGAAAGGCCTTGCACACAAAGTGGACTGCCCTCAGTTCCAGTAAGTTTAAAGTCTGGCCTCTTGTGGGGTCCAGATACACTGAGCAGTGTTCTTGTTCAGGTGAGTACCACATCCCAGAAGGGAGGTGTCCATGACAATAGTGGACCTGGGGACAGGAAGTCTGAAGGGAACTCCCACCATGATCTTTTCTGGGTTAGATCACCAAGTTAGGGAGGTCACAACTGGTAGGAATAACAACCCTGAAAAAGGATCAAGGGCAAGAGATACAATTCTTGAATCCAGGAATTTGGGCATAGTCCCAGAGCTGGGGAGGAGTTCCTCAAATGGGAAGAAACACTCTACACTATACTAAAAACGTTAACTACTAACTACAAAATTTATTAATAGCTACTTACAAACTTTTTCTTCATAAGTTATGGAACCATGGTGGGTAGATTAATAATTGAAGCAATATTAGCAATACTATGCCTAGCTCTAGTATAAGGCATTGTAATTTGCATTTCACAATGTTCCAGAATGTTCCCCTTGCTATCATACTGAGTGCTGAGTAGATACAAGAAAAGATTTTTTTTAAGTTAGCCCGCCTTTCATTTTGGCCTGCCAAGCCTCTGTTTTGAAATGCTGCATTTACAACAGCAGTTAAGGAGATTATTTTATGAATAAGAACATGAGAAAAGATTCTGCTGTTTACATCATTTTAGTAAGTAAGAGGAAGTAAAAGATCAATTAGCAATTAGTAGAATAAAGTAGACATATGCATAAAACCCATTATCAATAGCTGATTTTGTATATACATCATTTTGGAAATATTACCACTTACTTTACTCTTACATTTTCCTAGCAGTGATGGAAGCATTTAGCCACATGATTCCCATTAATTCAATGGAAAATGTATGGCTAAAATTCAGTGCACTACTGTGAAAATGGAAGTGCTAGAAATCTTATTTGCTAGTCACACCCCAAAACATCATGGGTTCTGGAATAAAAAATTGAACTTCCGAGTTCTAATTGCACAAAATCTGTTCACCAGACTAAGTCTTGTGCATACAGGACTACACTGAAGCTCAGAGATTGGGAGATGCATGTCCATGTAAAAGAAGCAGAGATCACATAAAGGAGAGAGATTGCATTAATGAGTAAGTTACACATTCTTCCCTACTAAACCATCTCATTTCTTTTCTTCTAAGACAAATCTAGATGTACATGTTCTAGATATTTTGGGATAGCATTATATCATGCAGTTTGATTGGTAATCACATACTAAAGCTAGTAGCCTTTATTTCCATAATTTCATCGTAGTAAGGACTATTTACATAACTTGTGATTTGGCACTATACATCTGTGATCCATTTACAGGCACAACTCCAAGTGAAGTCAGTGAGTTCTGCCTATCTATTTAAGGGCAGAACTGGGATTCCCAGAGGTAACAGAGCCATAAGCAATAAACAGCACAGCTTTGTAAACACTGCGGTTTGTTAGACAAATTATTGCTTTTTAAATGAAATTGCAAAATGAGTCAATATAGATAAAGCAGATGAGGTATCATGAAATCTGCATTTCAGATTATCTATTGCATTTGAAAATCTCAATTGAAAACTGAATTCCAACTGATTTTTTCTATTCATTTAGATTTGTATAGAAAAGTAAAGCAAAAGAGAGGACTCAGTCCTTTGCTGTACTCAGTAGCCACTGAGGGCAGTTTAGTGGGAAAATCACAAGATCCATTTGTGGGTCCACAATCCTGAGCTGGCCAGTGGCTGGTTTAGCCTTCAGCACACTTTAGAGTAGCTAGCGAGCTGCTCTAAACGCAGCTGTTCACAGCCCCCAAGGCACTTTCTACCTACCAGGGACTACTGGAGCTCAGTGGTGTATTGGCCACATATACTCTCCTCAAACACCTGTGGCATGTCTCCACCAGGGTCCAGGAAGGGGACTGCATAAGAGTTAGTTATGCATGTGTGGGGCCAAGGGATGGAGCATAGTTTAGAATTTATCGCCCAGTGGACCGAAAACTGGCTGCAGGATTGTCAAACAGAGAATGTATACACAGCAATGCATTGAGTTGTGGAAGTCTTGTTTAATGAAGTATTACAGAGATTGGTCTTCTGTCATGATTGATTTAACATCCTCATTCTTGTCTGAAAGAGGGAGCGAACAGCACAGTAATGAAATTTACAGATGCTCCTAAATCATACAAATGCCTGCAGCAGGGACCATGTAAGCACCTAGCATATCATGGGAACTACCCAAAGCAAAGCATAGAATACAGAAGGATATACAAACACCAGTGAGGACTGGGAGATCATACAAAGGGCAATAGAGGGATTAGAGGTATGGTCATAAAATACAGAGAAATTAAGGGTGAACATATTCAGATTAATAAATCTGGTAACTATCTGAAACACTGATATGCTAAGGAGACCACTGCCGTAGAATATTGCTAAAAGATATTCAGGCAAGATAGTGGCCAGCATATTGGAGATACAAGTTTGCAGTGCAACACGCAGCCTAGAAAGCAAAGTAACTCGGGTCGCATACACATCATATTAAGAAATAAAGTGATAACAGGCAACTTGGTTCCAGGCACTTAATTACCAGGAAGATATTGTCAAATCAGAGTGTTCAAAAAGAAAAGATCAATCGTTAAAGGGAGGAAGGACTAATTTAGGATACCAGGAAAGTTTTAAGAGTAAACAATGCCATTGACGTTCACAGAATTTTGCCAGTGACTTAATTGGATCTTACTGCAGTTTTCCTAAGTGATGGTTAAAGAGGGAAAGACACATGGTTGAAATCCGGGCCTTGTTGAAATCACTGAGAGTTTTGTCATTAAGTTTAGTGGAACCCGAATTTCACCCAGTAAATCTGGAAATATTTGAAGAACATAAAAAGCAAGGGAAAAATGAATTATTTAAAGTAATACAAAGAGGCATGACTATGAATAACTGGATGAATTGTAACCACAGATTGTGCACAAAGGGGAAGGCACAACTAGCTTCTCCTCCTCCTCTCATGTCTCCCAAACCTCTCACAATTATAGTAGTCATGTTCTCATGAGTGCACGAACCACGCTGTGACCCTGGTATGCAAGCTACTTCTAAAAAGTCGTGAAGGAGAAACGGCTACTCCACTCCACTCCACACCATAAAGGCAGCTATCTAAAGATAGTGTCACCGGTGGAGTCTCTCTGCAACTTCATGAAGTTGAGAAGGCTCTGTGCCACCTAGAACTCTGCCTAGGGTGGTTCAGTTTCTCACTATCACCATTGCTGGATTGTGCCTGAACAGTATTACCCAGCCTTATGAAATAATACTCAGGAAAATTGCTTTGATAGTGAGATCTATTAAGAAAGTGGAATAATCTCTCAGTGGAAAGTTGTGGGAGGCTCTGTGCTTCGGACACTTAAATCAATAACAGACAAAACTGTAAAAAATGCTGCATGGAATAATCCTAAACTAGCAGGGGCAAGGGCAGGGTGTCAGGGACCACAGGTGTCGAACTCTAGTCCCCAGGGCTCTTAGGTCCAGTAAGTTCTGAACTGTCACCCACTAACAATCACCAGAACAAGAGGATGAACCAAAAGATGAACTCTGGACAAGATGACCTCCTGAGTCCAGTCTTGGGATCTGATTGCCCTGACTGGCTCCCTGCTTGTCTTTAAACTGAGCACAGGAACAGGAAGTTGTCCCTGAAACTCAGTTTCCCATGCTTAGGACAACTTCACTTGCACACTACCTGCTGCTACTGCCTGACTCTGATTTTCAGGTAACCTGCCCCTGCCTGTCCCCTGACACCTGTTTGCCCTTAGGCTCTGATCTCCTAGTATCTGACCTGATCTGACTCCCAACTCCCCCTCTGATCACTAGGTAAGACCACCTACATCCAGTCATGACACAGGGTGATCTAATTGTCTTTCCATCTAATTCTACAAGTATTGCATTATGAATATTTTAAATTCACCCTGTGTGGGAGCTCAGAATCTTAATTAAGTGCTGGTACTTGACCAGTGACCTACTCTCTCATTGTTTAAAATGCCTGGGCAGGATACTCACTTGGACAAAACATGGTAAACTGAAGGCTGAAGAGTATGGAAGAACAGGACCTTTAGTATTTAAAGTTTTTTTAAAAGCTACTTGTATGAGATTGTGATCATTAATGGTACAGAAATGCATAGCCTTTTCCCAAAGTGTCCTACATATTGTTAATGGTAAATAAGACTAAGCACTGATGATCTCTGCATCATCTTGTTATTTAGTTTCAATGCAGATTTTATTTTAGGAACTGATTAATTAAGCCCTAGCATCTGATTTTAACCTTCAACTGTTTTTCTTATAGGGCTGAGCTGGCAGTACCATTATTGTTGTGCACTTTTCCGGCATCAGTAAAAGGGGTAACAAATGCAAGGCCTGAAATTTGAACTGAAGTCAAACCATAAATGTTAGTAACCTCTCTGACCTGTTTCCATCCCTCTTGGAGCACTAATTTCCTTGTGTTTCCTGTACATATGTTAGGGAGTCTAGGAGACTTGAGGTGACATTATTGCCTCCTACAACCTGATTACTTTTCATTTAAATCAATAGATTTGATTTTCAATACCTACTTACTTGTGGGGGCCCACCAGTGACACACATAGGGTAGGCCTACACAACAACAAGTTTCAGAGCCCAGGTAAACCTTCCTGGACTCATGCTATGGGGCTAAAAATAGCAGTGTAGATAGGCTCCAGCCTGAGTGGGAACATCTGCAGTGCTATTCTTTGCTCAGTAGCATGACCCCTGTTAACTGCAGTCAGTTGACCTGGACTCAGACTTATTGTTTAGGGCACCGGTTTAGCAACCCGAGGACACCCATTTTGATTTAAATTTTTTTGGGGACCATCCCATTCAGTCTTTGCCCTGCACCCTTCCGCAGGGGGGATGTAGGGTGCAGGCTCTGGGAGAGAGAGTGGATGTGGGCTCTGAGAAAGAGTATGGATGCAGGGTGAAGGTTCCAGGAGGCGACTTCACATCCCTCTCGCAAGTCCCCTAGGTGTGGGGACCAGGGGAGGTCTCTGCGTGTTACCTCTGCCCAGAGGCACTGCCCCTCAGCTCCTTTTGGCTGCAGTTCCCGGCCAAGGGGAGCTGCAGAGTCAGCACTTGGGCTGGGGGCAGCATGCAGAGACACACAAACACCCCCGCACCCTCCTCCCACCGGGGCCAGGGCCCACACTTCTGGGAGCTGCATGGAGCTAGGGCAGGTAGGAGTCTGTTTTAGTACCACTGTGCCGCCAGACCTTTAGTGTGTAGAAGTCACTGGGAGGGAGGAGGAGGAGGAGTTGAAGGAGGGAGGGGGAGGACTTGATCAGTGGGGCCCATGGACCCTCTGGGGTACCCTCAGGAATCCCCAGGGATCTGTGGACCCCAGTTTGAGAAACACTGCTGGGGGGGGGGTTGTTTTTGCAATGCAGATGTACCTTAGAACCCTGTCCTTTGTCTGTTTTTATTACAGCAGGAAAAGTCATTTCTCTATCAGTGATGTAATCCAGTATGGAGGCAGTATGTATTGTCCTGAATCCATTCCAAAAACTACTTTTTGTTTCAGAAAGTGGAGGAAGTAACCAGAGGAATAGCCGTTTTTGACTTAGTTCTGACCAACAGGGAGGGGTCAGTTGTGAATCTGAAGGTGGAAGGCAATTTGGGTGAAAGCGATAATGAAATGATAGATTTCATTATTCTAAGGAAAGGATCAAGTGAGAGCAGCAGAGTAAGGACAATGGACTTCAAAAAAGCAGACTCTAGAAATTGGAACTGGTAGGTAAGGTCCCATGGGAACAAAATCTAACTGGTAGATTAAGAGAGATGCCAGCATCTAACTAAGAGAGATGCCAGTTTCTCAATGGGTCAGTATTAAAGGCACACACTATCCTAATGCAAAAGAAACATAGGAAAAATCGAGGAAGAAGAAAAAGATAGGAAGAAAAGATCAAAATAACTCCATCAGTTCTTTAATGACCTGAAAAGCTAAAAGGAATCCTACAAAAAGTGAAAACATGGAAAAATTGCTAAGGAGAGTACAAATGAACAGTAAATCACCTAAGGAGAAAATCAGAAAGGTTAAGGCACAGAACCTAGCAAGAGACATAAAAGACAATAAGAAGAGGCTCGTGGAATATGCTAGGAGCAAGATAAAGATGAAGGAAAGTGTGGGTTCTCTCCTTAGTGGGGAAGGAGAGCTAATAACATCAAAAATGCTGCTGACATATTTCGTGCCTATTTTGTTTCAGTCTTCACAGAAAAGACTAATGTCTTTTCAACACAATTAATATTACCAGCAAGGGGGAAGGAATACAGGCCAAAATGGGGGGGGGGAGGAGGAGAACAGGTTAAAGAATATTTAGATACGGTAGATGTATTCAAGTCAGCAGGGCTTGAGGGAATCTATCCTAGGGTACTTACATAACTAACTGAAGCAATCTCAGAACCATTAGCAATTATCTTCAAAAACTCATGGAGTACAGGTGAGGTCCATGAGGACTAGAGAACAGAAAACATACCTATCTTCAAAAAGGGAACACAGAGGACTTGGGCAATTAGACACCAGTCACTACCTGGAAAGAAACTGGAACAAATTATTAAACAATCAATTTGTAAGCACCCAGAGCATTGGTTCTCAACCAGGGGTACATGTACTGCTGGGGGTACTTAGAAGTTTTTCAGGGGCTACATCAACTTCTTTGCCTAGTTATTTGCCTAGTTTTACAACCAGCTACATAAAAAGCACTAGCAAAATCATTACAAACTAAAATTTCATACAGAAAATGACTTTTTTATACTGCTCTACATACTAACCATTGAAATGTAAGTACAATATTATAATCCAATTGATTTATTTTATAATTATATTGTAAAAATGAGAACATAAGTAATTTTTCAGTAATAGTGTGCCGTGACACTTTTGTATTTTTATGTCTGATTTGGTAAGCAAGTTGTTTTTAAGTGAGATTAAATTTGGGGATATGCAAGACAAATTAAACTCCTAAAAAGGGTACAGTTGTCTGGAAAGTTTGCAAACCATTGACTTACAAGTTAATAGATCTAAGGAATAGCCAATATGAATTTGTCAAGAACAAATAATGCCAAACCAGCCTAACTTTTTTTTGACAGGGTTATATGCCTAGTGAATAGGGGGAGGCAATCGACATTATATATCTTAACTGTAATAAGGTTTTTGATACAGGCCCATATGATAATCTCATAAGAAAACCAGGGATATGTGATCTAGATAAAAATTACTATCAGGTGGGTGCATAACAGGTTGTAAGACTGTACTTAAAGAGTAGCTATCGATGGTTCACTGTCCAACTGGGAGGGCATATCTAATGAGGTTCTGCAGGGGGAAGTGCTTGGTCTAGTACTATTCCACATTTTCAATAATGACTTGGAAAATGGAGAGGCGAGTATGCTTTACAAAATTTGTGGATGATACCAAGTTGTGAGGGAATTGCAAGCACTTTGGAGGACTGTAATTAGAATTCAAAATGACCTTGACAAATTAGAGAAATGGTCTGAAATCAACAAGATGAAGTTCAATAAAGACAAGGGAAGAAAAAATCAAATGCACAAATACAAAATAGGGAATAATTGGCTAGGTGGTACTACTGCTGGAAAGGGTCTGGTGGTTATAGTGGGTCACAAGCTCACCATGAGTCAACAATGTGATACTGTTGCAAAAAAAGGCTAATATTTTGGGGTATATTTATAGGAGTGTGGTATTTAAGACATTATATGTGGCACTGGTAAGGTCTCAGCTGGAATATTGTGTCCAAGGGTTCCATACTTTAGGAAAGATGTGGACAAGTTGGAGGGAGTCCAGAGGAAAGCAACAAAAATAATAAAAGGTTTAGAAACCCTAACCTATGAGAAAAGCTTAAAAAGACTAGGCATGTTTAGTCTTGCAAAAAGACTGGGGGGGGGGGGGGGAAGAGATGTGTCATAACAGTCTTCAAATACGTTAAGGTCTGTTATATGGAGGACAGTCATCAATTGTTCTCCCTGTCCACCAAGTAGTAATGGGCTTTATCTGCAGCAAGGGAGATTTAAAAAGTTCTTCTTAATGGCTAATCCTATTTAATAATCGGCTAGAGAAGTTTGTGTGAAGCAGTCATGCACAGTAGAGACGGCCCGGACGAACGGCATGCTGGGGGGTTGTAGTTCGGAGGCACAAAATGGCCGCTGCGCGTGCCCGCCTGAGGGGTCCTCACTCACACGGAGCTAGAGCACCAAGGAGCAGTTATACATATAAAGTTAGACATAGTTGGAGGGAGCTGAGCGGGGGGGGGGCGTTGGGGGGGAGGAAGGGAGCTGAGCGGGGGGCGTTGGGGGGGAGGGAGCTGAGCGGGGGGGCATTGGGGGAGGAGGGAGGGAGCTGGGTGTGGGTTGGGGAGGGAGGGATCTGGGCGAGGGGGAGGCATTGGGGGGGGAGCTGGGGGAGCAGGGGGGGCGTTGGAGTGGCGGGTAGGGGGGGAGAGAGCTTAGCAAGTGGGGGGGGGGGCGCGAGCCGTTTCCATTGGCCCGTGTCCACGGGTTTTTACACTAGTCTATCTATAAAAGGGTAGTGAAGCTCTGGAATAGGCTTCCAAGGGAGTTTATGGAATTCCCATCTTCGGAGGTTTTTAAGACAAGGTTAGACAAACACCTATCAGGGATGGTCTTGGTGTGCTTGGTTCTGTCTCAGCACAGAGGGCTGGGCTTTGATGACCTCTCACATTCCTTTGCAGCCCCTGCACTTCCCTGATTCTGTCTAGTATAACAGATTGATTTGACATTACAGAACGAAAATCTCTTAGAATAACCCAATTTTAATTATCTAACAATCATATAGTACTTTTCATCCCAGAGGATCTCAAACCATTTTAAATTTAAACTGATAATTAAAACTTTGGAGGGATCATTCTGTCTGCCACAGAAAATCGTAACATTTGGAGTAACGCTGGAAATCTGTATAACACAATACAGCAATTCTACACAACAGAGGAGTATGAAAACTGAATTATAATACTTCTGCCAATTGAAACAATGTCTGGAATTTATTGAATCATAACATTTTAGTTTGGGTTTGGATAAGAGACTGGGGTCAACATGGCATCTTTGCTTGCCATGGGAATTTTCTGTGGTTAGGATCTTGAATTGATATCTCACCCAAAGACCACAACACAATGGCCCTTCACACCATGCTGGGGTATTGAATGAGTACTTAGTACTGATTTGGAAGGAAATGTACCAATTAGCAAATTCCCAATAGCACTTTCAACAGTAATTTGACATTTCTTCAACTTCTCCCACCTGAGTATTCTTCCAATCTGATCCTGCTTAATTTGAATTTGATGTGAATTTAACATGTGATGATATCACTACAGTCTATCAGAAACTCCAGAAGGACTTTATGAAAGGAACATTCTCAGAGGAAATATTTTTGTTTTCCATCTTCTTTATTTATCCCTCTGGTTAGTTTGATGAGTTTGGTTTTGATTTCATTCTTAGTTGGAGGGGGAGATGTTCTTTGTAATCTAGGCATTTTTGTAATCTCACCCTATTGGGTGAGGGCTCCATCTGGCTCACCCTCTTGGGTGAGGGCTCCCTACTCTCCACACTACTATATTCAAAAGGGGTTTTAAATAGTACAATCAGGGCTTTATCCAGCATGGTTTTGAGTGTCCTCAACTCTCTAATCATTTGGTCAGCACGTTGCGGGACCAAGTCCGTAGAAAGATAGCCATAACAAGAGGAGGATGACCCAGAGTACATAAAATAAAAGATTCAGAGGCAGATGGAAGCTTGGTTACAGAAGAGGATAGAAAAGAAAGAAAATTAACTCAGAAAGGATAAAAAAGCATGCAATGAAGTTATCAATCTTTCTTTCAGATCTTTGAGAGACTGAAGATGAAAAGATAATGGGCAACAATATTAGAGTGAAATGGATGGACTGAGAGAATGGACAAAGAAGAGTTTCATACCACTAAGAAAGATAAATAGAATATAAAGGAGATAGAAACCAAAGAAAAAGGCATATATCCTCAATAGCAATATGGTCTGAACACTGAAAATACACAGAATCTGCAGTAACACCCTCTGTCTTTAACAGCAGAATAAAAAAAAGTGAAAAATGCAGTGATGCATACAACCTATGCTGCACTAAGAATATTGAATAATTTCTAGCCACCCTTATAAATAGTAGAAATAAGGAATTGGTAGATTTTAGTTGTTCAAGGTTGAGAAATTATTTATATGTATGTATGTTTTAGAAAAATAAATTAAGACTGGAACTACTTGCTATAGGAAAAAGCTCTTAAGGGAAGAGAACAGACATTACAGACCTACTTGATCTTGTGTCTTATTCAAGAACAAGCACTTTTTTCCAAATTCAAAGAATGATTAAGTATTAGTAAAGAGTTTGTGCATAATTTTATTCACATTGAAATAAGAATTAGTTGATGTCCACAGCAAATACTAAGAACATTATTTAGATTTTGAAAAAAGACCACAGGAGCAATCAATACAAAATATTGTGATGGGCCACTGCTAAGTAAGTTGTGGTGAATTTACCAGTTACAGCATATTTTCTAGTTTCATCCTTTATGGTACCTAAAAGGCCTTTGGACCACATTTATATCAATGAGTTAGGAGCCTACATGTTTTTGAAAATCCCACTATCTGCATCTTTAGGCACTCAAAAGGCCTTTTAAAATCTGTCCCTTTGTTTACAGACTTACTCACATGGTGATGCAGTGGTGAGGATGGGGCCAGTAGGTAGTCTCACTTACCCTTGTGTAGGCTACATTTTGAGTGGCCAGAATTGCAGCCACTATGCTCAAAGGAATGGCAAGAGCAGCTATCAAGTTGCTACCCCCAGGAGCAACTCACTGGAAAGGAAGTAGGCAAAATTATGACTCAGATCCACAACTAACTTTCCACACCACACAATCAAGAAGCTCCCAGAGGCCACAACTCAACTTTATAATCATATTGCCAGCTCTGAATAGTTAATGGCAATAGTGTTAAAAGAAGTTACTATGCACAGATCTAAAAATTGACAATAGTTTTCAAATTCAAATATTTTCCTTGGTTTTAAAAGATCATTTAACTGAATTATTCTGAAGTTCCTGGAACAAACTAGATGTATCCCTTTAGCATTTTTAATAATCAATGTTAACAACCCACAATATTGCATCATACTATGTGCTTCCTTAAAAATTACCAGCCTTCAGTTTATTTCAAAGGGACTGCACTTTTTCTTCCACTGTATTTAAAAGCAGATGCACATAAGCTTGCCTGGCTAAACAAATATGTCTAATTTATGTAGTGTTTTAGGACAGTTGGAAAGAAAAGCACAATTAAATTGCAGTAGTGGAAAATATCCATGTTGTCACATACTTGCATTTTTATTTTTCAAAAAATAACTTATGAATAGAAATTTATCAACATTTATCCTGCAAATTAACATTTTCTGCCCAAATGATGCTAATCTATCCTTGGTTTGAAAATCTTAACTTCATCTATCATGAAGTCAATTCTGAAAAGTCATCATCATACAATTTTGTGAACTATAGAAGCTACTTGGTTTTCCCAAGGAATTATTGTACTTTGATATTGTTAGACAACACCTTTCTCTATTTGGGTCCTTAATGCATTAAATGAAACCATTTGAAAACCAAAGCTAATATCAAAGTTTAAACTGCATTCCACTGAGGTTCATAGCTGTATCTGAGGCAAAGTGCCGGCCTTTCTACAATTTTTTTCCCTTCATGACAGAGCCTTGATCTGCTAGCAAAATAACATTTAAAAAGTTGAATCTGTCATTTTAAAGTTAAGTTATTATAGATAAATTTATATTGTTATATTCATATATCTGGTGAGAAATCCAGGACACGTGCATGCCTAATGAGGGAAAAAGTTGAAAAGCTGTAATGCTCAAAGAGACTTACTGGAGAAATTAGATATGAATTTACAATGCATTAAGACATAAACAAAAAAATCACATGGACTAAGCATGGAAGTTATATTATCCTATTATACAGTTCTAGAAAGACAATAATTGCAATACTTCACTCATTTCTTGACATCTCACTAGCAGCAGGATGTTGATAAATTGGTTATGTTCCAAGAAAAGTTATATCAATCCTTTCACCCCTCTAATAATTTTTATATGAAGTTAGTCTAAGCCTGGTTGTCAAACTGTGGTCCTCAGTGCAGATGGTGATGGTTTCTGTGGAGCTGAATGTTCACAGGGTGCTGTTTTTTCTACTGATTTCCAGCTCCTAAATCACTGTTAAGAAACTAGAACTACATTAAACAATGTACTGTTATTTTTCCATGCAAGCAATTGCTGTAGATTCTACATAGATGTTATGGGATTGTAAATGGGAAGAAAGAGCAGAGATAGACTCACACTAAGCAGTAAACTGCCACCAAATAAAAAGAAAAGGGACCCTGACAAATAGTCACAAGATAAACCAAGGATAAAATCCTGAATCCACTGAAGTCAATAAAAGTTTTGCCATTGATGTTAGTGGGACCAAGATTTCACCCCAAGTATATTGTAAAGGCCTAACATGCGTGGCATGGCAAGATGTATTTGTTGCCAGTAAAATATTATTAAACTGAACCAGAACAGTGAAAGAAATAATAATGTGGGACAATCTCCCAAGATAAATGGCGAAAGCCCAACTGCTTGAGATCTTGAAAAGTAAACTGGACAAATCACAAAGAAATATACTGTAGGAAACAATTATAGGCTTACAAAAGGTGATCCTATAAACTATTTTACTATCTCAGCTCTTTTGCCAACCCTAATGTCTATGGTTATTTTTGTTTAACAAAAGATGAAAGAGCCTTGAGTCTTTATGAATGATTAGGAAAGCTGATAAGTAAATTTCAGTTACTACAATTTAACTTTCTCAAATTACACTTTTTTGAGACAACATATAGGAAATGTAGCAGGAATCCACTTGTTTTCATGTGCAATTGCAATAAATCTGTTGACTAGCTTTTATAGAAGGAATAGCCCCACAATCGTTCAGTGTTTATTTCAATGATGATGCTATGTGATGGGTTCATTGTGTAATGTCAGATAACATCACATGATGTGTCCTGATCTATCCCTTCTGTACAAAATGAGAGGCCCCTACTAATACAGATTTCTGTTTCAAAGCTCTTAGCTGGGTTACTTTAAAATTGTCATTTGCCTTCAATAACTAAGATTTGCAATTAGCTAACCTTAGTATGGGCAGCTGTTCAGATCATGTTCAATAAAGCTATATCCTATACACAAAAAAAAGCAACAAAAAAAACCCCCTCGCCTTCCCTTAGTTCTTGAGAGGATCATCATTTCTTACTTAATTTAAGTACATCTGTCCACTTACTGAGCTGTATTCTGGAGGGGTCTGTGCAAAGGTGACTTTAAGTCATGTTTGTGCAAATCAACCCTGTAATTACCATAAAGCTACTCTAATTTGTGCAGATTTCCCCCAAGGGGCTGTTCTAGCAGTTAGGGATCACCACAATGTGGGGATACTGGCCCGTAGCGATGCCTCTTGTGGTTGGAAGTGTTGGCCTACGAGTCACTACACGGTAAGCTCCCCAGGCCAGTAAGCCACTTTTTGAATAGCACAAAGCAACTGGAGATGAGAAGCCTGAATTACCAGGAGCAGGACCAAGGATCTGGCTCATTATATTTTTATATATTCACTCTCTGCTTTCACTATTCAAAAGCTTATCCCCAAAAGTGCATTGTGTAATTTTCTCTTTTGTTGAAGTCAGGTTTGTAAGAATGAACTCAGTTCTCAGCACCATTTTTACAGAATGGAATGTGATATTCTCTGTGTGTTTATGAACACTTTATCAGACAAAGATAAAATAGGATTAGGGACCCACAGGATTTAAAAATTTCTCATTAAGCAATTGTCATGACAGATTCTGACAAGAGCAGAAAATGTCACAAAACTAATCAGTTCTCAAGACAATCCCCAGATTCTAATAAAAACAGAACATGGTACATCTATACATTTTCATTACAAAAAGACTGTAATAAGGATAGAAAACGCTGCACAATTGAAATCCTGACAACCTATAATCCCAGCTACTCTACAGTTTGACAAAAACAGCATCTATGAAGCACTACAGTATAACTTTTAAATTGAAACTAACTAATACAACACCAAAAATGTGTGGGAAAAGTTCTTATGTTTTGGGTAAAACCAGCAAAAGCCATGACATTTAAAGTTAAAAACAACAACTTAATGGGGGAGGGAAGACAAAAACTGGGGCTATGAATTAAGACAGAAAGACTGGCCCAGATCATTGGCTGCAGTCAATAAGTACAAAGTGCAGCCGGAAGAAGGGGATACAAAGGTGTCTTAAAGTCACTTTGGTGCTTCCCTGATCCTAGGCCAGCTGTGTGTCTGTCAAGTCTCCAGGCATATACTGAGGGGTTCTCTACCTGGAGAAATGACTACAATAGCTATGGAGGAATAAACAACTCTGCAATGGCTATTTCAGAATAGCTCCCTGTGTGGACACTTTTCCTACTCTGGGAATAAAAATAACTTTATTCTGGAATAAATTTGCACATTTCCAAAGAAGAGTAGTTATTCTGGAATAACATCATTTTTTACTTTTATTCCAGAATAGAGTGTTCACCCAGGAATAGCTATTCCAGTCAATTTCCCCATGTAGACAAGCCTTAAGACAGCTTAAAGGGATGCTTTCAACTATGCCATCTAGGGTATCCAGTGGTGTTCTGTTGTTTTCTTTCTTGGGCTTGTCTTGCAGCAGCAGGCTTCTGGGTACACGTCTGGCATACCACATGATCCATTGTCTACAGCCAAGCACTGAGGTACAATCGTATTTGCTCCAACCCCTCAGACAGAGACCACCAACTACAAGATCTTCACCAAGCTTTCTCAAAACTACAATACCCGCACAAGGAAATAAGGACACAGATCAACAGAGCCAGACGTGTACCCAGAAGCCTGCTGCTGCAAGACAAGCCCAAGAAAGAAAACAACAGAACACCACTGGCCGTCACCTACAGTCCTCAGTTAAATCCTCTCCAATGCATCATCAGTGATCTACAACCCATCCTGGACAATAATCCCTCACTTTCACAGGCCTTGTGAGGAAGGCCAGTCCTGGCACACAGACAACCCACCAACCTTAAACAGATTCTCACCAGCAACAGCACACCGTGTCATAATAACTCCAACTCAGGAACCAATCCATGCAACAAACCTTGATGCCAACTCTGCACACATATCTACACCAGCAACACCATCACAGAACCTAACCAGATCAGCCACACCATCACTGGTTCATTCACCTGCACATCTACCAATGTCATATATGCCACCAATGTCCCTCTGCTATGTACAAAAACCTGTAGGAGAACACTTCAACCTGCCTGGACACACTATTACAGATTTAAAAGTCACCATATTACAGCAAAAAAACTACAAGACCAGACTGCAAAGAGAAACTGCAGAGCTGCAATTCATTTGCAAATTTGACACAATCAATCTGAGATTGAACAAAGATCTTGAATGGCTTGCTTATTACAAAAACAGCTTCTCCTCTCTCCGAGTTCACACCTCCAATTCAGCTGCTAGAGGAATACCTCACCCTCCCTGATTTGAGATAACAAGCTGGTTCAGGCTGATTGGACTAACCTTGTTACCTCCTACCTGGTTCTTGCCTACTTATCTATACCTGTCCCTGGACACTTCCACTGCTTGCATCCGACGAAGTGGGTATTAGCCCATGAAAGCTTATGCTTCAATACTTTAGTTAGTCTTTAAGGTGCCACAGGACTGTTTGTTACCTCTGCTATTCCAGACTAACACGGCCACCTCTCTGATTCTTGATATCAAAAGTAATTGATTATTTAAATATTTATCTTATCCTATAGAATTCGTAGAAATGTAGGCCCGGAAGGGACCTCAACAGGTCATAAAGTCCAGTCTTCTGCACTTGTACCTCCAGACTCTCTCTGACAGGTGTTTGTCTAACTTGTTCTTAAAAACCTTCAGTGACAAGGATTCCACAATCTCCCTTAGAAACCTTCTCCAGTAGTTAAATATCTTTATAATTAAAAAAAATTTCCCCCAATATCTAACCTAAATCTCCCTTGCTGCAGATTAACCAGTTACATCTCATCCTTCAGTGTACATGGAAAACAATTTATGACTGACCTCTTTATTTCAGTCCTTACCATACTTGAAGACTGTTATCAGGTTCCCCCTTCAGCCTTCTTTTTAGAAGACTAAAGATGTCCAATATTTATTTTGAGGTTTCTTCATAGGTCAGATTTTTTAAACCATGTCTCTGCTTTTTTCTGGGCTCTCTCCAATATATCCACATGTTTCCTAAAATGTGACACACAGAACGGGACACAGTACTCCAGCTGAAGCCTCACGAGGGCCAAGAAGAGTGGGACAATTACCTCCCATGTTTAACATAAAATACTCCTGTTAGCACACCCCAGAATTGTATTAGCTTTTTTCACAACTGAATCACACTTAGCTCATAGTCAATTTGTGATTCACTATAAGCCTCAGTGCCTTTTTAGTGGTACTGCTGCATAACCAGTTATACCCCATTTTGTAGCTGTACATTTGATTTTTCCTCCTTAAGTGCAGCACTCCTTGCTTGTCTTTACTGAATTTTATCCTGTCAATTTCAGACCAATTCTCTAATTTGTTCAGGTCATTTTAAATTTAATATTACTAGAATATATTATTTTTTGTTTAATTATGTCTCTCACATAGATCGGTACCTTGGTCCTGCCTCAGCCCAGGAGCAGGACTTCATGAACTCTTGAGGTCCTTTCCAGCCGTAAATTCCTATGATTATTCATGCCAACATCACAGAGGAGTAAAGCAACTTGCCAATGGAACAAAACTCGAGTCTTTCACTCACAGTCTAGTGATCTAAACAACAGACCACACTGGTTTCCCATATACATATTCCAACATGTACTGAAGAAGCGACTATATTCCAAGAAATTCAGGATGATGATTACTGATTTGTGGAAGTTACTTTGTACAATTTTTCCATAAAAACTGAATGAAATGTGCATTAAGTAGTATCTCCAGAATAATCTAGCCCATGATTTTAGATTTGTCGTCTACCATGCATCCTCAACAGGCTGACAAAAATCCATGCATTATACGGTTTGCATAGCTCAACTGTTTAACCTGTGTAATTTAAGCGCACTAGTTATGTAATTTGTATAAAGAAGAAAGTAAAGCTTTATATTTTTTTCCCATAGGTCACTTGAAGTAAGTGAAAACACCTGAACAAAATATTACTGAATTATTCAATGACATGGAAACTAGTGTTTTAGTTTGTAGACAAGAATCAATAAATAGCATTTAGGTAAAGGTTACTTTTTATTTTTAAAATAGATGCCTCAAATTTCATGCCAGCATTTTATTGATGACAATTGGTTCAAACCAAAAATACTATTTACTTCCCTGGATGCTTCCAATGAGATTATAAAATGTCAAATTATAGCGGAAACATTCCTGCCACATTTGTGAAATGAAGAAATGCAAAATCATGGTTTGTGGTAATCAATCTCTGATATTTAAGATACCCCTTGTCACCTTCACAGACCGGTATTCTGACAAATTAAAAGGAATTTCAAAACAAAAATCTAAATGGCAAATACAATATATCCGTTACAGGGACAAAAATAGGATTGTGACAAATAATGAAAGCAATCTGGCATCAACAACGCACAATTAAAGTTAAAGATGGAATAGTAGTTCAGAAAAAAAGAAGACATGGCTCATATCGGTGGCCAAACATGAGCTCTTTTGAATAGTTGAAACCACCTCTGCCTCACAATTATCACCACTCTAACCTCTCATTTTCTCTCAATACACCACATCCCCCTTCACTGATCTCTTGTCACTCACTGCAGAATTTTTGCAGGAGTGGAGTCTCTACTGAACTCTCTGAATACTGAAATATAGTAGATACAGAGCACCACTGAAATACAGTAGACTCTCGATTATCCAGGATTGGATTAACCAGAATGTGGATTAACCAGGATGTCAAAAAAAAAAAAAAAATACGCACAACTCATAGGGCTGGCTCTGGCTTTGCTGCGCCCCAAGCACACACAAAAAAACCCCACCAGGGCACAGGGAAGCCAGTGAACCAACACCCTCTTCCCCCGGAGCAGGGTGGCTGGTGAACCAACCCCTTCTCCCCATATTTCCTATGGATGGTGATTATCCGGGATTTTATTAACCAGCATTATTTTTTCCCTATCATCCTGGATAATCGAGAGTCTACTGTACAGCCATTTCAGGATGGACAGTAACAGCCAACAGGTACAGAGTATTTCAATGAGAAAATATGAGAAATTCTAGAAAAATTGATTAGGGCTAAATCTTTAAAAAAAATCCCCTCATGCTTTGCATATAATAATGTCCACACACTCTATATTGGAGTGCTGTTTTTAAGATCTCTTCTGGAATGAAACTGTTATTTACCCAACAAGGACCACTGGCTGATTTGACCCTACAAGAATTTGAAACTTTGATTTCTTGAGGGTCTCTGTATTTCAAATATGTTTTCACCACTAAGCTAATCTGCCTTGCACCTGCTTTATTTTAAGACCACAAACAGATATATTGGATACACAATGGATTTCAAATATTTCTTTCACATAGGGCTGTCGATTAATCAGTTAACTAAAAAGAAAATGAACTGTGATAAAAAACAATTAATTGTGATTAAATCAGTTTTAATCGCACTCTTAAACCATACCATACCAATTGAAATGTATTAAATATGTTTAATGTTTTTCTATATTTTCAAATATATTGATTTCAATTACAACACCAAATGCAAAGTACACAGTTCTCACTTTTCATTATTATTTTTATTACAAATATTTGCTCTGTAAAAATGATAAACAAAAGAAATAGTATTTTTCAATTCACCTCATACATGTCCTGTAATGCAATCTCTATCATGAAAGTGCAATTTACAAATGTAGATTATTTTGTTACATAACTGCACTCAAAAAACAAAACAATGTAAAACTTCTGAACCTACTATCCACTCAGTCCTACTTCTTGTTCAGGAAAATCGCTAAAACAAACAAGTTTGTTTACATTTACAGGAGATAATGCTGCCCTCTTCTTATTTACAGTGTCACAGGAAAATGAGAACAGGCATTTGCATGGCACTTTTGTAGTCAGCTTTGCAAGGTATTTACATGCTAGACAGCTAAACATCCATATGCCCCTTCATGCTTCAGCCACCATTCCAGAGGACATGCTTCCATTCTGATGATGCTTGTTAAAAAAAAAAGTGTGTTTATTAAATTTGTGACTGAACTCCTTGGGAAGGGTGTGGAGGGGGGAGAATTGTATGTTTCCTGCTTTGTTTTACCCACATCCTGCCATATATTTCATGTTATAGCAGTCTCAGATGATGACCCATCTTGTTGTTCATTTTAAGAACACTTTCACTGCAGATTTGATAAAACACAAAGAAAGTACCAATGTGAAATTTCTACAGATAGCTACAGCACTCAACCCAAGGTTTAAAAATCTGAAGTGCCTTCCAAAATCTGAGAGGGATAAGGAGTGGAGCAGGCTTCCAGAAGTTTTAAAAGACCCTGATGCGGAAGCTACAAAACCCGAACCACCAAAAAAGAAAATTAACCTCCTTCTAGTGACTTCTGACTCAGATGATGACAATGAACATGCATTGGTTCACTATGCTTTGGATCTTTATTGAGGAGAACCAGCATGGATGCATGTCCTCTGGAATGGCGGTTGAAGCATAAAGGAACATAAGAATCATTAGCACATCTGGCACGTAAATACCTTGCAACATGGACTACAATGGTGTCATTTTCAGGTGACATGGTAAATAAGCCGGAAGCATTGTCTCCTGCAAATGTAACAAAATGACTAGCTGAACAAGAAGTAGGACTGAGTGGACTTGTAAGGTCCAAAGTTTTACATTGTTTTATTTTTGAATGCAGTTATTTTTATACAGAATTCTACATTTGTAAGATCAACTTTCATGATAAAAAGATTGCACTTTACAGTATTGTATTAGGTGAACTGAAATATACTATTTCTTGTTCTTTACAGGGCAAGTATTTATAATACAAATAAATATAAAGAGAGCACTGTTCACTTTGTATTCTGTGTAATAATTGAAATCAATATATTTGGAAATATAGAAAACATCCAAAAATATTTAAATTAATGGTATTCCATTATTGTTTAACTGTGATTAATCACATGATTAATTGCAATTAATTTTTGTAATCGCTTGACAGCCCTATTTCACATAATAATTTTAGAATTACTACCATGTTGCACACATCTCATCAGCATTTTTTAAGACAATTAATTATCCATCTAAGTTGAGTACCTGCAGAGTACTGACTAGAGTAGTCAGAAGGGCATTACAGTAATATGAAAAAGAGGGTGGAAAGAGGAAATAAATGTCACTTCACATTTAGCAAAAATCTCATGATGCTGAGAACAAAATTAATCAAGACAACAAAAAACACGAAGAAAAAAAATATTTAATTGCTTTTACACCAATGCTAGGAACCTGTATAACAAACAAGAGGAATTGCAATTTGTCATTTATGCTCAATCTAGGTGATATTACTGAAATCTAGTGGGATGATTCTCATGACTGGAATGTTAAAATCAATGGTTATACCCAAATTGGCAATAGGGAGTGACAATCTATGTCAAAAATACCAAGACATAGATCTGGATTGTTTATGGATAGATAAAGATAAAGTACAAAGTAGGATACCAACCACCTACCACACTAGAGAAAAGAGTGAATAGCTTCTTAAATGCCTATTTATAGAGCCCTGTAAATCTGCAGATATCTGCTTTATATTCGCAGACCAGGTTATTGGATCGCAGATAAAAAAATTGTATCCGCACAAGGCTCTGCCTATCTCTAATGTATGGGGGGAAAGACTATGTGATACTGGGGACTTCGGTCTGAGTGCCACATGCTGGAGGTCTCATACTGCCAAAAACAGGGGTGGGAAAACTTTTTGGCCCAAGGGCAACATCGGGGTTTCAAAATTGCATGGAGGGCAGGCTAGGGAAGGCTGTGCCTCCCCAAACAGCCTGGCCCTGCCCCCATCTGATCCCCACCCATTTCCCACCCCGACTGCCTGCTTCAGAATCCGCAACCCATCCAACCCCCATGCTCCTTGTCCCCTGACCACCTTCTCCAGAGACCCCACCCCACATCACCCCCTGAGGACCCCACCCCATATAAACCCCCTTCTCCTTTTTCCCTGACTGCCCCTCTAGAGAACCCCCACCCCTAACCACCCCTCCGGGACCCCCACCCTCATCCAAGCCCCTGCTCCTTGTCCCCTGACCACCCCCTCCCAAGACCCCCCAATTGAGTCCTCCGCCCCGGATAGACCCCCAGATCCCCAGAACTCCCTGCCCATTATGCAACCCCCCCTCCCAGCTCCGGCCCCCTTACCACGCCGCTCAACAGAGTGTCTGGCAGCCACGTGGAGCCAAACGTGCTGCCCTGCTCCGCTCCCCAGAGCGCTGCCTGCGCAGCGCAATGAGGCTCCAGGGGAAGGCAGGGACGGGGACCGCTGCAGCCTCCCATCGGGAGCTTAGGGGCTCAGGAAGGACGAGTCCATGGGCCGGATGTGGCCCGCGGGCCATAGTTGGCCCACCCCTGGCCTAAAACATCCTCAGAATTTCTTATTATTAAAGATGACCATTTCCTATCTTAGAAAACATTGCATCCAACATGGAGGAATTCTATATTAGACTTCTATATTAGTCCCAGGGAGCTCACTCTAGTCACCCTAACAAGAAGGCAGCTCAGGGGAGACTTGATCACAGTTTATAAGCAATTACATGAGGAAGAAGAATTTGATAATTGGTTCTTCACTCTAGAACAGACAAAGGTATAGCAAGATCCAAAGGCTGGAAGTTCAGGCGAGAACGAATTCAGACTAGAAATGTGGCACAATTTTTAAAAACAGTGAGAGTAACTGCTGGAACAACGTACCAAGAATTGCGATAGATTTTTCCGTCACTCGAAAATTTTAAACCAAGATTGGATGTTTTTCTAAAAGGTATGCTCTAGTTCAAAGATAAATTAATTCAGGGAAGTCTTATGGCCTGTGTTATGCAGGAGGTCACACTACATGATCCAGTGGCCCCTTCTGCCTTTATAATCTATGATTTTATAGTTTTTGCAGCTAATGATAAGATACCTGGTAGTCATGTTTCAGAAAAAACATTATTAAATAATTTTTATACATTCCTCAAATAAATTCAGAATTTGCCACATCTCTCAATGTATATCTCAATACAATTACAATTATCTTAAACCAAACCTACATAATATGTCCAAAAAGGAAATCTATATATATAAAAGTCAAATGGTGTATGTGTGTATGTATGTATGTATGTATGCAAGCTTACTCCTTCCACACCGTTTGAGCTAGAGACTTGAAATTTGGTACAGTTAGAGGTCTTGGGGTCCTAATGACCGTAAGGGTCGAAAATGTTTCAAATCTCACCTCTGACGCCCCCCAGGGGTGAAATTATTTAAAGGCCAATCACATCAGCTGGGCAGCTGCTGTTCTCTGTGACATAGTTATGATGTCATAATACCCCCTCCAACAGACACCGCACTCGCTCAGCTCTCTGCCCCTCCCCCCTCTGATGGAACCCCAGAATCCCTCAGCTCTCTGCCCCCTGCCCACCTCCGACGGACCCGAGTTGGGTTTGGTCAGAGGGTAAGTGAGGTGTGGGTGTCAGGTTTGGTCGGGGGGTGAGGTGGGGGTGTCGGGTTTGGTCGGGGGGTAAGTGAGCCAGGAGTGTTGGGTTTGGTCTGGGGGGGTGGGAAGGTGCCTGGATGGGTGAGGGGTGAGGTGTGGGTGTTGGAGTTGGTCAGGGGATGTTGGGGTTGGTGGGGGGGGTGACGTGGGAGTGTTGGGTTTGGGTGGGGGGGTGAAAATGTGAGTCGGTGTTGGTCGAGGGGTAAGTGATGTGTGGGTGTCGGGTTTGTGGTGGTAGGTAGGGGTGTCGGGTTTGGTTGGGGGGAAGTGAGGTGGGTGTGTCAGGTTTGGTCTATGGGGGGTGAGGTGTGGATGTTGGTCAGGGGGTGTTGCGGTTGGTAGGGGGGAGATGTGGGGGTGTTCGGTTTGGGTGTGGGGGGGTGAAAATGTGAGTCGGGTTGGTCGAGGGGTAAGTGAGATGGGGGTGTCGGGTTTGGTCGGGGGGGTGAGGTGGGGGTGTCAGGTTTGCTCTCTGCCCCCATCCAACAGACCCCGCACTCGCTCAGCTGTCTGCCCCCTCCCCACCTCCGACTGACCAGAGCAATGCCGGGTATTTTCGCTATTCTTCAATAATATTAAACATGGAGGTTCTAATTCTGATCTTACTTAAGCTCATTTCAGAGCAGTGTAACTCCTGGGGACTTCAGTCTGAGTGCCACATTCAGTGAAGTTACTTGTGATTTACATTGCAGACAGAACAGAATAAGATATGCAGGTCCTTCATCAGAATATGACTCATCCATTCATATACTAAGCAGTGTACAAGTAAGGCATCTCCTGCTTCGGGACTGGTCTGGTTAAGTTAGTCTGTTTTTTTTAATGTATCTATTCACCTCCAGCCATACGATAGGCAACAACCTGCCATACTGTTTTTGTGTATCTTGCTTGAACAGGACATTGGCTGTCGCTTACAAGCAAATTACATGAGTGCAGCACCTACACTTTTCTTTTGTTCAAATGGAAAAACATCCCTCTCTGGGTCAGAAAGCAGTTTCAATTATATCAATATAATGCACATTAATTTCATAGAGTTCAATAAGTTTAGTCCAGATTTACACTAGTGCAACTGAACTCAGTTTGTCCCTGTGTTACATTTAGAAGTCAAAAAAGATGCTTAATCAATTGAAAAAGGATGAGCTGTGTCTCACAGGTCCAATGCATTGCCCCCACTCACCAGACTACAGTGATGAAATCCAGTTGCTGAATCCCCAGGTATTTTAAGCCCACAGAGTCTGAACAAAGTCCAGGCACTGCTGCTATTTTAGGGCCTCTGGGAACACTCTTGGGGAGCAGATCTGGCACCTCATCCTGAGAGTTGCAACCAAATGGCCCCCTGCCCAGCCCTTCGGATGCCTCAATCTCACCCTATATCTTAAACACTCCCTCCCCCGGAACTCCAGCCTTGGGGTGTTCTGAGTCCACAGTTTATCTCTTCAGAACGCAGGTAGTAGATGGAGGTTATAAAACATATAGACACTGCATTGGATTCTAAGACGATTGCTGCTCTTTCTTTAATCACATGAGATATACACAGATCTATACAAAAATAATAAACCCTACTACACAGTTTCTTCACCACTCCAGGGTACTCTTGATCTGGGGCAGAGTCATCTGGAGCATTCAGAGACCGTCCACTGCAGAGTATGGCTTGTGTTCCATAACATGGAGCTTTCTCTAGCCCAGTTAACCTTTTCCAACCTTGGCCAGTCCATCCTTCCTGATCCTTTCTCCTTCCCCTCCACTTTCTCGGTGTCTCTGTATCTCTACTTCATATGTCATCCACCACCTCTGTCTCTTAGTCCCGGTAACTTTCCTCCTCCTTCAGACATATAGAAGGAAGTATCTTCTCCCAAGGTACAACAAAACCATTGTCATTCAGGTGCTACCACCTGAAGAGGCTGCCGTTGAATTTTAACAACTGGACATTGTACCTGTTCTGGCAGAGATACTGAACAGCCCTGCCAACAATGGCAGAATCCACACAGATGCAGATAAAGTCATTCATAATACAATAACTTCACAATATCAACCAGATTTCATAAATTATATATATAGACAGATTTCCCAAAATCATCACACTGTGGTTGAGAGATTAAATTATACTTAGTTAAGGATGAGGGAGGGAAATATTAACAGTTTTGAAAAAGGGAAAGCATACATCATTCCCTTGGTACCTATAATACACAGACTGGTCATTTGCAGCATACAGGATATTATTCTACAGTGTTCAAAACAAAGAGCTATCACCATAGCAACCACTGCATCACATAACACACAGATTCTGTTCTTAGAAACATCATTCACTGTTGATTTTAAAATAAAATTTGTATCATTCTTTTTACTTTTCTTTTAATAATTATTTCGACCAAGGAAGAGACATAAACTTCAAAAAACAATATTCAGTGCAACTCTTTTAGGTGATGATTCCATGACATTTTCATCAAGAAAAATGTGAAAATGAAAATGACATAAGAAGAAATAATTTTATTATGTTTTTGGATGGTCAAAAGGCTGTCATGCTGTATCCTTCCATCAGATACAAACACCTGGATATTAACATTACCAACTTTTCAGATGGCACTACAGTATGCACATTCTCTACTGAAACACACCTGGTAAGATCATATAGAAACTATGACATGTATATAGTTAGGATTCTACCCTACCTCTGTGCTCTAGAGGAGGGTAAGTGTTGCTACTCTGCAGCTGCAGCTGACAGTAGAAATTCTGATGCAACCATTAGGGGTACATTAGGGGAAACACTGCCACCTGTGGAGATGGAGCAGTTTTGCTTTCCACTCTGCATCTAGCTATATCTACTGGCCCTGGCTTTGCCCTTCCCTCATGTCCCTACCAGTGCAACTTGTACATCTGGGGCCTGATCCTTTAAACTAATACTAAGGCCAGGTCTATCGGGGATTGATTTATCATGTCTAGTGACTCCAGAACTCCACCGCCATGGGAAGTGGAAGCAGAGTTGATGGGGGAGCGGCAGTGGTTGACTCGCTCCTGTAAGGATGCCGAAGTAAATCGACCTAAGATACACCGACTTCAGCTACACTATTAGCATAGCTGAAGTTGCATATCTTAGGTGACCACCTCCCCACCCCAGAGATTTGGTAGATTTGGCCAAAGACTCATTGATTCCAGTGGGCTTTGGATTAAGACCATGCACATAGGCCAACCAGAATCTGATGCTATTTTATTTAACAGCCCTAGTGAAGTCAGTAGAGCTGACTTCAATAGTGAGTTAACCTCATGCCTTTTGTCAAGGAAGAGATTTCTTTTCCTCAAATATTTTTCTTGCTCCTCGAGGTTCTCATTCTCAGGTAAAGAAAAATATATAATTTTCTTAACTGCTGAATATCATGTCTACAGCCTTTTTGTTGCTATTCATAACTAACGGATACTATGAGAATAATATTGCTATCACTGTATACATTTCATACAGGCTACACTACACACCACTTCCATGCTGCAGTGAAAAGCAAGCGGCATCTACATCTACACTGACATGAGTCAGTGAAAAGCTCTGGCAGGGGGAGGCAGTGGGGAAAGGCTTCTGCAGCTCCCTACTTCCAGAGCCTTTTCCCACTGCTGGAGTCTTTCCCTGAGGCAGGGAAGGTCTCCAGAAGCAGGGAACTCACAGACTCTTTCCCTGCTTCCAGAGTCTTTACCTCCAGTGACGAAAAACTCTAGCAGCGGGAACTGGCAGAGCCTTTTCCCACTGCTTCCCCACTGCCAGAGCCTTTCTTCACGGCCAGTCTTTTTCCTGAGGCAGGGGAAAGTTCCAGCAGCTGGGAGGGAGCAGGACACTATGTACTGTAGATGAGGAGGCAGGATATGGGCGAATTGAGAGCCATGTAAGGCTACTCAAGTACATAACCACCTCCTTCAGTCATGTCTACGCTTCTCGCCTACGGTGTGCCTCACAATCTACACTGCTACTTAAACCCAAGCTACTGGGCTACCTGAGTATATACTCTATAAGCTGCAGAAACAGTATGCTGTGTAGATGTAGCCACAGAGACCCATAATTTAAACCAGGACATGCCTTTTTTGGTTCAAACACCAATTACATTACATTACAACAGACATCAGGGTACTTACAGAGAAAAGCTAACGTTACTGAATATTATGTACCATCATGGAGGAGCATGCAGGGCTGTTTTATAGAGCTCAAAGCCCTCGTCTAGTCTCCTTACATAACGAAGCACATGCTGTATTAGAAACCAGTTAATACCAATTCACTTTCATGTAATCAGAATAAAAAATGTTAGCTTTGTTTTCTAGATTTCTTCTAATCTTTTCTGATTAACATCACTACAATGATTTGTAGAACCATTGCCTCATTATGATTTTTTTTAATAAACTTGGTGAACAGAACTCTGGGGGGAAAACAAACAAAACAACTTTATCTTAAATGTACACAGAAGGACGTGACTAAAATACTGCCACAAACCATAGGGGTTTGACTGAACTCTTGGAACTTATGAACAATGATCGCTTTTTGCTATTTTTAATTCCTGGGCCCTAAAAGAATAGTCTGAGAATGCTTGAAATTCAGCAGTCAGTGGCTCCAACGTAAAACCACTAGCACTCACTGGAATTGCTGGTAAATCATTACTACTCCTAATGTAACTTTGTTTTGGACTCAGGTTAAACTGTTAACCCATGGTTTGCATCCCACTACCTTTATTTGTTATAAAACAGTGGTCAGTCAAATCATCTGCTAATAGTTACAACATAGTAGTACATGATATACCAGAATACAGTATTTCTTTACGCTTAAAATAATGCATCTCAAATACTGATGTATGATAATTGTTTGCAAATTATGACATTTTAAAGCTACAATTGTATATGCAGTAGCACTACGAACTGTGGCATATTGAGAGCTACATTAGCATTGCAAACTGCCACAATAAGATGAAATCAAAGGATAGCTCCAGAAGAGGAGTAAAGGTAGTTTTGAACTAATGTGGTCTGGGAAAGATCCTGCACCCTGGGGATCAGATCCTCAGTTGGTATAAAATGTCATAACTCTACTGAGCTCAGCTGAGCTGTGATTGATTTATGCAAGTTGAGGATCTGGGCCCAGAAGTCTGGGACAAGTCAGAGTGCTGTCCGGGCAAGAAAAAGGTTCAGGTTTCCTGCATGAAATGCAAAGATAACAAGTTGAGAGAGGGCTGAATGGCATGTGACACAACAACATTGAACTGATAGCGTAGGAACAGGTGACTGAAAAAGCTGAGTGGGCACGGCTAGCTGAAAGGTAGGAGAGGAGAAGGAGATGAGCAGAGTCTTCCGATAACTGGCGAGGAGACCAGGGGGAAATGTGCTCTGAGCATGCCTGAGGCATTGTCCTCTGGTGGTCTGATCAGAGATTTGGGGTGACTGGAGAGAGAACAGATTGGGCCTGGGCTTATCAAATACAGTCAGTTAACTCAAAGGCAATTCTTTTTGCTAGAAAGGCAAGCAACTGTTTAAATTTTCCACACAAGCCAGAGTAGACTGAAAACCAGAGTAGACTGTAAACCAGAGAGCTGACAGTCCCGATCCACACCAAATTAATTTATCATCCCCATTTTTAATTTATAATGGGGGGGGGGGTGTTACTCTCAAAGGCTTGTTGCATAAAAGAGCTCACCCATACAAAAAGTTTGAAAAGCAGTGCTGTAAATTGACTTTCAGAGCCTTGCACACTTAGCGGCAGCAAGCAGAGGATGAGGATGCAGGGCATTGTTTGACTTGATCTGAAGAGGGAGAATACAGCAGGCAAGGAAATAGAAAGGAAAGTTCTGTGGAAAATGTTGATTATTTGCTGCTGGTGCAAAGCACAGTTTGATTTGATTTTAGGAAGATGGTCTCCCTCTGATATTTTGCTACAGAATTTAATGGCTACACCCAGTAACATGCAGTTTAATTTGCAAAATAATCCTTGATTTACACACAAGCTAACTATTTTAATGTGTTTTATAGAAGCTTTATACATAAACATGTACTGAGTTGATTTTTTTAAAAAAATGAAGAATTTCTGCAATACAACAGACCATCCTCTTTGGATTTTTGGTTACAAAAATGCAGCCGGGATAAGCAGAGAGTAATACTGCATAGCTTGGGCCAAAGAAGTGTAAAACACATAGCACTGAAGAGAACGGTAAAAAATCTGAGAATTGTATCACATATTATAGCATTAATGGAAATCTAAATATCCCCATGTTTCAGTTCATAAAGAAGAGCTGGCTTGTGTAATTAATTTTCAGAAAACATGGGAAACTTTCTGATGAGAGCAGTCATTTTGTTAGTGAATGAATGGCTTTTAGAAATTATCTAAATTTAAAAGCAAATGGACATTATATATAATATTATTTAAGTAGCAGGGGTCAACTCCATAGCTGGTGTAAGCTGGTATAGTGCTATTGAAGTCAACAGAGCGACACTAATTTATATCAACCAAGGAATTGTCTCTAGAACTTTTACTTGATTTTTCAATTAATTATTACATAGCCTCAGTGCAGATTCATTGTCAGTCCTGTGGTTGCAAAGAGATTTTAGGTTGGGTTTTCAACAGTGCTCAGTATATCCCTTTCTGTTATTGAATCTGACAGGACTTTTATCACTGACTTCAAATGGGAGCAGACCAGCACACTGAGTGTTTTTAAAAAATCCCAACTTTAATTTTATAGCAAAGTGAGGACATAACTAAACCTAGGAGATCAAATGAGAGACAAACACATTAAAAACACGAATAAAAAGTGTGAAACCCTAGCAAAATAATCAAAAACAGAACAAGCCAAATCCGTAAGAACGCCTTTAGACAATCACAGTAACTGTGTTTTGTTTTAATTTATTTGAGAGTCCACAAACAAAGTATCAGAACCATTATATTTTGTTACTGACCATCAAATTTGAAGTCTTAGCATTCTGTGGACAAATTACTCAAATTTATTTTTCCTCGTCTGACTAATGAAGGTCTTCAGATTGCCTGCTTTCTTGCTTACAAGTGTGTCAAGTAATACTAAAGGACTGATCATTTTCTTTAAAAATTATGTAATTTTTCAAAAAGGAAAATATTTGCATGAGACCCAGGAAACAGATTGGAATGAAGCACGGGGTAAGGGCTAAGGGAGTCTATTTGCTGCCAAGAACATCTTCACAATTCGGATGGAAAAACAATAAAAAGGAGAAAATCCCTCTGTTAAGAGACTAATCTATTTGTTTTGCACAATTCAGAGTCATATGGGGAGACTGATGACATTGTATGCCTGCCAAGTCAGTCTCTTCTGAAGACCCAAGCACACCTCCTTTCAGGCAGTAGAAACCAAAGGAAATTAATTCTCCATTTTTTATGCTTTTCTTATCTGCCTTGTCAGATAAGAAAAGGTAGTCTAGCTACTTTTATACTGCTTGGACCAAGAGAGCTTTTTTAAAAAAAATCTAAAAGCTAGGGTTTTTTGTCTTCATTCCTATCAATGAAGAGGAAGGGCAGGGCTCTCTTATTTCCCTAACTGCTTTTTATTTTTTAGGTTAAATAAGTCTTTGGCTCAATGGGCTTATTACCGTCCTCTCATTGTCTGACTGAATTAAAACCACTAAGCACAATACATTGTAGGTCTCAGCACCTTTACAAATCTTTTAAAATCAGTCAGGGTGAAATTTGGGAATAATTCCACCTCTGCAGTTGGAAATCAGACTTCTTGAACCTATAAGCTGCTCCACCTCAGCATGCCCAGAGACTGGCCAATATATGATGTACTGTGGTCATGCTAGACAAGGCTTAAGGTCCTATTCATGGGCAACAGTGTGGCTGATGAATACATAATGTTGCACTCTATGGTCATCGTAAAACTGAACTGGACAAAGCAATTGAGAACTGCAGAGAAAAATCGTGCCCTGATAAGGGAACAGACTAGAGACCTTGCCACTCCCCACAGCTGCAAAACCTAGAACACTTTGTGAAATTGGCCACAAATTCAAAGGCCTCTTTTGGGTGAATCAGTTCCATAGTGTGTTCAAGCTGGATAGTATTATGATAAACAGCATACTAATAGGTGTCTTTATAATAGGTGTCTTCCTAATAGGTGTCTTTCAGAAGTGGTGTGCTGAGTCTTCATTTAGTCACTCCAATTTAAGGTTTTGCGTGCCAGTAATACATTTTAACATTTTTAGAAGGTCTCTTTCTATAAGTCTTTAATATAAAACTAAACTATTGTTGTATGTAAAGTAAATAAGGTTTTTAAAATGTTTAAGAAGCTTCATCTAAAATTAAATTAAAATGCAGAGCTCCTCGGACCAGTGGCCAGAGCCTGGGCAGTGTGAGTGCCACTAAAAATCAGCTTCTGTGCCACCTTTGGCACGTGTGCCATAGGCTGCCTACCCTTGGTATAGGAGAATGTCTAGGAATGTGGAAGAACTCTATTTTCAGGAAGTGCTTAATTAGAGAGGACAAAAGAAATAGAAAAGGGAATAAAGCCTGAATGTTGAATTGTCTTGGCTCTCCCTGTTCTTCTGTTTTAACACTAAACATGGTGGAAGAAGTGAATCAGCTCCTGCATATATGTGAAATGAAGAACATTGCAAACAAACAAAATAAAGAGAAAATAATAATCATGGCAGCATACTAGATTCCTATCCACTAGCAGATGGAGATGTATTTAGCAATTGGACAGTCTTTAAATCACAATAGAAAACAGGATTGCTGGATAAAAAGGGAAACAAAATATGAACATCCATAGCTGTAAGTAGGGTTGCCAGGTGTCTGGTTTTTGACAGGAACACCCGGTGGAAAAGGGATCCTGGTAGCTCTAGTCAGCAGGGCTGTTAAAAGTCTGGTTGGTGGCATAGTGGGGCTAAGGCAGGCTCCCTGCCTGACATGGCTTTGCACGGCTCTCAGAAGCAGTGGCATGTGCCCCCTCCAGCTCCTATGCGAAGGAGCCGTCAGAGACTCCAAAAGCTGCTCCTGCCTCAAGCGCTGACTCTGCAGCTCCCATTGGACGGGAACCACAGGCAATGGGAGCAGCACACAGTGTTACCTGGCCTACACGTAGGAGCGAGAGAGGGAACATGCCACTGCTTCTGGGAACTGCTTGAGGTATGCCCTGCCCAGTGCCTGCACCGCTGACCCCCTCCCATGTCCCAGCCCTGATCCCCCTCCCACCCTTCAAACCCTCAGCTCCAGCCCGGAACACCCTCCTGCACCCCAAACCCTCAGCCCTAGCCCCACCCCAGAGTTCGCATTCCCAGCCTCACTTCCTCTGCACCCCAACCCCATGCCCTTTCCCTGAGCCCTCTCATGCACCCTCAATCCCTCATTTTTAGCCCTGCCCCAGAATCCTCACCCCCAGCCCAGAGCCCATACCCCCTCCCCCATCCCAATCCCCTGTCTCAGCCCAGACCCCCCTCCCATACTCCGAATTCCTTGGCTCCACCCCCCAGCCAGGAGCCCCCTCCTGTAACCCCAAACCCCTCTTCCCTGTCCCCAGGCCAGAGCCTGTACCCCTAGCAAGATCCTCCACCCCTCCTGCATTCCAACCCACTGCCTCAACCGGAGCACCCTCCCACACCCTGAACTCCTAATTTCTGGCCCCATCCTAGAGCCCGCACCCCCAGCCAGAGCCTCACCCCCTCTTGCATCCCAGTCCCCTGAGCCAGCCTGTTGAAAATGAATGAATGAGGGTGGGGAGAGTGAGTGACGGGGTAGGGGGGATGGAGCAAGCAGGGGCGGGGCCTTGGATAAGGGGCCTGACAAGGGGCGTGGCAAGAGTGTTCAGTTTTGTGTGAGTAGAAAGTTGACAACCCTAACTGTAAGGTGTTCAGGCTGCCACATGCCCCATCTCCACATGTCAGCAGCAGGAGGACTGATATAAAATCCTAGAAGTGTTACAAAAGCATTTTCAATCCATAATAAGAATTATATACAAAAGATATTTTTCAGTATTGCCAAAATTGTTGACTTGTGCAATTATCAAATCTTAAAAGATGAACTCATTCATGATAAAATTATAACTTCTGCTATTAATATATTATTAATAAAAGTTGTAGGAGCTCAAATAATAATGCACAGAGAGGGTGCACTGCCTCTTCCAAGAGCTATAGACATGTATACAAGTTACTAGTGAACAAGCGAACATCTAAATGCAGAGCACATGTGGAGTAGACACAGATATAATTCACCAAGTAGTGCACGAAAAGAAGGAAAAATACACCAACATCTGGGCAAAAGCTAATGCACAAACAGAAAGCAAAGAAAGACCTGTAGGGACTGTCGAGAAAGAGAGGATAATGGAAGATGCCCTGCATATGGAGTCATATGTAATAACTGTGGCAAGAGAAATCATTATGCCAAATGTTTGCAGACAATAAAAACAAACAACTAAACCAAAATGAACCATATTGAGGAAGCAAGCAGTGACTCAGGATGAAAATTTGCATATACTGGATGAGACGTTAATGCAGTCTGCAACTATAAAAAATAAATGGTTTGTAAAGCTCAGACTCACACCATATCCAGAGACAAGGCAGAAGCACACAAACAAAAAGAAAACTGAATGCCAAATTGAAAGTGGGGCATCAGTGAATGCTAGGCTACACAGACTTCCTCAGCATTATACAAGAGAAGAATGTGAAACTGCAATCAAGCAAAGCCATTATATTATGGCAAAAATTATAATGCTACTAGGACAATTTAAATGTAAAAGAAAATACCAAATAAAAGCATAGAGGCTGAAATTTCAGATTAAACAGAAGCCACTGCTATCAGTAACAAAGTGAATGCATGACTCTAGTGACATCAAACCTAGGACAAACAATTCATACAACCTACCTCACCAAGCTCATCATTAGAAACAAACTAGTCCACAGACTAGGACACAGCAACTCAAATCCACACCGGGTCCTGCCAAACAAGAGATGTGGACATATCTCTACTGTTATGATGATCTACAACCCTCATAAGACACCTTTCAAGATCCACTGGTCCTACACATACGTATCACAACATGCGGCATATCTAATCTAGTGCATCAAATACCCCAACACCACCTATCTGGGTGAAAAAAAGATAATCACTATGCTCTTGAATTAACTCACCACACAGAACAATCATAAAAGATCCCCCAAAAATTTATCATCAATGGGTGAACATTTTTCACAAAGCTAAGGTGACCATATGTCCCTATGATGAATACGGGACGCCTGATAAAATTAATCATATTCAAGCGAGTTCAATGGCAATCAATGAGAATTATGCAGTACAAACCTTCAAATTAACATCAAGTTGACTGAGCCTCTGTTAAAAAGAAGTACTGCGTAGTTGCATTCTTTTTTCTACCTTCTTATCTTTAAGGCTTTAGGGTTCACATGGAAAGAGGTGACACACGCACACTCCCGTATGCCTCTCTCACATGCGATAGTGACTGACCAACCCAACTCTCCTTGACTGATGCTGTCCATCCCCCGTGCCTGACAGGGCCCCCGGGACGGACCCGCCTCTCCTGCTACCTGGCAACCTGTCTTCCCGAGGCAACATATGGGGAGGGTTTCTGTCAGATTTCTGCCAGGGTTTACATCAAAATGTAGCCAGCAGCAGCCTTTCCGCACTGTGTGGGAGGGGAAGAGAGGGGAAAGGAAGGAAGGGGGGAGGGATGACCTGGCCTGTGTCAGAGCAGTGCTCATTTCTTCTCTCCCTGCTCTCCCCACCATGTGGCTGGAAGCGGCTTGCCCCTTACTGCCCGCACAGTATTGAAGGGCAGCTAACACCTCCAGGCTGCTGCTAGACACCAACATAACCCAGCCACTTCTGGCTACAGCACAGGCAGGAAGGGGTTAATCCCTAAGGCTGCAATGTGCACCACAGCCAAGGGAAGAGGGTGCTAAGCCCCTGCACAAGGACTCCTGTGGAGCCTGCGCGGTCAGGGTGGGAACAGGCTGGAAATCGCTTCCTCCCTGCCACTTCAGAACTTAGCTGAGGGGCAAAGAGGCTTCCCCATGCCAGTGTTGTGCAGGGCTTTAGCATATGCAGGGCTTGGCTTCTCCTGGCCAGCACCCCAGGATGGAGGGTCTTGGGCTTTTCCTGGGCGCCAGGCAGAGGCAGTGGAGTAAGGAAGGCACCTGTCAGCCAGGCTGTTGGTGTGCTGAGCACTCTGACCAGGGGCTGTTTCTCCGCAAGGGAAGGAGTGGGACAGGCCCTGCTGGTGGGAGGAATATAAAGGCGCAATGGGGATAGGTGTGGGGCAAAGGAGCAAAGCAGGGAGAAGGCAGTGAGAGGGGGAGAGCACATAAAGGGCCAGTCAGTGGGCAGCAGAGGTAACATGTAACTGGCTGCTGCCTGGTGCCTGCCTGCACTCACCAGACACCGCAGCTCGCAGCGCGCAGCCTGAGGCAGTCGGAAATGGGACGGGGGCAGGGCCCTGCTAGCCCAGAGCCGGCACGCAGTGGGGGCTGCACTGACAGACCAGCGGGGAAGTGGCCGACCCGGCGCACTGCATCTTTGCCCCCCCAATAGCCTTGCACACCCACACCCATTGTTGGCCATTGGACCTCCCCTACTCACAGCTGGTGGGTGGACTGCTGATGAGCAGGGACTGGGCCAGCAGCAGGACCCACGGAGCTGATGGGGGAGGAGACAGAAAAATTGTGACAATCTGCTTTTTTTAAAGAAAACGTCAGGACCCCAGGCTTAAATATGGGATTAAATCTTTAAAATGGGACATCCGGTAACCCTACACAAAGCAATAGCTGCATATCTGGTCTCTCAGTACTCATCTGTAAAGGAAATCTGCACAATACATTCAGAAGATGAGCCTAGTATATACATAACTCTGCTGGACACTAAAAACCATGAACTTCACAAACATGTTTTATGGCTCATTACAACAATTTGTAACACACCCTACTGCCTGCTAACCCTTAATTCTCCACTTCATTTAAGTGAGTGAACACCTTATGCTTAACAATGTGTTCTGCCTTATATTTATCTTGGACAGATTGGTCACCATCTCCAGACCTGAGAAAGAGTTCTATGAAGTTTGAAAGCTTGTTCCTTCCACCAACAGAAGTTGGTCCAATAAAAGATAATACCTCACCTATCTTGTCTCTCTGATTCATACAATAGGCAGACAAGGAAAACAAAAAGCATAAGAGAAGACAATTCACTGTGGCATCTGCTAAAAGACTGTTGTGATGTTTTGAAGGACAGGGTTGTCTTCCAGGCATGTTATACCTGGAAATCGATAAAATGATTCAGCCAGTACAACACCTTGCTTGCAGACTATCCATTGCATTAAGAAAAAAATAATGGAAGCAATAGAGCAAATGAAAAAAGAAGTTATCATTGTCAAAATCATAGAGCTCACAAACTGGATAAGCAGAATAGTAACCTGTGCGAAACCTGGTAAGCTGTGCATTTTCATAGACCCAAGCAATTTAAACAAATCATTTAAAAGAGTTCACTACCAAATGACAAGAATGGAATATTTTTACCTGACTTGAGAATATGTTACTAATATTATCTGACTTGCCAAAAGTAAAAATATTCTCAGTACGTGATGCTGTGAGGGATAAACCTATTAATTTAAGGCCAGAATCAAAGGGCTCTGAAACTTTAACAAATGACCTTTAGCCCCAGATTAGGGTATTTTATCCTTGTTGCTATTTTTAAAAGAAAAAAAGCTTTATAATTTTACAAATTAATAAAAGTAAACTTAAAAGTAAGAAACTTCATATCAAAACTACTTATTACAACTCTAACTAGACTAAGAATTAAGCAGCACAATTACCTAATCAAAGTTATAATTGGAACTGCATTAATAAATCAACACCAAGTTATTAGATGAGCACAACCAATACTTAAATGATGAGGCCAATGTAAAATATTAATAATTCTTATTTAACCCTGAAAACTTCAGAAGATGAAGTCTGTTCTCAGCCCTATGAAGCAATAACCAGACTTCATTAAAGTTGACTCTTACAAAATGACTTCTACAATAAACTCTTTACCCACCTAATCTATATTTCTAGAATGCAAACCATAATTTCCCTTTTAAGGACCAAGTAGTATTATGCAGAAACTCTTCTACAACCCAGGGTCACATGAAGCAATTAAGATAGGATTGACTTTAAATTAGGATAAGTGCATGCTGTTTGACATGCACACACATATGCATTCTCTCTCATTTACAAGTTTAAAAGTGTTATAGAAAATTAAATAATACAGATGGTAAGCATCCTTTCCAGATATACTATAAAAAAATAAACAAAAATGAAAAAGGTTACTTAGAGCAGAGGTTCCCAAAATTATTTTGCTGGACTCGCTTTCTCCATTGGAGTCGCATTACAAGCCCCATCCTCACCCCCAACTCCTGTCCATCCAGGGCAGAAAGTGACTCATCAAGGGGAATCTTCTTCTTATCCTCTTCACTCGGGCAGCTCATATTCTGGGCACCAGCAGGACTCAGCTGGCTCTGTCCCTGGAGAATTACATGGCAGCGTGATGCAGGGTAGAACCAAATTCCCCACCCTCCATCCCGCTTGCTCAAGGCTTCTTGATCCCAAAGGCTCCAGAAAGTTTAAAATATGTGGGGCTCCAGCTTGCCAGGTATGTGGGCCAGGGCAGCGCAGTTGTGGTTAGAGCACACAGGGAGTCTCCCAGCAGTCAGGAGGAGAAGAGAGGGAGAGCAGCAGGCTGCTGTCAGGGAGGGGCTGGGCTCCTCATTTCCCTCCAACCACTAGGGACTCCTGCACTCTCCCCACTGTCTCACCGCCCTGGCCCAAATACCATCTGACCACAGCTCAAAAGCACCCCAGCTTGCACCCCCCAATAACCTCGTTGCATCCCCCACAATTTGAAAACCAGTGACTTAGAGGAAAAAGTTCACTCTTTAGCTTGCTGATCTTTGGAGAATCAGAGTCAACTCTGTATTTCAGTAGACAGGTGATGTTATCTCTGGTCTTGGTACTTGTGATGGGATTTACAAACTTCACACTGGGCAACAAGCAGTTCTTCTTGGTGGGTATGGCCCAGGAGGAAGATCTTTAAACCTTTACGGCTGTGATTCCCATTTGATATACCCAATGGCACCTCCCTGGAGATCTTCTGAGCAAATAAGAGATCACAAGTCTTGTACCAAATAAAATGGTCAGGTTGAGGGTGGGATAACTTCTTCTTTGGCCTCTCTGGGAAGCTCCATCCCCTACTGGCAATCTGCATAAAAGAATAGATGACCCCTCCAAAATATGAAAAACATGGATCAGGAGATGACAAGCATTTCGCCTATTTAACAGCAAAAAATAACCAGGTATAGCAGCAAAATTAGTATGTGTGGGTGTTAAAAATGAAGGTACAAGCTTCTGATCTAACATAAATATAGTGGAGCGAAGGAGACAGGCAGAGTAGGAGATCACTGAGTGACTGGGGGCAAGAAATATATCGGTATTTAAAGAGATAATAATAGCAACCAGGGTACTAAAGTGATTTATATTAGATACCATTTGAATCTAATTTATCTAGAAGGAAAATATTCATTTTTCTACCTGACACAAATACGTTATTTTATATAGTAGGGCAGCCATATCATGAAATGGTATCAATTTTTATAACATCTAAATTCCATTAGACAGCAAGCGACATTCTATTGGCCTGAATGAGAGTTGGGTTGGACACTAAGTAATTCCAGTAACATGAATATTAAAGGCCAGAGAAAGACTCATTGATGCATCAAAGCCCGTCCCTGATAAATTCATGAGTTAAAAACCTAGACCCTGACTCTACAAAGATACACTATACATAGACCAGTGAGTTCAGTGGGATTACTCAGAGTGCATAAATTTAAGCATGTGAACAAGTCTTTGCAGTCTTAATATTCTTCATCTCACTAATATTGAATTAATATATTTTTCTTTTTGTCTTGCTCTATGTTTACTTATCTTACTGACCTTGGTAATTTCTTTAGTTTTCCTTCCAACTTCTTCATCAAGAAATTTGTCCTGATTATCTTTTATTCCAGTGTCCTTATTCAACTTCTCTCACCTCTTTCTCCCATTGTAAATGGGAGGTTAAAGCCCTGGAACTTGCATACAAACTTTCCATCGCAGGACATTTTAAAATCAAGATTGGATGTTTTTCTAAAATATATACTTTAGTTCAGGGGTGGACAAACTAAGGCGCATGGGCCGGATTCAGCCCACCAGCTGTTTTAAACTGGCCCTCAAACTCTCACTGGGGCTTGTCCTGCTCCTGCCGGGAGCAGGGTCAGGGGCCGCTTCACGTGGCTCCCAGAAGAAGCCATTTGACCCTGCTCCAGCACTCCAGTCAGGGAGGAGGGTAAGGTGCTGCTTCAAGTGGCTCCCTGAAGCAGCAGCATGTCCCCCCTCCAGCTCCTATGCGCTTCAATGGCCCAACTACAATGACCCCCTCCAGCACTCCAATGGGAGCTGCAGAGGCAGTGCCTGCAGATGGGGCAGTGTGCAGATTACGCCTCTGCATAAGAGCTGAGCCCCTCTGAACCCTTTGATCCCAGTCCAGAGCACCCTCCTGTACCCTAAAATCCTCATCCCCAGCCCCACCCCAGAGCCCACATTCCCAGCCAGAGCCTGCACCCCTTCCTGCACCCCAACCCTCTGTCCCAGCCCATCATCCCCATCCCACCCTCCAACCCACTCAGTCCCAGCCCAGAGCACGCTCCCAGACCCCAAACTCCTCATCCCCAGCCCCACCCCAGAACCCGCACTGCACTCCTCTACCTCAGCCCGGAGCCTTCTCCCACACCCTGATCTCCTCATTTCAAGCCCCACCCCGGAGCCTGCAACCCCAACCAGAGCCCTCACCCCCTGCCACACCCCAACCCCAATCTTGTGAGCATTCATGACCCGTCATATAATTTCTATTCCCAGATGTGGACCTTGGGCCAAAATGTTTGCCACCCCTACTTTAGTTCAAACAGAATTTAATTTAAGGAATCCCTATGTCCTGTATTATGTAGAAAATGAGATTAGCCGATCACACTGGTCCCTCCTGCATTTATAATCTAAGAAGCTGCATTCCTACTGGTATCTAGTAAAACTGGTAGCTTCTCCATCCACTAACTTTCCTCCACTGCATACCACCACTTTTCTTTGGTTTGTTGTAGGAAACAGGAAACTTCCACAGATTTCAGATCCTAAATTAATGTAAAACAAACACAAACCTACCTTCTTTTACACCACCTCAATTTAAGCTACTCAGCCCAATTCAAATTTTCTCTATGAAAATAACTGGGTTTACACTTGTTTCTTTATTTCATGTGAGATTTACAATCTCACAGGAAATCATTAAAGAGTATGTAACAGTACAAAACAATCCACATCTAGAAAAGTCATATCCTGGCGCACGTCTACCATAATCCTGAATTTCCCTGCTACTAACCTTGGGGTTTTTCTTGAACACAATGAAGTCAACATAGTTTCAATGGAGAAGGGTCAGGGACCTTAATCTGAGGGCCTAAGTCTGTGAGGTACTGAACTCCTCTAGAGATGTGCAGACTGCCTTCAACTCCCATTGTTTTAAATGGGAGTGTAGGGTCCTTGGCACCTCACAGGATTATGCATTAGGGCTAAATTCACTCAAGTACTTCTTCAGCTTGTGGCAGGGTGCGCTTGACCCAGCCTGCCGCCCCTTTAAGAGGGAGAAAGGCCCTCTGCAAACCTCCCTTGCAGGAAAGCTAATAAGCCACCTGGGCTGCAGAGCCATCAATTGGATGGGTTGCACCTGGCAGCCTCCTCTGGGGGATATAAGGCTGCCAGGAAGGAAGCCCAGGGGTGGTGGCATGAGCTATCCAGAGCTGTGTGTTGTGTTTGAGCTATCCAGAGCTGTATGCTAGAGCTGTTTAATACTCACTCTGTGGGTGCAGTTGGGGAGGAAGTCCCAACTGGGGGTAGTGGACTCAGCCTCCCCCTGTAGCTGTTTAGAGTTGTATATTCAGAGCTGTATATAATGAGCTATGTAGAGCTGTGTGTTAATGAGCTATGTAGAGCTGTAAGTTAATGAGCTGTAAGCTGTAGCTGTAGAGCTGTAACTAGGATGGCACTGTACAAAGCTGTATATATTGGTGGTGGGGTCCTGCACTGTGTATTAAAGAGCAGTGTTTGGAGCAAAAAGAAGGGTTTCCTGCCTGTTCCTCGAGGGGGGTGAGAAGGCGATCTGTCACAAGCTGTAAAATGTTTACTAATGCAGAAGTCTTATGATGATCCTTTGAACAAGGGGGAACCTCAACCCTTACTGAGCAGCCTAAAATCTTCACTAAAAGTATTTCAATTTAGTTTAATACTACTTTCAAAATTCTGGGCCTGGTCAACTTCTAATAGTTTAACTCTAATTACCTGTTTAGATGCAATTGCAGAGTCATTTTAAGCATTTCATTGCCACCTTTATAGGATAATATATCCCACCACCTACCTTCTTTTTTTGTGAAACAAGAACTTGATATATCTTTAATAATATCAGTTTCACATATGATTTACTATGCTTTCCATTTTGTCTGAGTGGTTATTACCAATTTCTTCTCATATGTTGGCTTGATATATACTTAAATCATATTTTCCTTTATTATACTTAAATTTAATTTTTAATTCATAGTGCAAGTATTACTAAATTGCAATGTAGATCTTTGTATATTTAATAACTTCATATTTAGTAGCTTATATCTGTTGTACGTATTGACCCCAGAATGTCAGCCCACTGTACCACATTCCGTAGGTCCTGATTCTGTAATCAGGTCCGTGCCGGAGAATCATTGCACCACTTGAAGTCAAGGGGAACAGGAGTCTGGCCAAAAAGATGAGATTGCAAGACCAGACTATAATGTTCTGAATTCTATTGCATTTATTCAAAGCTCAATATTGTATCATTTCCTTTCTTCCTTTCATTTTAGATTTGAGAATAAGGCTAACAAATCATAAGCAATAATTATGTACTATGTAATTTGGGACACACTTGTACTCCAATTTCATATTAGATCAACGTTAATATTTATTGAACGATAAAAAAGTCTAAACTATAATTAATCATCAATATGCAACTTTATATATTTTAATATGCACAAGAACTAAACTACATTTAAAATAAATAGCCAGAAATACAGATTATGAAAATAATGTTTGTTTCAAAATTGATGTAAATTGTGTATCTAGTATATGTTTACACGCTAGCATATACGGAGAAAAACCTTACTTATGATCAAGGGGACAAGGAAACTACTGTATCTTATTCAAAGTCTGATTCTAGTAGGTAAGACAGGTACATTAACTGATAACAAACAAACAATTTTCCATTTTGATCACTTATATACAGCATGACAAAACATATCAAATTAATTACTCTATTCCTTGGTATCATTTGATAATAACTGATAAGGGATGGCAACAATCGATTTCTTATTTTAATCAACAGCTTATTTTGATGAGAACCAAATTTAGAAGCTATTAATAAAAAGTTTTCCTATGGATACTAGCAATGAATGATCATTTATAATAGGGGCTAGCAAACTACAACTAGACGAGGTTACAAAAGATGGAGAGTATCTACAGTACAATATTTAGAATATATTTAAAATGGTGAATGATAAAGATCTCAATGTCACTTCCCTTATATTTATTTTAATAACATTGGTCTTTTCCATGATAAAATACCTTATGGCATATGAAACAAGTTAAGATTAACCATACATCTGAAATGCCAAATGAACATTGCTATCACACACACTCACATCTCTTCTGGTTCTATTAAATAACATGAATTTTATATCTTTTGATATACTGTCCCTTTTCTTTTTATGCTTTTATTGGTTTAAATGTGTTTTTTTCATAACTAGCTTAGACAATATGCTGCAGGAATCTGATCTGTAAAAATTAAACTGCTAAATGGCTCTTAAAAATAAACAAACAGAATAGGTATTGGACCTGATAGTATTTAATTTAAATATTTGCAATTGAAGAGCCAACAATATTGACCTCAATTACTCTGATCAATTAAAGAAAATAGGTTATAAAAGCAAGTTTATCATGAATAAACATAATAGCGTTGCTATTTAAAAACAGTTGTACTGTTTATTTAACAACAAAATGCATGTTTCATCTTAATCAGCGTATTTACTGCCACAATGATAATAAAAACAAATTATTTTTCTTAGGGATGACAAGTACTGTTGTTTTTTTTAATTCTAAAGCAATTGTCCTATACTAAATATGTATATTGTAAAGAATAAGCTTAATATATTAGCAGACTTTTGGCATTCACAAAAATGATTAAATTACAAAAAAAAAATCTTTTTGAAAAAATCCACAAACCATCACACATCTCTGCATAATTATAGAGGAATACAGGAACTCAGACTTGAAGCCTAGCAACAGTATCCAAGTATTAGTTAGTCTGCTAATCAACTACCAAAAACTCACACACGAGCTCAATGTGTTTCATATTAAAACACACACACACACACACACACACACACAACCCTCTTGCTTCTATCATCAGACCTGCTGGAGGACAAGATGTATGGTATAAACAAACCTTGTTCACTTGAAGAAGAACAACCCATGTCATTTAATCCATCTGATAATTCATCTCATCACAAAGAGCCAAGGCAAAAAAAAGAGAAAGATTTAAAAATAGGTTATCCGAGTCAAAGGATTAACAGCTTGCAACATATTTAATATCTGCATAACTGTATCTAATGACAGCTTCAAGATTTCTATATATATTATTGTTGTTTTTTTGTATCTCCAGCCTATAGAAGCCATAGTAAATGCTGTATAGGAAATGCTTTCTAAACCTCCTGTGCTCATTTACTTGCAGACAGCTGTAGGCTGGATGAAAACAATCAGGGATTAACTTTTCTATTCATCACATCTTTTAATCCATTACTTTCCCTTAGCTTGGAAAATAAATAAATAAATGAATAAATAAAATAAGACAGTACAACTAATTAAAGAAAGAATGAAAGTGGGTGCTGTTCAGTTCATTAAGATTGTATTGTATAAGAGATGTAATGTCTCTTTCAAAATAGAGAAAAAAGATGGAACTGCATAAAGCACAGAGCTGCAAGATATTTCTGGATTCCAAGGAGTTTCATAATATGTAATAATTAAAATAATGTGTTTTAATATATTTATCATCTCTGGAAAAACTCATTAGGGAGCATCTTGGATTATAGTAAACTGAGTGATGTACTGAGTGTTAGGAAGCTTTTACTTCATAATAACTTTTCTTGCCTTACAAAAATACTTTAAACTTGTTTCAGATAGTTAGTTCAGAAGAATAATTGACATAAGAATTTTTATTTACCTTTTGGACAGCTGTAAAATGCAGAAAGATTCTCTGCTATTTAGAACTTTGTTTAACAAGAAATACAATGCTATGATAATTTATTTTTAATCCCTCAATTTTAACCTTTTTTCCCCCTTGTCAAGGCTGAATTCCAACTCTGTCACTCTGAGTGCAGAAGTGGGGCCTGCTAGGATTTTAAAAATTAATACTGGCTTGCATAAACTTCCAAGGTTACAGGTTTTCTCTGACCTTTGCTTCGTAAACGCTGCCACCACCCAAATGCAACAAAAACCCCTTTAAGCCCAGGAAGGAGCACTTGGGAATTCCTCCCTGTGGGGTGCCATCAAGCCTTTTCACCCACCCACCGCCACACCACCGAGGGAAGAGCTGAAAAAGAAAACAAAGGAAATTAGCTGTGGCTACCGGCTAATTAAACAAAATGCATAAACCTCTTAGGACACCAAAAACCCAAACCTGTACTTAAAAAAGGTAAATTTTATTAAAAACAAAAAGAAAGAAAATACATCTGGAACTTAGGCTTTTGCTAGATTGCAATTCCAAAAACCAAGCACCCAAAATAGCTTTCTTGGGATTCAACTTAAAGGTTACAAGCAAACAAACACACCTGGGGTTAGCACAGAGAAGTCCACAAGCCAATAAGAAATAAAAGAAATAAGCCTAATCACATCTAGTTAAACATTCTGATCTACTTACACATTGGAGTTCAGATAAGTAGTTTTAGGCATGATCTGGTGGCTTATAATCATACCTGGCTTAGCTGCTTATAGCATGGCTGCTCTGATCCTTTAGACCAGAGAGAACAGACAAAGGGAAAGTTTATTTTCCCTGACTTTATTTATTACACCCATCCCCTCTGAATTCTTTATCTCTAACACAGGATAAGGTTTTCCAAGATGGCACCCACTCTGTTAGAAGTAAGACTGTTCTGAACATCCCTTTTTAATACCAGTGAATTTCTTATGGTACAAGAGTTATTTTCAAGAGTCTTTTTTGTGTCTGAAAACTGGTAGGGTCCAACCTAAGAAATATGTAGCAGTTTGTGAACTGGTACGTAATTGTTCTCCTGTTGGTGACTGCCACAGAAAAGTCATCACATTACAGAATATACTAATAGGGATGCAGAGTTACTTAAGCTTAATTGACAATCGGTGGTAGGAAAAGCAGCAAGGTATCTCCATTAAGCAAAAGAAAAATCTAATGATCTAAGCAGCAAAGGCATGAGTGAATGAGCCTACAGAACTGTTCAGACTTTTTAATGGGATGGCATAGCTAAGGGGGTTTATATGAGAAGCTCTAGGGATCCTGCAAGTTGGAACTCCAACTTGTCACATGTAGGGACATTGTTGTTTTCACACAACGTATACACACAACATGGACTGACTCCTTCTCATCCCTGGACTATCAAAATAATAGCTGCAAGTAGAGGGTCTGATATTGCAACCTTCACTTAAGCCAAACTTCCCTGGAAATGAAGAGGAATTGTGCTTCAATAAGGGCTGTAGTGCTGGACTCACAGGATGAAAGCTGATGCCATCTTTGTAGGAAGAGAAAAAACCAATCCAGCTTCATATTAGTAATTTTCTACTGGATTAGAAAATGTCTATAAACTCCATCAGTAACAGGGCATTTTCTTAACATTGCTCGTTGGGGCTGGTCCAGACCCATGAAAAGCCCTTTGCAAAGCCATTAATTGGGCTCTCCCTCTTGACTGAAAGGTCCAAGGTTTGGTGTGTGACTTTCTACTTCCCCACTCTAACATTCTATGAAACTTTAGGTGGTGGGAAGGAAATAGGATAGGGGAACAGGTAATGTACCCAGAAGTAAGGTGTTTGTGTTTGCTTATGTAGGGCATTAGGAGAATAGTGGACTGAGATTTCCTTTTTAATAGGAGGAAAGATCTGCAAAGTGTGCCAACACATACTACTGTAAAAGCAGCAATATCCTAACTTCCTATTGGACTCAAGTTATAATCACCGCTACTGAACAAAGAAGCTCATTCTTTACAACATGTTGTACAGGACCATGAATGGTAAACATCACACTACGGGTGCTAGGTCTCCATGACTGCAGGTTTGGCAGCATTACCTGACAGAGTCCTGTGAATATTACTGATACAGTACAAGACTACCACATAATGACTTCTGTGTGGAATGTAAATGTGTTTTCCAATTCCTACTGCAATAGTCTGGGGTAGCCAAATGATCTAAGAGGAGCATTATACTTATAAAAACAGAAGATGGACTCCTTGACTGGGTCCTTCTCCAAAGATTACAGGTCACAAGTGATTAGTAATTTTGCACATGTTAAATGCCTCAATTGTAGAAATCCAAAAACTTGTTTCTGTCAGGATAAAAGAAAGCCTGCTCATGAAGTTATTAAAATTAGGTCCAATCCGCCATTTCCCATCATGAGTAAATAATTAAAATAGACCATCCCTAAAATGGCACACCTGAGAAAGAGAAGGATGGACTTTATTAGACAAATCTTGATTGCCATTTGCATTAGCTAGATGCCTATTGTTGCAAGGCACTTTGGATTTTACGAGACAGGGCACACACACGTGGTTAAGTAGATGAGTTTATTAGAAAGCCTCAGTCCCTCAAATAGGCGTTGAGGGGCTCAGGTCTATCAACGCGACCGCAGGAGGGGTGCCTAGCACTCCGGAGCCGTTGCTAGGAAGGAAGAGCCCACGAGCAAATTACAGGAGTGGGCTTAAATACACTCACACATTTGCATCTCATACATACTCATAGCTCATGAATAATTAGCAGGCTAGCAAGCTGATTGGTTACACGCTGTTCAGCACTTGTTGATTACGCAGTCCTGCCTTAGTTTCCCCATTTAGTTTCCCACGCATTCATTCTCACACAGACAGGGTAAACACTCATGCAGCTGGGAACTGGTTCCCAAACACACAGATAACAAGAATCCAAGGTCCTTCTCAGATTGATACCATCATTACGCCCTCTCCTGGAGTTGACTCAGAAGCGTAACTACACCTCCTAGTGGTTGCCCGTCACAATTTCTTCCGGTCACTACACCTATTATGTTTTGATTTAAGGAAGTATGAATAGCTAGACAGAGCCTATCAAGACTACCAAGAGTTAGAAGATTGCTAGCTTTGTTCTTCACAAAAATAAAGGCTGGGATTTGTTCCAGTGCCTATTTTGTAGTCAAAGAATCCTGTCATATAGTCCATGCAGCCAGTGTTCAATTTTCATCTCTCACTTGCCACCTGCAGAGAAAAGTTCTGAAATACATGAAGTTTAAATCCTGTATCCATAAATACTGCAGTCCCTTTTTTCCTGTAAGCAGACATGATTTGTTGTTTCTCTGTTTTGTTTTGTCATCTTAAGATAATGCACCTACATTTTTCATGGGCTTTAAAACTAAAGGCTTTAAAACCTTTGTCTGCTTCCTATAACCACTGAACTACATATCCTCCAACCATTCAAAAATCTTCCACTGGGCAAGAACATAACATAAGAATGGCCACCTTGCTCAGTGTTCTGTCTTCCAACCATAGCCAATGCCAAGTGCTTCAGAGGGAATGAACAGAACAGGTAATCATCAAATGATCCATCCTATCACTCATTCCCAGCTTCTGGCAAACAGAGGCTAAGGACACCATCCCCACCCATCCTGGCTAATAGCCATTGATGGACCTATCCTCCATGAATCCTCCATGTCCAAGGGACACTTACTGCAAGGATGCTTAGATTCCTAAATGTTTCCAAGTTTGGAGGATAGGGCATCTACCTTAACAAAGAATTATTGTTAAATAGGTATCAAATGTGTTTTAATAACCTTGATCAATTTCAGGAACTTCTCTAAAACAGAGGACATTTTTCTTGAGATGTCAGATTATAAACTTCCTTAAAAGACCTCCGAATTTGAATCATCTCTCTTATCTTCATCAGGATGTTGGATTGAAACTTATTCTTTCAACCACTCTTCAACTGTGTAATGATTATTTTTCCATCATGATGCCTCCTGAAAAAGAGCATTACTCTATGGAAATCTGTTTGACCTCAGCCAAAAGATAGATGAAGACAATGAGTAATAACACACCCAGTATTAACTAAGGTTAAATTGGTGAAGTTTAAATACCAACATTGCTCTCTCTATATATGTTCAGCATCACAGAAGCTCCATTCTCATTCGTTATTTCAGCTTTTTCACTCAGTATCTTGCTTTGTCCACATTGTGGAACTATTCCACAAATATACATTTTTGTGACTTCATTATTAAAAAATAATGTTAAAAATGTTAAAGGAAAAGTACCTCCATTAAATCACAATTAATGTGAAGATATTCAAACAAGTAATGTTTACTCTATATCAAAACCACCACCATCATACAGCACTATAGTACCAAGATGTCTCACACAAGCAGTGATGAATTTATCTTCACAACACCCGCATGAGGAACTGAAGCATCAGTATCTCCATTTTACAGAAGAGGAGCAATGGCATTGAGGAAGGTTAAGAGTGACTTTCCCAATGTCACAAAGAAAGTCTGTGCCACAGTCAGGAATTAAGCTCAGATATCCTCTATCCTGCTCAAGTGCCTAAGCCTCAAGGCAATCCTTCCTTCCCTGGACTGAGCCTCATCCAGCTACTTTTCAACTACATTCCATTTTCCCTCATATATTGAGACACCTGGAAAACAACACTGTCCATGCTTGATGAGAAAATAATGTGGAGCTGAGCATTAATCACATTTGAGGACAGTGCAGCAATGGAGTCATGGGCTGCATGCAGGTGCATCCATTTTCAGTAATGGAGCCTTTGCCCAGTAATTAATAATTTATACTCTGCTTTTTCTTGATTTCTTTCTTGTGCTGTATACATTTTAAAAGAGAGAATAAACTATGCAGAAAAATGTAATACTTCTTTGTGTACAGAAGAATTATACAAAACCATAACATTAAAAAGCAACACTGAAGGAACAAATTGGAGCATTTGAATTAGCCCTATTGACTGCTTTCATTTTAACATCTTTACAAAGTTGTAGAAACATCAAAAGTCAGTTGTAAGCACAGGATAATAAGACGACATGCTCAGTAGGGACAGGCAATTGGTTCATTTTCAGCAACTGCTTGACATTTTCAAAACAGTAAATAAAGAACAAAGAAAACGAACTAACCGAAGGGAGCTGTTTTCACTGTACCACCATGTTATGTACAGAGCTAGCTAGAAGGCTTAAGTTTTATGCAAGTCTCTTCAGTTTTGTTCAATAACCACACATCTTGGAAAAAAATAAACAAAGAATATCACACGAGATTAACACTAAAGATATCTGATCTAATGTTCAACTGCAAGCAATAAGCACAGAGAGCCACTCAGAAAGGATGTTGTAAAGATGGCTTTAATCCACATTTGTATTCTCGCAATCCTGGGTGGGATATGAGCTGTGACAGTGCCCCAGCATAAATGAGGCTTTGTCAACACACAGCCTTGCACTAGTTAGTTAAACCAGTGCAAATGATTGTGTGGACACCAGAGGTGAAAGTAAGCCGGTACGCCCCGGTACAGCGTACCGACAAGAGCCGATGCACTGTACTGGGGCGGATCGGCTGCCCCAGGCGCAATTTAAAGGGCCTGGGGCTCCCAGCAGCGGCTGGAGCCCCAGGCCCTTTAAATTGCTGCCAGAGTGGGAGCTGCTACCGCCCGGGCCCTTTAAACTGCTGCTGGAGCCCAGGGGAGGCTGCGGCGGGGCTCCGAGAGCTATTGAAAGAGCCTGGTGCGCCGCTACCGCCCGGGCCCTTTAAACTGCTGCGGTAGCCCAGGGGAGGCTGCGGCAGGGCTCCGGCAGCAGTTTAAAGGGCCCAGGTGGTAGCAGCGCACCAGGCTCTTCCAATAGCTCTCGGAGCCCCGCTGCAGCCTCCCCAGGGCTCCGGCAACAGGGCTCTGCGGGAACGGGAGCCCTGGTGCCGGAACCTTAAGGAAGCAGCGGCGGGGCTCCGAGAGCTATTTAAAGAGCCCACTACCGCCCCAGGCCCTTTAAACGGCCCCTGGAGGGGCCTTACTGGTACAGGGGCTGGGCTAGGGCTGGCTCTGACCCCTCTGGCCCCGCCCCTTCCACCCGAGGCCTCACCCCTTCCGGGGGTCAGAGCCGGCCCCAGCCAAGCCCCCGTACTGGTAAGAAAGTTAATTTACTTTCACCCCGGTGGACACCATTATTTCAGTATGAGTAGCTTTTTTAGTTTAGCTTGAACCTGTTTCTAACTAACGAACTAAACCTGATATAAACCAAAACATGAAGCTCCAGTCCTTTGAATCAAATTTATCTAAGCATGCTTAAAATCCTATTTTAAATTAAACCCATGCAACTTTATATGTAGGAAATCTCTTCAAGCAGCTTCAAGGCTGTTCTAAAGCAGCATTTTTCAAAGTTCGGGTAAGGCACTGGGTTGCTCATTAAAAGTCCTTTCAGCAGTGCTGCCCAGTTAAGGCAGTGCCTACAGGCTAGTGCCTACCTGTTCTGACACCGCATTGTGCCCTGGAAGTGGCCAGCAGCAGGTCCCGCTTCTAGGCTCCCATAGGCCGGTACCCCATCTCACCCGAGAGCCTGCACCCCCAGCTCAGAGCCCTGACCCCCTCCCACACTCCAACCCCTTGCCCCAGCCCTGAGCTCTCCCCCTTCGTGGCAGAGGGCAGTGCCTGTGGGCAAGAGCCGCGTGGAGCTACTTGTGCGCCTCTGCGTAGAAGCCAGACCTGCTGCTGTCTGCTTCAGGTGCAGCACAGTCCGCAGTGCCACGACAGGCAGGAAGCCTGTCTCTGGCACCTCGGCTGTACCGCTGACCGGGAGCCACCAGAGGTAAGTGCATGTCCCAACCCCGCGCCCCAATCCCCCACCCCAGCCCTGAGCCTCGCATAAACCCCTCATTCCCGGCCCCACCCTGCAGCCCTCACCCCCAGACCACAACCCTCTGCCCTAGCCCTAAGCCATCCCACCCCACCCCACCCCAAAACCCTCATCCTCCACTCCATTGGGTCAGGGACATCAACAATTTTCACCTGGGTCCCCAGAATTTTTTTAAAAAAAACACTGATCTGAAGTACGTATATCCGAAGGGGCAGTCACAGGGGATTGCCCCAGACATCCTCCTTTCCTTCCAGCCACCCAGCAGTTAGGGGGAATGGCATATGGCAGGAAGTGTCATACAGATCCTATCCAGTGGAGGATCTCTGTGTTGAGGTAATCCTCCTGTGATCAGCTACACCAGCTTTAGCACTGTTTTGCACTGGTGACACAATGCACAGCAGTCTCAATGAAGGGGAAAATATGGGCCTCTCTGGCACATGTGTGTGTGTGTGTGTGTGTGTGTGTGTGTGTGTGAGTGTGAGTGTGAGTGTGAGAGAGAGAGAGTAATCTCTCCAAAACGGATCACACCTACTCAGAGCACAGCTATGATCCAGTAGTGATATTTATATCCAATTTTCCAAAACAAAGCACTCTCTAAAAAACAATTTGGCCTTTTTCCTATTTCTCCACATTGTAGAAAATGGAAGAAAAACTTAGACTATTTCTCTGTATCAACCACATATTCAGCATTCTGATTATATTTCACATAAAACCAGATTTAACTGTTCTTCATAGGATTTAAAGATTTCCAATCAACATTTCAAAAAGCTTTTCATTGTCACTATTTTGTAAATATTTTACTTACCAATATCTGTTTCCTTGTGATTTTTGATATATTCAGCCAGCTCAAAATTTCCTGCTATTATGGCCACCTAAAAGATTGTGAAAAAGCTCAAATTAATATGTGCTCAGAGTCATACACCATGCAATATATATATATATGTTACATTATACAGGGACAAATATTGGTACACAGAATATAAATGTATTGTTCCATATAACAAAATGGGATAAAGTGCATTTACTTTGCATCTCTGACCCACTCTCCTTCATGCACATATTATTATATTTATGTCAATTTGCTGAAACATAATACAAAGAAACAGGAATCTTGTATCACAGACACAGACAAATCAGGGTCTGCTGCAATGGGAGCAGAGGAGAAAATGGAACCCAGACAGGCCTCCTTTCAACCTAGAAATATGAAGGGGAGACCAATCATTATGGGGGCACTAAGGCCCAGGTGATGTCTCCCCTCCCCTTCCACTTGAGCTTGGGAGGAAGCTGCAAAGAGGAGCCAGACAACTACTTCTGCTACTACTGCCAACAGGAGCAGTAGCAGCCAAAGCAGCCAAAGCAAGGACCTTTTGTCCTTTGAAGAACTTTCTCCAGTTTTGACTGCACTTTCTCTGCCCTGTGCTGACTGGCTGTTTGCTCCAACTGTCTCCATCTCCCTCTGCCTCATAGTCTCTTTATCCCAGCATAATTCCTCTTCCCCACTTCCCTGTCTTATACACCACCTTCCCTTCAATGTCCCCTCTCCATTCCCTTGATCTGATATCCTTTACTAAACCCATCCAGAAAACACATAAAACATCATGGAACTAACATGAATTTTGCCATCATCACATTGGTGTCTCTGGTTACGTGTGTAGCGGGATGGCTACCCCACTTCTAAAATAAAAGGGGTAAAACAGCCCTGGAGAGGGCTGAAGCTGGATAGAAAGCAGCAAACTTGGGCTGTTGCTGGGAGAAAGCAACAAACCCTGGCTGATTGGGGAAGTAGCCACAGCTGGGCCACGTCCCAGTCAGTCCACACCTGGCCCTGATAAAAGGGCTGAGAAGCAGGTGCTAGACAGTCTCTCCCCAGGCTGAGAGAGAGAAGGGCCTGGCTGCTTGTGGGACAGGGTACCTGAGGTGGAACAATGCTGGGGGAATAGGCAAGGGAGCTGGGGAGCTCCAACCTAGCATCTCCATAGACTGTAGGCCTGAAGTGAAGCCTAAGAAAGGTACTGGACTGCAGGGAAAGGCAGCAGGTCCAAACCCACCCTTGCCTATGATGACTGGTTTTTAAACTGAAGTCTGCCCCAGGGTGCGGGGGGCTTGATGATGACTGGCAGTAGCCCTAGACTGAGGCAAGGTGGGAATTACAGGGTTGGGGGTTCCCCAGGGAGGGGAGAGGCAGAGTTTGGGGTTATTGCCAGGGGGCAGCACCCCAGCTGCAAATGGCACCAGGGTCCGTGAGGGACAGTGGACAGTGAGACACTAGCCTACAGAGGCTGCTCCAAGCTGGAAGAGCTAATTGCCAGATGGCCAGCAGGAAGCGCTGTAGGAGTTAATTATAGTGCCGCTACAGCGTGTTGTAATCCCTTCCCCCACCATGTATCTGTCTGTATCTGTCTTCTCTACTTAGATTGTAAGCTCTACAGGGCAAGGACATCTTTTTTTGTTTTCTCTTGTACAGTGCCTAGCATAATGTGGTCATGGACCATGACTAGCATGCCTAGGCACTATTGTACTATAAATAATCTTAATAATAACAATAAACCAGCTCATTAAACCATATTCACTTTAAATATTAAAAAAAATCCTTCTAAGGGGGCTTATGAGGTTGATAAATGGATAGGGGCCCTTTCATGTCTAGTGCCAGTTCCAGTTATTCCACATGGAGCACCCCTGAATTTTTCATTGCTGAGATGAGGAGCATTCACGGTTTTGTAACTCTTTTCCCTTTCCCCACTCTTGCCCACAATATCTTTTCACATTTCAGGATTCTCATTGCCTCTGTACATCAGTGAGAACCATCCTTTTTCCAGACAGCAGCCTAGTTTCTCTCCCACTGGGAACAATGAGAGGTAGTGGCTGTCTTTCTTAACAGTAGTAAAAACTGCCACATCTATTGGTTGTAAAGAAAAGATAGTCAGCTTAGCTGAGGGAAACCTGTGGCCTAGGGCCCATTATAACAATGAGAACAGGTGGCGATTTTGAAACACTTTGGAAATGTACGGCTAAGGGAGAACAGTTTATTCACTAGCTCTACTAGCTCATAAAATGTCAGGTGATGAAGTAAATACATTTTTTTAAAAAAAGTATCTGAGATGTTCTCAGGGTGTGAGATGTTTGGAGTTTGTATAGGCAGTGATTGTTTGGGGTATTTAATGTGCCCACTTTTAAAAATTACGCTCAAACGAATGAATAACTTATTTAAACCCCCTCAGAAAAGTTACTCACAGATTATGTCTATAAATTTGAAAAAGATAGTCTGTATTGTGTATAGAAAAGTTTGAATTTCTACTGTAAATTAAAAATTCAGTGTAACATAACAAACACCTCCATATACATAGATATTAAATAACTGCATTTATTTTCGATGATTTTAGATCAGCCCAAATTATTTGTACAGTATTCATCATGCTGCTACTAGTGAAGTCTCAAACATCTGTACCATATGTTTGGGCCTCAAGGTGAATGTGCAACCATGTATCCTATTTTAACTTTGGAAAATGTCTCATTAATACTTGTGAATATGATTGTTTGCAGCAAGGATAGGTGAACTGGTTCCAAAAACAATAAGAAGTGTTTGCCTCCTTTTCCTCAACTCCCAACATATGTAGCCATGGATATTTTGCTGAGACATTCCTGAAGGCCTGAAACTGCCTCTCCATCACTCTCCTCCCTCCCAACCTGAAACACATAAATCTTTTTGAGGATTCAGTTATGAAACCAGAAGTTCTGATTATCTTTGTGGTATCCCAGCATAAAAACATTATGCAATAATTATCTTTTTATGACAAGCGCTGACTTTTCTTTTTTGCTGGTGGGTGCTCCACCCCCACTCTACCTCAAGGCTCCACTCCCGCTTGGCTTCTTCCCTAGAGGCCCTGCCCCTACTCCGCCTCTCCCCCCTGCTCTGCCTCTTCCCAAGACACCCCCACCTGCCACTTGTGCCTCTCCACCCCTTCCCGAGCCCCCCACTCTTTTCCCCCCACCCTCTCCATTCCCCCCACACACATTGCTCACTTCTCTCCACCCCCGCCTCGAGGCCTCCCCCCACCCACCGTTTTCTCCTATCTGCCTGCTTCCTGAGGAACCCCCTGCATGCTGCTCTCCTCTGCCCCTCCCCCAAGGCACCCCACATGCCCTCCTCTCCAATCCCTCCTCAAGGTACCTCCCTCCTAGTACTCACTCCTTTCTGCTTCCCCTGCCTTAAGGGTGAATGACAGGAAAAAGGGGTGGAGAGGAGCGAGTGGCAGGGCCCTCAGAGGACTAGTAGCTGGAGTGTGGGCAAGGCTGCGGGCAGGGCTACAGTCTGTGTGTGCTGAGCACTCCCTATTTTTTTTCCATGGGTGCATGAGCCCCGGAGCACTCTCAGAGTTGGCACCAATGCTTTTCTATCATTTATCATGGTTTAAGAGAGTTTAGTCTATGCAGTTGGGGGTCTAATCTCCACTAGCTGGTCATTAATTGGCAATTGAAGCCCTCTAAACATGCCACTGTTGATTAAATGTCTCACAATAACAAATACATTTCCAATATACCCCTTTTATTAGAGCACCAAATAAAGCCCCAAAGGGAAAAGGTTGTACAGGCTGCCCATCATGTTCACATCATAAACATTTCAAATGTTTTCCTCTATTTAGTCTCCACTTTCCTCTGTAAATTATTTCATAGTCACTTAAATTATATTGTCCACCGTTAAAGCTTGATGTAATAATTATGATTTCTTACAAGAAACACATTTGTTACTTAGATTTTAAACTCTTTTGGGAAGATACCATCTTTTTGTTCTGTATTTGTATTGTGCCTAATACAATCGAGTTCTGGTCCATGACTAGGGCTCCTTGGCACTATGGTAACACAGATAATAAATATGTTTCCAGAATATTATTATACCAGAAGATATTGAGAATGTTTGAATTAGTGAACACCAGCCAGGCATAAATGAAAGCATTAAAGCAAACCACAAATGCTTTTTTGTGAAATCAGATAAAAATATGTATGTTAACTAAATATACATATATTTACAAACACACAACAACTCTACAGATGTATTTTAAAATTGATTATCAGCAAACAGTTCTGGGTATGTGCAACATATACATTTTCCCCACTAAAATAACTCTGCCCACAATGTAAAATAGTACAATGCAAAACATTTACTGGGGATATTTGTGTAATTCATTTTCTTTGCACAATTTCGATACTAGGGAAACTCTGGGCCTTGATAGTTTCAGGTTGTGATACTTCAAAGTTGATAGATTTAAGATTAGCAGCCATGTTAGTCTGTATCCATAAATAAGATGAGGAATACTTGTGGGACCTTAGAGACTAACCAGTTTATTTCAACATAAGCTTTTGTGGGCTATAGCTCTCTTCATCGGATGCATAGAATGGAACAGAAGAAAGATGTATTTATATACACAGAAAGCAAAAAAGCTTTACATTACCATACCAATTCTAAGAGGCTGTTTAATTTGGATGGGCCATTATCAGCAGGAGAGAAAAAACCTTTTGTAGTGGATCTCTGTCTGACAGTTGATAAGAACTTTTGAAGGGAAATTTTGCATTTCCCTGGTTAAATGCATTTCCCTAGTTGAATGCCTGCAGCCCCGCTCTGGGGGGCAGAGCTGTGCGCTCCACCGGGAGAGCGGTAAGCATGGCTGGCTCTGGCTGGGCTGTCAGCAACGTGGTGAGTGGGCCGGGGGGTGGGACAAGGGGAAGGGAGTTCCAGGGGGTCAGTCAGGGGACTGGAGGATGTTGGATGGGGTGGAGGTTCGGGGGGGATGGTGGGCAGGGGATGAGGAATGGGGAGAGGTTAGATAGGGCGTGGGAGTCCCTGGGGTCTGTCATGGGGTGAGCGTGAGGACAGGGGTCGGGGCAGTCAGGGGACAGGGTGGCTAGGAAGGGATTGAGGTCTGGGGGTGGTGGTTAGGGGCATGGGTCTCTGGAGGGGGCGGTCAGGGGACAAGTAGCAGGGGGGCTTAGATAGGGGGGTGGGTCCTGGGGGGCAGTCAGGGGATGGGAAGTGGGAGGGGGGTTGGATGGGGGCGGGGCCAGGCTGTTTGGGGAGACACAACCTTCCCTGACCCCATACACGTTTTCAACCCCAGTGTGGCCCTTGGGCCAAAATGTTTGCCCATCTGTGGCCAAAAGCGTGCTGTGCTATTACCTCTGGATCTGCATTTGTGATTGGCATTGGTTGGAGGGCACAAGTATGTCTGTATTTTGAACTGGAATTAAAAGAAACTAAGTTGATCTTTTGTCTAAGAAAAGAAGCTTAAATCAACTGGAGAAACAGCATTCTTTATAACCTCCCATGTGTTCAAGTTGTTTCCAAGACACTTGCTACATAAAATAACTTAGCCATGCTACTGGAGATTCACTATTCTTTTTCATTTTTATTGTCAATGCATTGTCCCCTATTGGCTTAGTCTTAAAATACCCTAAATAAACAAATCATATTAGTTCCTTAGTATCAGCAGCCAAGTTTTCCTGCCAGTTTATGTGCTCAAATAGAATGGATTGGACGTGGCAACAGGCTGAGGTGACTCAAGCTGGTTACCTCCCAGACAAGAAGTTTAGCTACATTATATACTGCTTACATTAATGAAACTACCCTGGGCAATTATCCTCTTACTAGGTATTCTCAGGATGGAGCAGCTTTGCCTACAGTGAGCAATAATTATTATGGAGAAGAGCTGGCTGGAGATTTTCATAAAATTCAAAATGTATGTGAAAAATTGAGAAAAACATCCACAGACTTTTTTCACCCCACTCTATAATCAGTATTATAAAATCATATCCATTGTTATTGTCAGCAGAAGACTGTTTCATACAGCATGGTATATGGGCTGTTCTCTATAGTAGCGCTGATACTAGAAACGAAGCTGATGGGGACTATAGAAACCTTAACATGTGTGGCAGGGTGCTGGCCAGGAGTGCCTGAGCCAGCCCTGCCACCCCTTTTAGAGGGAGAAAAGCCCTCTGCAAAGCTCCCTTGCAGAGAAGGCTAATTAGCCACCTGGGCTGCAGAGGGCTCAGGCTTGATGAGTGACACCTGGCAGCCTCCTCAGGGGGATAAAAGGCCTGCCAGGAAGCAAGCCCAGGGTGGTGGGGATGGTATAGAGCAGTGATGGGCAACCTTTTGAGCTTGGTGTGTCATACTTCGCCAAAAAACTGAGCATAACTCGGGTGGTGTGTCACTTTGAGGAAAAAACATTATTTCGCGATATTTATAGTTTAAATAACATAAATGTATAATTGTTATATATAATTGTATTTAATAAACCAAAAACTAATTATTTAACTGTCCTGCTTAGTGACTTCTTTGTTCATCCGTCAGTCGGTTTCTTTTGTTGGTCTTGATATTATTTAGCTTGTGTGGGGTGCCGTGAAGTAAGATAAGTGAGGGGGAGGGGGAATTCTTTCACAAACCTGCCTATTAGTGACTTTTTTGTTGCTGAATTTCATTGGCTAAATCTTCAATTGAAGGTTGGTATTTTGTACACTTCAGGCCCAAGCAAGCGCTACTAACTTCATCTGTCAATCTGTTTCTTTTGTTGGTTTTGATATTATTTAACGCTGAGAATAAGGCCTCACAAAAGTATGTAGAGGGAAAAATTGTGAGTAAAGCCATTGCTATATTTTTCAGGGTGCTAAAAGTGTCTGGTAGTCGGTTCCAGGCACTCCAAATTTCCTGTTCATAGTGGCACTCCTCTTGATTCTCCAAGCGACACCTTTCCAGATTCTCAAGCTTTGACCTCAAGTCGACAAACACCTGAGCCCAGATACTGTCTTGAAATTCTGCAAGTTGCATCTCCAAATCATCAATTTGCATCCATTGGAAACCATTTAATTCCAAACTACTGTAGACTACTACATCAGGATACTAAATTATTTTCATGGTCTGTTCTAGACTTCTAAATTGACTAAATCTATCACTAAACTGGTCAAGTAACGAGTCTAAAACATGCTGGTACTTCATATGCAAGAGTTCCATTTCATTTTGTACAGCTGCACTGCCCTTCTCAAAATACTTTGTTACTCGAGGAAAATACTTATAAGTTTTAGTTTCTACATCTCGCTTGAAAATTTTAACTTTACTTTCAAAAGCTTTTATGTATCCAAACATAACGTCAATACTTTTGCCAAAACCTTGTAACTTTAAGTTCAGTTCATTAATATGAACAGAGAGATCTGTAAAAAACATCAGGGTGTTGACCCACTTATCATCATTAAGCTGAGGAAAGTTTCCCAGATCCTTATCGTCAAGAAATACCTTAATTTCTTCAAAGCACTCCACAAAGCGCTCAAGAACTTTGCCTCGGCTCAGCCATCTTACATTATTGTACATCAGCAGTCCACTGTAGGTGGAATCAACCTCCAGTAAAAGTGCCGAAAATTCTCGCTTGTGAAGGGGGCGAGCAGCTATTAAATTAATTATTTTTGTAACAACTGACATTAAGTCGTTTAAGTCGGTGAATCCTGCCTTGGCACATAAAGCCTCCTGATGGATAATACAATGAAAAGGCACAATCGGATGTCCAATAGCTTCTGTAAACAATTTGACAAATCCAACTTTTTTCCCCACCATATTTGGTGCCCCATCTGTCATCACTGACACAACTTTAGAGATATCAATGCTTAGGTCACAAAATGTTTGCATAACAACCTTACATATTTCGCTTCCTGATGTACTCGTTGGCACTGATACTAACTTTATCAACTCTTCTCTCATTGTGAGACCATCAGAATATCGACCAATAATGGCCAACTGAGCATGTGATGTGACATCAGTAGTTTCATCAAGAGAGATCGAAAAATATTTACACTTCCTTATGTCTCTCTGCAATTGATGTTGCACGTTTGTGTTCAGTCTCATTATTCGGTCTTTTATGATATTTCTACTGAGTGGTAACTCAGATATTCTCTTAATAATTGCATCTTTATTCTGCATATCATGAAATAGAACTGGTGCACATCTTAGGAGAGTTTCTTTAATAAATTCTCCCTCACTGAGCGCTTTTCCATGCTGAGCTATAGAGTGAGCAATGCTCAAACTTGCAGATGTTAAATTTGTAGAGCCTTTCATAAATTTAAGGATGGAATTAGATTGGCTCTTATAAAGGTGTAGCTGCCTGGAAATGTATTCCTTCCTTTCATCCTCACTTTTTTCCAGGAGCTGGGAATGCTTAGTTTCGAAATGTCTATTTATATTCCACGTTCTGCTTACTACCGTTTCAGTACATAGAACGCAAAATGATCTGCCATTTTTTTCTATAAAGCCATACATCTCGGTCCATGTCTCTTGAAAGGGTCGGCCACTGCTACTATCACTTCCTTTACTTAACCTTAGTTTTTTATTTTTTGGGTTCTCCATCAGGGGGGCAGTGACAGAAGATAGAATTATAGATAGCTTGTTAGGCCTGCAGGCAATTAGGGGTTAACTAGCCTAACTAACCACAAAATGGTGCATGTAACTGTCTTTTAGGAAAGGGCAGGGTTAATGAGCAGAAATAGGGGTTAATAAGGATGCACAACAGTAATAGTGGTGAAATGGAGTCTGCACTATGGAGCAAGATGGTGTTCCTTATGTGAATTAAAATGGCTACCACTATTTTTAATGGCGGGAAACGGCACCCATAGCACGCCACAGGCCCTCGCCTCTCCCAGCCTCCCCCTCACTTATCTCAGTAATGATGGATTAGAAATCCATCACACCCCAGAACAGTAGATAATGGTTGCTGTGGTTAACTGCTATTTGGTTACTAGTAATGGCAGGGCCCCCAGAGATGCGTCCCCTGCTGTGTTCCACTGCTCCCTGCTCTGCCGGCGGAAGTGAGGGCAAAGATCCTGGCTTAACCGGAAGTCACAGAACTACACGCTCTGTGCCACGTGCTCCCCGTCCCCCTTTCCTGCTGCGGGCGGGCTGCTAGTGATGGTGCCCCGTCCCCTGTCTCTGCTGCCCAGTTAGAGAAAAAAAAAAAAAACACGTGCTCCCCGGTCCCCCTTTCCTGCCGCGGAATGCTAGTGATGGTGCCCAGTCCCCTGTCTCTGCTGCCGAGTTAGAGAGAGGGAAAAAAAAAAACACGTGCTCCCCGTCCCCCTTTCCTGCCACGGAATGCTAGTGATGGTGCCCAGTCCCCTGTCTCTGCTGCCGAGTTAGAGAGAGGGAGAAAAAAAACACGTGCTCCCCGTCCCCCTTTCCTGCCGCGGAATGCTAGTGATGGTGCCCAGTCCCCTGTCTCTGCTGCCGAGTTAGAGAGAGGGAAAAAAAAACCACGTGCTCCCCGTCCCCCTTTCCTGCCACGGAATGCTAGTGATGGTACCCAGTCCCCTGTCTCTGCTGCCAAGTTAGAGAGAGGGAGAAAAAAACCACGTGCTCCCCGTCCCCCTTTCCTGCCGCGGAATGCTAGTGATGGTGCCCAGTCCCCTGTCTCTGCTGCCGAGTTAGAGAGAGGGAGAAAAAAAAACACGTGCTCCCCGTCCCCCTTTCCTGCCGCGGAATGCTAGTGATGGTGCCCAGTCCCCTGTCTCTGCTGCCGAGTTAGAGAGAGGGAGAAAAAAACCACGTGCTCCCCGTCCCCCTTTCCTGCCGCGGAATGCTAGTGATGGTGCCCAGTCCCCTGTCTCTGCTGCCGAGTTAGAGAGAGGGAGAAAAAAAACACGTGCTCCCCGTCCCCCTTTCCTGCCGCGGGCGGGCTGCTAGTGCTGGTGCCCCGCCCCTTTCTCTGCTGCCCAGTTACAGAGAGGGAAGGGGAAAAAAAAAAAAAAAAAAAAAAAAACCCATGTGCTCCCCGTCCCCCTTTCCTGCCGCGGGCGGGCTGCTAGTGCTGGTGCCCCGCCCCTTTCTCTGCTGCCCAGTTACAGAGAGGGAAGGAAAAAAAAAAAAAAAAAAAAAAAAAAACCACGTGCTCCCCGTCCCCCTTTCCTGCCGCGGGCGGGCTGCTAGTGCTGATGCCCCGCCCCTTTCTCTGCTGCCCAGTTACAGAGAGGGAAGGGAAAAAAAAAAAAAAAAAACCCATGTGCTCCCCGTCCCCCTTTCCTGCCGCGGGCGGGCTGCTAGTGCTCGTGCCCCGCCCCTTTCTCTGCTGCCCAGTTACAGAGAGGGAAGGAAAAAAAAAAAAAAAAAAAGCACATGCGCCCATCGGCAATGGCTACGCGTGTCAGTGCTGACACGCGTGTCATAGGTTCGCCATCACTGGTATAGAGTGAGGTGGTGGTTTGAGCTATTCAGAGCTGTATGTTTGGGGCTGTTTAGAGTTGCATGTTTAGAGCTGTATGTGTAGAACTGTAAGCTGGACTATATAGAGTGTAGAGCTGTAAGCTGTAGAGCTGAGCTATCAAGAGCTGTATGCTGAAAGACTGTACAAAGCTGTATATATTGGTGGTGGGGTCTTGCACTGTGAATTAAAGAGCACTGTTTGAAGCAAAGAAGGGTTTTCCTGCCTGTTCCTCAAGAGGGGTGAGAGAGCGGTCCGCCACACATGCTAAACAGAGAGATAATAAACCATACACCAATCACTGTTACAATGTAAACTGTGCTTGGTTTTTTTTGGTAGTAAGTTAGATTTGGATACCCGTATTCAGCGGGCTTGTGGTGCAAGCTGCTGTTCAAGATGAGTAAGGGTATCAGAATCTGTCCCTTATCAATGAATGTCCAATTATTCTAAAGTGTAACCTACGAGTACTAAGGTGCTGTAGGTTCTATGTTCAAACTGACTGGTAAACCATACACCTCATTTCTGAAGCGGAAGTACGCAATCAGGCAGCAGTAGAGACCCCCAAAAAAAGAGGCAGGGGTGCAAATATAGTACAGTATTGTGGTAAATGTAAACTATTAAAAAAATAAAGGGAAAGTTTTAAAAAAAGATTTGACAATATAAGGAAACTGTTTCTGTACTTGTTTTATTTAAATGAAAAGCAGTTAAGCTGGTTAAAAGCAGCATTTTATTTCTGCATAGTAAAGTTTCAAAGCTGTATTAAGTTAATGTTCAGTTGTAAACTTTTGAAAGGACCACCATAATGTTTTGTTCACAGTTATACACATTTCAGAGTTATGAACCGCCTCCATTCCCAAGGTATTTGTAACTATAAGGTTCTATTGTACCATTTCAGTTCTCACTATACTGACAGGGCATGAACCCATGTGAACCAATCCTATGATGTGCTTAGAGTTTGGGGGGTTTCTTTATGTTATAAGCACTGTTTCCTCTAAGCTGTGCACATGTGCACGCGCACACAGATCCTAAACCCCGAGCACACGGCGAAACACCGCACACACAAAAATTTGCATAGAAGCACAAAAATTTGCACATAAGACATTTTTTGCACACACAGCCTGTCAAATATTGGTTATAAGCCAGTGAAAAATTTTATTCAGCACCACCACTTATTAACATGCTCAATTCAAATGGGGAATTCAGAAGAGAAATGCAACTCTATTAATGAGCGGACATATTACTAGAATGACAGAATCTTTGATACACAGCAGTAAATCTCAAAATGTTCATGCAAATATTCTTTTTGACTGGCAAACGTGTTTTATTACTCAATGGGAGATTTATATTAAATACTAAAAGACAAATAATAGTTGAGGGAATTATTTCTGTGTTGCTGAGAACACATCATTCATCCAGCTTTAATATACTTCAGTGTGGCTACAACACTATATCAAATACTAACAGAAAAAAATTAAGAAAAATGTATCGATTTTTTTAAAAGAGGACATAAAAATAAATAAATGACAAGATATTGCACAGTACAACATCATTGTACTTTACTGCATTGAACTCTGTGGGTGAGGTGGAGCAAGCGGGGGAGGGGGAAGGATTCGAAAATTTGAAAAATCCAATAGTGCAAAATTATGTTGGTTAAATTTTTAAAATTCTAAGCCAGCTAAAGACAATACCACAGAGTGCTTTCTGCACCAACCTTTCTTGAACCAACATTTGTATGTGTTCTGACAGTTCATGTAATGAAGAAAGGTTGTAATGGACTACAGCAAATTACATTATTAAGCTTTTATGATGCATTAATGTGTTGCAAACTATCGGCCCAATATGGTCAATTTTAAAACTAAGCTCCTATTTAAAACAGATTAAAGTTGATTGAAATACTGCCATTGATTTAAATAGGAGCCGCACCAGCCCCTAATGTCTATATAATTACATTTAATTCTATTTCCTTACATTTTAGGAAAACTCATTGATTAGGATTTTCCTGGAAAGCAGTGGAGTTTGATTAATTTACATTTTAAACAGATTGATAACTGAGTTCCCGTGGGATGGAATTTCTAAGAATACTGCTCCTTGAGAGCAAGGCAGAGTGTAAGATTTTTAATTTAGAGTTGCTTTTTTAAAACATACCAAAAGAGATAATTTCTCTTCCATGAAAAAACATTGCATTTCTACCATAAAACTGAAAGGAGACTAATTTGCAGAGGTGCTGTTACTTGGCCAAAGGTGGAAGTTTCTTCTTAATCTTAGGAAATTAGTGTATGTCCTAATGCATATGGACACCAAAAATACCACATGAACATTCCTTGATGTGAGACGTTACTGTGAGCTTGCTGGAATTTACATGATGAGATTTCCTGCTCTAGGTTCTGTCATGCTGAGTTATGTACCGTAGCTGTTTTGTACTGTATATACAGTGATCACATTAAAATTAAGGTCATTTTTCATTATGAGTGAATATCTTTTTGTTTAGTACTTTTGTCCACAAGTAAGGTGTTTCAAGTCACATCCTTGAAGTCCTTATATCAATTTATTCTATTAAACTTGCATCGCTTCATTTATAATTGCTTGTTCATTAAAAAAAAATACAGTCTCTGTAATTTAAACTAAAAGCTCCGTTTCTTTGATGACATAGTGGATCAAACTCTCAAAAGTTGAGTAATTCTTAGGGTATGTCTACATTTCACTAGGTAGTGTGATTTCCAGGTCTCCTAGACATACCTGTGTTAGCTCTACATGAGCTAGTGCACTAAAAGGAGCAGTGTCACAGGGTGGCACAAGTTGTGGCTCAGGTTGAACACCCAAGTAAGCACCGAGAGGATCTAGATCAGTTTGTACTCTCAGCTGCCACCTGTGCTACTCTGGTCACACTGCTATTTTGGTGCTCACTCAAGCAGATCTATAGAGGGTATGTCTATGTGGACAGGAAATCACACCTTCCAGGTCAAATGCAGGTGTAACCTTAGTTTCTGTGGACTCTTTCCATTGGAGGTCTATCTCATACAGTATGTCTCTAGGTTTTTATAACAACACCAGTCAGTGTGATATTTGAGCAGCATAGTATCCAAAGTGAATTATTTTTCCTCCACTGAGTGTGCTGTACATTCAACCCCTGGCTTGGCTTGCACAAAGTCCCCATGCAGGCAAGCCCTCACTTTTTAAAAAATTTCAGCAATAAACATAATAAAAATATGGGCCACAATCTTGTAAAGATCTATGTGTGTGCTTAATTTTGCATTTTAACTTCAGTGGGATTACTACAGTGGGACTACCAACCATGAAAGAGAGGGGGTCTTAAACAGTAAAAAGAATGAGGAATTAATCCACACAGCTGTAAGCTTCTATTTCTGTGATGTTCTGTCCATACAACTTTTCCCTAAAAAGAGTGTTAAAAGAATGGAGTCATCGAAATAGATCATATTTGAGATACACGCTGCAAACCACGGCTGGCATCCTGATGCACCAAGCCTTTGGGTTAATGATTCTTTGCTTAAGGCAGCTGAGTGGGAATTTAACTGATTGTAACTGTCACAGTATATAAAGGAAGAGTGTGATCAGAATGGATTCTTGATGTGCTTTGTTAGAAATAAAGCTTGTTACAGTGACCCTATTGTCTCACTTACTGTCTCAGAGGCAGGCCCCTTTCAAATATAATGGTTAAAATGTCTTACTATTTCTAATGTCAAGCAATCCCAGCTGGACTCTCACCAGTTTTGAGAGGAAGGGATTTTAACTGACAATTGGCTAGTTGATGTGGATGGTAACTCAGCATGTGACTTTGAAAGGTTTTGATTAGTGTGGGAAGGGCTAAGACACAGAGAGTCTTAGAAGTTGAAAGGAGTGTCCAAGAAGAAAGAACAAATTTAAAAATGTTGCTCCTGGGTTTGAATACAGAGTTGTTTTTCTGGTGCTGCTGCTTCTACGGTTTGTAACCACCCTTATTCAGTACAATAGCCCAGGGGTGGCCAAACTGTGGCTCGTGACTCACATTCAGCTTTTTTACTGTTAAAGTATGACTTACATGTCCCCCATTACCACCTACTAGCCTTGGGGGGGAGCTTGGAACCTCTGCCTTGCAGGGGGTGGAAGGTAGGGACTTCTGCCCATCGGGGGTGGGGGGGAGTCCGTGGGCTTCTGTCCAGTGAGGGAGGTCTCAAGGCTTCTGCCTTGTGGGGCACACCTGCTGGGGCTCGGGTTTCAGCTGGAGCAGGACTGAAGCCCCAAGCCCTGTCAGGAGCCTCCCACAAGGCTGAAGCCCTGAGTCTTGTCAGATACCTCCTGAAGCTGCCAGCAGGTATGCATCTTGAGGTTCTGAAGATTGTCATATGCATCTCAAAGTGTTAATAAGTTTGGCTACCCCTACAATAGCCTCATTATGTCCCTGAGATCCATGCACAGAAGGACTCTCTGCACACTGAGATTTTTCCTACTGCAAGGAGCTACTTCCATAATACCATTTCCCTCTCTGAATCCCACAAAGGCTTCTTTGGAGGTCATACTGATAGAAGCTTGTGGAGACTGGATAGGAAGAGGAAGAAGCAGGTAGAGCCCATTTGGATGCATATCCTCCTCCTTCTTAAGCCCCATGGAGAAACCCTGGAGAAGATAATACAGCCAAAGTGTGTTATATTTTCCAAGAAGCTTTTGGCTAGGCATCCCATGCGCTATCATGGAGGAGGAAGGGACAAGCTATTAGCACAGCTCCAATGGAACCACACTGCCAGGGATTTTTTTGGGATGGGGAGAGGAGTGGTGGTGCCAAGAGGCCAGAGTCAGTAAAAAGGCACAAATGTAAATGGGACCTGGCCTCCTGGGAACCACATGTGCTCCTGAGGATCCACATTACAACCCACAGAGGACTAGACTATTATGTGCCACAAGTAGAGAATAGGAGGGACCAAGGTGTACCAGTGTCTGAGCCCCTTGCAGAGTCAGGGAAATGATAAACTGAGATATACCCAGATAATCTTGGCAATTGACCTGTATCTACACATTGCAAAGGGAGGTGAAAAACACCCAAGGTCACTGTCAATCTGACCTGGAGAAAAATTCCTTCTCAACCCCATATATGATGATCAGTTAGATCCTGAGCATGTGAGCAAGAACCAGCTAGTCAAGCATCAAAGAGAGATTGTGTTTGATGCCACCTCAGAGTCCTGGACATCCCCATCCAATATCTCCAGCTGTGGCCAACCATGGTGCTTAAGAAAAAGATCAAACTTCCCTCTCAACTTCAGACAAAACCAAGAGTAAGAGATGGTAGGAGCCTAAGACTTAAAGATACTATGACCACAAGATACTCTGAGAAATGATCTTCTTCAATAAGCAGTCTTTAGGCCTATGCCTCCTGGCTAAATCAGGCAGTAAACACAATCTAGGCTCTGACTCCCTGTGTGGAACAGAGCAACAAGCAGTTTTTCACCTGAGCCCTCTGGCTAAGGCAGGTAGTAAACAGAGTCTAGGGGATTTCAGCCTTCTGTCTGGGGCAAGCCACAAAGACCTTCAGACCCAGGGTGAGTAGTATACCACCTTATGGTCCAGATTGGTGGCAGGTAGGTAGGGGGATCTAGGCCCATCCTACTTCACCGGGTCCCAGCACAGGGCCCTGACAATGGTGGGAGATCATGTTGAAACACGCTGACTCGTATTGCAACAGCTCAACCCCTTGTTTACTTCCTACCACAGTCTATTGGTGTGGCTCCATAGTCTGCAGGTCCTTAGCCTCCACAGAGTATGAGATGGATGGTTGTCCCAACAATTCTTCCACACTCTCGGTCTCCTCTAGGGGTGGGGTGCCACATGGTTCTGGGTCCGGTCTGGAGTCCCGCGGGGAGATAGAGACATCTGCTTCCTTCACTGGCTCTGGCCAACTGAGCTGAAGGGCCAACCTCATATACTTCCTGTTCCTTCCCTCTGCTTCCTAAGTGGGAGAGGGAGGTTAGCTTGGTTCGGCCCCCAGAGAGAGGGCTTGGAGGGAGGCTACTCTATGTCGCTACACAGGCAAATCCTGAACATAAACTCAGTTCACCAGGAAAGCTGGATTTCCAGACAACGAAACTTGCACAAGCATGGAAGCAAGAACTGATTCTGTATACAGAGTTGACTATGGAGGATGAAGATAAGAAAATGAAACTAGAGCTTTTTTACTATCTCATTGAGGGGGAAAGGATGAGAAGTGAGTGAGACACTGTTGCCAGAAATAATTTCTGAAACACTGGAACAGCTGCTAAAGGTGTTTAATGAGTTCTGTAACTCCAGGCTGAATGAGAGTGTAAAAAAAGAGTTTGCTTTTTGACCTGAAACCAAGAAGCAGAAGAGGGGAAGGAAAGTCATTTATTGTGTACAATAACAGGACATTGAGATGTGTTGTCCATATGCACATTCCACTGATGGTACGTATGCACCTTAGGTGATAGAAATCAAAGTCTTTTTGGCCAGCAGTACCCATAGGGCGCACGTGCAGTCTTCAGTCCTCATACTCTGCTGCGAGGGTATAAAAGAGCAAGGCATGCCTACAGCCATTCAGTTCCTTCTCGCCACTCTGAGGCAATGAGGATAGAAGGGCAAATTGGTGCAATATGCATATGGACAATGAATGTGGAAGAATTCCAGTTACTGTGAATGGCAAGTAACCTTCCTTTCTCCTTCAAGTGAGTGTCCATATGTTTATTCCACTGAAGAGGACTCTTAAGCATTTATCATATCAAGGAGGGGGAAACGCGGAGTAATTAACAAAATAATGATTGAAGGGCAGCTTTGCTGAATGCAGCATCAGATCGACAGGCTTAGGACATAATGCCAAGCAAAACGTGTGGATCAATGCCTTATGAATGTCTGACATTGTTAAGTTTCTGAGGGTGTGTCTACCCTGAAAAGTTACAATGGCATAGCATATGAAAAATCCACACTCCTGAGGGATGTAGTTAAGCCAACCTAAGCCCCGGTGTAGACAGCATTAGGTCAATGAAAGAATTCTTCTACCCCTCAGGGAGGAAGAATACCTGCAGCAATGGGAGAACCCCTTCCATCACTGTAGTAACCGTCTACACTGAAGCACCACAGTGGCACAGCTGCATTGCTGCCCCAGTAGCATTATAAATGTAGACATAGCCTAAGTGTTGCTGCTGATTTCGCTTGCATTCTGGTGTAGTGTATCCTAATTGTGGCTGGTGGGTCACCTTTGCCACCTCATAACATGTTTTAATGCAGTCAGAAATCTAATTGGATAATCTTTGCACTGAAACAGCAGAGCCTTTCATTCTTTCTGTACTAGAGACAAACAACCTCAGCAACGTTCTGAAAGGTTTTGTTCTATTCTGGTAGGCCAACTGCTTCAGATTTGGATGTCTGATTGTTTTGGAAAAAAATATGGTAGATGTATGAAGGAACATCAAAGCCAGGTCCAAGGCTAACAGTCACATCTGCAATTGACGGGTGATCAGCCACACCAACCCCAGAAGCAGCATTACAATGCAAGACCTACAGACTCTGGATTCAAACTAAAGCCTACAAGAAAGATGGGTGAGATAGAAGACTTTGGAGGGTAACATTCTGCTGCCAACATAGAAGTGCATCGGTGCAGGCCCAACAGAGACCCAACTCTTCCTTGTGCCCAGCTTTCCTGGCTAGTTAGCCGCCACAAGCTACAGAACATTTGATATATGTGTGTGTGTGTGTGCGTGCGTGTGTGTGTATGTACATAGGTATTAGATATTAGTTATTGGTCAAAAATCCAATTGTGTTATAATAAATGTGGCATCTTGTCTTCTCCCCCGAAATGATCCTGTGTAGTTTCATCTGCATAACAGATGTAGGACCTATATTTAAACTGTCCCACCAAAATTAAATGTTTCTGGGACAGTGAAGACTTGGAGGCTTGAGGCGGAGTGGCAGGCTCTCCTCTGTTGTGGAAATGCTGTCATTTTCTGGGTCATTCTGAAGACTTCTGATGGTAGATGTATGGCTGAATGAAGGGGTATTGCTGATTCATTTTCTTTGTCTTAGGACTGGTGTGTAGAGTCTGAGGGAACGCAAGGTGGTTCGTGAGACCTTCAGCTTGTGGAGGTCCTTGTCAGTTTTGGAGATGAATAATTAAACTCCTTCAAAGGGCAGATCTTCTGCCATGGTTTGTATTTTTCTGGGGAAGCCCAATTTCTGAAGCTATGAGGCCCTGCACATAGCCATTGCTATTCAGCTGGCAGCCATATCCAGCACATCCAAAGCCATTTGGAGATTTGTCCTGGCTACAAGATGACCCTAAGTAACCAGTGGTGTAAAGTTCTTCAGAGTGTCACTGAAAAATTGCTGGCCTTTGCTGAAAGATTTCCCATGTATACAAAAGTCATATCTGGCCAGTATAGCCTGATAACTTGCTACATGAAACTGTAGGCTTGCAGAGGAACAGGTTTTTCAGCCAAATAAATATAGTCCCTTTGACTCATTGTCTGTCATTGTGGACCTATACTGCCCTTTCTGTCCTTTGCCACCATGATTACAAGGGATGATGGGGTCATGGTGCATATAGAAGAATTTTGCTCTCGTAGAAGGCACTTGCTCTTTTTTATCTGTCCTGAGAGATGTAGGCGTTGTCAAGGCAGGTGCCTGCCATGTGGTTATGGTCTAATTCCACGATGTCCTCATTAAATGGGAGGATACAGGAGCTTGCAGCACAGACAGAGGAAAATGTTATGAACTGCTAAGTGATATCCATTACCTGATCTTCTCTTATATGAAAAAACAGACCTTAAAACTGAGTTCAGTGGTACAGATTGGGTTATTATTTGGAATAATGGAAAGCAGTCTTCCTTCCTAATTTCTCTTCAGTTGATGCAAGAAAATAAAAGTACTTACTACGTACTACTGGACTCTCATGCAACTTCAGAAACCTTTTATGTTAATATATGTTTATTTATTTAATAAAAACAAACACAGATCTGGGGCTCAATTCCTTTAGGAAATATATTCTTTTGTAACATCTTTTAGTGAAATATGACACTTTGACAGCTACTATAATAAGCACAAAAGCACAAATTGCACTTAGGATTTTTCAATTAAGCTTAAAGACAGAAATAAATAAAGGGAAAGCTTAAATCTCTTTCTAAATCAGCTTGTAAGCTCAATGCAAACATTGTAACTATGCATCTTAAAAATAAATACCAAGTGTTCCTGCCAGCAGGTATATGGGATCTTGGGGAGCAATTACCACACAGGTGGGGTGCAAAATAAACTTTATTAAGAAAATGCAAAAACAGGGAAAATTCAATAGTGAGGGGTATGGGGTTTGTTAAAGTAGACAATTGGGGAGGGGTTTCTTTTAGTAAATGGGATAGGGGGTTTCAATAGTGGGGTACAATACAGTGGGGTATAATACAGTAGGCAACCAATTAACACTGAAGCATAAATGTAACAGGTGGCTAACAATTTCTATGTAAAGAGTGTGTCACAGCAGCATATAATCAACTAACAGCATGGATAAAGTGTGTTAAATAACCAACAATTTTAGGTAAAAATGTAAATGTAAAATGTGAGGTGTATTAGAGAGAAAAGGGGGTAACCAATGGGGTTTTATGCTAGAAAGAGAAAGAGAAGACAGGCTGTAAGTAGAAACAGCAGAGAAGTAAAGGTTGGGGGATGGGGGAAGAGGAGCACGTGGAGGAGGGAGATTTAAACTCAGGGGGACACAGAGCAGACAGCAGAGAGACAATTATACAAAACACAGCAAAATCTTATCTATGATTTAACTTAACCAAAACTACACAAATTAGCAAATATCAAAACACAATGCAACAATTCTTTAAGGCTAACTTACAGGGTACAATGCAAGCAATTTCCTAAACCTAACTTAACTACAGCTATGCAAAATGAAATTACAACTTATCTAGCTAAGAAAGGTTTTAAGACACAGACCAAGGGGAGTTTAAGAGAGGTTTTAAGCAAGGAGTTTAAGAGAGGTTTTAAGCAACAAATGAAGGAGTTTAAGAGAGGTTTTAAGACACAGATCAAGGGGAGTTTAAGAGAGGTTTTAAGCAAGGAGTTTAAGAGAGGTTTTAAGACACAGAGTTTAAGTCTGTGTGTTGGGGAAACAGAGCCAGCAGCTAGAGTAATTAAGTTTAGAAAGTTTCACAGAAGAGAGGTTCTCACCAGTCCCCAGACAGCAGCAAAGACTGAAGCAGCAATCAACATCAGAAGAAGCCAGGAGGGCTCAGCACGGTCTTGATCAGCAATTCGTTCTTCGTGGGGTGGGGGGTTAAAAACGGGGGTATGCTCAAAATAAAACGAGAGCGGGGAGGGGGTTAAAACGGGGGTACGCTCAAAAATAAAACGAGAGCGGGGAGGGGGTTAAAATGGGGGTACGCTCAAAAATAAAATGAGAGCGGAGAAAGGACCCCCCAGAACCCCTGGCTGATCAGACCAGGTAGCAGTACAGGAACCTTTCTGATGCTAGTTTCAAAAATGCCTGTTCTTAAAGGCAAACTCAGACAGTTTCCCTGCCAGTAATGCTGATAGGCTCCTTCTGTCACAGGGGAGGAGTTCAGAGAAAAACTACAGGTGAGCATAGAGACATGCCTGGGCAGAGTTCCACCTCATGACTCAAAAGCACATGAGGCCTATGACTCATGCCCAGGATCTTCAAAACACATTGATCTTACAGCTTGGACATTGCCTTACCCTACACCGAGCCCAGGTTTAACAAGGTGATAACAGGACCAACCCTTTGAACAGGGCAGTTATCCCACTTAAGCACCCTTTGAGAAGGGCAATGGCTCTTTGTAAACAACTTAAGGGGCCCTCCCTTTGAGAAGGGCAGTGGCCCTGGTAAACAATTTTAACAGCCAGGGAGGGGCGGCCACAGGAGAACAAAAACAAAATGGAGTAAGGGGACAGCTGTAAGAAACAAAATGGAGTAGGGGGAAAGCTGTAACAGACACCAAGGAACTTCTAGATTCGGTATGTTACTATTCACCTTCAGAAATCAAAGGGTGTAATCAAAAGTAAAGCATTTTGTAAATGTACTTATTGCACTTGTGAATTGGTTTTTAGCTTACAACATCATAAAATACAGATTTAGGATGCAAACTGATATAGTAAAGTGGTGTTGAATATACTGAAAATGGTTTAGCTTTCTAGTGCCTCTGTTACATATTCTCATAGCAGAGTTCATTAGCTTTGTTAGAAGATACATATTATTCAAATAGGCTTACAAATGTTTCCTTTGAAAATGTATGCAAGGAAACCAACTCCAAGAATTTCTATACAAAGTAATCAATTGTTGAGTCAAGGTCTAACACATCTAACTAGAAAAATAAGGGCAAAGGGAAACCTGTAGCTTTATAATATTTTGTATACATAATTTATGCATTACCATTTTCTGGTTCATGTTGAAAACCTACATTTCGTGGTCCATGATGTCAGAATCCAAATGAGGGGTGGGGTTTTTTTTCCTAAAATATATTATTGATTTAAAAGAAACTGAGATTTTTGCAAATTATTTCAGGTATGCCACCATTTGTAAGTTTAAACAAAACTCAGCACAAGAAATATCTAGCGTTTCACTATTTTGTCGTTCTACTTTTCTCTTCTATACATCAGTTGACAGATATCTACATTAAGTACAGCAATAACTCTAATGTATGTTTAATTTCTGCACCAGGGCATTAAAGAGCTGGCAGTTTTTGCAGAACCTCTTTACCAATAATGTTAAAGAGCATAACTAGAAAATTCTACTTAGCATTTTCAGTATCAAACAGGTTGTATTATTGGGAATAAATCTAATTATATAAAGTAATACAAACAAAGTATATATTTGAAAAGCATTTAACTTTATACTAATATTTCCATCATTCAGCAGATGGCAAATGATGAATGACCATTGCCCCTTTTGATCTCTTCTAGAAGCATATTTTTTAAAAAAAGCTCTATTTTATTTTACTTCTACTTTTCTATCTCTATTCTCTGCTGTGCCTTGCTTCACTGGATAGTGGGGTTACATTTACCTTTTGGATGCTATCTGCTTAGATCAAAATTTCATCTTCATTTCTTGGTAATAGAGGGCATAATAATGATATCTTCCTTTAAATAGTCCTTTGAAGATAATTTCTTCACCACTGAAAATTTCTTCTCAAAAAGCATACTGCTGCTATTCCCAAATTTGACAGCACATGTTAACATACCATGTACAAAAATCTCTTAGCAACCATACCTTAGTGTCTAACATTTTCCTTCTTCCAACTATGATTCATGGTGCCATCTGTAGCCAGATATTGACAGGCAGTAATCTTAAAATAGCCATTATACATTTGTTCAACAACTAGTTTTAGCATCTGCAAGTATAAATTATGGGAAAGGGCCAATATTTCTTTGAGGCTCTTCACCATTCTCTTGCTTATTAGAATATTGTTTAGATAAAGGTCTGCCTTGCTCACTTTGCACTTCAGTGAAGATCAGTGTACTTTTATTTGTTTATATTGCAGTAGCACCCAAAAGCCCATTATGCTACATGCCATCCAAACAAACAAGACATTGAGTGTAATGTAGAAGAATCAAATTCTGGCTCCTTTACCCATGCTCAGCAGCGATTTGCTCTGTAAGCTGTCTCAGAAATCAATTTTTTAAAAGTGTAACACACTTGAAATAATCAAAACATAGGACCAAGCCCTACTGAAGTCCCCTACGGGGCTCTATTTGCATAGAAAAAGAGAATTTAGCCCTAAAGTTGAATTATGTACACAATACTGACACACATTATGTACACGTGTTTGGAGGGAATATCTCAGTTTGCTTTGCTTTAGGTAGGGTAAGCAGGGTTCAGTCCTTAGTTGTAGTTTGTAACTTTAGCACTATCATGGCCAAGATGGAGTTTGCGAAAAATGTGGGGAAAATTCTATATGAACCTTCAGTAAGAGCCACAGAATTCCAGAAATGACTAATTCCTTGAGAGTCATGGCCTCGGCCAGGTGGTTACAACCTTCACCTTCTCTGGAACCATAGCTATACCATCTGCAGATACTCTGTGTTCTATATACCGCATAGATGTCTGGCAGAAGATGCACTTGTCTAAGGATCACTTGAGACCAGCCTCTTCCAAACGATCCAGGATTTTGCACAGCTGAGTCTCATTTTCTTCTAAAGTGCGCCCGAAGGCCACTAGGTCATCCAGATACACCAAACACTCTAACAGATACATGTCACCTACCAGCCACTCCATGAGTCGCTGAAACATGGCTGATGCCCCAGACACTCCCTGGAGCATGTGATTAAATTGGTAAAATGCCAAGGGGCAGATAAACACTCTCTTCTCCCATTCCTCTGGGACTTGATAGTATCCACTGCGGAGCTCAAGGACAGAGCTACTGTTCAGGCTATCTAAAGCATCATTCACCCAGGGCATTGTGAAATGGCCGGGGATTGTCTGCAGGTTCAGGGTGTGATAGTTGACCCACATGTACACTTTGCCACTTCTCTTTCATACTACAATGATCGGTGAAGCGTAGGGGCTTCTGGATTCCTCAGTGATACCTGCTTGAGCCAGTTCCTGTAGGTGCTGCCTCACATCTTCGATATCAGTGGGGGTTAATTGTCCTGACCTCTCTCGAAAAGGCCGACCATCCTGCATTTGGATATGGTGCTGCACATTGTGAGCACACCCAACATTCCACTTGTGCATAGAGAAAACAGCCTTCCCTTTCTGTAACTTCTCACACAGGTGGTCCTTCCACTCGGCAGAAATGGAGGTATCCCCAAACTGGAAATTATCCCTCCCAAAAGGCCTAGCCTTGACCGCTTGAGATGGGGGGGGGGGGTCTTTACGCGCTGGTGTGTGGCTTTACATTTAATTGGAACTAGAACTTTTCCTTGAATAGGTATTTTTTCAACGTATTTTACATAATATATTGCTATTAAAGTTTTATTCCTGTATATTCAGCGTGCCACGCACTTAAGATATATTAACAAATGGTGCAGGCCAAGCATAATACACCATTTTATATATTTTCATTGCTGAAATGCAGTTTATATTGACAACAGATTTTCCTGCAACTGTGGAAATCTGTGAAGGGCTCTTGGTATCCAAGCAGCAGTACTGGGATTGAGTAGCATAGTGGGTGTAAGTGACAGTTAGGAGAATGCTACTGTATTATACGACCACCTTTTATTTGTTTGTTAGGTGTTTGGACCCTGCAGTGTTTTCTTAGTGGAGCTTTGTTCTGAGAGGATTTCCTTTTGGGGCAGCCATACCCATTTTCCAGAGGCCTTAATGTCGTTTAAAAAGAAGAATTTGTTGTATTTTACACTATTCCTTCATGAAAATCCACAACTTATGTTCTGAAAACATTTAAATATTTTATTAAAGCTAATATCAAAAAAATATATAATACATAGGTTGAGAAAAGAGTGTCTATATATCTGGGTATAGTGCTTAGATTATCCACAAATACAAAGTTTGTTTTTCAAGTCATAAGATACATATAGTTCATAATAAGCAGTAACCCAAATTTAGATGACTAAATTTAAGGATATAGTTTAGATATTAGCATCCGAGTATTCAGGTAACAACACTCATGAAAAGTTATACAGGGAGTTGGTTGTAGAAAGAAAATATAGGAATGAGTATAGATTGTCCCTCAGTAATTGAGCTTTTAGGGTAGATTTCCAAATCGACAAATACAATCCATATGGAAAGTATTTCAGTTACTTTCCCCCACTGTGCTTCTACTACTCTCATAAATAAGCCATGACTGAATACTGTCTCAAGATTAAACTGAACCCACATGGAAGAATATAAAAAATGTAAGCCTTTTTCTCAAAACATGCAAATAAATCAATTCTAAATCATCTCACTCACTGGGCTCTAAAATGCAAACTTCCCTCATATGACAAGAGGACCTGCTGTGATGTAAGGAGCATGTTGCCAGCAATTATTAAACTTAAAACACGGACAAATAGATTAAAATCATCATGAAACAAGAAAGGAGAAAAAACAAGGGGTGGGGGGGAGGGGAAAGGTCATTAGGGACAAGAAGCCAAATTCATCCCTGGCAGAACTCCACTGATTTATAAAGAGTAGTTTTTAGTTGAAAGGCAGGATTTCTTGTTAGGCTTACCTACTTTATATCAAATTGTATTTAAGCCTCTTCCTTCCCTCACTCCAAGCATGTGAAAACCTAATGTCTTTCACTCATTAAAGAGAAGAACTTGCACTACTGTGCTTTTTTGCTAGCTTACAAATGCCACCTAGCGAAGAATTCACAAGCCTGATGCATTTCTGAAATCCCTTAGTTTTGTTTTAATAATTAATATGAGAAAGGAAGAGCAAATTCTCTAATGCATACATTTAGAATTACAGTCTCATTCCACAGCAACATCCAGTACAAACTGGAAAGATCTATCAACAGCTAGTTATTACATAATCCTTATTACTGCTAGATGGTTGAGCGGTAATTTTAAGGGAGGATTAATTGAAACTAGATAATTCCAGGTTGCAACATCAGATGAAACACATAAGAGACAGAGCCAATAATAAAATAGGTTTCACTTAATTTTCCTATTTTTCCCCTTCCTGTGAATGCTATGCTAAATCAGAACACCCATCAAATGCAATTTGATTCAGCAGAATTGTTGTAGAAAAATGTAAGAATGATACAGAGTTTCTGCTACATTACACTTACCCAGGGGCTCCAGCAGTGGCACTCTCGTGGCAATTTAAAGGGCCCAGGACTCCAGCCGCTATCAGGAACCCCGGGCCTTTAAATTGCTGCCTGGGGAAGCCGGTCCAGTACGGCGCACGGACTCTTGCCGGTACGCCATACTGGATCGAGTCGGCTTACTTTCACCTCTGTTTAGAGGGCACCCTGTGTCATGGGGCTCCAGGCAACTGCCCCACTTGCTACCCCTTAATAGTGGCCCAAACTTTTATATGCCAAAAAACAGTTGTGGCATAGGGGGGCCATTAAAGTTTTTATAGTATATTTGGGGGACCTCAGAAAGAAAAAGGCTGAGAACCTCTGCTCTATCTCAGAAGTACTGTGTGTTCGAGGGATACTGATCCTGCAGACACTTACTGCAGAATGTAGTGATTAGTACACTCTGTAGTTACATAGTCTGAAAAGTTCTTTGAGATTCTATTAACTAATTCTATTAATTAATTATATTATTAATTATTATTATTATATAAATTTAGTGGATTCATCCCAATCTGCATCTGTTACTTTGCCAAAGTTTAACCATTTAGTGGAGAACATTGTATATGATTGTATAATTAAAGATTCTATTATAATGGATATGCACAAGGGAATCAAATTAAAATTGTACCAGCACACTTAATTCTGGCATTTCCTAACTTTTGAGTGCCTTACTTTACAACCCTTAATGTTCTTTTAACATAGTAGTTTTGTTTGGTTCATTTTTGTATGTAATTTTACTGAATACATAAACAGATTGGCTCCTGGCTTCCTCAATGTTAGTCCATCTCCCATGCAATAGTGCTGTATTTGGGAACACCTGAGACACTCTGGGTTTAATGGGGAGTTTGAGAGAAAGCTTTCCAAGATTTTTCATAGCATAGACATAGGTTGAGAGAGGGTCTTATGGACATCTCTTCATACATACATAATCCCATAACATGTAACCATGGCAACTATTTCCTCAGAAAAGCATTATTAGGACAGCTTTGAATGTATTTTAGCTGCCTTCACAGTGAAAAATATTTTGTCTTTTCAAGCTAAATCACACTGCTTACTTTTACTCTTTATTTTACCCTCTCATCTTTCTGCTTCTCTCAAGTGGAAACAAGGTCAACACCATGGGACCAGCCAGCTCCCCACAGACAATCATTGGGTCAAATTGCTTTAATAACTTCAACCCCATATGGTTTTCAAATGTACAGAAGGAAAGTGGGTCCCACTTTAGTTTTATTAGCAGAGTGACAAAGAGATGGGACCAAATCAAAACCCTGCATCTGAAACCATCCGCCAGGCGCTTTAGGAAAAGAGTACACCTCAGGGATGGAAATGTCAAAAACTTGGCTAGATTACACTCTCTTGTCAGGTTAATTAACATGCTCCACTAGTATTGCAATTACATAATCTACAATAGAGAGAAAGCACCTTAATTTTACACGTGTAAAGGTATATTTTACGGGAATGGACAGATGTTCATAATTTGAACTTGGCCTTATCACATTTTCATGCTTTCAGAAATAAATCAGAGAAAGAAGACTGTCTGTGGGTAAGAATCACTACCCTCCTTTTTAAAATATAAATAAGCTATAACTCAACAAGACAATTTACAGAATTCAAAATGTCCAAAAAAGCTTAGCAAAATAAAGGTTAGACTTAGGGACGCCTTTAGAGCAAACTGTTCATATTGGATAATCAGAGAGGTTAAAGTTATATCCTTACTTTAATGAAATTTCAAGCTCCCATTAATACTAATGGGGGTTATGCATGTCCAGTCCAATTAAGAGGGGTGTTGTATAAATAATTCATTTGTTTTGTGATGCACTTGGACACTATAATGATAAGCACCATAGAAAAGCCCATGAGGAAATTAATAAATGTGTCTTCTCGTCAGTATTGGATGAGGGCCAACGAGTAAATAAGGCCGTTGGCCACACACTGAGCCACATGGAGAAAACAAAATGTTGAATATTTGCTCACTATGGGAGTAATGTCCATCCTGCCTGTTGAATTCCTCCTCCGTGATGTCTGGGCTCTAGTAGGGAAGTTGAAAGCACAGGAGAGACAGCCTCCCTGCTCTCAGTTCTGGTACTGGAACCCGTCTGAGCGCAGAGAAGCTAGGAGCAGAAATTGTGGAAAGTCCAGCTTTGCCCTTGTAGCCCTCAACTGAGGCATGCGCCGTTACTGTGTGGGGATAGTGCATGCACAGTCTGATCAGCACTAGGAACTGTGAGAGGCTCAAGCATGCTCAGTGAGGATGGAATTCTCTGAGATTTTAGAAACTAAAATAAAAAATGTCTCTACTGAGACATGTGCAAACTGCTTCCTTCCCCTCTCCCCCAAAGACCTACATAACTTCCCCAAATTATGAAAATTTTCACAATAATGGGGAAAGGCATATACATGCCACAAAGGCCACCCCTCTGCTAAACTTCATGGGGGTAATAGAGCTTTTTTAACATGGGCAAAACATATTTTTCCCTAGCTCCATGTTCTGAAATGGAACGACTCAACCATTTTTTCTGAAGGTTTCCAAAAAAATAATCATGAGGCAGAAATCTGGCATGGAAAAAAATATCAATACAAACAGCTGAATTTTGGCAAAGTTATAAGTAATTTAAAATAGGGTCATATAATCAGAAGTGTCGGGCAACTTTAATAATAGGGAGTGTTATCAGCTACTGATGACACTACTATTTCTGATGAAGTTTGTATAGTACTAGCAAATTAAGTAGTCATGTTGATTCACATTGCACCCTCAAAGACAGCTCTGCCCTTTGTGATGGACCTAGAAAGTATCCCCAAGCATACTGGGAAGTTATAAAGCTCTACATGTTCTTACTCTTATACTGATTTTCCATCTAATACTGTATTAGATTTGCTTACGTAATACAAGCCATAAGAAAACATATGCAATATTTGTATAGGGTTATTATCCATTTTTAAAAAAATGAGATTGTTGCCTGACAAGATGCCCATCTGTCAACTTCAAATTGCACCATAAAACTTAAGTAGCTCACATATACTGTAAAACATTGATGCTCATGAATTACCAGATTAATCTTGTAATATGTGGAAGAGATTATTTTAGAAATAAATCTAACAGCATAAAATAGGAAAGGGGAATCAGGTGTGTGGTAATGACTGATAATGGCAGGATACTGTAGATCAGGGGTGGGCAAACTTTTTTGGACGAGGGCCACATCGGGGTTGCAAAATTGCATGGAGAGCCAGGTAGACAAAATTGTATGGAGGGCCCAAACAACCTGGCCACCGCTCCCATCCGCCCCCTCCCACTTTCCGCCCCTTGACTGCCCCCCTCAGAACCTCAACCCATCCAACCCCTCCTACTCCTTGTCTGCTGACCGCCCCCTCCCAGGATCTCCTGCCCCTAACTGCCCCTCCAGGATGAAACCCCACCCCATATCTAAGACTGCTTGTTCCTTGTCCCCTGACTGCCTCCTCCTGAGACACCCCCCCCACACCCTAACTGCCCTCCCAGGACACTACCCCCTACCTAACTTCCCCTGCTCCCTGTCTCCTAACTGCCCTGACCCCATCCCCACCCCCTGACTGCCCTGCCCAGAGCTCCACCCCAATCCAACCGCCCCCTGCTCCCTGTCCCCTGACCACTGCCTGGGACTTCCTGCTTCTATCCAACCCCCTGGCTCCAGCCCCCTTACCATGCCGCTCAGAGCAGTGTGTCTGGCAGCCTCGCAGAGCCAGACACGCTGCCTCACTACCCCACAGGAGCGTGCAGCCCTGCCCGCTCAGAGTGCTGCCTGCACAGCTGCAGAGAAGGAGGGACAGCAGGGGACGGGCCAGGGGGTAGCATCCCTGGCTGGGAGCTCAAGGACCAGGCAGGACAATCCCGCAGGCCGGATGTGGCTTGTGGGCCGTAATTTGCCCACCCCTGCTGTAGATTCTCTAAAGGACCTTGCATAAAATTGATGGAAACAACAGATTAATTTCATAACATAGAAAGAAGTATGCTGCAATATTCAAAGATTCACTCTAAGGGTTCTTCCTGATGATCACATGGGAGAAGCATTGCAGCTTCTTATCAGGCCTTTGTACAGTTCCATGATCCCCCTCGTCCCTCCTGATTCTAGCCACAGTTGAAGACAACACCACTTATTCCCTCTTCCATTCAGTCACTGGAACAGGAAGACCACCCCAACTCCTCTTTTCTCCAAAAATCTGGCAGAAGAGAGCTGATTCTACCTCTTTTTATCTACAACCAATAACAGAGAATGTACTCCTAAAACAGCAATTATGATTGATAAAAGAAAGGCCACTAAAGATCTAGTCCTGCAAATTCTTACTCAGATTAATGAAGCAGTTTCCATGAGTAAAGTTTATTTCCAGGAGTAAGAGTTTGCAGGATCGAGTCCCCAAAAACTGAGGAATGTTTCTTTTGTTTCCTGTTCTTGATTTTAATGGGAAACTAAAATCATAACCCAGATAGGAATGAAATCACATCATGACACTCTTATAGGTGGCACACAAGTTGGCACTTAAAATACAACTTTGTTTCTCAATTTTTATTAAAAAATAAATAAATGAAGTTCAGACAGACTTTTAAAACCACCCACAAAAATGAGGAATACTTTAAGGAAAAGGTCAGTCTTCCTATTGGACATTTTGAAGATAGCTATTCCTCGAGAAAGACTATTTCCTTTTGACTTTGTGAAAATATAAATAAGCTGTAACTGAGATGATATGGTTGAAAATATCTAATGAGCATGTGCAGTAGCTATAGTGCACATCATTATGGATACACAAGATGCTTCAGTGTTCAGTTCTGCTGATTACATGAATACACATTGTTAATATGCAAAATCCTATTAACTCAAAGGAATTTAGCATAATTTTGTAACAGTTCCATTTGTGTTGTCTGATCGACTGGGTCAACAAAATAAAGACAGATTGCATGCTTCTTTACTGCAATACTGCCATTACAGTTTCCTCTGCTGCATTCACAGCAACTAGAGCGTCCCCAGTTAAACATTCTTCGCAACTAAAAATGATACACCACCTAGTGCAACACATGAATATCTACACTGGATATAGGACCATGACACTGCATTCATTTAGGGCATGGCTATACTCCAACTAAACACCCGGGCTGTCCCATGTCAAAAGACTCAGACTAGGGCTGGGGGGCTGTTTAATTATGCTGCAAGCATTCAGGCTCAGGCTGGAGTCAGCTCTGGGACCTTCCCCCGTCACAGGGGAGTGGGACGAGCCTGAATACCAACACCATAATTAAACAGCCCCTTGGCTTGAGCCCTGAGAGCCCAAGTCAGCTGAGATGGGCCAGCTGCACATTTTTAATTGCAGTGCAGACATACCCATAAAGAATAAAATGCTCCAGCAGAGTAAAATGAATTGAATGCATTAGTCCTCACTAATTATTTTTGTATTTAATTATGTCCACTCATTATTTCGGGGGGGGGAGAGGGCCTAAGAGACCCCCCCCCCCAAATAAAAAAAAACACAATCCACACAAATAATATAAGTGATCACATAACATACATAGGGATTTTTGTCCCACAATAATAGGGTATGGGTCACTAGCCAGCTATGCAGCAGCACTTCTCCTGAGGTTTCCAGCTCCCACGTGCTAACCTGCTGTGCCTGTGTTTCCAGCATGGTTTGACTCATCTGACCCTTACAATCATTAGGAGCCTGACAACCACCAACAGTAGATCTTAAGCAAATGCATACATCTGTGTATTTGTCCTTTTCCTAGTTTTTTGATAAGGACACAAAGAGACAGACTACTGTTGTGTTTAATATAAAAGGAGAAAAAACAAACAAAAGGTGTCCAACATTTCATGGCTTATTTATATAATGTTTACCTCACACCACAAGAAATTTCAGAACAAGAAAGAAAGCTGATTCTCAAAGGAACTAAAGCAATCAAAAAATCTAATATCTCTTGCAGAGACAGACCACACTGTCACATACCCTACCCCTTCGGAGAGAATTTATGGTTCCAATTTTGTTACTTCCATCAGTTTTCTTAATCCATCTCTGGATAGGTAGTGTGAATCGTTATGTTGGCCTCCTACCCGGTCATGCTTGAAACCATTGAGTTGTAGTGCACTAGGTGTAGTGTAACAGCACCTAGCAACTTGAGCACTTGTCTCACATTGCATTATGCTACGTCATAGTGGATGGTGATCTATTACAAGTGTGAATCTCTATGAGATAATACCTTAATGCACTGTTTTCCAAAGCATGCAACACGTTCCCAAGTTTGAGCAATGAATTGGCCAGAGTCTCAGCTTTCATGTTTTTTTAAAAAGTTCATCTCAAGCTACTTGGGCTTTGGAAAACCTTCAGTATGAAGCAAAAGTAACCAATTCAGGAGGCATCTGCCTGAGTTTTCAGAGAACCTTTAATGTTAGCTCAGATTGGCTCTATTCATGTTCATTGGAGCTAACTCAGATGCCAATTATGATACATTTAAACATCAACATTACTTAACTACTCCACTATTCAAAGCATGTAAGAAAGGACAGGAAGTATTATATTATAAGCTCTAGTCTAGTGTTATCTGAAGTGGCCTGAGGGCATGGTATAAAAGATATATGAATTAAAATAAGGAAGCTATTAATACCACACTGCAGAGTTGAAAGGGGGTGCAATTGCTTTCATTTTCCTCAAAGGGGACTCACTTTCGGAAATACTACCTTAACGCTTCCAGTGCCCACTTCACAATAAGACATTTTTCAATCATACTGTACCATTGCTTTTGATCCAACTTTCTACTTATAGAATTGAATGTTCTTCTCTTTTCCTCTCTTGGTGCAGGACAGTTCTCAATCCTTTCTGTGACACATCAGTTTGCATTATGAATGGTTTATTAAAGTCCAGACTAATTAACACAGGTTCTGAAAAAGGGTCATCTTTGGGGTATCTAAAGGTGACAATCCCTTGGCCAGATTATGTTTTTTTCCTTTCAGGATTTTTAATTAAGCCTGTCAAAGGTGCTGCAATATGAGAAAACTGTGGAATGAATTTCTGGCAAATCTTGGCTAATCCCATGAAAGATTTCACTTTCATCTTGGTAGTAGAGATGGCACCTCTGCTTTTACCTTTGATACTTCAACTTTCTCTTCCGCATTCCTAGTATTCCCGATTTTTGGCTCCAGAGCTGCCCACTACATGCTGCTGGGGGTTAATAATCAACCCGTGTTAGATATATCACACACTGACCTGACACTAAAGAGAAAATAAAAAGCAAAAAATCCAAACAATCTCTTAAAGAGACATATGACCCTTTCACATATCAATAGTTTGTGGACCAACACAGTGTTAATGGAAATTCTTTAAACTGTGTCTGCCACTTGGCACTAGAATACCAGATACTACAGTTATAGGGGGCCAGATGGATAGAGGCGATTTAGAAAATTAGCAGCATTCCCTCCAGACATGGTGACTGGAATTGTTGTTTGTGCACATCCTCCGTGGTACAGCATTCAAGACTAAAACCTAGACCCTTTGGTTTAAAGGCATCAACTTTATCAAACTGCAAAAGAAGTTTGTCTCTGGCTATGTCAGTAGAAACCCAGTTGGGCATCACTTGTTACATGTCTTACACAACATACCTGAGATAATCACTAAACAAGGCATTAATAACACTAGTACATCAACTGTTTTGAGTTCTGTGTTCAATAGCTTGTACAACTGCCTACCCTTATTGGTAGTCTCACTAGAGGAACCATTCTAATGTCTGGACTACAAATTGACCCCAATTGTCAGCTCAATTGTAAGAGGTGAGTGAAAGTACATAAAATGTCACAATAACCTATAACAATAAATCTTGTGGCAAAGAAAAGAGAGACTGAATTAGTCCAAACCAAAAAGGTCTACTGATATAATTCAAGGACTTTTTTAGATTGTGTCTGGTAAACAAGAACAGTGAGACCAGAAATCAATGAACCAAAATTGGTGCGTCAGAAATTAGGTCTAACTGGTAAACAAAAACAAAAAAAGAGGGGACAGGCTATTCCACCCATCACTCCCTTTGGGAGTTCTCATTCCCATCCCTACCACGATGCTGACTGATTGAAAGACAAGGGAAGTGGGAAGGAGACAGCTTCACTCTTATGGATGCTACACCATAGGACCTCAGACCTTGGCACTAGACATGGCCTGGCCAAAGAGAGGGAGTTGGATGACATCACCAGGGGCTCAGGCTAAATCCCAAGTAACATCTGGGATGTGCAACTATCATCCCTCCTGTAGCAGGCAGCTGACCCTGCTCCCTCCTTGCCCAGCAACAGGGAGAAGCCTCTGCAAGCCCGGCCTGCTAGGAAAGGCTAATCAGCCACCTGGCTGTAGCCCTGGGCTGCAGAGGGTTTAATGGACTTTAATAGCAACAACAACAGCTCTAGCCCATCTTAACTTATTTCTTTTCCTTTCCTTTCCACAAAAAATACAAGTTATTACCATCTAAGACACTGTCAAACATGGAGGTTTTCCTTCTAAAAACCCTCTCCAGCTAAAGAGAAAGAGAGCAAGGGATGTTGTTAACATGAAAGCCTGGCTTAATAATTTACATTTCAAACTCTCCAACTGTTTCTTCTCTCCCCCTGCCCCTCATCCCACTCTGTTTCTTTAATAAAGGGTTAAAAGGATTTTTAATAATGTGTTTGCCATGGTACTAAGGCTGAGGTCTCTGTATACCAAACCCTGAGCCTTGTTTAAAACTGTTTGATATTGGACCATGATTTATATTAACACCTTTTAACTAATTGGGAACATATATTCCATCTGAATTCATACTAAGAAAGACTAAATTTCTTGGCTCCCTTAAAATGATTCATTCCTGAACAGGGAGGAAGCTCCTTGGTAAGGTGGTGAGGGGAAAGTTTAATTACCTATACTGTATCTGTTCCATTATAAAAATGGTGGTTAATATGTTTTTAAAGTACACATTAAAATAATGGTCCAAAGCCACAAAGTTTGCATTTGAATCGGAATGCATTGAAGCTTGAGAGTGTTTGAATCAGGGATTTTTTTTGCAGATCCACTTAAAATCTCATGGTCTCAAACTTTACTGCAGCAATAACTAGCAGCGTCTGTTTCCATCTTAAAATGATATCCCCATTGGCACCCCATGCAGAAGGTCAGCACAAGTCCAATATGTCATATAAGTCAAAACAGGGTTGAAGAATACATAGGCCTTTTGCATATCCTCTGTACAATGACAAATTTCATCCTTAAAGATACTTTTTTTTTTTTACCTGAAATGAAGATTGGCTGTTATAATTCTTTAACTCCTTGTTGGCTCCTCGAAACAACAGAACTCTTGCACAGCTGTCCTGCAAATTGGAGAAGGAGAAACTTGTTAATTAAAATATTTAATAACTAAAAACAGGCTTTACGTTATAAGATTTGGTGGTTATTTGGCATATGTTTTTGAATTTATAACAATAAGTAAACAGCCCAAGAAATATGAAACTCTGTTCCAGTCAGAGAATTTAATTGACTGAAATCATTTTAATTTTCAATACAGATGGAAAATTCTTAAATACTGTAGTTATGGGCACAGTTCAATTTTTCAATATACTGCAATTAGTGTAGGAACAGCCATACTGGGTCAGACCAAAGGTCCATCCAGCCCATTATCCTGTCTTCTGACAGTGGCCAATTCAAGGTGCTTCAGAGGGACTGAACAGAACAGGTAATCATCAAGTGATCCATCCCGTCACCAATTCCCAGCTTCTGGCAGGGATACTAGGGACACCATCCCAATCTTGCATGCAAGTGTAAGTAACAACTAAGGGAACTGCAGTACTTACTGAGATATAAATACCTTGTTAACAATTCAGAAAAAAATATATCGTTATTAAACAAACCAGATTTTATAGCAAAATTAGTGTTTTCAAATTAAACTTTGTATATTAACGGTCATTGGTCATGTTGATACCTTCCAGCCATTGAGTTGTGTTCAAGAAATAAATTATTGTGTTACATGATCAAAGGTACCACAACCTGGACCTAAATAATTAATACAGACAATCCACTAAACAGAGAGGACAGATTGTTACCTCAATTTTATTTTGATTTATCAGCATATATTTCAAACTAAGCAGCTAGCAGTTTTTAATGCAACAGTATATTTAATACAAGTGAATCATAGAATATCAGGGTTGGAAGGGACCTCAGGAGGTCATCTAGTTCAACCCCCTGTATGTCCTCCATACATAAATAACAATACCACAACACAAAACTAATATACCCTGATCTTCTCCCCAAATGATGAGACACCAGATTACATGAGATCAGGTTCTGGTACAGAATATGTAGTTGAAATCGTATCAGTATATATTTTAGTTGAATCCACTGTACTGCACTAATACATTAGTCTGTACTGTTGTAAAATACTACTGATTATAACCTCAGAAATTTTTCTATAGATTAAACATTTTTCAGTACAATTGACTTTTTTTTTATCTATATATAGTATTCTATTTCCACATGTCATCTTTAATGTTCATGTCAGGATTTGTGCTAAACTAGTACACAATTCAGAATGTTTTTATGTTTTCTTGTCAGGTATGTTTCTATTAGCTTGGCTGTGTGTTTTGGATTTGTTGTCATGTTCCATTAGAAAGTTCCAGTCAACAAGATAGTTCAATGTGCTATCTTCTGCTTATAAATACAACAGTAAGTGTGCAGCTACAGATAACAGAGCACATAATTTACTGGTTTTGTGACAAGCCTATAAATCAAATCCTGATTCACAGACCAGTGTACATACGGAGATTGCCCTTAAAAGTAATTTTCCTCATTCTGATATACTGAGCCAGATTCTTGGTCCTGGTAAATCCCTTCTGCCACCCCCTTCAGCACAAAGAGGACTTGTAAGTTGCCCTAAATAGCACCTGGATGCCCCCGGGGATAAGGGTTCCATAAAGATAGATAACATAAAGCCCCTTTTGCCTCCTACTCCCTGTTCTGCTTGACAGGGTAAATCACGCAGGTTGGCTCTGCATTTCTAGTCAGGATTCTAGCACCTGTCACAGAGAGGTAATTTAATATTTTAAAATAGATAGGATGTTAGACAATAGTTATATAGAGAGTCCTACCAAATTCATGGTCCATTTTGGTCAATTTAATGGCGATAGAATTTTAAAAATAATACATTTCATGATTTCAGTATTTAAATCTGAAATTTCATGATGTTGTAATTGTTGGGGTCCTGACCCAAAAAGGAGTCATGGTGTGGTCACAAGGTTATTGTGGGGGCGGGGGCGTTGTGGTACTGCTACTCTTTGTAAAATACTACTGATTATAACCTCAGAAATTTTTCTATAGATTAAACATTTTTCAGTACAATTGACTTTTTTTTTATCTATATATAGTATTCTATTTCCACATGTCATCTTTAATGTTCATGTCAGGATTTGTGCTAAACTAGTACACAATTCAGAATGTTTTTATGTTTTCTTGTCAGGTATGTTTCTATTAGCTTGGCTGTGTGTTTTGGATTTGTTTTGTAAGCTACTCTTACTTCTGCACTGTAGCGGCACTGCCTTCAGAGCTGGCCAACTGGAGGGCGGTGGCTGCTGGCTGGGAGCCCAGCTCTGAAGGCAGAGCCACTGCCAGCAGCAGTGCAGAAGTAAGGATGGCATGGAATGCTGCTGCTGGTGGGCCACGGACTTCAGAGCTGGGCACCTGACCAACAGCCACCCCGCTCTAGCCACCTAGCTCTGAATGCAGCACAGAAGTAGGGTGGCAATACCGTGAACTCCCTAAAATAACCTTGTGACCCTCCTACAACTCCCTTTTCGGTCAGGCCAATTTGAGAAACACTGGTCTCCCTCATGAAATCTGTATAATATAGGGTAAAAGCATACAAAAGACCAGATTTCACAGTCCATGACATGGTTTTCATGGCTGTGAATTTTGGTAGGGCCCTAGTTATATAGTATTTCTTACCTGCACTAAGAACTGCATCAAACCAACAGCTCAGGAGAGCACTTTACAGTGCTAAACAGGGACAGGCAAGGAAGTTACTCAGTCAGAGAGAGAGAGAGTGTGTGTGTGTGTGTGTGTGTGTGTGTGTGTGTGTGTGTGTGTGTGTGTGTGTGTGTGTGTGTGTGTGTGTGTGTGTGTGTGTGTGTGTGTGTGTTCATGGGACCATAATGTTTTTCCAAAGATTTTTACATATTCATAATCAGTCAAGAGAAAATTCAATTGTTATAGCCTAAAGAAAGATCTAAAGATTTTAATAATGTTGATAGGGATTTTGTTTTAGCATGCCCACAAGTGACTCCAGTTTCAAATGCATACCAGATGATGCTAGGCTGGTGCACTGCATGTATCATTCATGTAATATTCACTATTCCATTATGTTCTACCTAGAAAATATGTGAAGTGTGGATTACAAGCTTGCATATTAAAGTTCCAAATTTCCTGACTTGGTCCACAATTTGACCATTGAGGAATTGTGTGTTCTGATACAGTATTTATAAACTGATTATAATTTAATTTTCTGAAGTACCTTAACTAAATTATAAAATAAATGTGAACTGTCTTTCATAAATCACAAAATAGTTCTGAAAATACATTCCCTTTCCCCCATTCCTCTCTTTTTTAAGTTCCTATCCAATAGTTCAACTATTCTGGTTTGTTTCGGGGTTTTACAAATTTTAGTAACTTTGTACTATTTGGGCAATTAATATGTGCATAAAGCCTCAGATGGAGTTTTATAACTCAAATAGAGTTTTATAGCCACAAAACATTGGGACTTAGGGTGTTTTGTAAAATGTGAGAGACTCTGCCTGTGGTACAATGTGCAGGGCAGAATTTCAACACTTTACAGGCCTTTTTTGCTTAAATTTCAGTTTATATATTGGCTATGTTTTGCAATTAAATACATTGGGATTCTAGAATAGTTATTTCATGCCTTTTAAAATTTTGGACATCATTTACAAATGTAATTACAACTGTTGTGTTTTCTGCAATACCATTCCTGCCTTATCAATAGAGCTAATCAAATTTTTTCCATCAAGATGTACCATGAAAATAGTATTTTAAAATAAAAGTTTTCAAAGAATATGTTTGTTATGGTAGAATTTTTTTATAAACAATTTTCCCCCTGTTTTCTCCCCTTCACTCCCTTCCCCCCCCTTTTTATTTTTATGAAAAGAGAGATAAAAAGGAAGAGGGTGAGGAAGGGTTAGAAAACATTTCTTACAGCAAAGAGCTGAATCTATTTAGCCAATAAAGAGGTTAAAAGGTGATTTGATTAGCCTATAAGGATCTACCAGGGGAACAAATATTTAATGATGAGCTCTTCAATCTACCAGAGAAAGGTATAACACAGGGGTTGGCAACCTATGGCATGTGTGCCAAAGGTGGCATACAAGCCGAATTTTAATGGTACACTGCAGGTCCCAGCCGCCAGCCCAGCTCAGCCCGCAGCCGGTCTGGGTGAATGGAACCCCAGGCCGGCAGCGGGCTGAGGGGGCTGGCGGCGGAACCCAAGACTGGCAGCGGACTGAGCAGCTCAGCCTGCTGCCAGTCTGGAACGCAAAACCTTAAATTACAGTGAACTTAGCACATCACTCCTGAAAGGTTCTCAACCCCTGGTATAACAAATCCAACTGCTGGAAGTTGAAGCTAAGTAAATTCACACTGGATATAGGGTGCAAACTTTAATTAACCACTGGAACAATTTACCAGGAGTCATGGTAGATTTTCCATCACTAACAATTTATAAATAAACTAGCATAAGTGCCCGGTGCTGCTCGGGTCAGTCGGAGGTGGGGAGGTGGCAGACAGCTGACACCCTCTGACCAACCCCAACACCCACCCCTCACCCACCCCGATACCTTCCCACCCCCCCAAGCAAACCCAACACCCCCACCTCACCCCCCGACCAAACCCGACACCCCCACCTCACTTACCGTCCCACCAAACCCAACTCAGATCCGTCGCAGGCGGGGAGGGGACCCAGAGCCGAGGGATTCCGGGGACCTTCGCAGGTGGGGGGCAGCACAGAGCTGATGGATTCTGGGGTTCCGTTTGGAGGAGGGAGGGGCAGAGAACTGAGGGATCTCCGGGGTTCTGTTGGGAGGGGAGAGGGGCAGTGAGCTGAGGGATCTCCGGGGTTCCGCTGGAGGAGGGAGGGGCAGTGAGCTGAGTGATCTCCGGGGTTCCGCTGGAGGAGGGAGGGGCAGTGAGCTGAGTGATCTCCGGGGTTCCGTTGGAGGAGGGAGGGGCAGTGAGCTGAGTGATCTCCGGGGTTCCGTTGGAGGAGGGAGGGGCAGTGAGCTGAGTGATCTCCGGGGTTCTGTTGGAGGAGGGAGGGGCAGTGAGCTGAGTGATCTCCGGGGTTCCGTTGGGAGGGGGGAGGGGCAGTGAGCTGAGTGATCTCCGGGGTTCCGTTGGAGGAGGGAGGGGCAGTGAGTTGAGTGATCTCCGGGGTTCCGTTGGGAGGGGGCAGGGGCAGAGAACTGAGGGATCTCCGGGGTTCCGTTGGAGGAGGGAGGGGTGAGCTGAGCGTGTGAGGTGTCTGTTGGAGGGGGGTATTATGACATCATCACCACCTAACCGCCCAGCCGATGTGATTGGCCCTGAAAGACTTTCACCCCTGGGGGGCGTCAGAGGTGAGATCCGAAAATTTTTCGACCCTTACCAGCATCTAGACCCCAAGACCCCTCACTGTACCAAATTTCAAGTCTCTGGCTCAAACGGTGCGGGAGGAGTTCGCAGTCATACGTACATACATACATACATACATACATACATACACACATACATACACCACTTGACTTTTATATATATAGATATTGGATGTTTTTCCAAAAGATATTCTCTATGAATTATTTTGGAGAAATTCTATGGTCAGTGTTATAGAGGAGGTCAGCTTAGATAATCACAATGGTCCCTTCTGGCCTTGGAAACCTGTGAAGAACTGAAAACCCAAAATATTTTCAGATTTTAGGGTTTTTTTTAAATATTCATGGGACAATGCCCATTAAAAACTATTTGCATTTTTCTACCAGCTCAGTTTATCAGTTCAAAAAAGTCTACTTCACATATTTTGGAACCCTTAAATGTTAAGATTATTCCTACCAATGCTACAATTCTTGTTTTTGACAAAGTGCAGTATTGACATTTAATAAAATTTGATATTTACAATTTAATGCAGTTTACTTATGGCTCATAAAATAAACAAAGCTACTTTTTAGCCTTCAGGGGTTTAAGTGAATTTTATAAAGATGTGTGGGCTGTCAGCAGATTCTATGTAATATGTTACCTAAAATCAGATATGTATTAGTTTATTTCATAGTAGCACAGTAAGTAAAAAAAAAATTCAACAGGTTGTATTGTAAAGGAATGTACATGTTATATTTGCATAATTTATAAAATATAGACTAATAATTTCTATTTTTTTCTTGCTAGAATTTTATTGAGAGACCAGAAGCTGTAAAGTAACTTTAAAACAAAAACATATTTACGTCCTAATTTAATTGCCATCCAGAAAGGGGCAATGACTGACAGATTAGAGTATTTCCCAGCAACTCAGGTTAGGTTTAAAACAAAATCAAATGGGTAATGCCTCCACCTACAGGAATTACAGGGTAAAAAGGACACTGTCACTCATTCAATCTTCCCCCTCCACCTCTCTCCCCTTTGCCATAAGATATGGCATCCTTTAACAGAAGGAACAAAGGAATGGACTAGTAGAGATCTATAACAATTACTTACTGGTATAACAACAATCCTGCCAGTAAATAATTATTCATTTTCACACATCCCTGATCAGCCAACCCAGGAAACAGAGAACATGTGGGATATAACAGTGAAATCACAGGACACAAAGGCTCCAGTAAAAGATCCAGAAGAAAAACTTCTTGGCTCAGAAATGTCCACTCAAGCTACTATATGCAAATATTGCAATGTGTGGTAAAGGTTTGTGAACTACAATATGTGAAGTCTCAATAGAAGTTTTTTTGTCCCTTTAATGTTCCACAAAATTCCACCTGGTGTTGATGGACTTTCCTTGATAGCCAGGACATAACACCTTTTGTTGGGGAGCAGCACTTTTCACTAGTTAATGTCTCTCTCCTCTGGTGATTTACAGAGGTTTACAATACAAATGCTTATATATTACCTTGCAATATGGGACACAGATGCTAGAAGTGAGATTCATGTTTGCAGCAAGCCAGACTAATTCCAGTTATGTACTTGTTAGTGTTCAGTTGAGACATGGGGGCCCTGGCATGAACTGGCACCTCGTCTGCCAGCAGCACAATCCTCCACATACTTTTTGCATCAGTTAAGTGTCATTCCAGACTACATGGAATTTAACTAGAACTTAAATTGTTCATAGGCTGGAATAGAGTCCTTGGTGGGTTAGGTAACCAAGTAGTTAGCACACCTAATAACCCCTCCAGGTGGCAGGGTCTTACTTTAATCAGAAGTGCAGTGAGGTCAACAGGTGGTTTGAGTTCCTCCTATTGTGGAGCAGTGGTAGGGAAGCCCAGCCACACACTTGATTAGCATCCAACTGAGGGCCCTAGTGTCTGGCCTCCAAGGTGCCCACTGAATTACCCTCCCTGGGTCACTTCCCACCACTACCTTTCTTCCCCCACTTTCAGTCCCAGATAAGTGAAAAGAAAAGGTAACCAAACTGTCAGTCCCAGCCGAGCTCAGCATATAGTCATACTTCCTCAGGGAGACTTTTCCAGCAGCCTTGTCAGGTAATTTGTCCTCCCCATTCTGAGCTGAGTTGCTCCCTTTTCAATCCCATCTCTACTTAGAGAAGACTCTGCAGGGCTGGAGGGGTGGAGCTACCTGTGCCCAGTACTGTCCTTTAACCCCTTCTAGCCCAGTGTGGGGTTTGTATACCCCATAACATAGGCTTTGTGCTGGCCCTTGTGCCCTTTTAGGCCATGGTCCTATTGATACAGCGGATCCAGACACAGTCATGAGCACTCTATCTAGTACAGCTCTCATTGCCATGTTACCTGACTACCTCAACCCACAAGGACTGGATTCCTAATAGCTAATATAAATTGACAGACGTATATTAAGCCAAGCTGATCTTTGAAAATGTTAAATTATTCCAAAAATCATCTCTTTTGAAAAAATCAAGATATTTTAGACATACTAAAGGAAGTGAGGAAATCGGCTTTGACATGTCTTTTTCAATCAAGTTAGTAATTAATTAAGAAGCAGATGCCTTAACAGATGTTTTACTAGTTATAATCATGCCTCCTTACTTGTGTTTTTCTAATGCAATGTAGCATTCCATGCACAGTGTCCTAACACGGTTTTAATACATATGGTGCTGGAATGTTATAAAATAACCCAGTGTGAAAATAAAAGTACAAAGCCCTGTTTGCCTTAAACAGTAAACCCTCGATTTAACGGACCCCGATTTAACGGACTTCGGATGCAACGGACAAAATTTCCGATGCATCCGAAATCCGTTATTGGGGGCCGCCGGCTCCCGCCCTGGGGAGCCGGGCAGGAGCTGTCAACCCGGCTGCCCGGCTCCCCGCTGCGGCTGGGCGGGAACTGTCAACCCCCCCGCCGGGGGGGTAAAACCTCTATATAACGGACTAATTCGGGTGAGGGGGGTCCGTTAAAGCCAAAAGTCCTGTTATTTAATGATTTTAAAAAATTATTAAATAACGGACTTTCGGCTTTAACGGACACCCCCTCGCCCAAATTAGTCCGTTAAATCGAGGTTTCACTGTACTTAGGAATAGACCCATTGACCTCTCAAAGTTACTTACTTAAATAAAGCAAGAAGGTTTTGCCTTTGAATTTGCATATCCAAATATGCAAAACAATAGGCTGTAAGGAGGGGAGCATATCTGCCAGTAGCAGCTCATTGCTGTGACTGCAACCCAAACATAATGTAGCCAAACTTCATTCCCAACAGAGGACTAGATTGAGAGTTTACTCTCAGTGCTGAGAAAATGTGATGTTCCAATAGCAGCTCTGGAAAGAATCATAGAAGATTGAACTTCAACTTGTACATCCCTCTGACCAACCCTTCTTGAGATCTTGGCAAAATAGGCTACATCATTACCATTACCAAAAGCACCAAACTTGTCCCCATGTCCAGCTAGCTCTGCTTTCTGGTGCATGGAGAGCTCTGACAACTCCTCACTTCTCCCTATGCACTTGCATGCAAGGCAAGAGAATCAGATACTCAACCTCTGCTCTCTGCCTAATGTCTGGATTCAAGACTAGAGTAGGCCATGCATAGCCAACTCAGAGTGATGGATGGCATCTTAATCCCCTTTACTCCCATGCATAGCTACTCACTGCAGTCTGGCCCATAATTATTAAAAGAAGATTTGTCCAAAACAACTGCAGATATACAGACCTATATTTTAAGAGCTACAGCTCTGTGTTCCTTCCATCCTTTTATTTAGTTCACCTGCTCAGGGTCAAATTCTACCATCTTCAACTCATGCAGTTCTTTTGCCAGATGTAAGTAAGGACAAAGTTGGCCCCAGGGTGGGTAAAAATCAATGATTTATTTAAAAAAAATTAAATCAGTTTTTTTATTTAAATCATTTTTTTTAAATAAAATGCTTTTTTGAGGGGAAAAGTATTGAAAGATAGTTTTAATTAAGATACATTATAGCTCAAAGATATCTCTTCATGGAATAGGGATTATAAATTCTAATTCTATAGTATGAGACCATATATTCATGTAATGTTGAAGAAAAGTTTTGTAAATGAGTTCCAGTAGTTCATTGATTAAGGTCCCAATCTTATGGGGCTCCAGAAGCTTCTGATTAGATTATTTACATTAATAATTCTATCTACCCAATGGGACTCAGTGCTCAGTCTAGAAGATACCATCAGAGATGCTTAGTTTTGCTGTTCTCAAACTGTAGATCTGTGGCTCCAGAGATAACATGCTTGTTAGCAGCAAAAATGTTTTAAATAAATAAATAACAAGGGAGGTGAGAAATAACGGACCTCAACCCTATTGTCCCTCTGGAAATTTATGTACACAGAGCCAATCACTTACCTCTCTCTGAAAGTGCAAAGTTTCAAAAAGTTCAATGAATAGAAGATTGTTGGGGGAGGAAAAGATCTGAAAATACTAACAGTGACAATGGAGGTTGAGAAGGGTTTGCATTGATCAGAAGCAAGGAGAAGAAGTCTGGAGTAAATGTGAGAAGGAGGGACAGGCAGTAGAAACAAAAAAGTGAAACTGTCTGAGCAGCATAGTCCAGAAGTCTTGAGGTCTTCCTAAGTGTAGCCTTCACTGATTTGAGATTTACCATACTATTCTCTCACTAGAAGGGAAAATCTATAATGGCAGCAGGCCATAAAAGAGAACACAGCAGAGTACTTACAAGTAGCAGTAAAAGCTATAACAAACTGTGGGGGAAAAAAATTCAAATGTCTAGTCCACAGCTTGGTCACAGACAATGCTGCAAATGTATCCAAGATGAGAAGAAATTTAGAAGAGAGTGAAGAGAGTCCCAAGCTAATAACATACAATTGCAGTGCTCATTTGATGTAGCCAAAGACTACTGTTACAGAATGATTGAATCACAGAACATCAGGGTTGGAAGGGACCTCAGGAGGTCATCTAGTCCAACCCCCTACTTAAAGCAGGACTAACCCCAACTAAATCAATTTAATAAAAAAAAAAAAGGCTAATGTTGAAATTGCAAAATACTTCCATAACAACCACTTTGCAGCAGCTGCTCTGAAAAAAGTGGGAGGAACCAAGCGAACTCTCCCACGAGACATCCGATGGAACTCAGTAGTGGACTGTGTTGAGCACTATATCAAGAACTGGCCTAATCTGATGACAGTTTGTGAACAAAATTGTGAAAAAAACAGATGACACTGTCACAGAAAAAAGTTCTCAACACTGGCTTAAGAGAAATGTTGAATACATGCTGAGTACCCTGAAGCCTATTTCTGTAGCCTTGAACAAAATGCAGAGAAATAGCTGTTTTATTGCTGACACTGTTGAAATTTGGAAGGAACTGAGTGAGATCTTAAAAAGAGAAATATGTAATGAAAGAGTTAAATTACAACCATTAAAAAAACCAATGGAACAAGCACTACCGCCAGCTAATTTTCTTGCACATATTCTCAATAAGGGTCAAACCTTAACTACTGAAGAAGAGGAGTTGGCTTTGACCTGGACATCCAGCAATCATCCCTCCATAATGCCAACTATAATAAACTTCAGAGCTAAGGGTGAACCATTCAAGAAATACATGTTTGCTGATGATGTATTAAAGAAAGTCACACCATTGAACTGGTGGAATTCACTTAAACACTTGGATTCAGACACTGTTGAAGTGATAATCTCACTTTTAATAGCAGTAGCTTCTTCTGACAGTGTAGAAAGAGTATTTTCCTCCTTTGGACTAATTCATTCCAAATTGAGATATTGTTTGGGACCTGAAAAAGCAGGAAAACTTGTTTTCTTTTCCAGATTATGAACAAACAGGACAATGAAGGTGAAGATGACTGAGTTACTGCAGAAGCCAATATTTTAAGCTTCTCATGTTGACCTGGCTGACATAGTAGATTTAATTTTTGTTTTTTAATATTTCATTTAACTATTTTAGTTACAAACAATTCTAACAAAAGCAAACCTGATTTTAAAAACTTGAATGTTTAACTAAATTCAAAAATTCTTGTTTTGTTAAAATATTATATGTTTGCTGCTGAAGCAAAAAAATCCAGAATACACATAAAATTGTGGTTTTTGTTAAATAAAACAATTTAAATGTCTGTCTGGTGATGTTCTCCTCCTAATATAGCATGGCAAGAAAACCCTCCAAATATTAATAGTTAACCTGTTGAGTTGGAGATAATTCACCTCCCAATGACTTCATACATATCTGTGTTAGTTATCTTTGGTAAATGAAAAAAACAATCATTCATTTTTTGATATAGCTGTAAAACTCATCTGAAAAGTTTTCAAAATAAATTACTGTTGTGAAGAATATCTATTAAGGTTCTAACAACCAACACAAATTCACTTTTATGTAGAAATCCATGATTAAATCAAGTCTTCCTGACCAGTAATTTAAATCAAATTGATTTAAATCAAATCCACCCTGGTTGGCCCTATACTAGTGTGCTAATGCGTTTGTTATCTTCCTGTCAAATAGTTATTAAATGCCTCACTGAATTAGAGCCTAGAACACATGCTTAAATTCAAACATCTGAATAGTCCTCTTATGGTCAGTGCGTGCAATGCCATGGAAGTCAGTGAGACTACTCAGATGCTTACATTTAAGCACTTGTGTAAATGCTTTGCTGAACTGGAGAAAAGTAACCTAATCTGTAATAGTTAATCCTACCCAGAAAAACCACCAATATTCCCAGATATATCCCTTGGGACACATTCTGATCTGATTTATTTCAGCATAGATTAGAGCAGGGTTTCTCAAACTGGGGGTCGTGACCACCCGGGGGGTCGCCGAGCGCTCCCCGGGAGGTCGCGAGCTCCTGCCGCCGCAACTCGCGGCGACTGGGGCTGGAGCTGCTGCGGGATCCCCGGGGGCCGGTGGCGGCTCGAGCCGTGATCCCCGGGCGCCGGCTCGAGCAGAGATCCCCGGCCACCGGCGGCGGCTCGAGCCCCGAGCCCGGACGGCTTCCCCGAGCCCTGACGGCTGCCCCGAGCCCCAAGCTCCGGAGGCTGCCCCGAGCCCCGGCGGCTGCACCAAGCCCTGAGCCCCGGCGGGGACCGGGACCGGGGCCGCAGCCGGGAGCCCGCCCGCCCGCGGCGGGGACCGGGGCCACAGCCGGGAGCCCACCCGCCACAGGGAGGTCCGCGCCTGTATTTCTGCTGAAGTATTGAATTCGGCCGCATTTCGGCGGACATGGAGGGGTCGCGCTGAGCCGCCGGAGCCGAAAAAGGGGTCGCGGTCTCAACGAGTTTGAGAACCGCTGGATTAGAGCAATTTCATTGACTTTTATGGGTTTACTCTGGATTTGGGGATAGATCCTACAAGACCTTATGCTAGTATGTTTTCAGAATCTGGCCCTTACACAAGCACTGGAAAAGTTAGAATATAGCCCAATAGGTTAGCAAAAATCCATTCTCAGAGAAGAGTTCAATTTTCTATAATAGATTTTGATAGTTCATGCTGATCTCCAACTTGGTTGTGTGTATTTCCCATCAATTATTAGCAAATAAAGATGCAGACCTGGATCTTACCTGTGTGAGTCGATTCACACCTATGCAAAGTTAATGCAAAATGGTATTAAATCAGAATGGTTATATTTTTACCCACTTTACAGAGTTGTAAATGACTACATAAGATACAAGGCAGTGGAGAATTAGGCCCATTTTGCATAGTCAATGGAAATACTTTTTCTTCAGTAAAGAAAGCGAAAAATACTTATAGCACCTTAGAGACTAACTAGTTTATTTCAGCATAAGCTTTCGTGGGCTATAGCTCACTTCATTGGATACACAGAATGGAACAGAAGTAAGATGAATTTATACACACAGAAAGAAAGAAAAAAAATTGTACATTAGCATACCAATTCTGAGAGGGCTGTTAAATGTAGATGGGCCATTATCATCAGGAGAAAAAAATACCTTTTGAAATGGATTTCTGTGTCAGGTAAATTAACTCAGGAAATGCAGTCAATTAGTGTAATGTGAGAACCATTCGCAAGTCCTATTTAGCCCCTGGTTAATTGTATCCAATTTGAAAATTAATTCCAGTTCCTCAGTTTCTTGTTGGAGTCTGTTTTCGAAGTTTTTCTTTTTCAAAATTGATACCATCAACTCCTCGCTTTCTTTACGGATACAGACTAACACGGTTGCTATTCTTGAACCTTTTTCTTCAGTATTTCTGCAAGTGTTTCTTATTTAATTCTAAATAAAGATTCCGATAGACTCTCTGTAGCTGCCTGGCTGCCCTGTTGGTCTCAATTTTTTCTAAAATTTATTTCCAATGGAAAACTTCACATTTCTGACTTTTCATTCCAATTTGGAATGAAAATTCTTTCATAAATGCAAGATTTTCCACAGTAAGACGTTTCCATTTCAGTTCTACTATACTTCATACATTTCATGAAAGATTTAAAAAAAAAAAACTCCAAAAAAAAAAAAAAAAAAAAGACACAGAACTACAAAGCTATAGAAGAATGATAACTAACCTGGTTATAAAGGGCACAAATATGCAATGCTGTATTTCCTGAGGCATTCTGTGCTCCCATATCTGCTCCATAAAAAAGTAAGTGTTCTAAATGCTGGACATGTCCATATCGGCAAGCCTATAAAGACATAAGTTTAACATTTTCATTACTTTACAGTCTTCCCGTATCAGGTAAATATCCCAATTCCACATTTCTTCATACAAAAATATGCTACAGCCTTCTGGCCTAATTTTCAGTTATTCCGTATGATTCTAGAGTCCCACTAAGAACACCAAGAGACACCACCTCCATTATTCTCGCCCTCTATTTTCTCCCTCTTAAGGTCCACTTTGTAATAACCCTCCTTTCAGTACAGCAATATCTGGTACAGTTCAGTCCAGGGCCAGCTCCAGCATTTTTGGCCCCCCAAGCAAAAAAAAAAAAAAAAAACCCTCTGGAGCACTGGCTGAGCAAAAATGGCGGCCGGAGCAGTGGAAAGTGCTGCCCTAATATTGGCCTGAGTGCCACCCCAAGCACATGCTTCCCAGGGAGCCGGCTCTGGTTATGGCCCTCCTAAGAGAGTGCTTCTATATCTGATGAAGCCAGTCATTACCAAGTGACACACTTCCTTCTCCAAGAGCTGAAAGTGGTGTCTCTGCAGTGTTCCTAGCTTTACTATAGAACAGTTCTGGACCCACACTTGGATCCTCTGCACAGCAGCTGACACTAGATGCCTGGGTTGGCTCCAAAAAAAGCCACCACTTTAAAATGGAAGTAAGATTTGAAATGAAAATAATATTTGGTATAGTAAATATGAAATTGAGCAAGGTAAGAGTCTGATCCATCTCCCATTGAAGTCAGAGATGGGAAAAAACTCCCACTAGCTTCAATAGAGGCCCAATTGGGACATAAGGCACAGATATTGTAAAAAATATATCCCCGTGTTCAAGTTTTCACATTAAAGTAGAAATCAATGGGAGTCCTTGTGTGCATAAAGTTAAATTTGTGCTTAAGAATTTGGAGGATAGCAGGATAACATTAAAATAAATAATTTGGAACTATTTACCTACCAAGATGGGCTTGTTACTCCTATTAATGAGGTAGGAACTGTATACAACAGAACCAAGACAAGATATTTATTTACCTGCAATAACCCTAAGCCTGTAAATTAATATGCTGCATATTTGACTGAAAAACATTTATTTTCTGTTATTGGGCATTAGAATAGAAAATAAAGCTTTTTTGGAAAGGTGACACTAGATGGCACTGAAGATGATCTGATTTCTGAACACTGCTTTTAAAGAGTGAAGATATGTTGGACAATTAGATTAGCCAAAGTCAATGATTTTTCACAACATTGTTTCCTTCTGAATATCTTCCTCCGATGTGTGAGCACAAGAGCTACAAGAGCGTACTTCAGAAATACATATTATATAAAGAAGAGTCAAAATCATTGCAACACAGAACTCAGTAAAAGATGACTGAGATTCAACAATAACTGCAGAGGTCCTGCACAGAGGGTCTGACTTTGATCCAAAGAGACAAAACCTGTGAATTATTTGGGCAGACACATTGCTCAAATTTCAAATACTGAATAGGTGGAATTAATTGATCATTGAATGAGACCATGAATTATTCAAAGCAGTTATCTGTTGAATATTTTTCATTAATGAATAAATCTGAGGGGGAAAAAATCACAGCATTTCTGTCTATCAATTTTAGCAACTTATCTGGCTCCCACTTCAATAATACATGAAAGTCTCAAAATCCTTAATGTGCTGATTCTCATAACACCCCTGTGAGATAGGGAAGTGCTATTATCCCCATTTACAGATGGGAAACTGAGGCTAATTAACCTGCCCTACATCATTCAGTTATCCTATGGCAGGGCAGGGAATGAAGCCAGGCTTTCCAAGTCCCAGGCTAGTGCCCTAACTAGTGAACCATTATTCTTGTCTCTAGTCACAGACCATTCACAAGCAGATGGGGAGGGCGGGGGGAGAGAATATGTGTTAAATAGTTTGCTATGAATTATTTGCACAAGTAGAGGGAAAAATTAATTGAATGAAAACAGAACAGGAAAGATTTATTCTAAAAGGCATCAGAAAGATACTATTCATCAAGGAGCAAATGGAACAGCCATATAGGATGCCCAAATCTATCACTGCAAAATGATAATGTACATTTGTGTTCACAAGTACAGTCTAGATTAGGATAGACAGATACTGAGTTCCAGAATTCAGATGCCTGCATCTCCACTAGTCAGCCAGTAAGTGCAGGCATGCAAAGGACTACAATGTTGGAATCTCAGTTTCTAATCCCAGTTCTTCTACTGATTTACTATATGACCTTGGGCAAATCACTCCACCTCTGGGCTAAAATCAGCCCTGAAATAAGGGGACAGCTCCCATTTAAGCAAACAGGAAATATGACTGTTCATGCAAGAGCTGAATTTAGCCCTCTGTGTCTAATCAGTAAAAAGAGCCTAATAATGCTTCCCTACATGTAAGTGTTTCCACAGACTGCTGTGGCTCCCCCTGATGTCACGTAATGGTGTGCAGGAGTCTTTGCCTCTAGCACCCGATGTTGATCTGCTGTTTGACTCTGTGATTTGCCTGTTCTGTCCACAATTTATCCTTCCAGCTAAATTGTGTCTAATCCAGACCTCTTCTGAAGTAATAAAAGTCCAAATGTCCCAATGAAGAGATCCTTTCATCCCTTTCAGGTTACTCCTAAACCTATCCTCTGCTTTCAGTCCTCAGCCCCTCCCCAACTCATCTCAACAGTCTTTGAGCTGGGAAGAGGGTTATGCCCTTCCTTAGGGCTGGTAGGGAAAACCCAGCCTCACCATCTGGTCTGGTTGTTGGCCCAGAGACCCCATCTTAAGCAGTTAGGTCTGTTCTTTTAGATGTGCTGCTGTTTCCCTGGGCTACTTGCTACCTCCAAACCCCTTTTGCTGCTCCCCTGGAGCCTAATACAGCCTCTCCCCTGGTTCCCAGACCTCTCAGTCTTCTCCCTAGGTCCTCCCAGCTCCTTGTTTCTCCCCTGGAACACCGACCCACTATGCTGCCTCCCTGGGCTTTTCCCCCTTTCCAGGAGCTAAAACAGGGACTAACTCCATCCCTGGGACCCTCTTCAACTTGCCTTCAGCAGGCTCTTCCCAGAGACAGCAGGAACTCTACCTCTTGTGGGCCTCCTTTCTGCTGAGTTCTCTCCTCTCTCTATATATATGTAGTCTTCCCTGATCCTTTCACAGCTGAGGTTTCTAAGGATAATTAAGCCACCAGATCAGGATCAAATGATGGATAGTCGCTATATCAGAAGCAGGGCTTAGCCCATCTCCCCCTTAAAAAGCCACACAGCCTGTTAAACTATCTCAAAGGGGCTCTGTGAAAATTAATCACTAGGACCCGGATTCACAAAGATATCGGGGGTTACGATCTTCAGCCTCAGAAACCTAACCTAAGAAATCACTTGAACTAAAATGGGAGCCACAAAGCGTGAATTAGATGCCTAGATTCCCTAGATAACATGGGGAGATATAGGCACCTAAGAATGACTTTCCCAAAAGCCAGCATGCTAGGCAGAGAGCAGCCTTAACTAGCCAATGGGAGATGTTGATGAGAGAGATGTGCTAAACCCCTCCCTTCTCATGGAGTTAGGTGCTTAAGTCTTGGCATCAGGGGACACCTCTCGCTGCTTGCGATCCACAGCTGGGAACCCCTCTCTTGGTGACTTCGGTGTCTATGCTGTTTCTTGCAAGATGAGTTAGGAACCTTTTTAACCACACAAAAGAGAAATAAGAGCGATGGCATTTCCTCTAACTTTTAGCCCAGTGGTTAGAGCACCCAGGCAGGATGTGGGATGTGGGAACCCAGGTTCAGTTTTCACGCTCTGCCTAATGGGGAGAAAAGATTCAAACTGGGGTCTCTCACTCACCCTCCAGCAGAGTGATCTAAACACTAGGCTATCAGATATTGTGATGCAGGTCTGCCTCAAGTTCTCCTGTTGAAGCTGTTCCACTTTCCATAAATAATTAATTAGTCGTTGGAGCAAGAGGACTGGAGCTCTCTCTCCGTGGATAAATACTAAAATAGCCATTGTTAGCCAAAATGAAACAGCTTCAACTGGAGAGACTATGGCAGTCCCACATCAGAATATCCCATAAGTCCAGTGGCTAGGGACTCACCTGAGAGGGGGAGACCCCAGTGCAAATCCTTTCTCCTCACCAGGCAGAGAAGGGAATTGAACCTAGGTTTTCCCACATCGCAGATGAGTGCTCTAACCACTAAAAGATATAAGGGAGGCAGCACTAACTCAGTTTTTGATGAGGTGTGATCTAGTGGAGGCACTCTGTGCATGCCTACTAGATCTGGCCCTGCAGGTGAGATAGCCATTCCCCCCTATCTTCCCATGGTTGTGGATTCTGCTGGGGTTTAAGCAGGAGATAGGTACCACAATGACTACAGTGAGGCAGTAGTGCCCATGCTGCAAGGCAGAAACATAGATGCCTAGAGAACTTTTACAGTGAACATTTAGGCACCAAGTGAATTTAGGATTTGATGGCAGTTGAGCAGTTTTGTGCATTGCAGTGGCTGCTGGAACTGGGACTAAAGTGCCCAAATTACATACTTAATACCTTTGTGAATCTGGGCCTTAGAAATGACTGTTCTAATAAATGTGTAGAAACCAAGCTGTGATTAATGACTTCTGTACTATCCTAAGTCACTTCACATCTCTCAGAAATGATAATAGATGGGATAGCTTTATACTGCCAACTTTCACACGTCAGAGAGGGGTACTGACATTGTTGCTTTCCGAGCATGGATTGCTCAATTAACTATAATCCAGATGTAAACTTCTTTGATTTATTTAGATTTAATCTTGGATTAAAACTAAGAAGATGGTTTTGGAAAACACAGCCCCATTTCAGAGAGAGAAACGATTACTATAAATGTATTAAGTTGGGTTTTCATATAGAGAGAATTCTTCTTTGAACTTCCAGAGATTGCAGGTGAGACCGTTCTTTGAAAGAAGAGCTTCTCCCTTTCATTGTCACCTAGACTTCTGAGGGAATTAAAAGAAATGCCTACCTACCTCCAATCCACCATCATCACCCTAAAACCAACTATAATGGTGGTTAAATCCTTTTTACTTACTTCCTAATAGAAATGGACCCAAACAAATAACCAAGATCTGAACACCCTGAAACACTGAAAACTTTGCAATTTATACCCATCTCCTGCCAAGAAAAGAATTGTGTACTAAGAAAACTATGAGGTCCTTCTCAGGAAACCTGATTTGACATCCTAGAATATTTGCCCATGAACCCACATAGGTAGATATGATAGACCAATTCATTTTAGCAGAAACCATGAAACTAATCCATACAGAAGACAGACTGAGAAACTAATTGTACCAAACATGGGAAATTGCTGGAATTTTTAAAATATACTAGTGTACTGAGCTGCTTCTGATGCATATCAGAAGAGTCTTCTGCAGTAGCTCTGATACATTTCCTTAGGACTCTTACTGTCGTCCCCCCCCCCTTTTTTAACTTTAATTCTCCCCAAAACATTATCCCCAGGCCACTGGTAATTCTGCATCTAAACGTTCCAAGGGTCCAAACTGGCAAGGTGGTGAGCACGAGCAGATCCAATTAATCTCAGTTGTTGTTCTTAGCGTTAGTCCCACACTATGGCAGGGTCCGCTTTTGTCCACATATCCGCCTCCATTCGGAGCCCGGACAGGACCAGTGATACGACCGGGGTATACTCCAACCAATGTGTCACACCACCTGTTGTTGGAGGCATTTTTTTTTATACCTACTACCAGGTGTTAAGCCTACAGCACCTAGTCTTCCCAGGAGGTCCCCCATCCAGGTACTAGCCAGGCCCAACCCTGCTTAGCTTCCGAGATCAGACGGGATTGGGCGTGTCCAGGGCGGTATAGCCATACATCCAATTAATCTCAGTGAGAGGTAAAAATTCTCAGGAACTCAAAAGGCCTATGCACCATTTACAGCACTTCATCCAGCATGCTGAGGAAATAAATTTTTGCTATAGTTTTTGAGCATGCATACACCTGCGTGCACACATGTGCCCACACACGGAGAGCTTTCTTCATTTCCCATCTCACAACTTTAGCGCTACAAAATGACCCAATATCTGATGTCATAACACAATCTGTGTGCAGTAATCCTTCCAATCCTTTTGCCTAGAGCAGCAGTTCTCAAAGTGTGGGTCAGGACCCCAAAGTGGGTCATGACCCCTCTTAATAGGATTGTTGGGGCTGATGTTAGACAGCCTGTGGCCCAAGCCAGAGGCTCACCACCCTGGGCCCAAGACCGAGGGCTTCAGCCCTGGGTGGCAGAACTCAGGTAACGGGCACCCCGCCTGGGGATGAAGCCCTTGGGCTTGGGCTTCGGTCCCCCAACCTGGGGTCAGGGGCTTTGGGAAGGCTCAGTCTTTGGTCTCCTGTCCTAAGGTCATGTAATAATTTTTGTTGTCAGAAGAGGGTGCAATGAAGTTTGAGAGCCCCTGGCCTAGAGACTAGCCCAGGGGTGGGCAAACATTTTGGCCCGAGGGCCACAACGGGGTTGAAAACTTGTACAGAGGGCTGGGTCAGGGAAGGCTGTGCCTCCCCAAACAGTCTGGCCCTGCCCCCATGCAACCCCCTCAGAATCAAGACCCATCCAACTCCCCTCTGCTTCTTGTCCCCTGATCAACCCCTTCCGAGATCCTCCATCCTAACCACCCCCCTCACCCCCCCGGGACCCCAACCCCTAACTAAGCCCCTCTGCTCCTTGTCCTGGGGACTTCCCCCTTCAGAGACCCCACACACTAACTGCCCCCCAGAACCCTACCCCCTTCTCAACTCCCCCCTGCTCCCTGTCCCAACTGCCCCGACCCCTATCCACACCCTCACCTCCTGACAGACCCCCCCCTTCCCAATTCAACCTCCCCCCTGTTCCCATCCCCTGCCTAGAATCTCCACCCCATCCAACAGCCCCCTATCCCCTGACTGCCTCTGGGACTCCCTGCCCCTTAAGCAACCCCCCCGGTTCCGGACCCATTACCATGCTGGCAGCCAAGCCAGAACTAGACAGGCTGCACCGCTCTCTCGGAGGAGCGCGCAGGCCCGGGCAGCAGGCTGAGGCTCCAGAAGAGCGGGGAGGAGCCGGGAGCAGCCTTCCCCACCGGGAGCTCAGATGCGCGTTGCTGAGGCTCCGGCAGAGCTTGGGGAAGGCACTGGAGATAGAGGGAGGGGCTCGGCTCCTGGCCCTCACCCGCTCTTCCAGAGCCTCAGTGGCACGCGTCTGAGCTCTGGCGGGGGGACAGATCTTGGCCACTCCCCCGCTCTTCCGGAGCCTCCGCAGTGCGCTGCCGAGGTTCCAGGAGACCGGGGGAAGGTGCCCGTGGGAAAGCAGAGAGCAGCCTCCCCCGCCGGAGCTCAGGCGCCCAACACTGGGGCTCTGGGAGAGCAGAGAATGTGGGGGAGGGGCCGAGAGCAGCCTCCCCAGCCGAGCTGTGGCAGGCCGGTGAGGACGGTCTGGATCTGGCCCATGGGCCATGGTTTTCCCACCCCTGGACCAGCCCCTCCTACAGGGAAACACCAATAATGCCAGATGTTATCGGCTTTATGCTGATTTCCTGTTAGCTACATACCTCCTTCCCTTAATACAGTGACTGCACTTAGAATGCCATAATCACCACTTCATTTCATGAATGTTAAGCACATTGTTGCTAAATCCCTTATTTGAAGGTCTTAGAGGAAATTCAGAAGAGGCCCAAGAAATAACAAGTCTAAGTCAAAAAGCATCCTACCAAATCATGGCAAAGAGTTCTGTGGCACCTTATAGACTAACAGATGTATTGGAGTATCAGCTTTCATGGGTGAAAACCCACTTTGTTATGCTCCAATATGTCTGTTAGTCTATAAGGTGCCACAGGACTCTGTGTTTTTGCAGATCAGACTAACACGGCTACCCCTCTGATACTTACCAAATGTGATAGCCCAGGCCAGCTGGATATAGCAGAGTAGCAGAAGGCAGATATTCTGGCCACTGAATCAACAGTGTTCTGTTCCCTCACTGACCAGAGCAGGGACTGCTTCAGGCTAATGAGAACACCTGACTCCAATTAACCTGCAAAGAGTCAGGTGAGGCCATTGAGCTAATTGACCACCTGACTCTAATTAAGGCCTCTCTGGTACTATAAAAAGGGCTCACTCGAGTGAAGTAGAGGAGAGCCAGTGAGACAATGGAGATGATATGCTGCTGAAGGGCTGGATACAGAAGACACACTCAAGCTATTGGTAAGGGAGAAGTGGGAGAGCTGTGGGGAAGTGGCCCAGGGAAAAGTAGCATCTCTGGCAGTGAAAGGTTGGTTGCCAACAGCTGCTATTGTTAGGGTCCCTGGGCTGGAACCCAGTGTAGAGGGTGGGCCTGGGTTCCCCCCAACCTGTCACTACTGAAACACCTCCTGGAAGGGGAAGGCAGGCCCCTAGCAGGACAGGAGGTTATACTGTCCTGAAAATATCCCAGAGAGACAACAGAGACTGTGGGAGTTCTCTCACCAACTGCTTTGCTGGCTTATGATGAAAAGGGCTCAATAGAGAGAGAGAAGGGCTATGTGGAGGGTTGCAGTGAACCTCTGAGGCTAGCATAAACTGCCTGGAAGCGTGGGACCCACAGGGACAAGGTCAGAGCTTTGCCACATATTTCATGTGGATTTCTATGAAGAAAGAGATTATAGGCTTCTGTAATACAGAGACAGGATGCCTATCATTTCCCAAAGAAAGACTCCTGGTTGTGATTGCAAAGCTGAACAAGCTATAACTGAAAAGTAATCATGGTATGCTATTGTCTAGCTCAAGAGATCACCAGAACCCTGAGGCATACTGAGATTAAACAAGGCCCTAAATCACTCTCATGTGGACCAGGTGGCAAATATCTGCCCACCAAATATTGAACACTACTTGAGCAGAGCAGTCACAGAGACCCAATGATGGAGAAAGGGGAAATGTCACTAGAAACTTTTTACCTAGAAGAGAGGAAGCAAAACTCAAATTCTGAATTGGTTCGGGCAAACCACTGAGATACATCCTTCAGTACAGCACACTAAATGATTCCAGAGTGAGGCAGGACTTGTATCCTTATATTACCACCAATGACTCAAGTAAAGATATTTCTGGTATAAAGGAACAAGAAGCATTACCAAAAAAAAAAAAGTGGCATTTGAAAAAGAAAGATCTGGCAATATTTTTTGTAGTGGGGCATTCCTAACAGAATGCTACAATGCAGATTTCCAAGAGTCCACTGAAGGAATGTGCAATACCAGCCAGCTGGAGCAGTAATTTGTGCAACTATGTCCATAGAAACTGTGAAGCTTGATGGCTGCAAAACTCTAATAGACTAGCTATTCACTTCACTAACAGCAAATTCTATGGTACTAAACAAAACAAAAGAAATCCCTGCATATATAAATTGAATATCTTCCAATAAAAGATTTTACAGAATCCCACACAAACACAAAATTCTGGAAAAGCAATCTGTTGAGCAGGCATTTTTCCTGACCTCATGGCCACACAGCAGTAAGGATAAAATCTAATGAGTAATCTTTCATACCTGATGAATCTCTTGCCATCCATTTTCGTCTTTGCAGCTGACTGTAGCATGTTCATGAAGTAGAAGTTCACAGCAATAAGGGTCTCCTCCTACCACAGCGGTGTGGTATAGTGGTGTCAATCCACAGCTATCCTTGTAATTAGGAGATGCTCCAAGCTCTAAAAGGGTCTACAAGTAATTGTAAATGGTGAACATGTCTGAGAAAATAACTAAAGGGCTCTTTGTGTATTTATACCTTTCCAAAATATTGTTTAATAGGTGGCATTTTTTGTTACGTTTATACAAGCTGGCTGAATGGGCTGCAGTACAAACAGCCTCAGAAGAGCTATGGCACAGTGCGCCAAAGGCTCGTGGTAATTCAGTTAATTGGTGCACTATGTGAAGGATCATAGCAGAAGTCCTAGCTTTGATACTCAGGTGGTCTGCGGGTGACAGACTGAGTAGCAAAGACTGTGCACTACCCATCCTGTTATTGAGTTGGAAAATTGGGTGTTTTAATAAAGTTGTGGCTTTTGGCAACTCTTCAATTGCAGTGCGCCTTCTCAAAAATGTTGTGTAATTTGAAATCATGTCCAGAAGGAAGTAATGGAATTTCATAAACATAAGATTTAATCTAGAATGTCAAAATAATCAACAATATCAATTGGAGCAGGAAATAAAAACAAAGGGGCCATTATTAAAAAGATAAAATGTATAATCCGTGCTATTGGCATTCACTTTCAAAGACAAACAGCAATAACTCTACTCCCATTTCCCGCAGACAGATCTTACACCATTTATCAATGCACAAGATTATTGCCATGTCTACATTACCACTTATGTCAGCAAAATGTACAATGCTCGGCATGAAAAAAACACCCCCCTGAGTGACACAAGTTTCACCAGCATATGTGATAGTGTGCACAGTACTATGTCAGCAAGAAAGCTTCTCCTGCCAACATAGCTAACACCACTAGTTGAGGGGGGTTAAATTGTGTCGACCGGAGAGCTCTCTCCCATTGGCATAGAGCAGCTACACAAAAGATCTTACCATGGTGCAACTGCATTGGTACAGCTGTGCCACTGTAAGGTCTCTAGTGTAAACATAAAGTCTGTTTCACCATCACTTCTGAAACATAAGCTTCTGAAATGAAAGGGCCCTTTGTTGAATCCTGAAAGTCAAAAGCCTAGGGGTAAATACTTAAGCAAGCACAAATTAAAAGATCCATTAAGGACAATATGATAATTAACTCCAAAGCATTTTCCTTTATATATTGTTCTGTATAAAATAATGCATAATTTGGCTCTGAAAGAATTTACCTTGAGGGTTACTTGGTTCTTGGCTCTAGCTGCTTTGTGCAGAGCTGTCATTCCATCTTTGGCTCTGAAATCTAAATGTGCCCCTCCATTTTTCAGAGCTTTGATCACTTCTACAGCATTATCATGCTGAGCTGCCAAAGTCAGAGGAGTTTCTAAACACAAAGAATATAATGTGTGAAAAAATGAGGAACTTTAACCAAAAAAAGTATTTACAAATATTTCAAAAATATTTTAATTGTTAGTTTTTAAGTATAAAACATTAAAATCACTGCCCTAAGAATATAAATTATCAACTTACCCCGTTCACATAATGGAACTATAGGTTTTGCTAGGAGCAGGTCTTTAAAGGACAATAGATTTAGTGGGTTGAATTTGGTTTTGTTTATACAGTAAAACCAGAATGCATACCACTTCATGCTGTTGATTTCATTAATCTCTTACCTCCACTCTCTGCATCATGGTAGTTGGGGTCCAGTCCCCGATCCAACATCTTTGTGATTTTTTCCACTGAAAGATGCTGAACATGATCCATACATTTTCTCAAATTAGCCTGAAACAAATAGTGACGATGAAAAATCCTCAGATCGTATGAAGAATATTCCAGCTACAACTGAGAGATTCAGCTGGTATAATAACCATCGCTCCATTAATAGAAATAGAAATAGAAATTAATAGAAAAGTGCCAATCTGAGGCACTAGTTGAGGATCTGGCCCTAAAATTGTACTCAGAGCATAGATTCTATGGAATGCAATGGTCAAAGTTAAAAACAAGAATATTCTGCTAACAACATTCAGGAAAAAATTACTAGAAGTCCTATTCATATAGAAATCAGACGGATAAGATGGAGACAATAATTAATCCGACCTGTAAGGTTGTCTAAAGATATGTATGTCAGTTATAAAACTGGTGATGTACTGAAAACTTGCTGGGTTTATATAATTATATAAAGCTACTTGTAAATTTATGGCAAAGTCAAACGTATGAAATATACCATGCGAAATATTCTCAAATTGTAGTCACTGGACCACTTGCCATCCATGGCCAGTTACTAGCGGTCTGCAGGCTGCTCAGATCTCCTGGTGCAGATCTCCCCCTAATTTTCCAGGTGTTTAAATACATACTTTTCTAAATATAACTTTTCCACTTAAGCAACCGCTTTAGTTATCACAAGGGTGCTTCATGTTGTCCAGTCAATTGTGGGAAGGGAGGCTTTCACATAAGAACTTCTGGTTAGATGTGGTCTACATGAAGAAGTATGAGAACCCCTGATGTATTGAATATAAAATCCAAGTCCTGCAGGCTTTATTCATATAAGCAGTTTCTTTACTTCCGAGGGACTATTCACATGAATAGAGATCTGCAAGATCAATGCTAGAACTATCCAGGCAGCACTCTGTGTGTATTTTTTTAGACTGTCATTACAATCAATAGATTCTAATCAGAGGGTCATTGTGCAGCTGAGGTTAGTACTTTTCTTGCCAGATACTATCTTTCTGGAAATGGATGCTCTCCCTTATCACTAGTAAGTTGCACATACCTTTGTATGAAGCTTGGCCAGCTGTTTTTCATCAAGATTTAATTGCTTATACACTCGCTTCTTGTACCGAAACTGATAGGGAAACAAATATTTTATTTAATTATCAGAATATGGCATCTGTGAACAGTAATGTAGGTTTGGGCAAACTCCAAAGGGCTTGGGAGTACAGTTTAAATAAACAAACAAACAAATAAACCCTAAAATATTAGAATGCTTAGAACAGTACTATTGAAACTACAGTCTTTATAAGCCAAATTCATACCTCGTATAAGCATACAGAAGTCAATGAAATTACATGAGGAATGAGTTTGGCCCCTTGAATCTACACAAATGAATTGGAAATACCATGTGAAGAGCTTTCCCTAAAGACACTTCATCACTTTCACTTCCAGCTGTAGACAGAAAAAGCAATTGCAGGAGTATTTGAAAATTTAAAACGTGCATTTAAAAAAAAAATCAGCAGAACATTTCTGAATCTCAGAAATAAGAGCCATTCCTGAAAATCATTATTCATAAGAGTAGTTCCGTGGATGTTAATGGCACATCTGCTGTAAGGGTTACTCATGTGCATAAGGGTTACAGGACTGGCTTTGGTTCTGCTAAGGCCAGTTCTTATTTTATTTGACCAGTTTGCCTATTGCTAGAGCAGACAGATCAGCTAAAGTTTCATGGGGTCACCATTACACCATGAGAGAGATTTACCACTGACCTAGCACACCACAATTTACAGTTCATTAGAATGCTAAATGGCTGTTCTGTGATTAATTGGCTTTTGTGTAAAATATATTTTTAAACACAGATTTCACCCCCACCTCTCTTCTCACAAGGCTAGCTGGGTGGTATGTATAATACCCCCCTGTAAGGGGGCAGCGTGGAGCTGCAGTGCCCCTGGAGGAGTGCTGAGGGAGACTGTGCTCCTTGCCCATTGTGGTGCATAATCTACTCCATCCTAATGAATGAAGTAGACTCTTTGCTCTGGTCTGTTGGTCCCACCCTGTACACTAGTGGCAGTGTGAGTGCCCCAGAACAATAAGCTTTTGAATGACTATGCAATGTTGGGGACACTTCTTGTGTGCCACTACACAAGGTCCCTTCACTATGTGGCCCATAATCTTTCTTGATTATTTCTGAAGTTCAAAGCTCCCTCTTCCCTTTTTTAAAAAAATATTAGCTTTTTATGGTATTTGTCTCTTTGTGTTCATTAAGATTCTACTGTAACTACTCTTCATGCTCTCAACGTGCTACAATTTTCTCTGAACTGGTAATTACATGTTGTGAATAGAAACAAAAATAGATCTTTGTTTACTAGGTAGAATTCAAAGAGTGCTATGTATTTTTTGGCTGGGGCCTGAATATCATCTTTTCAAGCAGAATATTTTCATCCCTGACATGCCATGTACTTGAATACTGCAGAGAAAAAGGATCCTTTCCACATTCATTGCAGACACAGGAATTCTGCTGACAAGTCCTGTACTGTTAAAACAGTACTGTAACAAGTGCACTGGGGAAAACAGTAGACTTAAATATAGTGATTATTTACTTTGTTCGGGGTTATAGCAGAAATATCAGTGACTGACCCTCAGAATCAACTGGTAGAGTACGTAGGGCTCTGATCTCTCATTTCCGTTAGTTTTACACCAATGTAAATCTATCCATGTCAGACCAGCAAATTTCACTTATTTTTCCTGTCTACTGTAGTTTTTTGGCCTTTCCTACAGAGAAAGTTGAGCAATTATTGGCTCAATGTAGGAAGTATGACATATAAAATGAGAGAGTAATTTGTGAGTTAGGGAATAGCCTTAACATAAAAACATTTCAAGATAATCTCCCGTTTCCCTAATTTTACTCAAAATTTAGATTACTCATGCTGAGGGTTTGTCTGAGCAGTGAGATAATGGCCGGGGTGAGAGGGTGATTTCTAGAACACATTGTGTAGTGCCATAACTGGTTTATGTAAAGCCTGCTTGTGTCCACTAAAAGTTCCCTAAGGCAGTGTTTTCCAAATGGTTGGTTCCACTCTAGGAGTTCTGACATGGTGCACTTAGGTGTGTCCCATATGCCAGGTTGCAATACACACATCTGGGAGCCAAGCCTCAGGACATCAGTGATCTTCTGTTCTACTGGTATGCCTCCTGAGGAAAATCCTGGAACAGAGTAGTGCCAGCCCCACTGGTTTCTAGCATTAAATAGCTGGTACATCCCACCACAGAAAGTCATTGGGCCTGATACTGCAACCTTTGTGAGTAATGCATAAAATACCCCCACTGAAACAAACAGCATTACTTCTGTGAGCAAGGCTTCAAGATTAGCCCTTTGATCACCACTTCCTGAGCACAATTCACATCCACTTAGAAACCTCAAATAAGACTTACTATATATTCATATCATACCATAAATAAAAATGTTTTAGATAGTAAAGCTTTAAAATGATTACAGTTGTTATTAAAATACCTCTAAGGAGGGAACACCTTTATTCACTGGTTGTGGATATTCCCTAAGGAGTCGTTCCTCATCCAAAAATTTCCCATCTTTCCCGTTGCTGGCAGGCTGAAAAAGCCCATAATTCAGGACATCTTTCAAACTCTGATTCAAAGTGCATAAAATTCGTTGTTTTGCTACCCACACGGAAGCTTCAGGGTTAAATCTAATGCATTTCTGTAAAGCCAAACAAAATAACATGTTACAAAACTTGAGAGATTTATAAAGATCATTCTAAAGTAACAAAAAGCCACGTAAGTAATATTGTGAGCCTGCAAAGAGTACACAGGAATTAAAATACAAACACAATATAATATCTTGCATATAAAGCATAAAATTTTGGTCAACCACAAGACAAAATATTCCACAATATTTGGTATCTTTAATTTTCAGGTACATGTTCACAATACTTTACCCAACTTTTTCTAGACAAAGAGGAAGAGAAGAAAGCATATAACTTGAGCTCAAAATGAAAGAGATCAGCTATAACAAATTAAACGAATAAACTGGTACTTGTCTGCATTTCCCTGCACAAGAAGCTTCAAATCTACATTTAATTAAATTCTAAGACAAAGAACTGCATTAACAAGGAGATTAGATTTCAGACATCTGTTCCTTACCAACATCAAACACAGAGGTGCTATAAAAACAGGGCATCCCGAGTTCTTTCTCAGACTTTAGAAATCATATCTTCTTTCACAGATCATGTGTGAATATGCTGCATCTCTTGGTATAACCCAGGGAAGGCAGGCTAATGGGACTTCAAGCACCCTTTTGATTTTGTTTGGTGAACCGTGTAGTCTCCAGCATACTTTATATTTAAATTATAGCAGTCTGTCCTCAGCTGCCTTTGTGGCCGCAGTGATATATGCAGTGGGCCCGTCCTCTTGCCTTGATACACCACTCCCTTCCTCCTACACTGGGGCTTGCAAAGAGCATGGCATAGGGTTGCTATGTCAGTCCCTCTCCTGGCCAGTTAAAGACAGTTCTTGTCCCCTTAAGTTACCCTGCAGCATACAGGGGCTGTTCTGGGGACCAAGAGAAGCACTCCCACTCCCAATAATATTTCAAATACAAGGGGGAAAAAATGCACATAGTAGCCTTAACTGTGACCATAACAATATGAACTCAGCTTTTCACTACGTCATTAATTTCTGTTTAGGTCATTTCTGAAGATCTCTATGTTCTTAACAATTATATTCTTCAATTTACATTTATATATGTAGAGAATAAGCATGAAACAGTACAGAAAAATACAAATCGACACCTTACAGGAAAAGGATTTTTTTAAAACTGATGTATCAACTTAATTTACAGTTTTCTATAGTACTCATCTTTGTAGCATCTGTAGGTTATGTATTTTGTATATTCTCTGGAGATAAATTACTCGTATGTAAAAAAGGATCACTATGGATTTAGTAATGATAAACATGTCAATACCTGACAAGATACCAAGCAGTTCTGAAAGTGTGCACCTCTGATTTCATACATTTAACCAAATCATTCAAATACAGTAAAACCTCCATTTAACGGACTAATTCGGGCGAGGGGGTGTCCGTTAAATCAAAAAGTCCGTTATTTAATAAAAAAAAAAACTGAGCTGTCGGAGCAACAGCCCGCCCGTTGCTGGGACCCGGGCGGCAGCCAGGAGCCGTCAGCCAGGCCACCCGGCTCCCGGCTGCTGGGACCCGGGCGGCAGCTGGGAACCATCAGCCAGCCCGCCCGCTTACGGGACTCGGGTGGGAGCCGGGAGCCGGCAGCCCGTCTGCTGGCGGGACTCGGGCGAGAGACGGCAGCCCGCCCGCAGCCGGGAGCCAGCCAGGAGCCGGCAGCCAGCCCGCCCACTGCCTGGACCCGGGCGGCAGCCGGGAGCCGGCAGTCAGCCCGCGAGAAATGGATTTCAGATGCATCAGACTTGCTCAGAAATTTTGTCCGTTGCATCAGAAGTCCGTTAAATCGAGGTCCGTTAAATCGAGGGTTTACTGTACCTAAATCAAGTTCAAAATTTATTGCAATGATTATTTTCTAAATCAGTTTCTCCATTTGGGGAAATATTCCCATCAGTGAACAAACATTCTTGGATCTTGAGAGAGGCATAAAGAACTTTCAATTCTCCATTAATTTCACTGGGCAATGCAGATACTCAGTTGGTCATCAGCATATCTCAAGATTTTGCCCTATAGAAATAAGAGTTAATAGCAGTATCTGGCCCTGTATATTATTTGTTTGACCTGCTCGCAAACCGCAATTTAGGGGATTGCAGTCAATGTTTGTCTCTGATTCTGCCAATTATTCCTCAAATTAAAGATCAGTTGACACTGACAATTAGGTATCCTCTATTCATCCTTGTTGCCTGGCAAGAAACGTTCAAGCTAAGCTGCCATGACAGCATCCCACAATCCCCCATTTGTTGAAGGAACATGGCAGGCTTATGAAGACCATGTTAAATCCAGTTCTACAATGCTTTTCTTCCACACATGGATCACCGGGAATCACATCGGAGTTTGTTTCTCTTTGCGACTAGTACAAACTGCAGTTTTTTGAGACGTGCTTCAAACACAATAGCTGGACCATGAATTAAAATAATATTCCCAGTGCAGCCTCCCCCCTGCCCTGATTTCTACATAATTTACTATGTGAGCCGTTGTTGAGAAGGTGGCTATTACTTCTCCAGTGCCAGTCTTTTTGTTAAATCAAATGTTTTTATCTACAAGTTTATCTACAAGTTTTATCTATCAAATGTTTTTATCTACAAGTTTTATCTACAAGTTTTTATCTACAAGTATCTGCAAGTAGAGCTGGACTAAGGGCAGGTCTACCCCTAGAACGCTGCACTGGCACAGCTGCACCGCTGAAGCACATAAGTGAAGACACTCCTATGCTGACGGGAGAGCTTCTCCCATCAGTGTAGTTAATCCACCTACCCGAGAGGTGGTAGCCATGTCAATGGGAGAAGCTGTCCCATTGACTTAGCGCTGTCTACATGGAGAGTTAAGTAAGTATAACTACATCATTTGGAGGTGTGGATTTTTTACATCCCCGCATGACATAGTATATACGGAATATACTGCCTTTTCTTGATGTGAACACACTCTCCACTTGCGTAATGAGTGCAACACACATGCAGTAAGGATAACATTCCTCAAATAACAGAGACAATGAACAGAGACAACAAGAAATGACTATTACCATAAATAGATTTCATCTAGACAAATAAAGAACTAATATAGAATTTGAAAAAATAGAACAATTTATAAGCTTCAGTAAGTTTGCTGAAGCCTTTTAAAGGTTTATGATATTTATGCTGCTGCAGCTCACAAAGCATGCTAAAGTTCCAGGTCAGAATAAAAGCATAGGAAAGTAAATTTCACAGAGCTGATGAAAATGTACAAGTTTTTCTATAGTAACATCTTTCCTTATGATATTCAACGTTTGATCTAACATGCACAATGAAATAAAAGTAACGAACACACAGTCAATGTAGAAACAGGATAAGACTTTGTTAAAAATAGAAAATCAGCCATTTACTCAAAGTCCTGAAATTAGCTTTTTTTTTAAGCTGATTTAGTCTGAACTGTGATTCTGTAATGATAGTCAAGAACAAAAACACAAAAGTAATTTGATGCAATTTTGTTCTCCTTTGATTAAGCAGTATAATTTTAAAACATCTTTTCTAAAGTAATTGTGTAGGGAGTGGGGGGAGAGATTGTGTTTGACTTGTAGCTAAAATACAGAATTGAAGATTTGAAATCTATTCCTGGCTCTGACACAGCCTTTAAGTGTAACCTAGGGCACTTAACCTCTCTAAGTCTCAGTTTTCTGACCTGTAAAATGGAAACAATAATGCAGTCCTACCATCACAGGGGTATTTAATATATTGGGCTTACTTTTGATCTGGAGTTAGTTATTTGGAAAATTGGGTTTATATTTATGTACATTTTTTATGAAAATGAGGAAAAATTTTATTTTTGTTGGAAAAACAAACTCAGAACATTTTGGAGGTTCTCTCCCCCCACCCCCCAAAAAGGAACATTTTAAGGAAATCAGATTCAATACTTTCTGCTGAAATTGGGTTTTTGATTAAACAATAATCTTCTATTGAAAAATAGTTGACGGAAATTTTTCAACCAGCCCTAATCTGGAGTAATTGAAAGCTGCATCTGGTCCATTAATGTTTGTAAAGTGTTTTGAGATGGGTAGGACAAGAAGTAGAAAGTGTTATAAAATAGTTTTATTATTGTTACACATCAGACATACTTCATGAACTGAGAGCCCTTCAACACAGCTAGGATCTTTCTAGCACTCTTTAATTGCAAAGGAGCACTGATAAATGGAATTCAAACTCTTTAGTAATACTACAGTTGTTTATTGAGAACTAAAATGTGTGGGAGATGGATGAGGCATGGACAAAATAAAAAACTTAAATTAAATCTACAACAACAAAGTAACAGCAGAGCAGTAGCACCTCATCAACACCTTTATATAAGCCTTTGAAAGGTCACTGCTAAATAAAGTACAATAGTCAGTTTCCACCAGTCACATGAAGATTTTGTGTTGTAACACAGCTATTGGCAGGCAATGCAGTTCTACGAAGGCAGCAAAATGGTCCATATTCACAAAATCCATTTTTGGTTCAGAGTTAATAAATTTAAACATTTTTAAGTGGGCAGAACAGTTGGGCTATGCTCAGGTGTAGGAATCTGCCTGCTCAGATCAGATCAAAGTTCTGGGGCCTAAATCGTTAAACAATAAAAATCCAGAGCCATGCTGCAAAGCACTAATACAATTAAGGTGTAACAATAAGAGTAAACTAACTTGAGGTAGCCCTTTTAATCAAAAGATAAGCTGGTGGGAGCAGGAATGGAGTTCTAGTCATGCCAAGGTAGACTCTAAAACCGGGGTCTCAAACACAGCCTGCAGGCTATTTCCTGTGGCCGCCAAGCTCCACTCAGCTACCACCCCCTAATCCCCCCCCCCAGCGTGCTGTATCCCCGCTCCTCTGCCTACCTCTAGGCGCTTCCTGCAACCAAACAGCTGTTTGGTGGTGCTTAGTGCTTTCCAGGAGGGAGGGGAGAGGAATGGGGAGAGGAGCACTTAGGGGAGGAGGTGGAAAAGAGGCAGGGTAGGGAGGGGGATTTGGGGAAGGGGTTGGAATGGGGCAGTGAGGGGACGGAGTTGAGATGGGGACTTTGGAAAAGGGGTTGGAATGGGGGCGGGAAAGGGGTGGGGAAGAAGTGGCACAAGGATGGGGCCTCATGGAAGGGGTGGAGTGGGGGCGGGATCAGGAGCACAAGGGGGCTTTTGTATCTTTATATGAAAAGTTGTCAGTGATGTGGCCTTCAGGCAATGTACTAGTCCTCATGTGGCCCTCATGATGATTGAAGTTTGAGATCCCTGCTCTAAAATCTACAGTGGAGGACTTACTGCAAGCCATAACAGTAAATATTTTTACATATGATTCATTTAAGTGTCAAATCCAAAACAAAAGTCTGCAGGCTCAGTGCAACCAAGTTCCAGAGTAAAACAGCAAAGCCACCCTGGCTCTCCTCAGCTCCTGCACTTTTCTAGAGAACCTCCTTTTCTTACTCAAGACCTAACACCCCCCAGCATTTCCCCTTGTTAGAACCCAATCATTAAACGGTATACAACCTAATCCTGTACCATACAAGTCAATGGGAGTTCTGTCACTGACTTCAGGGGGAACAGGAGCAGGGGATAGTTGCATATTTAAAGCAGTGTTCTAGAAAGCCAGAGGATTTGAATGCAATTCTCAACTCTAACATAGATTTATGTGACCTTGGGCTTAAATTTTAAAAAGAGCTCAGGGTCCACCATTAGGGCCAGACTTTCAGAATAACCTGGCCACAAATGTCACAGGAGGAATGGCTGGATGCTGAACACTTCCAAAAATCTGGTCTTTATTTAGGTACCTAAAGTGGTTTTGCAATGATGAGGTGCATATAAGTACTTAGTGAAATTTTTGGACAAAACTTTATTTTTCCAAAAAATGCACACTTGGGTGCAAATTCGCATTAAGTTTACCAGATTGTTTCACCCTCTACCCCACACAATCCAAACCATTCAAGATGTGTGTGAATTTAAAATGGTTATTTTTTTCCAAATTTTATTTTCATTTTATTTTTTGAAAAGGTAAAAAACCTCAAATAAAATGAAATGTTTCATTTCAGTTTGAACAAGTTTGATGTGAAGCAAATTTGACTTTCGTTTTACTGAAAAAAAATTAGTTTCGGGTTAACCGGAAGCAAAAAAAAATTTCTTTCAATTTTTTTGGGGTTGGGTGTACACTACAGCTTGAGCTGGTGTAAATTGTGTCACTCTGGTATGAAAAAATTACATCAACCTAAGCACTGGTGTGGACAGCCGTATGTCAAAGAGCGAGCTTCTCCTGCCAACATAGCTGCTGCCACTCACGGAGGTTGGAGTAATTAAGTCAATGGGAGAGCTCTTTCCCCCATTGGTTTAGAGCATCTGCACTAACAGCACTACAGCAGCACAACTTCATCGGTGCAGCTGTGCCAGTGTAAGCTCTCTAGTTATAGCCTAAGAGCCTTCCTGTCAACTTCCAGACTAGGATGGCCAGCTGCCCAGTTTCAACTGGAAAATCCAGTCGAAAAGGAGACCTCATCAGATCTACTGACTGGACACCAAAAAACACGTTACTGCAGGTAGGGAAGGTGCCGGGTCATCACTCTCACCAGCCCCTATTCAGCCAGGACCACCTCCTAGCTGTGTCAGACAGCTGCAGCTCACAGCCACAGCTCCACAGGTGAGTCCCTTCTGAACTGGGTAGGAGGAGAAAAGAGGAGAAGAGCAGCAAGTGATGTGGGGAAGGAAGAAGAGTCGCAAACAGGTGGCGGGGCCTCAGGAGGAAGAGGTTAGCAAGGGAGGTTCTGGCACTACTACTGGTGTGTCCAGTTTTTAAATATGAAACAAAATTGGCAACCCTAGTCCAAACAGGATTTCTATATTCAACTGCTTAATTAAAAAAAGAAGAAGAAATAGTTTCAGCTTTTAACATGCATATACCCTAAATTGCAGCATGAAATGACACAGCACATATCTGCAGAATAGAATTTATCTATATCATCATCACTGAAAATAAAAATTTAAAAAGTGTGATTCCTACTGTCAATCATTAAAATGCTAATTTAGGAAACAGCACTCAGGAAGGCCCAAGATTATCCAGGGAATTAATCATAAACTAGGACAGCTCACAGTCCTAGGTAAAGTCAATCATTAATTCCCAAGAAATTCTCCAAGATGAGATAATTATAGCTATTGTAACAGTTAGGAAGCAGGGAAGGGTGGGTATTTATGAAACCACAATGATCACAACCCCACTAGGGGGCCACAACCCCTGCTGGTCACCTTTAAATAGCACATGAACCCAGATGGACAGCAGGAATGTGGGGTCCCCACAGCCATCTCCAACATCATTATTATGCAAAGAAGTTCCCCAAGCTGAATGTGCTGAGGTGTAGGCATGATGGGATGGATGGCAACAGCAGAAGGGATCTATCCCTACCTGTCTCCTTCTCTCTCTTTTTTGATAAGGTGAGATGAGGGAAGAAATTTTGATGAGCTTCTCACCCTCACCTCAGGGTCACATCCACAAGCTAACAAACAGTTCTCTACAGTGTCATGGGAAGAGAAAACTTAAAACACGTTGAAGTGCTAGGCAGCTTTGGAGAGGACATCTGAATTCTGTTTTCAGTCTCTGTGTTCCACTGTGGATATAGTTCTCTAGCTCTTCTTATTGCCAGCCATTCAGAAACCTTCTAAAACTTCCCTGGTCTGAACCTTCTTAAACACATTTTAGATCTAAGGTCACAGCTTTCATCCAGTACCTATGTGAGACTGACTATATTGGGTGGGCTGCTTGTCATTATAATCTCTTTAGGACAAAAACCCATTCTGGTGTCTCACTTAGGTCATAACTGTGGATGTCAAAACAAAATAGGACATCAGTCTTAGACACAATGAAAATTTTAGCATAATAAACCAGATCTTCAGGTGATAGAAATTGAAATACTCTACTGACTTCAATTTATCCCCAGCTGAGGATCTGGCCAAATAGTTTAAAACCTTATAATGGAATTCCCCTTACCGTTTGCTGTAGGTCAGGTATTATAATTCGTATCACTAATGTGTTGCTCCTACTGTCTTCCATTCTGCTGCTTGGTTTCTCTGATGTAGCCCTGATAGTATCATAAATAGTTTCTTCTTTGGAACTGTCGGATTCAGATTCAACAGAATAATCTGAAAAGCTTTGTGCCATCTCATCTTCACTTGATGTTGGACTGCGAGGCATGTTCAGTTTCTCTCACCTCATATGACTATCAACACAAAACACAAGACAAAAGCCAATTATAGGTAAAGTTTCAAACATGGTTCAGACTGAAGTTTTAGTGTATTTTTTAAACTAATGTACACTTAATGAACTGATCTGTTTTCTCGTACCTCTTTCTCCCTCCCCCCATTTGTATGAGTTGGCAGAGTGCACAGGAATAAATGTGGTTAATGGTTCACTAAAGAAAGAAGAGCAGGGGGAAGTGAGATGACCTTTCTGCCATGTCACACCCAATCTTCAAAAGGATCCAGAACAGATGACAAGAGTACCAAGCTTGATCCTAAATGGAAATGTTGTAAACTGCATTTGGATTAAGTCTGTCTCGAGGTAATAGTTCTCCCAGTACAAACATTACTTTCAATAGAATAATGTAGATATAAAAAGAGCTTCCAAATTAAATGTAATGCTAACAGAATGGTTGTGTATTGTGAGTCTTATCTGTATAAAATGTAGGGATATGACTTCAAAAAAGCTACATTAAAAGAACAGAATGGTCTGACCGGCACAAACTACTCAAATGCAGGCAGTCCTCGAATTTACAACATTCAATTTACGGCAAATGGCACTTATGTTTCTGAATTGACAACGTGATTGATTTATGACAATTGTTTTAGTCTTTACTTGGTCCCACAATAGAGTATATTGCAGTTCTGAGTTATGACGTTTCAACTTACGACACAATTTTCAGGAATCAACTGTCATAAGTCCAAGGACTGCCTGCACATTTCACTGATGAAGGGTGGGGAAGTAGCAAGAAAATTGTCCAAAGAAAGGCTTTTTGGGTGAGACCCATCAGTTTGAATACTGTACAAATATGCAGACTATTTCATGGAAGTGAAAGACTGATAATACTGCAGGGAGCCAGACTTAGTGGATGTCTTGCCCCAAGCCTGTCAATGTCCATTGACACCAAAACTATTGCAAGCCTGGCTACAGCAAGCCTCCAGTCATGCTACATGAATACAGATTTTTGTGATGTTGGCAAACATCTAGTATGGAAAAGGCTAAACCCAAACACATTTTCACTTGTAAACTAAGTAGCTTTGGACCAAGCTGTCTAGCTTTATATTTCTACAGAATCTTCATCAAAGGATCTCATATGCAGAACTGGTAGAAAAATTTCTTTCAATCTTTTTTCAACATACACCAATACCTTTTTTCCAAAATGGAAATGTCCGTTTTCAGATTTTCATTTAAAAAATTGCTTTGTATTTTTTGCCAAAGACCAACATTTTTCAGTTTTCACTTGCCAAAAACCATACATTTTTTTCTGTTTTTCAATGAAAACCCCCAAACAAATCTAAGAAAATCTTCAACAAAAAATATTCTTCATCCATTTTTTCACGGGGGGGGGGGGGAGGGGGGGATCATTTCCCAATGAGCTTTACTCATACTGTTTTGTAAAATACCCATGGTAATTGCCTAAGAGGCAAGCCGAACACAGAAGGTGGAGCAATTTGGTCAAAGTCATCACAAAACAATTCAGTGGGAGAGTTTAGAACAGAATCTAGAAGTCATTGTACCCCAGGCTGTATACTCTCCATACCACAAATGTCTATTGGGTTAACTTCACTATGCCATAAGCTCTCATGGGAGTAGATTTGTCAACAAAGACATTGTGGGCAAAATCCTGAAGTCCTTATTTATATTTGGCTCAGTTTTCTCAGACAAACTCCCATTAACTTCAGTGGCAGTTTGCCTGAGCCAGGACTGAGTAAAAATTTAAGTCCACAGGTCCAAGGTAGATCTTAATGGACATCCTGACTGTGTAAAGACCTCACTATTGGGCCCCAGGGAAATAGTGTATCTGGGGAATGGGTAGAGAAATACAAGAACAACATTTTATTATGATGTTTCAGGATCCAGTTTGAGCCAAATACATTCAACAGTGCTGAGTCTCCATTGCCCAGCACCATGTGCAGTCAATTACACCAGTGCAATTTGAATGCACAGGGGGTGTAAAAGGCTACCATTCTGATTTAACATTTTATGCTAATTTTACAGAATAGCAATGCAAAGTCAGGGCAATGCAAAGTCTGGCCCAATACTTTCAGTTTCATGGGAGATTAATGGCAAACATTGCAAAAGCATACCAAATGTCTAATAGTCTAATGTCATGTCATCCTATTATTGCTGGTCAAGGACAACTCCATTTGGTATCCAACCTTGGGCGACCAGTGTTACTACGGTCAGCTATAAACTATCCTATATAATAATCGGATAGAGAAGTTTGTGTGAAGCCGTCCTGCGCAGTAGAGACGGCCCGGAGGAACGGCATGCTGGGGGTTGTAGTGCCCGCCTGAGGGATCCTCACTCACACGGAGCTAGAGCACCAAGGAGCAGTTATACATATAAAGTTAGACATAGTTGGAGGGAGCTGAGCGAGGGGGGGGGGTCGTTGGAGAGGGGAGGGAGCTGAGCGAGGGGGGGTCGTTGGAGGGGGGAGGGAGCTGAGCGAGGGCGGGGTCGTTGGAGGGGGGAGGGAGCTGAGCGAGGGGGGGGTCGTTGGAGGGGGGAGGGAGCAGAGCGAGGGGGGGTCGTTGGAGGGGGGCGGGAGCGGAGCGAGGGGGAGTCGTTGGAGGGGGCGGGAGCGGAGCGAGGGGGGGTCGTTGGAGGGGGGCGGGAGCTGTGCGAGGGGGGGTCATTGGAGGGGGGCGGGAGCTGTGCGAGGGGGGGTCGTTGGAGGGGGGCGGGAGCTGTGCGAGGGGGGGTCGTTGGAGGGGGGCGGGAGCTGTGCGAGGGGGGGTCGTTGGAGGGGGGCGGGAGCTGTGCGAGGGGGGGTCGTTGGAGGGGGGCGGGAGCTGGGAGGGGGGCGGGAGCTGAGCGGGGGGGGTCGTTGGAGGGGGTGGGAGCGGAGCGAGGGGGGGTCATTGGAGGGGGCGGGAGCGGAGCGAGGGGGGGTCGTTGGAGGGGGGCGGGAGCTGTGCGAGGGGGGGTCGTTGGAGGGGGGCGGGAGCTGTGCGAGGGGGGGTCGTTGGAGGGGGGCGGGAGCTGGGAGGGGGCGGGAGCTGAGCGGGGGGGTAGTTGGAGGGGGGAGGGAGCTGAGGGGGGAGGGAGCTGAGCGGGGGGGTCGTTGGAGGGGGAGGGAGCTGAGCGAGGGGGGGGTCGTTGGAGGGGGAGGGAGCTGAGCGAGGGGGGGGTCGTTGGAGGGGGGCGGGAGCTGAGCGAGGGGGGGGTCGTTGGAGGGGGGCGGGAGCTGAGCGAGGGGGGGGTCGTTGGAGGGGGGAGGGAGCGGAGCGAGGGGGGGTCGTTGGAGGGGGGCGGGAGCGGTGCGAGGGGGGGTCGTTGGAGGGGGCGGGAGCGGTGCGAGGGGGGGTCGTTGGAGGGGGGCGGGAGCGGTGCGAGGGGGGGTCGTTGGAGGGGGGAGGGAGCTGAGTGAGGGGGGGTCGTTGGAGCGGGGAGGGAGCTGAGCGAGGGGGGGGTCGTTGGAGGGGGGCGGGAGCTGAGCGAGGGGGGTCGTTGGAGGGGGGCGGGAGCTGAGCGAGGGGGGGTCGTTGGAGGGGGGAGGGAGCTGAGCGAGGGGGGGTCGTTGGAGGGGGGAGGGAGCTGAGCGAGGGGGGGGTCGTTGGAGGGGGGAGGGAGCTGAGCGAGGGGGGGTCGTTGGAGGGGGGCGGGAGCTGGGAGGGGGCGGGAGCTGAGCGGGGGGGTAGTTGGAGGGGGGAGGGAGCTGAGGGGGGAGGGAGCTGAGCGGGGGGGTCGTTGGAGGGGGAGGGAGCTGAGCGAGGGGGGGGTCGTTGGAGGGGGAGGGAGCTGAGCGAGGGGGGGGTCGTTGGAGGGGGGCGGGAGCTGAGCGAGGGGGGGGTCGTTGGAGGGGGGCGGGAGCTGAGCGAGGGGGGGGTCGTTGGAGGGGGGAGGGAGCGGAGCGAGGGGGGGTCGTTGGAGGGGGGCGGGAGCGGTGCGAGGGGGGGTCGTTGGAGGGGGCGGGAGCGGTGCGAGGGGGGGTCGTTGGAGGGGGCGGGAGCGGTGCGAGGGGGGGTCGTTGGAGGGGGGAGGGAGCTGAGCGAGGGGGGGTCGTTGGAGCGGGGAGGGAGCTGAGCGAGGGGGGGTCGTTGGAGGGGGGCGGGAGCTGAGCGAGGGGGGTCGTTGGAGGGGGGCGGGAGCGGTGCGAGGGGGGGTCGTTGGAGGGGGCGGGAGCTGAGCGAGGGGGGGTCGTTGGAGGGGGGAGGGAGCTGAGCGAGGGGGGGGTCGTTGGAGGGGGGAGGGAGCTGAGCGAGGGGGGGGTCGTTGGAGGGGGGAGGGAGCTGAGCGAGGGGGGGTCGTTGGAGGGGGGCGGAAGCTGAGCGAGGGGGGGTCGTTGGAGGGGGGCGGGAGCTGAGCGAGGGGGGGGTCGTTGGAGGGGGGCGGGAGCTGAGCGGGGGGGGTCGTTGGAGGGGGGCGGGAGCTGAGCGGGGGGGGGTCGTTGGAGGGGGGCGGGAGCTGAGCGGGGGGGTCGTTGGAGGGGGCGGGAGCTGAGCGGGGGGGGTCGTTGGAGGGGGCGGGAGCTGAGCGGGGGGGTCGTTGGAGGGGGCGGGAGCTGAGCAAGGGGGGGGTCGTTGGAGGGGGCGGGAGCTGTGCGAGGGGGGGTCGTTGGAGGGGGGCGGGAGCTGTGCGAGGGGGGGTCGTTGGAGGGGGGTGGGAGCTGTGCGAGGGGGGGTCGTTGGAGGGGGGAGGGAGCTGAGCGAGGGGGGGTCGTTGGAGGGGGGAGGGAGCTGAGCGAGGGGGGGTCGTTGGAGGGGGGAGGGAGCTGTGCGAGGGGGGGGTCGCTGGGGGGGGAGGGAGCTGAGCGAGGGTGGGTCGCTGGAGGGGGGAGGGAGCTGAGTAAGGGGGGTCATTGGAGGGGGAGGGAGGGAGCTGAGCATGTGTTGGGGGAGGGAGCTGGGTGTGGGTTGGGGAGGGAGGGAGCTGGGTGAGGGGGGGCGTGCCTTGGGGAGGGGGGGAGCTGGGAAAGGGGGAGGCATTGGGGGGGAGCGTTGGAGTGGGGGGGAGGGGGGAGAGAGCTTAGCGAGTGGGGGGGGCCGCGAGCCATTTCCATTGGCCCGTGTCCACGGGCTTTTACACTAGTAATTAATAATGAAGACTAAAATATTTGAATTTACTATCTGAAAGCAAGCCAGTTTAATGCAAGACTATTTACAGAAGAAAAGTCTTGGGGGACTATTTTACTGCTTCAGTAAGCTGTAGGTTAATGTGGCTTTCTAAAGCACTTTTCCAAAGTCAAGAGAAAGAATAAGTATTTCAATGAATTACTTATTCATCCACTGATGCTAAATCATCTGAAGCCAAAATATACCAGGTCAGAGCAAAACAGATTAGCTGGTGACAGCTATGAAAACACATTTTTTTAAAAAAAATCACAATTTTTGTCTCTCCCTAAAAATAATTTGAGATGGAAATATATGGAGAAGATTATTCACCTTGTGCAGTAACTGGAGTTCTTTGAGGTGGGTGCCATTCTGGATATTCAACTTTCGGTATACATGAGCCCCCCTGCCTTTGATCAGAGATTTTTGGTAGCAGTGCTTGTTCAGCCTGCTCCCCACACATTCTTGTGGTCACGCCAAGGCTATATGAGGCTATGTGGGTGAACTATCCTCAGGTTCTGCAAAGTTCCCCAAGGGAGATTCTGAAGCATTTGGGTCGGAGGGCAGCTATGGAACACCCACAAGAACACATACCTAGAAGAACTCCAGTCACTGCATAAAGTAACTTCTTCTTCAAGTAGTGCTCCTATGGGTGCTCCACTTCAGGTGACTCCTAAGAAGGCAAGAGGTTCAGTACAGAGTCCAACACAGAAGAGAACTGCACTGCCTGCAGCAGCATCTGATCTTACCGGAGGCACCAAGGCATTGTGATTAGGGAATCACTCCAGCCCCTCGGGAGTGGTGCAATCAGGGGCTCTGTAAAGTTACATTTGCCTAGAGGGGTCAAGGCGAGCTGCCCACCCTGACTCCCACCGCAATTGGCTGAGACTGGCCAGGCTTCACCAGTCCCAGGCAAATCAGCTCTGGGGAGAAAGGTGGGCCCCCGCAGCTGGTGGGAAGCAGAGGCGGAGGTGCACGGGGGTCCAGCCAGGGGCAGAGAGGAGCAGGGCAGTGGGGCCAGAGGGTGGAGAGGATCCCTTGGCCTGGAGAGCCACTGATGGGCGGCGGGGAGCTGGCAGGGTCTTAGGAAGCAGTGCAAGTGGAGCAAGCCAGGGCCCCTTCTCAGCATAGGCCCGGCTCCACTGAGCCACTGGCACCACTGTAAACCCAGCACTGAGTGGGTCAGTGACATAGCAAAGAACAATCCAGCTCTCCTTAATGCCCAGTCCAGTGCCTGAATTATCTGTAGCTAATGTGGCTGCCTGGAATTCATTTTTTTTCTTTACTGAAAAAAATATATTCTTTGCTATCTAGAATGAAGAACAGCACAATATAACTGCATTTTGTGGTAATGTAATAACAATACTTATCTCTTAGATTGTGCTTTTCATCAGTAGATATCAAAGCACTTCAGACGTTAAAGTATTTATCCTCAAAACACCTCTGGAGGCAGTGAAGTACTATTATCCCCACTTTACAAATGGAGAACAGATGCATAGACTTGTCCAAAGTCACACAGGAAACCTGTGGTACAACAGGGAATTGAAGACATGTTTCCCAAATACTAAACCAGTCCCCTAGCCACTGGACAATCCTTCCTCTTAATAGCACATCAGTGGTTGTTTTTAATATAAAAAGGATTACATCAGGAAAAAATACATGTGAAAACATTAGAACTGTGGCACAAAACAATTAAAGCCAGGAAATTCAGTTTCATGTATGTTTGATGTGCTTCATTGGGAAAAAAAAGAGTGGTGAGAGATAAGAGAAAACACAAACCATAATTTGGAATCTCCTGGACTGTTTGGCTAGTGTTAAAGCTTTTGTGTTTATTACTTTTGTTTTTTAAAATCTCTCTTGATTATCTTTTTTAAAAATATTCATGTAAGATTATGAAAGTTATGATATTTAAGTATTGGGCAGGGATGCGGGAGGAGAGCCATGTTACTCTGTACCCACAAAAATAATGAAGAATCCGATGGCTCCTTAAAGACTAACATATTTATTTGGGCATAAGTTTTTATGGCTAAAAACCCACTTCTTCAGATGTTATTTTACCCACAAAATCTTATGCAAGAAATGGGGGTTTTACCCACGAAGGTTTATGCCCAAATAAATCTGTTAGCCTTTAAGGTGCCACCGAACTCCTTGTTGTTTTTATGACATTAAATAAGATCAGAATAGCTCTGATACAAACACATCTTGGGATGTGTATCATTCTCATGTAATCAGGTATAGACATATGTAATATAAATACACTATACACACAAACATACATCATACAAAGGAAATTCAAAAAACTTCAAACCAGTGCAAGTGGAGCAATATTATAATATATATATATATATAATATATAATATATAATATAACCATGGCAATATTAACAGTTAGAATTTTTTATTTTAAGGAGAGAAGTTAAGCCTTCCTAACTCAACTCCTTCCAGTATCATTTCCTAAGTGCCTGAATTATGAACACTGGCCAAATTTTCTCACATACACATACTGGGGGGGAACAATTGTTATAGGGAGGGTGCTGACAGCCATTGAACCAAACTGTGAAGCCTGTATATAATGGAAACCACTTCAATCGAGGGGGTACGGCCGCTTCCCCAGCACCCCTAGTTCCAGCATCTAAGGCACACACAGTAGGAGGAAAGCTCTGCGAGGACTGCCTTACAGAAATCCCCTGACAGCATACCATGGCGGGGATGAGTGAATAGTGCTGTGGGGCAGACCCTAGTATCTGCCACAAATTTTGGCAGTTAGTAGGAGATGAACTGTATGGAGATCCTTCACCTTTGAAACAGTTGTGGCATTCAATTCCATGACTTCTGATGCTACACGAATTCCCCATTAAAGGGGAAGGAAGGAACAGAGAAAAGTTATATTTTCTTTTCTTACTAAGCTCTAAGAGCTAGTGACGGAATGGCTCACACCAGACCCAGCTTGAGGCCACCCATTCCCTGCAACAGTCTATCGAGCCCCTGCCGATCCTGGCTTCAAGGGGTATCCTTGGCAGGGACAGGGAAACAACAATAGTGCTGTAGAAGTAGCAGATCCTCTCTCCTGCCCTTCCCACACAAAGGGTTCCTGTGCAGGTATTGAGGGGGCCCATTAAATTAAATCCAAATTTCTAGCATGCCAGTAATAAAAATGAGCATTGAAGTCCTTGAGTGATATTTTTGATTTTTGAAGGAATGTAGCCTAGGGCTCCATGTGAACATCAACTTCAGAGCACTTTACAATATTGATGAATTAATCCTATACGGTTAGTCTGGTAAATAGATAAATGTTAGACTAATTTTACAGATAGAGAGCTGAGGGTGAAGGAGGGGAAGTAATTGCCTGAGGTCAGGAAAGAAGTCAGTGTCAGAGCTGGGATTCAAACTCAGGAATTACAAGCTCCCAGTCCTAACAAGAGCAGTATGAATTTGATGGAAACATTCACTTTTGCAATAACATTTTTGTTGCTGAAAGGGGACAATCTATCCAAACTACTACTTTCCAAACAGTTAAAAAAAGTACCTCTAGGAACTGGGCTGTACCTGTAGTAATTGGGCTGTGGAAAAATTTGCCATTTGAACAGTAGCAACTGGTGGAAAGGGGGATTTAATAATTAACTTTGAAAAAAACAAACAAAAGTCTCCTTCCTGAATACTCTCAGGCAGCCTTTCTGCCAGTATTCTGAGGAGCGTACTTAGGCTCTGCAGATTTGTCTGACACATCCCATGTTACAAAGCCAACATCTTAAAAGAATATCAGTTGGCACTTCTCCAGTGACTATTGATGCATTTAAAATAAGAAAATAATTCAGATGGATTTTAGGAGAGAGACTGTGGGGAATGGTCCCAGTACATTCACACCTCAGCACACTATGCAGAAGAAATGCCAGTTAGAAGGAGGTTAGAATATGAGATTCATTTTACAGACGTAGTTTCAGGCTTCCTGCTTGGTAAATTAACTGACTGAGGAGAAATATCTTTACTTTAAAAGTCCAGACAACATGCTGAATGCAGATATTAAAGTTTATTGATGATTAGAACAGAGATCTTATGATCAGAACAGTACAGTATGATACAACCCATATATCTTGAATTTATATATAAATACTCTGTTTATAATCTCAGTATGCTGCAATGTGCAAACTGAAATGATCATAGAGAAGTTCAGATAAAAAAGAAACTGATAAATGAGTGGTAGGGTACAGTCTTTCTCCAATGAGTATGCCAATAACCATATCAGGCTATTATTAACAAAGTCTGTTAGTGATTAATGGCCTTATACAAAGCTCACTAAAGTCAATGGAAATAATCCCATTACACACGTTTTATGCTGGTATAACTTCATTCAAGTTACACTGACATAAAATTGGTATGACAAAATGGAGAAGAATCAGGTTCCAAATGTTCAAACAGCACCTGAACAGTGAGAAAAGGAGAGAAATTTAAAAGTCAAATATGTACACAGACATACACTAAATTATTATATTAATGCTGGTATAACAGAGAGATGAAAGGAGAACATGTACAATCTGGGATTTGCAATCAAGTGGACCTGAAATCAATTTACATATAATTTTGTAATTTACCAACTAAGGAAAAGGGTACAGAAATCACAAAGTATGAGAGCATAACACAAGATAATTCTAGATCCCAAGGAAAATTTGGGAAGGTTCTTGATACTATTAATTCAGAAGCTAAATCCTCTAGTAGTCTTCCCTCTTCAGTGGAATCTGATTGGTGTAGTCTCAAAACCACAATCCACTCAAATTCTCACTCTTGAGGATAAAATATCTCAGGCAGCAAAAGTCTTTCTACTTTTGTGGATAAAGGCAGGATGGATACAAATCAATGGTTATTTTTTTCTTCAAAAAAATAATATTTTGGATTTTTTGATTTTGCTGTTTAAATTATAATTTTTTCTTTAAAAAATAAACCTGTTTAATATGAAATCTGAATTTAATACAAAATATGTTAAGGTTTAAAATTATAATCTCTTAAAACATTTAAGTAAAATATAAATATGCTGAATCCACAAGACTATAAAACACTGAGTTAAAAGCTGCTTTTCTTGATAAAGAAATAAATTAGAATCAGGGGGGGAAATGCTTCAGGTCAAGCTTCATAAATAGGACACAATAGGTCATGTACTGTATTAAGGGCTCATTTTGTTTAATAAAAAAATTATATGCTGTTTTGTGTGTTTAATTAAATTCCAGTTACTATTCTAATGCAACTTGACACAAAGCATGAGCAAAAAGTTAATTATCTAGTAAATATGCAGTATATCATTCACTATTTTCTAGCATACCAAAAATACACAGTTAATAAGAATCTGAAAATACTGAGCTATATAATTGCTTGCACGAATGTATATAGTTATAGTGTACCTTTATAGGTAGCAAAAAGATGCACCAAAGCTAGTGATGATTTAATGGTTATATCAGCCAATGAGAATGCACCTTTCTTTAGAAAATAAAAGTAGTACAAACAGAAAAGTTGATTTAAATTGATCTAAATCAAGGCTTTCCGCTTGGGGATTTTAATCATGATTTAAATAGCTGATTTAAAGCGCCTTGACTAAAATCAACCCATCCTGGATAATAGCTTAGAAGAATGCAGTGAAACCAAGAAAAAAAAAGGCGTGTTCTTATCTTCTGTTAGCTAACGCATGGTAAGGGGCCTGTGGTAAAATCCTAGCAAAACAAGGCAGTTTGTAGCTTTCATATGTGATAGCAGATCAAGTTAAAAGACATGGGACAAGTCTACATTTTACCTTGTCCCACTCAGAGGTTAATACAGCTACCTTGTAACTCAAAATAAGAACAAACTCTTTTCCTATGAAGATAAGGCTGAAGAAGGTTAGAGTGGACCTCCACTTAGAAGAGGAAAATATTTTTGTAAATCAGCTATTAATATAACTAGTTCCCAAACTTAAATATGGAAAAGGGGCCAAGTTCCAGTATAACAGTGGCCAAGTCCAAGATCTGAGTTACATTTAAAAAAAAACAAAAAACTCCAAAGGTTAGTTTGGAATCTAGAAATATATCTCACTTTAAACTTACAGCATTGTTAACTCATCTGATAACATTTTGCTTACAACCAACTAGAAAGTAGCAAAATATTAACTGAATTGTCTTTGGGAAAGTCCTCAATCATTCTTTGGACACACACAAAAGTCAACCTCTCACAGAAAGTCTACTGTTAGCAAAGATTTAAAATGTTAGCGGGATGCTGGGGGTGTGGCAGCTTGAAGTGGTTTCCATCATATACAGGGTTTACAGTTTTGTTCGATGGCTTTCAGCATCCCCACTATACAAACTGTTTCAATGCCATTGAATGTTGCAACATTTCATTCATTTGCAGAATCCAATTAATAGCTCTCTTTTTTCACCTTTTGAATTATTTTTCTGTAGCTACAATTTAAATGATCTGTGCTTTTCAATTTATATTATGAGTGTTCATTTATATAGAAACAAGAGTGTGAAACTAAATGTACAACCAAGTTTGGAGGTGGTTTTAGGAATATGGCCGTTTTTCCAGGAGACATTTTGCCTTTGAGGCCAAACTCTACTCTGATAAACAACACATCTTGTGTTTCTTGCTTAGAAAGAAACTGTACCCCATATTTTCATAAGGAATTGAAATAATCTTAAAACATCACAGTTAATCATAAAAAAAAACCTTCAGATAAGGACAACACCAAATAAAATCAATTACCATAAAACAACTTGTGAATGCTGTGTGCCTTCATGCAGCTCAATACAAAAATTCTCAGTTTATTTACCTTGTAATTTTTATTCATATTATCTAGGATACGCTTCAGTCAGGAATATTTGAAGTCCTTCAGTTTTGGCCTTCCTAACTTAAACATTATTGATTACTTGCAATAATCATTTCAAGATTTTTTAAGACACCCAATAATTTGCCAGACCATTTTAGAAGGTTTGACTTAAGTATTTTGTTGACATACTGTGGTTTATATAAGACATTACACTTTGTTATAGTAAACACTTTATCCTTCAAGCATTTTGCACAGGGAATTTCCACTGAAGTCAATATTGGGCTTTGAGATACTGAAAAAAACAACAAAACTTTCTATGTATCAAGCTGAGAAGGCTTACATGCTTCTTCAGAAGACGGCTTCTTGGGATAGCCAGTTTTGCAATTGATCTAGGGTATTAACTTGGGAGGTCATATCACCAACCTCTAAAATGGAATAATACTTGCTTCATGAGTGAAAAGTACTACAAATGCTAGTGTACAAAGTGATGATTCACCAGTGTGGCGCCTCCTCTTGATCATCTGGGAATTAGCTCTTATCCAGTGTATGGATAAGAGCTAATTCCCAGCCCTCTGCAGGCTGGTGTCTTGCCTGTCGCTGGCCCGGTGTCCCTCCAGGACCCCAGCACACTTTACCTCAGGGTTCTGCCCCAGCAGTACCCCCTCACTCTAGGTCTCCCCTCCCAGGGGAACCCCTAACCCTCTAAACCCACCTTGCCTAGGTGACTACTGCCAATCATCATCTACTCCTGCTCACTGGGACAGACTGCAGTCTGTAATGGCCACTCATCACTGATAATGGGTTAGGACTTGCTGCCTTTGCCTACTCCCAGGCTGTCCCTCTGCAGCTCCAGTACCTTTTGCAGGCCTTCAACCAGGCCTGCAGCCTGAGAGTTTACATAAATTCGTGGGGATCATGTCCATTAATGGCCACTAGCCACGATGGGTAAGGAATGGTGTCCTCATCTCTGTTTGTCAGAGAGCGGTGATGGATGGCAGGAGAGAGAGATCACTTGATCATTACCTGTTAGGTTCAATCCCTCTAGGGCACCTGGCATTCGCCACTGTCAGTAGACAGGACACTGGGCTGGATGGACCTTTGGTCTGACCCAGTATGGCTATTCTTATCTAAATAAATATTTTTAAAGGAGACATGTGTGCTGAGGCACAGGAAATAACTTCCTTCCACACCAAGTAGTATTCTTCTTTATCTTCTCATTTGAGAGGATATAACCTAATACCTTCCATTATAATAATCATCCTTGGTATTTTTCAGTGCCTCTCATCCATAGATCTCAAAGCACTTTACAAGCATCTAATTAAGCTTCAACACATGGGCTACCTATATTTGCCCAGTTCCTCATTATAGGCTCCAAGAAATGTTTTACAGACAGATACAACACAGGCAAGAGCAACACAATGCTCTTCCTACTGCCCCATCAATAGCCCCATCTGGAGCGAACAGATTCTTTACTTTCCTGACTCATTCAGTCCTTAGCTTTTCTGCTGTGGTGATCAATACAGGTGACAATAGGGGCAACCTGTCCACTAGAAACTGGATTGGGGCAACCAACTTTTTACCTAGGCCACAAAACAACCATTTGTTTTTGTTTTGTTTTTTAAATACAAAAGAACAGTGTGAAGGGAATTTTGAATCTCCATTTATTCACAGGCTACTGTTATGTATTTGGCTGGTTACTTATGATTCTCACCCATTATGATAAATTTATCACCTGATCCAGCAAGATGCAGCGTGTCCTCCATTCCATTTGTCTTCAGTGGGAACTGAGGAGCGCTGTACCTTGCAGTGTTGGGTTCTGAAACATTCAGTTACTTTTAAAGTTCAGTTCCAGTAACAATGAATATCATAGAGAGGAGGAATTGTGATTTTTTTTATGCTTGAAAAGCAATGACTTCACTGTCAGTAATCAATAATAAATAATTATAATAGTAATATCCCTAGTCCCTCCCTTAGCTATACTCACAATTATCATATGTAGCACATGTAAGATAATTAATAGATATACTTGAATAGAAAACATGACCATTGATTCTGCAAAGTGGCCATGTACCCAACTCGTCATTCTAAAACTTTGAAAAAAATATACAGTTTATTTATCAAAAAGTAAAGAATGGAAGTCATGGTTTACTCTCATTAATACTTCTCTCAAACAAATAGCCCTCTGAAGCCAAAGAGCCTACTTATATCAGTAAAGCTTGCAGAACTGGGCCCACAGTACGCAACAGTTAAATGCATGGTAACACATATGGACTGTTATCTGAGATGACCTTTATTGTTTAGACATAGTATAAGTCTGTAGAATAGAATTAATCTACTATTCTAAACTTTTACTTGAGAATAAAGCTTTGAGCTGTTTTAAAAAAAAGTCTCTGACTTAGGCTCCTAAGACCTATTTTCAAAAGTGCCTTAAGCACTTAGGCTCCTACATCTCATTAATTTCCAATGCTACTTCTATAATACAGCTGGAAGATGTGATTCCCAGCTAGAAAGTATGCTAAAAATAGAAGTTACAGTATCCTTACAGATACTTTTTATGGAGTGCTAGCACTATGCTTGGCACTGTAAAGAACACAGAGGAAAATCAAGACGCTCACAGTCACAAGGAGCTTATGGTCTAAAGCTACATCTACACTACACTATGGTGTCATTCAAAGGTGTGAATAAGCCATCTCCTGAGTGACATAAGTTACACCAACATAAGCGCATGTGTGCACAGCACTATGTTGGCAGGAAAGATTCTCCTGTCAACAGGGCCGGCGACTCTGATAGTTTGGGGGGGGCCCAGCCCAGCCAGGCCCCCCCCAGCCCAGCCGACAGCGGCTGCCCCCCCCACCCCAGCTGGCGCTCCCCCCCCAGCTGACAGCGGCTGGGGGAGGAAGCCCAGCCAGCCTCCTCCCCCCCCAGCCCAGCCGGCGCTCCCCCCCCAGCCGACAGATGGCAGCAGCGGGAGCGAGAGCCCGGGAGTGGAGTGAGCCGCCCTTGCTGTTCCCCCGCCTCCCCTTCTCCCCCGGACTGCGCCGCTGCCGCCAGCCGGGCTCACTGCTCCTGCCGGGGTCAGGCACGCTCGTCCGGAGGAGAGCCGCGCCGCCTCCCCGCCCCTTCCCCACTCTCCAGGTCTGGCGACAAGGGGGGACGACAACGGGTACAGCTGCGTACCGGGGCCCCCCTAAAGTCGGGGGGCCCGTTACAGCTGTACCCATAGTACCCCCCTGTCGCCGGCCCTGCCTGTCAACATAGCTTCTCCTGCTTACAGAAGTGGTTTTTTATGCCAACATGGTTTTTTTATGTTCTATCTCATTAGCATTGAGTGTCTTCCCCAGACACACTACAGTGGCACAGCTGCATTGTACGTGTCGACATGCCCTAAGATGACCAGAAATTCAAATAAAAAATCCAGGAGACAGATTTCTACTCAATGCAGTTTGGTTTGATTTTGTTTCAAAATTCATGGGAGCATTTTAGCACATGCTTAACATTAATCATGTCACACAGTTAAGCACATGTTTAATTGTTCTCCTGAACAGTAATGAACTTGAGTGTGTAATTTGGTGTTTTCATGCATCAGAATCCAGGGGAGGGAGACTATTCAATGTACAAAGGTATAAAAACAGTCTGGGAGAAGGATACAGAGGCAGGTGGCTTGTTCTATGCAAAAGGAGCAAAGAGTGTGGAGGAGGAGGTGAAATCAAATCTGTACGTGGCAGCAGAGTTGTCCAAGGCCTTAAAGGTGAGGTTGAGATTGTGGAACTTGAAGCTGAAGGCGAGAAGGAGCCAATGTAAAGGATACAGCATAGAGAGTGATATAGTCAAGATAGTGAAAAAATTACATTTTGCTCCTGTTGTGAGGTACTTTGGAGATTGCGAGACAAGGCACACACACGTGGTTAAGTAAATAAAGTAGGTGAGTTTATTGGAAGGTCCCGGTCCTGGCGCTGAGGGGGCTTATCAGATCAGCGCGACTGCAGAAGGAGTACCCGGTCTCTTCGGAGCCGTAGCCGGGGAAAAGAGTAAGGAAAGCCCCAAAGATGGCCCACAGGAGTGGGCTTAAGTACACTCACACATTTGCATCTCATACATACTCGTGTCTCATTTGCAAGCAACAAGCTGATTGGTTACACATTTGTTGGTTACGCAGTCCTGCCTTAGTTTCCCCATTTGGTTTACCACGCATTCATTCTCACACAGATGGGGTAAACACTCATGCAGCTGGGAACTGGTTCCCAAACACACACATAACAGCAAGGTCATTCTCAGATAATACCACCATTATGCGCTCTCCTGGAGTTGACTTAGAAACGCAACTGCACTTCCTAGAGATTGCCCGTCACAATATCTTCCGGTCCTAACAGCTCCTTTTGGCTTATACTATTTCTCTCTTTAAATCAAACTTCCTCTTTTGGTAAACTATACTAAGTATTTATAAAAAGTAATTATAGTGAAGCTTGTACTAAAGGCCACCTCCCTCTGGAAACCCAACGTCTTAAGTGCCTTCTTTTAAGTAACCATGGTTTCCAGCACATTTTGTCTGACCTTTAGTTAAAGGCCACCTGTTTTACACAATCAACTTTGGCTGGTCCCTTGGGTGGTCTGAAAGCAGATTTCACCATGGTAGTTTGCGGTCTGTGTTCATTTCCATGGCAGTTTAATTAGGGTCTCTAGTTTTCAGCCTCCATTTGCCAATAAATAAACAAAACAAACAAATTCATAAGTAAATTCCTTTGAATGAGTCCAGCTCATATCTTCCAAGGATCTTAGGCATGTTTCTGTGCTATGCTCTAGAAATGCAACAATGTTAACAAATTAGATGATACATGAAAATTACTGCATTTTGATTGACTGCATGAATACCCTAAGATAAAAGTGTAATAGATTTTTTTCCCCTGGATCTTCTAAAGTATCTACCTCCTATAATGTTAGCTTAAAAAAAATTGCACTACTGAAATTAATGTCCATAACACAAAACTTTTTATATATTTCTGCATTTAATTATATTTATAGTGACTTTAGTACATTTGCAAATGCATTAACCTTCAATTCAGACAATATAAACCTCTCTATTCAATACATTTTGATATTTTCAACCCCTTAACAGAAAATTCTTCAAAAGTTTAAATAGACAAAGAATATAACACTTCTCAATTTATATACAGCCACCATGTTTTATTTTGTTAATGAAAAGACCCCTAAAACAATGGATGCTATAGTTTATCTACAAAACCCTGGACTGAAGATCTTAAAAGTTCATAGCTATCTACACATAAAAGAGTTTGTGTTTTATTAGCTCAATATGATTTTTTTCCTCAACTATTTAAAAGGAGAATTTTACTGTATAAAAAGTTAGCTATTTACAGTTCTCTGTAAGTGAAGTTGAAGAAATACACTACTTTCATTTTAAAAGTGCACTCTCCCTTCTTATTTATACAGTAATAGATAAAGTATAATTCTCTCTCTGAAAAAAGTTAATTTTCCCCTGATATTTTCCCTTCATTACCTGAATAATGTAAGTGTTTTGGGAAAGCATATTATCTTCCAGCCTGTCTGCTTCCAGCCTCTGTCTGTACTTGGCTATGTAAATATCAAAAAGATTTTAATATGTGGAAGGCAAAGGACACAAGGGAATTAAAACAGATTTACAACAGGAGGGGAAAAAACCCAGAGCTTATTGAAGATATTCACCTCGAGTCCAGCTCCCTGGCGTGCAGAATAGCTCAGTTGCTTACTAATTTGCTGTTTGTGCTTATCTGTTTTTTTCCCCATCATTGTCCACAGGGAAAACAGTTTTTGTGATACTTCAAATACAAAGGTAATTAAATTTTATTAGAGAAATGCTGTTTCTGCCTTGTTACATAGATTAGATCAAGGCACTTAACACAAGAAGATTCTCTTTTTCCAGCAGATGGGTAAGCTGATTCCATCATTTGTGGCCTGTTATATATTAAAGTTTTACCTGAACTGACTTCTGTGTTTTTGATTAGGTTCTTCTTTTATTTATTTGCTGCTTAGCCAAAAACATTGTTATTTCTTATCATTTACAGTGTTTTGGTCTGAGCAATATTTTCTCATTTAGGACAAATGAAACTTCAAAATGATACTCTATTTTTGCTTAGTAGGATTACAGATATCTTGAAATTTACTGATTATGTTGAAATTTTTTGATTAGTTGAAATCTAACGTTTTTTCAGAGACAGATGAATTTTAATAAAGTTTTTCTGAAATCCAGGTAGAGTTACATTGGAAACCTGCCCGGTTTCTTGCCAGCTTTCCTACTTTGCTCCTTGGTACCCTGCCAGGTTTGCCTCATGACCAGGAACCCCAGGGCTTCCAAGATCTGCAGCAACCTGCATGTAGACTGCCCCAGAGCCAGGGCTCTATTTCCTTTTGTGGACCATTTTGAATTTTTTTGTTTTCTGTCTGAATTGCAACAGATCCAAATTTTGAAATATAAAAATCCTCCTCTCAGGCCCATCTATATTAGTTAATAATAGAGATGTGTGGAGAAAGATAATTCTCATGCTAATTTCAAACCCAACCACGACACCACTCAAAATATGGGTTAATTTGGATTGTTATTATAACATGTATTGTCTCATCGCTTAGATGCCTCTACTGAGATCCAAACTATTGTGCTACATAGTGTACAAGGCAAGGGCTAGAATATGACCCTTCCAGATTGCTCATGCAGGGGAGTAAGCTGACATCATGAGTGGCAGTGCATAAACTGCTGAGTCACTGATCCCCTTTCTACACAGTTAAGTGGACAAGAATAAGGAGCCAGTCCTGTTCCCCCAACACATTGGTGAGCGCTCCTGAACCAGCATGGAGGGAGAAATAGCTGCACTATGAAAAAAGGCTGGCAGAGCTTACTTCCCTCATGAAGCAAGGGGAAAGCTTTAACTAAATTGCAGCTCATGAGGGTACATCTACACTGCAAACAAACAAAAATGCAGCAGCAAGTCTCAGAGCCTCGGGCTCATGCTGTGAGGTCAAAAATAGTAGGTACAAGTCTGGCTCTTTTGATCTGTGTCCTTATTTCCTTGTGCGGGTATTATAGTTTTGAGAAAGCTTGGTGAAGATCTCGTAGGTGTTGGTCTCTGTCTGAGGGGTTGGAGCAAATCCGGTTGTACCTCAGTGCTTGGCTGTAAACAATGGATTGTGTGGTATGTCCGGGATGGAAGCTGGTGGCATGAAGGCAGGCATAGCTGTCGGTAGGTTTTCGGTATAGGGTGGTGTCGATGTGGCCATCATTAATTTGCACTGTGGTGTCTAGGAAGTGGACTTCCTGTGTGGACTGGTCCACACAGGAAGTGGACTTCCTGTGTGGACTGGTCCAGACTGAGGTGGATGTTGGGGTGGAAGCTGTTGAAGTCATGGTGGAATTCTTCCAGAGTTTCTTTCCCATGGGTCCAGATGATGAAGATGTCATCAATGTAGCGTAGATAGAGAAGGGGTGTGAGTGGATGAGAGTTGAGGAAGCGTTGTTCCAGGTCAGCCATAAAGATGTTGGCATACTGTGGGGCCATGCGGGTGCCCATAGCAGTGCCGCTGGTCTGGAGGTATATATTGTCACCAAATTTGAAATAGTTGTGTGTGAGGATAAAGTCACAGAGCTCAGCAACCACCTGTGCTGTAGCATCATCAGGGATACTATTCCGGACAGCTTGTATTCCATCTTTGTGTGGGATGTTTGTGTAGAAAGCCTCTACATCCATGGTGGCTAGGATGGTGTTTTCTGGAAGGTCACCAATGCATTGTAGTTTCCTCAGGAAGTCAGTGGTATCACGGAGATAGCTGGGAGTGCTGGTGGAATAGGGTCTGAGTAGAGAGTCTACATATCCAGACAGTCAAATCAGATATTAGGAATGGCAATATACAAAAACCTGTAGGAGAACACTTCAACCTGCCTGGACACACAATTACAGATTTAAAAGTCACCATACTGCAGCAAAAAAACTTCAAGTCCAGACTCCAAAGGGAAACTGCAGAGCTACAATTCATTTGCAAATTCAACACAAACAATCTCGGATTGAACAAAGACCTACAATGGCTTGCTAATTACAAAAATAGCTTCTCCTCTCTCCATGTTCACACCCCCCATTCAAATGCTAGAAGAATAACCCACCCTCCCTGATTGGAGATAATAAGCTGGTTCAGCCTAATTGGACTAACCTTTTTACCTCCCACCTGGTTCTTGCCTACTTTTCTATACCTGCCTCTGGACACTTCCACTGCTTGCATCCGACGAAGTGGGTATTAGCCCACGAAAGCTTATGCTTCAAAACTTTATAGTTAGTCTTTAAGGTGCCACAGGACTTTGTTACCTCTGCTATTCCAGACTAACACGGCTACCTCTCTGAAGGTTAAATGAGTTGCCCAAGATCACGAGGAAGTCTATGGCAGCGCTGGCCATTGAAACCAGATCTCCAGGATTCTGATTCAGGGCATAGAAAGATAAACACTCCCACTTTTAAAATTCTACCCAGCCACAAGGTAGGCAAGTTCCAACGCAGGTCCAAAAACACTGGTGAAATTAACACAGTATATCTCTAGCTACCTAGATTTGCTTACTATCTTCAATAACCAGGCTAAGCAATGTTCACTTTTTAGAAGAGAAAAGTACTGAATGAGATTTATGTATATAGCTTGTATGCAGACAAAATAGACTTAGAAAATAAAATAAAATGATACAAGTATTTACAAACAAATCAGGATTTGCAACAAACTCTTTAAGCCTTCACTGGCTTAACTGCCAGATGTAGTTTTGCATTTAACATTAAAAATAAATAACAGACCAGCTTGCACAATGATATTTCCTTAGCATTCCTTTAAGGATAATTCCCTCCTCTGCATTAGACAGAAACCACATGAATGTGCCCAACCCAAGAACGGCAGAGCTATCAGATCAGAGCACCAGATCTTTTCAGTGAGTTACAATAGCTTTAGTTCAGGGATTTAGATTATTCTGAACCATTCCTCCTCCACTGTAGCACATGACAAAAAAAGGTAAATCTATCCTATACCGCAGTCAGCCTACCATACAGCTTCCAGGGTTTTGTCAACATGGTCAAGGTTTAGGTGACCGAACAGAAAACAAAAGCCGAAATTTTGCAAGTGACAAAAGGTTTCCATGCAATTTAACTATGAAAGAAGGTATGTGGTTTGTTTAAGAGTCATTTTTCTTCTCTACCCTTCACATAACACAAGAGTTAAATAAACAATAACAGCAATTTACAGCTCTTTATTTAGTACTTTACATCTGGAGATCCCAGCACTTTTCAAAGGAAAAGAAATATCTTCATCCCCATTTTACACATGGGAAAACTGTTGGTCTCTGGAGAATCCAGTTTGCACTAGTATAGGTGCAACTTTCCACCAGGTGGCTTCTCTGGAGATGTCCCAACCTGAATGAAATTGCCTAATTACCCCTGGTATTATTGTATTTACTTTTTCCATTGAAAATACATAAAATTACATAATAACCTACATAGTTGCATTTTAATACAGTGGATCCCAAAGATATTAACCCTAATTCAAAAAGGTTTAACTTAATTCAATAAAATTTATCTTTATTCCATAAGGTTTGTTCAGGCTATTCCAGGAAATTGTGTCTGTCACACTTTCTTTTCAAGAAAGAAAAGAAAAGACTATAATAAAATTATCAAGCTAATTTGTTTGTCATGGATTTCATGTAGTGTACACAATTCCCACTAGAAGTAGTGCTAATGTCTTAGAGAATTAATTTCTGCCCTCAAAATATATACACATTTTAAACATATGTTTACACATTAAACACAGATCAGATTCTGCAGTCCTGGCTCATGCAAAAGAATTGAGGTTTGCTAAAGTAAGGACTACAGAGTTTGACTGTTCTGTGTCAGGCATTCCCCAATTTGTTTGTAGCATGGACCACATCTTAACGGAGAGATTGGTTTTTGACCACCTTCTCATGATCACACAGACCACTTCCTTCCCATTTGCAATCCCATAACTTTCCTGTAGAAACTACAGTGATTGCTTAGATGTGAAAATTAATATTAGGAAAGTAATGTAGTGCCACCCATGATGGTTAGCTGTAGTATGACGATTGGAAGGTTGCCAGTGACAGCACGGGCAACAACATTATACTGCCCCTTTGGGGGAGTTTGTGGCCTGATTCTACCACTCTTGCAACTACTTGCAAAAGGCGGGCAGAATCAGGAGTTACATTTGCAAAATGCTTTGGAAATAATTTGGGATATAAGTGCAATTTAGAGGTCCTGTTCCCATTTAAGTCAATGGCAAATTGCCAGGCAACTCTTGCATTTTGTATACTGTATTTAAATGTGCTAAAAGAGTTATCCTACAACCAAAGATTAACCTACCACTAGGGCTTAGTCCAATGACTCATGAAAAGCAGGCTTTCCTGGAAATATCCAACCAACAATAGATTCTGCAATTTGTGGAATCCTAGATATCTAAATGCCTCAAAACACAAGCCTTGGTTACACTGGCACTTTATAGCGCTATAAAGCCTCCAGGAGCGCTATAACTCTGTACCCGAACACACTGGCAAGGCACATATTGCGCTAAAAGTCCGAGCTTATAGCGCTACTTGTAAACCACATCTGCACGGGGAATAAAGGCTGTTGCCCTACCACTGTAGTGTGTTATGGCAAGTGTAAACAGTCATTACGCTATAAGTGATCTCTGGCACGCCTCCGAGCCATTTAAGGCAATTGACGAGCCATTTAAGGCAATTGACATCTCTGTGTTGTTTTGAAAACGGCAGGAGGAATGCGGAAGTACCTTTTCAGAGTTTCTCTTTTAACTCAGTAGATAAGCAATGTAAATGTTTACGGAGGGAGCTGTGTGACTGAAATTCAGAGCCTGATAGTTTTCTCTAAGGAAAACTCACTGACAGCCTGTCAGCACGAAGTTCTCTCCCTCCGCATACACACAACAATTCCCCCTCACCCCCCTCATTTGAAAAGCACGTTGCACCCAGCTGAATGCTGGGATAGCTGCCCATAATGCACCACTCCCTGTGCCGCGGCAAGTGCTGCAAATGTGGCCACGCCATCCCATGCTATAGTGCTACACCTATTGCTGTATATGGGTACAGCTATAACCAAAAGCGCTATAATCCTGTAAGTGTAACCAAAGCCACAATCTCACTTACAAAGTTCTCTTACCCTTGCTGCAGAATGTCGGTTATAAATTGCAGTGATCCACAGTACATTCCTTTCTTGATCTTGTTGTTTAAATATACATTTGCCCGAGTATTTTTACCTATTATTGTTACAAGCAAAATGTATAATTAGTATAACAAAGAGACTAGGGAAAAAATGTTTCCTAGTTTATTCACTTAGTCATTGTCAATGTTTCTCTTGTATCATCACTTCCCCCTGTTCTTTGTGTGGACCTTTATCTCAGCAACAGGGAAGACTGACAGGATAACTCAAGGGACAGGTGGAGGACAAGAAATAATTTTTACTCATGTATTTATTTGTAATTGACTAGATTTCATGTTGATGGTACCCCTCTAAAGCCTGATTAGGTGAATTCATTACCATTTATGATTTCATGAAAGAACACTTTAGGAAATTCAAACAAGTGAAATTATAACAGCCTAATCAAGGAATGCAAAGGGAATATAAAAGCGCTTGAAAAACCTTGATTGAAACATGATCTAAAATATTCCTAACAGATCATACAAATTAAGCAAAATCAGACCCCAGGACTACAAACGTAAGCCATATGTAGGTGATGAACATAGCTGACCATACAGGACCTTACATCCAGCCATACAGGTCCTTACATCCAGAAGCAAGAGATACACTGACCAAGCAGTGATGCCTATGGATATTGTACTTTTGGAAGGCTTGGTTCCTTTAAGGGGTTTGGGGAGCACAGAGACGGGCACCACACAACAGAACAATCAGAAATTCAGTGCACTGAAATACATGGCATTTCCTTTTCCCTAGATCAGAGGTGGGGGCAAACTACGGCCCACGAACTAATTTTGCCCAGCCCCGCCCCCCCCCACGAGTTCCCGGTTGGGGAGGCTACCTCTGGACCCCCCCCCCCCCCCCCACTGTCTTCCCTCCCCGCCTTCCCCCCTCTCCCAGAGCTTCAGTGCCCCACGTCCAGGAGCATCCCTGGAGAGTGCTGCAGTGACGTGGCTCCGGGGGTAGGGGGTGAGCTCCTGCCATGCGGCTCACCAGAGCTCACAGCCTCGCCCCCGAGTCTTGCCATTCCCCTGTCCCCTGGAGCCTCTGCGTGCCGTGTCCAGGAGCAGCCCTGGACAACGCTGCAGCAGTGTGTCTCCGGTGGGGCCTGAGCTGCTGCCGCGAGCGGCATGGTAAGGGGGTGGGGCGGTGAGCTCCGGCGGGCCACATGGCAGGACCTCACAACCCCCCCATCCCCGAGCCACACCGCTCCTGGACGCAAGGCGCTGAGGCTCTGGGAGAGAGGGGGAGGTGGGGTAAGTGGCATGGTAAGGGGGAAGGGCGGGATTGGATAAGGGGCAGGGAATTCTGGGGACAGTCAGGGGACAGGGAGCAGGGGGGGTTGGATGGGGCAGAGGCTCTCAGGGGGGCAGTCAGGGGACATGGAACGAGGGGTTGGCTAGGGTGGGGGAGACCCAGGGGTCTGTCAGGAGGCACGGGAGTGGATAAGGGTTGGGGCAATCAGGGACAGGGAGCCGGGGGGTGGAGGTGGAGGGTCCTGAGGTGGTGGTTGGGTTTTTTTGGGGGAGGGAGCATTCAGGGAACAAGGAGCAGGATGGGTTGGGTATTCTGAGGGGGGCAGTCAGGGACAGGAAGTGGGTGGGGTCGGATGGGGTGAGGCCTTCCCTACCCGGCCCTCCGTACAATTTTGGAACCCCGATGTGACCCCCGGGCCAAAAAGTTTGCCAACCCCTGCCCTAGATAGATTTCTTTCATGAAGGTGAAATCCAGCCTATGATTTTTAACCTGAGTCTGTCCCTTTTGTAGTGTCTCTTGTAGTACGGACTAGACCTGGTTCAAATGATGAACCTGGTTACAGATAAACCCAGTAATTCTTCTCCCTGACTCTGAAAACATCCAGATTGACCAATACTAGCCTGAACTACCTACTGGCTCTGCACTCTAGATGAAATCTTGAACCACTGAAGGCAAAGAGGTTTGCCATCAGGAAAACAAAGCTATCAAGGTTAGAATATTTGGATGTGTGTTTATTTTAATGTATATGACAGAGAGAGAAAGAGAGAAACCGTGAAGTTTTGGGGCTCAACCCAGATCCAGGCTGGGATGTGTCACCATCTACTCTGCAACTCTGTGTCCCTTAAATGCTATGCTGCTGTGGCTCCTAGCCCAGACACCAACAATCGCCACGCAGGTAACACCCCGGCTTCTACCACCCAGTTGCTGTTTGCAGAGTGACACTAACACTGCTGCCTCAACACCATCTCCCTGCAGTGTCCAGCCCTCTCCTAGAACACCCACACCATTTGAATTCATAATGAAATATTGCTTATTTTTCTTCTTTTTGGAATTAGGATGAATACTTCTGCTCACTCATTATGATATTCTCAAATCCATTGCGTATTTGAAGATATATATACACACCATATAGATGGAGGTATCATCCATGTAATACAGTAAATTATTTTAGTCTTGTGATAAATAGTGCACGTAAAACATGTCATATACTAGTGGCCACATCACCTTCACACTAAGCCATCTTTCCTAGTGCTTGTATACACAACTTAGAAATTCACCTTCCATGAACATTTTTGCCAGCTAACTTTAATGATTCACATATTCACAGAAATAAATATAAGACAGGCATGAAATTTGCCAACGAGAATTAATTTTAAAATGTAAATAAATTTGCAAAAATGTTTTAACATTATTACCGCCTCTTCTAATTTGCAGTGATATATACCTTGTGTATTTATAGGCACCAAAACTGCAATGTGTAAGCACCAATGCAATCAGCCAATACACCTATAAATGAGTAATAATTACTACAAGAAAATTTTTCAAAGAATAATTCTAAATTCTACCAGTTGTCAGCCTAGAAGTGCCAAACACAACATGCCGGAAATAGGGCTATAGCAATAGATCCACTCTTTCAAACGATTCTCTGGGGAGAGCTGTGAGTGTATCCACCTTTAAGAAAATGAGACTGGAGAGTTAGAACAAAGAATATTGAAAGAGGGGTCTGTTGTGGTAGATAGCACCTCATAGATACTAGACAGGAAAACTTGATTTAGAAACACAGAGAAATTAGCATTAGAGTCCAGCAGACCAAACTCTGCTCTCAAATATATCGTAAAATGATGTTGCATGCTTTCACTTGTGTGACAAGGTGGCTCCTCGGCTCCCTTGACTCAAGTCCTTTGGGGTTCTGGCACGGCAGTGGAGCCCTGACCGGGCTGCACCAGACCCCGTTTTTCTGCTGCTCCTTAGCAGCCCACTCTCTGTCTCTCTCTCTCTCAGGGTCAGGCTCCTGCAGGCTAGGAAAGCTAGGTTCCCCTGGGAGGGACCCTTTGTTCCCTTCCCCTGCTTGCCAGCAGCCTCTCCGTCCCTGCTTCCTCCAACTCACTCCTCTGCTTTCACCAAACTCACTCCTCAAATTCCCACACCCCTCTCTGGGGAGGAGTCTCTTTAAAGGGCTCTGACAGCCTCCTTAACTGGCCTCAGCTGGCCCTGCTTCTGGCTGTGGCAGCCTTGCTCAGCTGGACCCAATTTCCCTGTAGTAACCCTTCTAATTACAGGTCCTTCTGGCAGCTGTCTGCCCTGGGTCTACCACACTTGTCTGTCAGCTTTTCTGAAGCACTCATTACCCTAGTATCTGGGGCCCTGATTGTTAAAGTACACAATTTTAGCATTGTCTTCAATAGAAGCAGAAGCAGGGCCTACATGCTGTGAAAGGCAATTAAGGCAGAATTTGTCCTAATGTGAGTAGCCCACACAATTAAAAATATTAAGAGTTAAATGTTGATGTCAAAGTCCTTAACACTGTAAAAGTCCTTAAAAACTATGAAAAGGGGAAAGGAAAAGGGAAAAGGAAAGGTAAAAGAAAAAAATGACTGATCTCTTATGGTAGGTATACATGGGATTTATTTTAAATATTTTTAATTATTGTCAGTACTACATTTTAAACACTGCATTTGGAAAAGTTTACACGTACCCATTAGTTCTTCCTAATTAAAAATGTAGCTAATTAGAATTTCCCACTTAGCAGGCTTTTGAGGTCTTCTCTGCTGTTTCTCCTCTTTCTGTGTGTCTCCAACCTTTCCTCCAAATTTTAAATCATTTGGTGTCACATTACACCTCATACCATGCACTCTCCAGCATCTGCCTAATGCTAAACTATGTTTGAGAACATAGCAGATGTTCCTCCAGTGCTGTGGGGCCTTTATCACAACCCTGTGTTCCCAAGTGGCACAGGCTCCAGCAACATAAGAGCAGCATTATCAAGGAATGTTCAATAAAAGTCCCATCCTATAGGACTCGGTTCCTCTGACTGTCCAAATTAAATCTAATCTAAATCATTGGTCTTTTTTTCTTCTTATTTTTTTTATTTCTGATTTAAATTTGAAGTTAGTTTGTCCTGTGATGACTGCACTATAAGCAAGCAAAATAAATATATTTATAATATATAACAGATTAAATAGTCACAATTAGGTATGGGAGGTATACATGCAAAGATCCCTTACCTGTTTTAAAATATGTTCTCATTTAGAGAAGAGAGACAAAGATGTATAGAAATGAGGGGGGAACAAAGACAAACATAGGAAAAAGAAACATGAAAACGACACACAATGAAGAAAAGTAAATGGGCAGGCTGGGAAGGCAGTCCGAAGAGAAGATATCAAGGAGGATGGAATATGTATTCAGGGAACTTTCACGTGTAAAGTCAGTGGGGGCCCTGCACTGGCGCAGCAGAAGTTGCAAGACTGGGGTGTAAATGATCGATCATATTCAAATACAAAAGTCACTCAAATTCTTGACTAACCTCAACTTCAGCTGTGTACAATCAGTGTACAATTAACTCAGAAAAAAGATTAATTAGTTTAAAAATTTCAGTCATTTCCAAATGGTGGATAGCCCTTAAACCCAGCTATTAGGAAAGTTTAATGTTAGTTTACTCTTGTACTCTGTAATGTAAACAAAGTGGTGGTAGTGGAAAGAGGGGAAGTATATTTGAAGATATATTAAAACCCTTTTTCTTTTAGAGTTAGCCTGAAAACTGTTCTGCTGTAAGACCAGTTTTGTTATCCACCTCAAATTTAAGCAGGTGAAAACAAACAGTACATTTTCCTCTAGGGCAGGGGTCTCGAACTCAAATGACCACGAGGGCCGCATGAGGACTAGTGCACTGGCTCGAGGGCCGCACCACTGACACACACACACACACACCCTCGCTGCCCCCCCACTCCACCCCTTCCATGAGGACTAGTGCACTGGCCCGAGGGCCGCACCACTGACACACACCCCGCCCTTGCTGCCCGCCCCCACTCCACCCCTTCCAAGAGGTCCCACCCCTGCCCCACCTCCTCCTCTGAGCACGCAGCTCCCCATTCCCTCCTGGAAAGCACTAGGCACCACCAACAGCTGTTTGGCAAACAAAGCAAGAGCAATCTAGGAAGTCCAGAGCTAGAAACACACGCGGCCCAGCCAGGCAGCAGAGAAGCCTCCACTTCTGGCCCCTCCGTCCTGCAAACTGCTATGGGGGAATCGGGGGGGGGGGGGGGCGCCAGGAAGCTTGGCGGGCCGCAGGGAAGGGCTTTGCCCTGCTCTAGGGTTTTATTTTTGCAGAGGGATACTCCCAATCCAATTTTATTAACTCTGCTGCTGCTGCATGCCTTGAAATCAATGCTGAGATCCTTAGTGTATAATAGAGGAAAGAAAACCACAGACATGAATAAACACCAATGATTTGTCTGAAATAGCACCTGATCGACAAACTTACCAGTTAGCACAGACATGGAGAGCAGCTACATCGAGTTCATCAGAATCTAAATCTCTTTCATTTCAGCTTTCTGTAAAAGGTACAGAGAGGCACAAAGAATGACACAGAGAGAAAAAAAATCAGCAGGCCACTCCTACTTTCTAAGATCTGTTTATAAAACAGGATGATTCACGGCACAAGAGAGCTAATGGCATGTTATACTGTAAAACACTGAGACAACTGTATATCACACCACTCATCTCAAAAATCACACCGAGTCCTATTATTGAAATATTACACACAAACTCTTAAGGGAAGGCCCTTAATCTTCATTTTGTGTCTGGTACAGCATGGAGTACATTCTTGCATATATTACAAAGTAACAACAGGTGGGGCGAGGAATTTGTATTCAGCAGTGGATTGAGATTAGGTTGAGGTTTTGGTTCTAGGCTGAATCAGAGCTAGCAAACTCAGAATTGACAATGCTACATTCTTGTGAGCTGTACTTGTGATACATATGCCAAGATTTCAGCCCATAGGTGCTGGAACTAGAGGTGCTGGGGATGCTGCCACACACCCTCTCACTTAAAGTGGCTTCCATCCATGTAGAGTTTACAGTTTGGCTCTCAGCAACCCCACTATACATTTTTTTCCAGCATTCCTGCCACTGGAACCAGGCAATAGACTGCTTCTGATTTGGAACCTGGTCATGCTCTCAGCTGCACAGAATAACTACACTGACCTCAGAAGGGTTTTGAGACTGTAAAATCAGTGTGAAAACAGAAACAGGCTATATATCTTTACACTGAGAAGACACTTTCTGACCTAGTGAGCAATTGTTTCTTTAAAGCAGCTTTTCTTCTACTGTAAATTGATCAATCCTTTCTGAGAATTCACAAAATCCTCCTTTTTTTTTTAAGATGCAGAAAGCGTGAAGCAGCCTTTTACTTTTTCAGAAGATTTACAATTAAAAAACACCAAACCCAAAACTAAACAGTGAATTGTTACTAGTCCCATTGATTTCAGTGGGGCTACCTGCAAAATAAGGTGTGACAACATGAATAAGAATGGTAGAATCTGGCCCATAAGAACTCCCCACTACAGTGGTCAATTGCCTTAGGTAACTATGTAAGAAAGTTCATTTAGATAACCTCAGTTTATGCAGGATTTTAAGGCATTTCCTACAGTAAGTATAGTTAATACTACAGCTAATGAGGCAACTTTCTCTGATTACTGCAGGTACAATTAGATAGCTTTTTAGGAACACTGTAGTATCTGAGATTCAAGTTTTATCATCATCTTTCTTTTGCCCTGATGTAGTACTAGTGGGTTATAAACCCACAGAGATGGGATCTGTTATGTATTCATGAAAAAAATAATCTTATTACTCAGGGTGATGGTAATTCGGGGTGCAGTACAGACCAGTGTAGGATTATGTTGCTACCTACTTGGTAATCCTAAGTGTCTCACAAAACATTACTACTATAGCTCCCTACCTGGGCCTCTCACAACCAGCCTACCAGCATGCAGGTTGCACCCTGACTGTGTGCTAGACAGCCTGGGTCAGCACTCTGACTGCAGCAGCCTGTCTACAGCCCTATTCTAGCTTCCATCAGCCTTTGTTACTACCTGCAGGGTGAGCCTAACACACTTCTAGTCCCGAATATTCCCAGTATTGTGCACTCTGAGGTGCCCAGCCCTCTCCTGGACAGTTCAGAATAATAATATAGTTTATTTGTTCCTCTAAAGACCAAAAACAAATTGCAGCTTATTAACTTAACTAGGGTAAATACACCCTTTCTTTTAAACACAGCACTGAGTTGGTTTATAGTAAAAATAAAACAAATATATTAACAAGGACATAGATTAAGTGATGTATAATTAAAGGAATAAAAATAGAAAGGGTTACAAGCCAATAAAAGTGAAAACATACAGCTAAAGGTCTAAAACTTAATCTAGCAAGATACAGGCTTTGTTCATGAAAGTTTCTCACCTATATTCAGTTCCCAATCCCTCCTTGGCTAAAGGACATCTTTCACAGCTTGCAGGAGCTCTGCTCCCTTGTGTCTATCTAGTGATGGATACCAAAAATGGCTTCTTTCCTTGATTACATCTTCCAAAGTTCAATTAACTTGTTTCAAGAGGCATGATGACCTCATTCTGTTCTTCCCATCCTGTGGGTTTCCCATCCCCCTACACAATTTCTATGTAAATAGAGCTTCCATTGTTTCTGATTTCATCATGCTTCATTTACACAGGAGTCAGATAGATAGTAGTTATGATAGTCTCTCTTGCCTGGGCAGGCTGTACAGGCTACTATCAATGAGTATCCTTAAGATCCTATATAGTATTAATGCATAAAATTCACAATGCTATTGATCAGAAGAATGTCTTAGGCTTCCAGAAAAGCCCTCATTCTATTTAATTCAGTAATATTGTACACAATTTATAATTCAGTAATATTGTATACAATCAGTTGATTCAATTGATTATCTCTTGAGGTCCAGCCCCCAGTCTTTATAGACCAGTAAACCTTTACAATGTATTCTTTGAAAGTAAAACCTAGATCAAGCTTCTCTCTCTTACTGGGTGTAGACCACATGCTGTCTACTTCCCCTGCTGCTTCCACTTGTTAGTTTGAGGTTGCTGCCACCTCTTGTTAGTCTGATGGGTCTGTTTATGCAATATGTAAATACATTCTCATTGTCTTATAACATACTTTGGAAGTAACTCCGAGGTGCGGAAAACACATTCCTTTGTTTAGTGCAGACTTGTTTACCAACTCTCCCTAGCACGCCTGATTTACACACACTTTGGTCATAATTCAGGCATATATCCATAACTCTTCATATCCACTGAGTGTATACATCATTCAAGAATATTAATCATCAGTGAGTTATTAGTTTTCAAATGATACCTTGCAAGGTATATTTTGTACAAAGATTATTACAATAGTGCATAGGGTGTGAATACAGGGGATCACACTAAGATCTTAGGATCACACTAAGATCTTCCCCTTTTGCAGGAGCAACCATGGAATGGGAATGGTTACTATAATAATATCATAAGGTTTCAGTAGCAGTGTTCCTGTCTCATGGTCTGCTTTTTGCAGTGGTGCTTGTGACCTAGGAGAAGACACTGAGGATCCATGGAACCAGTCCCCAACTCTGATGCGTTCTTTACAGACATTCAGAGGAGAAATATCACTAGGTGCATTGCAAGATTATCCATGCCCTCAATAGCACTCTGGCTTCTGATCCATCCTCCATTGGTTCCCCAGGCATAACTGCACAGAGCTGTAGGAGATTAATGATGTAATGATGAAAGTAATGCTTGTATTAAAAGCATTCAGACCTATGGCAATTTCCCAAGGATTTTCATTACCCTCCATGCAATGCAGAGTAACTGTTACTCAGCTCTTTTAGCTCCTCCCTACCTAACAACCCCCTAAATAACCATAAAGCTCTACTGCACTCAGGGGGAGGAGGACCCTGCTACAGAGATACTGTCGTCCTCTTTTTGCATTCTCTGCTCCATTGCCATACAATTTTGTTGCCTTCTGTGATTCTAAGCAGACAGGAAAATTGGGCCAATTGTGCGGGGAATGACAAATATATCTTGCTTTCGGGTACTAGATGCTATGGGGCGAGGGAGTCTATCCATGGATTGGCATATTAAGAGGTCAGAAGTGACACACATCAGAGACCTCTTTCAGATGCAATGCACTTACAGTTTCTGTCATTTGCTAGAGGGAGGTAGCATTGAGCCCAGTCTTGTGCCCAGGATAATCAATGGTTTAGTCCTCCAATGTAATCTGATGCAGCTGAAATTGTGTATTTCATGAGCCTCCTGAGAGCAAACAGACCTAGAAATCTTGATTAAAATTTTACTTACACTAGTTCTATATCAGTGCAACTACCTGGACTTCATTTGAGTTGCATCTGATGTACAGAAACATAACTGAAATCAAAATTAGGCTGTTAGTCATGTTGTGCTTATTATAGGTCCACTTTATTGTGTGGTATTGTTATGTGCCTATTGGTAAATATATTTAAATAATTAACTACAAAAACAAATGTCATTAGTTATTTATTATAATGCATTAAATTAACCTAAAATGTTTCAATCAGAAAATACTTACATTCATTTAGAGCAACATTTCCTGCACAGCTTTTACACATAAATATTTTATTTTAATACTGTTACACAACATCAGCATGAAAACAAATTGAGTAATGAACATATTTTCCACACGAGGCTAATATATTTTATACCATATATCAGTCAGCTGCAGTTCAGGTTAAACCTAATAGATGTTAAAATTAAGCTTCTTAAACATTTAAAAACCCTTATTTATTTTACATACAACAATTGTTTAGTTCTATATTACAGACTTATAAAAAGAGACCTTCTAAAAATGTTAAAATGTATTACTGGCACGTGAAACCTTAAATTAGAGTGAATAAATGAAGACTCGGCACACCACTTCTGAAAGGTTGCCAACCCGTGTGTTAGGAAATTCTCACTTCACCTTAATCAAATTGTCATAAACTAGGCAAGGAAGAATTACACAGCTCCTCTTCACATTTGCAAGAGTTTGTTTCCCTAGTCTCAGTTCCTGTGCCAGGCCCTGGTTGCCAGGAGGACCAACTGCAGGGAAAGTGCCTCAGCCTCCCTTTAGAGAATTTAGATGCCAAATTCTAACTAGTCTGAGCATGTGCAAATGGAGATTTTTCAAAGGTTTATAACTTGGCCAAATTTGGGTAGATTTCCAAGGGAATTGGAAACGATACATCCCTGACACCAGGGCAACAATCCTCCCTGCCCTTCTCCCAAATTTCAAGTCCCTTTCCTCAAAGCATGGAGGTGCCAGAGCTCCTCAATGCCATGATTGTAAGATTATTTTTTTTAAACACATTGTCAAGACAATGTACTTTTCCTTTCTTCTGAAAAATGGCTAAACCATTTTAGCTGGAAAAAAAAATTTAAAAAAAAAATCAGCCTGAGGAAGACACACAGCATGGAAAATATCATCCCGAATAGTTAAACGTCTGGCAAAATAATAAGTAAACAGGGTCTTATAATAAAAAGTGTTAATCAACCTTAATTATAGGTGCCTCTAACAGTTCTGCCTATAATAAGTGCTAGTACATGGTTAATTTAGATTTCTAGACACTACTATACTCCAAATAATACATACGGCTACCACGGGTTTGTGTCATATTTGGCAAGTCTTTTAATCACTGCTTCATTTTCACCTATCCGTATAAATGGGATACTATTATTTAACCACCTCATGCAGATATTTTGAGGATTATTGGCACACACTTTAAATATATGAAGAGCTATATAAATACAAAGTCTTGCTACTTTTTCATGTTCAGCTGCTATTGTACTTACACAAATAAAAGATGAAGGTAACATTCAGCTTTTGTCAAAGTGCAGGAAACTCCTTCACTTCACACTGAGGAGGCAAGAATGCAGGAATTTCATTATCTTACAAAGTTCAAACTCTTTTATTTACAAACTCACAGTGAGTCAACAGCAGGACTCTACTACATTTATTTTGGCTGTAAAGTTGCTCTGCATAGTTGAACTTCACATCAGCCCTATGCTGGCATTCGGAATGCTAGAAGATAATGGAATCCTTTGTACTCTGTAGAAAAACATCCAGGGTGAAATTCACCCCTCTGCTGCGGATCAGTACAAATTCTACACACAACTTTACACCTCAAAACAAAGGTTAAATAGGACCCAGCAAAGAGAATCATACAGAACTCCTCAGTAAATCAGAACTATCTGCATATCTATTACATATACACACATATTGGTAAACTACAGGAGCTACAGTCAACATTTCTCAAATTGGGCAAGTTTTTAAAGTTAGGTTCATTCAAATATTTGCACAATCCGACCTAACTAGTGTGTGCAAATCCTAAATCCTTACATGCAAAGTGGTGTATTTTCAAGTGCACATGACCAGTTATTCATTCAATTGACCATATGCATATGCAAATCTCTCTTTTGTGGGCATGCATAGTAAAATAGCCTCAAATTGCTTTAGCTGAACTAAGGCCACTTTACTTTTGAATGGTTCATTTTAGTTTGTTTGGTTTTTGAGCAACATTATCAAGAAAATGAGTATCTTGAGATTTAATAAAGAAGAAGTTGCTTGAGATTTCGGTCAGAGAAGTGTTGGTAGAGCAGAAAGCGGGGGGAGAGGGGGGGGTGAGATTGGAGAGGATCCAGGAAAACATTTGAGGTGAGGAAGTTAATACAGCAGTTGCACATAGTCCACTTACTGAGCTTAGAAGTGAAAGGAAGGAGGGAAATGGAGACAAGTAGACACAAGGGTAGGTATTTACTTAGGAAAGGGGAAACTTGAGTACATTTGTACTCAGAGGGGATAGAACATCAGGTAGAACTTTGTCACTGTTAAATGTTAATGTCATGGCTGCAGTGAAGTTACATATTAAAAGGAATCCTTTGGTTTTTGCCATGCTCTGGAATATTTTAGTCTTTTCACTTGGCAATCTTAAAAATCATAGAAAATACAATAGACAGATCCTTCATAGTGTGGCTAAAATGTCCACATATGGTTTCAGAGAATGTCTTCAGAAATGTCTGATGCTTTACTTCTGTAGCCTTCTCATTGGCTATGGCATCCAAATTCATCTTCAGCAAGAGGGACAAGGCTTTAATTCAGCCCAAACACAAACGGTACAACTACTTGTAGTTATTTCATGTACAGTGAAGACACGTGGAAAAAGTGCACACCTTTGTGTATCTAACCTAATTGACCCGACTTAAGACATTTAACTGGTACAGGAAAAGGTCAGCTCCAAAAATATAGCAAAAAGAGTCAAGTTACAGTAGGACTAACCATTTATATGGCCAATTTGGAGTCAAACTGTGAAGTTCCCTCATATGGGCAAGGGAAGGTAGGTGCACAAAAGAACTCACCCACACCCTGCTCATCCCCCTCTTCATTCACCCCAAGGGCACATATCATCCCCAAAATGGGAGGAGAAGATGTAGTGGCAAGGCTGTGCCAGAAAACTTTGAGTGGGACATGACCTCTCCTCTGAGCTTCCCATGCAGCAGGGTAGTTCCTTGCCACTTGCAAAGCAGGCAGTGCCTGCAGCTGCATTGCACAATCCACACTGTACAGAGGACAAACAAGGATTTATTTTCCTCTCATACAATTTGTGTGTGAGAGTTTCAGGCCATCAGTTGTCACCCTTTCGAGGTTCTTTAAACTTGAACCTTGATTTTAATGGCCCTTTCTGAACCTGCTTTTTTCTCCACCAAAATACGTTGCATGTTGTGTTTTGATAGATCTCACTGCACAGTTGATCAGTTTACAAACAAATGCATGTTCAGAATGTATTCATTCCATATTATGCAGAGTGCAAAAACTTTTGAGGGGGGCGTTTATAACAAATTCACTACCTTACTTAAAATAGTCTGAGTTTTTGAGACTACCAACCCAACTTGATTTAACTGGCTATCCAGATCTCTCTCACACACTGTCTGTGTCTGGGTAGGACATTGCAAGCTTTTTCTATTAGGTTGCTGGGGGCCTTGAGAAATCAAAAGGTACCGTACTGGAGATATGCCATCAGCCATCATATGTTAAACTGCTGTTGTGCAGTAATCTTGTTCCAGTAGCCCTGTGTAATTCCTAATACAAAATGTCATTGCACTGCTTGACACCAGAGAGTTCTCAATTATGGGAACTGCAATGGGACCCTTTAAGGCAATAGCTTTCTACATTTTTACTTTATAAATTAGGACATGAATTCACAGCAGCTCACTCATCACTGTACTGTCAAGGACTATGGTTTTTTGTAGTATAACCTTCATTTAAAAAGGTCCCTTTAGGGAAATGTTCAGAGAATTGGGATCAGGGGACCAGTAAGATATTTAAGTCACTAAGCAGAAGTCATGAGAGATGTGAGCAACTGAATTGACAAATGACTGCATGAAGCAGAACATTATATGACCCACATAATAGGGATTCCTGAGAACTTTGAATTTTGTTTCTTGATATGATCAAAATAAGAAGAGACTGCATGAAGAACTATAATCTATAAATGAAAAGCAGAAAATAATCTGTATCCATAAACTGCAATAAACCAAGCTGCCGAAAAAAATATGAAGATATTTCACTTGGGACCTTCATAATTCCACACAAATCCATTTTAAGTGAGCTAAAGCTCTTCCTAGATTCCAAGGCCTGAAAAGACCATTGTGATTATCTGCACTGATGGTAGCAGAGACCATGGAAGCGCCCCAAAATAATTCCTAGAGCAGATCTTTTAGAAAAACATTACATCTTCATTTTAAAATTGCCAGTGATGCAGAATTCACTAAGACGCTAGGCAAATTGTTCCAATAGTTAATTACTCTCACCATTAAAAGTTTATACCTTATTTCCAGTCTGAATTTGTCTAGTTTCAGCTTCCAGCCATTGGATCATGTTAAAAAAATCTTCTCTGCTAGTTTGAAGAGATCACTATTAAATCTTTGTTTCCCATGTAGATATTTATAGAATGTAATCAACGAACCCCTTACATGATAGTTTGGGGTACACCCAGGCCAGTAACAGGTTCAGTCAACACCTGGCTTAGGTTTGATCTATGTAAGGCAATATAAACATAAAATAAAATAAAATAAAAACCTTTTAAGAGTTTTCCTTCCAATAAACGTGTCCAGATCCCCTGATTTTCTATACATTTTATATCTGCTACCAACAATAGAATTGGTGGAATCCATAGATTCAATCAACTTCCATGTTTCTAAAATCAGTCACTCTTACTCTCCAAAATGTAGTTTTGCGGATTTCAGTATACTGAATATTCTGACCTCAAATACATCATTGTATATGAGGAATAATTCCATTCAATCCAGCTGCAGTACTCTTAGGCCATATCTACACTAATGAACTTACACTGGCACAGCTGTACCGATGCAGCTACACTGCTGTAAGATCATTCATGTAGCTGCTCTGTGTTGGCATGAGAGAGCTCTCCCAGCAACATAATAAAACCACCTCCCTGAGCAGCAGTAGCTATGTCAGCGAAGCTCTCCTTTAATAGGTTAAAACCTGGCTCAGTGAGGGAAAGTAAATTCTTCATTCCTGGCTTTACCCAAACGTAAAATGGCAACATAATCACAGTAATAAGTATTAGTACAAATTATGAGTAATCAGTAAGGAAAGAAAAATCTGTCATCCTCAGTTCATGGCTTATGATTATTTCATTTACTGCATAATGAAAAAACATGTTAACTAATAAATATCAGATTATTTAAAAGAGGGAGCCATCTTAGATGCTTGTGTTCATGGAGACATACACAGACCAATTCACCATAATTATTTTTCTCAGATGAAGTAAATGCTAAATTTTCTATTGAGAAATCTCTACCCCTTTGTTTTACCAGAAATATTTTATTTACTATATGAAGGGCCCAATCTTGCGCCCATTGAGTTTTGTCATTGACTTCAATGCCCTTGGATACATGCAGGGAACTTCCACTGACTTAAATGGGGACTATGACCTAGATTCACAAAGAGACATCATGTAATGCTTAGCATTACAATGTCCATCTCCTATTTGCCCTGCCATCCAGTGGAATTCAAAGCTCCAAGTTCAACACCGAGGCTCCCAAGCAATGTATGGGGAGAGTTAGGTGCCTAAGAAAAGGAATCACGGAAGCCAGAAAGCTGAGCAGGGAGCTGCCAGAACTAGCCAGTGAGCTGCCAAAACTAGTGAAATGCACAGAAAAGGGTGAGGCTTGAGGCCCAGATCCTAAAAAGTACTTAGGTGCCTAATTCCCACTGATATAGGGTTTTAGGCACCTGACTTAGGCACATAGGATAAATAATTAAATATTAATTGGGCAAGAGAATAAGTGAGAAAATGACTCTATAGCCCAGTGGTTAGGGCACTCACCTGGTACATAGAAAGCCTGAGTTCAAGTCTTTGCTCCACATCAGTCAAAACAAACACAGTAACTCCTCACTTAATGTCATCCCAGTTAACATCGTTTCATTGTTATATTGCTGATCAATTTGGGAACATGCCCGTTTAAAGTTATAACGTCATTTGGCAACTACCTGCTTTGTCCACTGCTTGTGGGAAGACCAGCCTATTTCAGCTAGCTGGTGGGGGCTTGGAACCAGGATGGACTGGCAGCTCCCCAATCCCTAAATTCCATGTGCTTCAGCCACCCAGCACTCTATCAATTGCTGGCAGTTCAGCTGCCCTCCCCCTACTGACATGTGCTGCTCCTGCCAGGGCCAGCTCTAGGTTCTGTGCCGCCCCAACCAGCTGATTAGGGAAGACTGCAGAGCTGCCACAGGTGTGCTGCCGAAAAGAGAAGAGCAGCTTTCAGAGGTACGCCTGCGGCAGCTCCACCAGAAAGGGAAGACTGTTAAGCTGCCGCAGGCGTGCCGCCGAAGAGGGATAAACGGCTTTCGGCAGCACGCCTGTAGCAGCTCAACAGTCTTCCTTTTTTGGTGGAGCTGCTGCAGGTGTTCCATCAAAAACCACCTGAGCGCCGCCCTGACAGCGGCCAGCATGCCCCCCCCCCCCAGCCATTTGCCGCCCCGGGCACCTGCTTGCTGCCCTGGTGCCTAGGGCCGGCCCTGGCTCCTGCCCTTTGCCTTGGAGCTGCTCCCTGAGTCTCCTACTTGCTGTGCGGTCGGAGGGGGTGGGGGTGTTTAATGTCAGGGTGTCCCACTCGCTCCTGCACCCTGCTTACCTCATCTTCCATAGAGCAGGGGGGACACACGACAGATGGTGGGAGCTTCCTGGCAGCAGCTGCAGTCTCAGCTTGCTGATCTACTTAAGAATGAGATCACCATACTTAAAGCGGAAATGTGCATCTCTCTCATACACACAGGGTGTGTGTCTCCATCTGCCATGCTGTCTTCTCTCCCTCCATTTGTGCTGCCTTATAGAGTGCAAGGCTACAGTAACAATGAGTTAACCCTTAGGGCTCAGCCAATTGCTAGTTCATCATTTAGCAGTAAGGCATTCCCTGGGAAATATCCCACTCTCTGACCTCACCACCTCAACCAAGCTTCGCAATCATCATCACTGTATATATATAACATAATCTTTTGTCTGTAGAAAAAAAGTTCCCTAGAACCTAACTCCCCTATTTACATTAATTCTTATGGGGAAATTGGATTTGCTTAACATTCATTTCACTTAAAATCGAATTTTTCAGGAACATAATGACAAAGTTAAGTGAGGCGTTACTGTATCTGAAAACATGTCTCCCAGGTGAATGCTATTCTGGGGATACAGGCACATTCACCTGCCAAATTCCCAGCTGCCTTTTGTGTGGAGGTAAGGCATGCTCTGAGCATGCCTACCAGATTGGGCCCCACAGGTGACTTGTTTGAGAGTCCCACCAAGCTAAGGCAAAAGTGAGGGCTCTGAGCAGCTTGTGATGTATGGGGCAGTGTCAGGACTTGGTGGCTTTGCACACACCAACTGATGGAAACAATCACCTGGTGAATTTTAGGTGCCTACAGAAGTAGGCAGTAGCTGAGCAGTGGTTTTGATTGCTGTGTGTGCATTAATTTTACTCTGCAAATGCCAATTGCCACTGTGAATTTCAGCAGCAGCCACCATGTGCAGAAGACAAATATTCATTTTCTTTCTATAAATACATTTTTATTCAACAGCTATACAAATATTTCTATTTTCTCCAAGAGACCTAACAGTGAAGAGCATTTTTTGAAATGAGACTCTCACAGCTTGGTGTATATCTAGCTGTCATTGTGAAACATGTCCGTAGGTCATTGTGAAAGATATCTCTAGGGTGGAGGGCATGGGGTACTGTGACAGCCTGAGAACACACGAGGAATATATGGAGGGAGTTTGGGGATGGCATGGAAGGCAGTTCTGTATGGGCTGCAAGGGGAGGCAAGCAAGGATGGATTCTACCTGCAGCGAAATCAGGGGTCTTAGATTGTTCAGCTGCTAATCTCGTCCATTGGGCTCAAATTCATTCCTAGTTTAAACCAATTGAGTCAATGGCATCACACCAGGGATGAATTTGGTCTTGATTTATTTGGTTTTCCCAGCAAGGATAGCTGACCTTCTGATGCGTAGTATTTCCTTAGCAGAGACATGCTACCAGAGAATTCTCTCATGGAATAGTTTGGCTATAAAATGGAAACTAGAATATTTACATTCCATATGTTATGAAATCTAGATTATTTAATAATCCAGATTATTAGATAAAATTGCTGGGAAAACCATGTGCACTGTTGTCCTAACTTTAAAATATGGGTCACACTGTCTTCGGTCATCTGCTTATTCCATTTACAATCTCAGCTTGTTCTCTAGCCCTCTGGCTACCACTTTAAAACAAGAGCGAGAATGCACCTAATCTTTCAAAAACGTATTACATAAAATAGTTCAAAAGTGTAAAAATTAGGTAGCTATCCACATTATTATAAAACACACAATCCTATTAAATTTAGACAAAATCCAAATGCTATCTTAAAATAATTAGGTACGTATTTTTATATAATTACAGAAGGAATCCAACTACTGTAGATCACTGAACTGGCAAGACAGGGCTTACACTGCTGTAGGAAAAAGCACCCTTCCATGCAGAAATAGCATATTTTAATGTGCCCTGAAGCAATATGTGAGCATGCAGCCTCAGTTAAGTGAATAGCCATCTGCACAAAAAATTTATGCTCTATTTATGAGACCTTTATTCAGAGAAGTAGGATGTTTGGATACAAAATGTGACTTCATAACAAAATCCACTAGGTTCTTATGTTTTTTTAATTTTTAAACAAAACTAGCACACTGCACACAGTAATCCTGACCTAGCACCAGGGAAAAAAAACATAACGGTCAACAAAAAAATGACTTGAAGATCGCAGTGTGGCTCGAAAGCTTGTCTCTCACCAATGGAAGATATTACCTCACCCACCTTTGGGCACAAACCTGACTGGAGGGACAGGGCTTGGAAAAAGGAAACTGCCTGCTTTTCTTCATTCCTACTGTGTTGAGGGAAGCTATACTTGTGTGCATTTTCTGTAAAAACACAGGAGAGCATGAAAGAACACCTGATTCTGATAATCAATTTCTCTTCCTAAGGGAAACAACCCTGCAAAGCCCTGAATATTGGCTAACCATTCCGATTAAAAGAGGCAAAAATACAACAGGCAGCATGAAAAACAAAACACCAATCTCCTTAATACTTGTGGTATTTTTGAAAAGATCTACAACATAAAGCACTGACTGGAAGTATATAGCAGGAGAACTGTATTTCATCCTAGATTTTACTTATCTTCACTAGCTGATTACATCACAGACATCAGTTCATTGTTTGTATCACTTTATAACTCACCTTTCTTTCAGTGGTTTAATTTTGGCTGATAATCTTTATTCTGGGCTGAAACATACCAAGATCTCAGCTGAGAGGCAAATTATTTTGTAAAGTTCCCAATGAGAGTGAGAAATGTGAGGCAGAAGAAAAAGAAAAGACGTGGTTTTTACAGGGATTATGGGAAAAGACAACATGATGATCATTGGCAGCAGAGACAGGTCAGGTTAGCAGTAAGGTTGATCCACTGGAAGGGGGTGCAAACAACTTAGAGAGTGGGAATGGACAAATCAAGGCAAGAGATATCCAAGGTGTGAGAAGAAAGATGTGGGGAGAGAAAAGAATGGATTTTAGAGCTTTTATGGATAAAGAAACAAAACAGACTGGAAAGAGCATGGATGTAATGAGGAGAAGAGACAAAGAAGACACACAGGGTGCAAGATTGGTGACAGAGAAAATGGTATTGGGGAAAGACAATAAGCTCCACGTTTGCATTCATAATATTTGGTCAACGCCAGTGGTTCTCCACGTGTGACCCAATTAGCACACCGCTCTGTACTCTGGTCTGGCAGGGGGGCAGGGCTGGCTGAAGGGGAGACAGTGTTTTGCAACCTGCACCAGCACTCCTCCCAGCAGGGGGCTGTGGGTGGGGTTGGGGGCTCTGGGAACTAGGGATTTGCCCCAGGTTTTAGGTGGGGCTCTGCTCCTGCTCCTGCCGGTGCTGTGGGTCCCAGCTGCTGCCCCACATGGTGGCAGGGTTCAGGTAAGGGTTCCTGCATCTGGGTCCCCGCTGCACTACGCCGCGTTGCCGGTTTCCACTGCGCTGCCTGGCCCTGCGCAGCAGCAGCTGCATCCCCTGCTGCACTGTCCGACCCTGCACGGCCAGGTCCGTGTCCCTGCTGTGCTGCCTGGTCCGTGTGGCAGAACTTTGGGTCCAACTGCCTGGCCCACGCTTAGACCTCCACTCCTGGCTCTAGTCTGGGTGGGGGTAGTTCTCAACCTGCAGTCCACGTAACACATTGTGGGCTGCATATGGTTGACAACCACTGATCTAAGCACTCGCAGCATATAGATCACATGAATATCTCTCATGGCATATTAGTACCAGTAAATGCAAACAATCATTCAAACCCCAATTGTATTAGCACATTGTGATGATGCTCAGATGTTAATATTACCTAAGAATGAAATAGTTGTTTATTTGTGCTCATTTTCTAGTGAATGGAAACATGATTTCGTGTTGCTTTTAGCTATTCTCCTGTGATCTAAGTCCTGTCTGAAATGCAAATGTTTCTGAGAGACCGTCTTAAATCAATGCAATACCCACAATGCACTGAGGTTTTGAAAGGAGTATTTTAGTAGAAGATGAAGTACTTATTCTGACACTTGCAAGCACAGTTATCGATATTTTGTAGATCTAACCATCATGTTCTTCAATAGCATGCCTCTGAAGTCAATGGAAAGACTTCCAATTATTCCAATTGAGTCTGGATTGCACACTGTAAGCAGATCAAGGGAAGAAATTTTCTGACCAATATTTGCCTGTCTTCTTTTCTGGAAAGAATCAAGACCTACAAAGTTCACCTCTGGAGCCAGACATTCCCAAAATTCAAGTATATTAAGATTTGAGGTTTTGATTTGGATTCTAGTAAGTAGACTTAGAACAAGATACAGAAAATTACAAAAAGTGCACTGTTAAGTTGTCATATTTTTGTTGTCATTATAAAAACCTTCTAAATATTTGGTAAACTAAAAATAATTAAAATTTCAGCTAAAATCACAAATGGGTAATTGCAGAGACCATAACAGATTCAAAACACTTTTTAAAATTCTAATGCTATATAACATTTCAATTATTTTTATCAGCCAATATCATAGAGTCAGAGTTTAACACCAGAAGGGAACACCAGAAAATGTAGTCTGAGCTCCTGCACATTGCAGGCCACTAAATACAACCCAGTTAACCCTGCATCAAGACCAAGAACCTGGATTAGACTAAAGTATTACAGATCTCTGGAAATTAAACTACTGTGTGACCCAGACAGAATAGAAGTGAGGGGAGTACACCAATGCCTGAGGCCCCAGCAGTAGCAGGGAATTGATTTGGTGAAATGTGTCCTGATCATCCTGGCAACTAACTCAAGCCTACATGCTGCAAGGTCCCTGCCAATCTGAGCTGGGGAAAAATTCCTCCCAGCCCCAGAAATTATGGTCAGCTAGACCAGTGGTGAGCAAGCCTGTGGGCCACACGTGGCCAGTCAGGGCAAACCACTGGCAGCCCGCTAGCAGATTACCATGATGGGCCACAGGTTGCCCACCGTTGAACTAGACCATGAGCATATGAGCAAGACCCACCAGGAAGTATCTGAGAAAGAGAATACTCTGTACCCCTCCTCCACATCACCAACCAACATACCCAGTGTCTCAGCTCCAGCCAGGGCCAACTCCAATGCTTCAGAGAAAGGCATTAAAAAATGAAGGGGGGAAAAAAATCTTCCAGAACATATAGGGCAGGAAGGGACCCCTTTGGGCCACTGAGTCCAATCCCCCACCATTGCAGACAATTAGGGGTTCGGGATAGCTCAGTGGTTTGAGCATTGGCCTGCTAAACCCAGGGTTGTGAGTTCAATCCTTGAGGGGGCCATTTAGGGATACAGGGCAAAAATCAGATGGATGATTTAATTAGGGATTGGTCCTGCTTTGAGCAGGGGGTTGGACTAGATGATCTCCTGATGTCCCTTCCAACTCTGATATTCTATGAGTCTGTGTCATACAACCCCATTGAGAACTTGCTACGTTATATCTTAAAACTAATTAGGTTATTCACCTCTCACAACTGCTAGAAACTATTCCAAGTGAAGTATTAGAAAAAACAATGTGTCACACTACACCAAACCGGCCCCAACAAAATAACTCCTAGTAGATAAATGTCACCATCCCATGCTGCTAATTCAGTGGCTCTGCCATCCCTTGAATAAGTCACCTCCTCTAATGAACCTTAACAGAAGATGAATATGTATTTATGATGTTTATTTATTTGGTGTTTTGCAAGTGACTATTTAATAGTCACATAAATATTAAAAGTACTTTAAAATATATAGTTTTAATATCCATACACCCACTGTTATTTGTGGGTTATATTATTAGTTGTTCATAATTAGTTGTTCATAACTGTTCCAACTATCATCATTCTATTAGGGAAAACATTTATGAATGCTGAACCTTTCAAGAATTTAAGCCTGAATGACTATTCAAATGAAAATTCAAACGTGGTTTATTAGTGAGTTATTTAAACTTCTGGAAAAGGAGGAAAACAAGTCAGTGTATCACATGCCTTAAGAACCAATCACATACGCCAACTAGCATGGAGACACAGTAAGCAATTCATGAAAAATCCATAGGAAGGTATTAGTTCACAAACTACCAGGTGAATAATTAAGAATAATAAATACTTATGTAGAAGTCAGGACAGGTTCACAAACAGGAAGCAAACAAAATACCTGGGGTAAATTGTTTGTGACAAAAAATTCAATTAGCTCAGTATACTCCTTTGATATATACACACATGAATACAGAATTGGCAAAGGAGCTGGATTGACAGAGAAGACCTCCATCTTCACTACACAACTACAATGTGGGCAGAGCACTACATCCTCCCACACACAGAACCTGGTATAGATCTCAACACTGACCTGGCATGACCACAAAACTGGGCAAGAGCATAGTGCAGTCTTCACTCATTCTTTTTCCTCTCTATTGAGACCAATTGGGATGAAAGCATTTGTGATGTGGACATATGTCCGCCTGCAAACAGGATAATCAACATAGTCCGGACTGAAAAAGTGTTCTTTCAACAGATCCTCTCTCAACAGCTGGTATTTATTTAATGAGAGATTTGCAAAATTATTATGATTTCAATAAAGCAACTGTAAAAGCAAAGGCTGCTAAGAGGTAATACAATGATGATGTTTGCACAGAAAAAACAGTCTGTTTTTTAAATCTCCAACATGTATCATATTGCAGTAAGTGATGATATGCAATCACATACTCGTGACTAGGGTGACCAGATGTCCGGATAAAAATCGGGACCGTCCCGATATTTAACCCTTTGTCCTGCATCCCGCTCGATGTACAATGGGGACACCAATTGTCCTGATACTCAAGTAAGGATGCAGCGAGCTCCCCACTCCTTGCCTCCTTCTCCTCCCCCTCCCCAGCATGTTGAGTCCCCACTGCTCCCACTCAATCCCCCCCCCCCAGCGCTTCCCGTTGCCTAAAAACTCTTTGGCATGATTTGATCTTTCTGGGAGGGAGAGGGAGAAGCAGGGACACAGTTTGCTCCGGGAAGGAGGCAGAGAAAAGGCAGGACAGGGGCGGCGACTTGGGGGAAGAGGCTGGAATGGGGGTGGGATGAGGGTGGTGCAGAGGTGGGCGAGCACCCAACCAGAACAGGGGAAGTCGGCGCCTTATGCAAGTGGTGAGGGGGGAGAAGGTGAGTGGCAGGCGGGGAGGGTGAAGAGGTGAGCATTGGGTGGGGAACTGAGGAGGGACGCAGCAAGCCAGCAGCAGGCTAAAGGATGAGGAAGAGCGCAGTGGCTGGGAGGACCAAGCGCGGAGGCGGGGACCTAGGACAGAGTGGGGGCGGAGCCTGGGAGAAGCAGGGTGTGAACTGTGAGCGGAGCTGACAGCACCCCAATATGTCCCGATATTTCTGTGATCTGATCACCCTACTCATGACACTGTGAAATGCACACATTTCAGAATGAAATAAATACCCCTTTCATCCACATTTCTCCAGACAAGAAACTTTAACAGGCCAGAAAAAAGTGTCTTGAATATTACCAGAGGGGAATTTCAAATAGTAAGGTGAAAACAGTGAAACTGATCATGCACAAAGTGCTGTCAAAAGTACAAAGTTGCAAAAATAGAGAAATATAAATATTTTCTCTCATCTCTTTTATTTCACTATCTTAGTTGTCATTTGTTATACAGCAGGGATATTTTCAAACAGGAATCATAAGTTGTCCATCTCCACTGAGTCAACAATTAGGTGAAACAAACTGAAACGAACAATAAACTAAAAAAAGATGAGGAAGACTTGTGGCACCTTAGAGACTAACCAGTTTATTTCAACATAAGCTATAGCCAACAAAAACTTATGCTGAAATAAACTGGTTAGTCTCTAAGGTGCCACAAGTCTTCCTCGTCTTATTTACAGATACAGACTAAAATGGCTGCTAATCTTAAACTAATAAACTAAAAATTATCCATGGAAATTGGTAGATAGGCAGATGTGGGTTTGTGTTTTTACTTTAATTTTTCTAGTATTTCTCAGTAATGATCAAAAGCATCCTCAAATTCTAATCAGAAAGGCCTTAATTCAACAAACACTTAAGCATGTGTTTAACTTTAAACACATGAGTAGCTCCATTGAAATCAGTGAGGCCACTCATGCTTAATTAATTCAACAAAACACCTAAGCTTAAGTCCTTAAAGCCCAATCCTAAAGTCCCTCTGCAGACAAAAACTCCAATCAACTGCAAAGGGAAAGTGAAGGGAGTTTAAGAGGTGACTGGTCTTTATGTCATATCAAGGATCAGGCTTTAAATAAGTGGGGTGGGAGGGAGCCCACAACTTTTACTCACACTGACTGAATTGTGTGGTGTAAGAGCTACTTTCATGGTACTCTCTCTGACACTTGTGCAGTTCGATGATATATCAGTGGGACTACACAGGTGTAACTGATTGAAATCTTTCTAGTGATGATGCTCACCAGGCACAAAATCTTTCTGTCAGTCGTGTTGGCTCTGCAGGGCTAAGAAGAGTAAAAAGCAGTCAGACATATTGTTGTCACTTAACTAAGTATATTTGACTCTTGACACACATAGGGGAAATCGGCTGATTAAGATGCTATTTTTACATAGGAAGAACTGAATCACACTTTGGCGGCATTTTCATCATGGTACTTAAATACATGCTTCTCTTTTAGCATGCAAATAATACCACTGATGCTGATGGGGCTACTCTCATTATTAAAGTTAAGCACATGCTTAAGTACCTTGCTAAATCAGAGCCTTTAACAGATACATCCTTTTTCTCATTTTATCATTTGCCACTTTTTAAATTCTGGAATACAATTTTCTTTCTTTGGACACACCCCATCTTTCATCCTCCATAATCTCACAATCGCCCTCTTTTTTCTTTAAAGGAGAATAGATTCCAATCAATGTTTCTCAAAACAAAACTAAAGAAAAGAGGAGACTCTGGATTTTGCCTATACTTTTGGTGAACCTGAATTGTTTTCTTTTAACCTATTTTCTGAAACTTAGCCCTGGCCTACTCTACAAACGTATGTTGGTATAACTCCATCACTCAGGGGTGTGAAAAATCCACAGTTATACCAACCTAACCCCCAGTGTACACAGCGCTATGTCAATGGGAGGGTTTCGTCCATCACCAAAGCTACTGCTGCTCAGGGATCTGGTATACCTATGCGGACAGGAGAAGCTCCTCCATTGGTGTGGGTACCATCTTCACTAAGCACTACAGTAGCAGCACAGTTGCCCCATGTAGACAAGCCCTTACTCAGCCTAGACAAGCCCTTTCTCAGCCTCACTTCCCTCACCAAGATCTCTTCACTGTGACAGTGAGTGCCTCTGCTTAAGGATAGATAAGGATATAATTTACAATGGGACACTGTAATTGTAATCATTGCTGCCACTGACATTTACTATAGTAGAGGTAACAAAGAGTCCTGTGGCACCTTAAAGACTAACTAAAGTATTGAAGCATAAGCTTTCGTGGGCTAATATCCACTTCGTCGGATGCAAGCATATGCTTCAATACTTTAGTTAGTCTTTAAGGTGCCACAGGACTCTTTGTTACCTCTGCTATTCCAGACTAACACAGCTACCTCTCTGATTATTTACTATAGTATTCAACTGTGGAATGCAGTTCAGCAAAAGAGACCTAGGAAACTGCAGAAGGGTTAAAAAGTTTCTCCTGATTACAGAGAAAGTGGATGTGTATGTTCTGGATAAGACTACAACTAAGAGCCAGGGTATGTTCTTCAGTTGCCCTAACAAATTACATGAAATCTTATCTGTCAAATGAATTTTGGTTGTAGTAGCTTTTGGGGAGCAGTCTCAATAAAATCACAGTGTCATTTGATTTGGTAGAATTAAGGGTCTTCAGAATTTATTTTTTCCATGTTTCTTTGAGCTGCAGCTTTGCTACATAAACTCAACTGTATTATGTAAGAATGATGTACATTAATGATGCCTGGTTTTGGGATGGTTGCCATAACTGTAGTTATCAGAGATGGTGGATCCATTTCTAATCTTTAAAAGGTTGCCAATGTTGCACTGAGAGTAGAGAGACTGTTCTTATTTCACATAATTAAATCCATTTTATCACACTGCTTTATTTTCACTAGTTCTGTCGGTCATTTATCAAAAGATTTAAAGTACAGTACTGTCTTTTGAACTGCTATGTTCTGTTCTCATGATAGTTACTGCAGACTTAAGCAACTGGTGTTACAAAGAACTGAGATAAAATTAAAGATGTCATCTGGAATCCTGAAGAATATGATCAACGGTTGAGAACACCCAATTCTGATACAAGATTAGAAGTGGTTATGCATATTTAAATGACATTTCAGGTGTGTCAAGGTCTGTCTCCCCACTCTGAACTCTAGGACCCCGCATTAAAGAAGAAATAACACCCCCCCCCCCCCACCCAAGCTTATTTTACCAGCTTAGGTTAAAAATTTTCCCCAGAACCCAAACTTCTCCAGTTTGGACTTGGAATAACGCTGCCACCACCAATTTAAGCCCCCAAAACCATGGGGTTGGGTAAATTGGAACCCCCTTCTTTAACACCTCTCAAATCTCCTTCCTTCACCTGGGAGAGGTTTGAGAACAAAGAAATTCCTCACTTTCTGTGAGATGTGCCCGATCCAAACCAGGATCAATCCAATGGAAACAAACCGTCAGAGTCTTAAAAGAAAGATTTTACTTAGAGAAAACAGAAGCATAAATCCCGTATACAGAAATCAATAGACTAAACACCCCCTGGCATCACACAGCATAACTGATTCCTCCCCTGGGAATTCTTCCTCTGCTAAAGTTTAACAGTAAAAGAACACCATGGATCAATTATCAAGTGATACGGTTCAAGCATACACTTCACTTACTACTGGACTGAATTCTTAGAAACTTATAGAAATGTAGAATAGAGACAGAAGGTTGGTTCACCCACAACCAGCGAACAGCACCAGACAGACAGCCGAGCGAGCCGAACACCAAAGTCCAAGCGAGCCGAGAAAAAACTGAAACATTCTCTTTGTTTCTAAGGTTGATTATGTCATCTCCCTCTCTCAGGTTATTTCAGGTTAACCCTTCACAGGTAAAACAGTAATTCTAAGCTACTTTATACTTATGACAAGGTAGAAGATAAGTATTTGGAAAAAATAACCTTAAACAGACGTGTGAGTTTTTCAGAACATCCCCATGAACTGAAAATACCTGCAATCTTTCCATTCTTTCGTAAGTTAAACAGCTCTACCCAACAAATACAGACAAGTTATTACGCATTCAGAATGTTAATTGACCAAGTCCACCTAAAAATATTTACACAATGAATATAATGAAGTTATATATAGTATGATAATTCAATATAGCTGATGGGAATTTGCCATACCCAGAAGGATTATACCCATAATCATTCAGTTAAACCAAGCAATCCATATTCAGAAATTAAGAGTGGGAAATCACATTTAAATGCTCCAAACTACCAGTTCTCTGATGCTGTTTATCTTGGCAACAGTAAGAGGTGTCAGATGTCACATGTTACCTTAGCAAAGTGCTTCAGTATAAAAAAGAAAACAAATCTGGTTCCCCTGTTATATGTATATGTAGAGTAAGGGAGAAACTCAAAGTTAACAAGATTAACTCAGCATCCATTATCAGTACTGAAAATTAATGGAAAACATTATTGCTCTACACTACAGTATAGGAAAAATACATACCCTTTATACATTCTCAGCATGCAAACAATTTCCTGGCAAGGATTTAGGACTTTTCAGTCAGAAGTATCAAATAAAAATACATTTGGAGGAAATTCAATACTCGGGGGGTAAGGCCTAACAGCCCAAGAACCAGGGCGCTAGCCCGAGCAGGTATACGCTGCTATGCATGTGGGGAAGTAGGGCATATAGCGGCCCAGTGCCCAAACCAGGCAGAACCCATGCAATGCGACCTGGGTGGGATAGAAGGTCCCTGTGTCCTAATAAGTCAGGTGGGGGTCGCGGTGGCCCCCCATAGGTACACCCGGCCCGTTAAGATGAACAGCATTAGTACCACCGTGTTAGTAGACTCCGGGAGTGCGGTCACGCTGGTCTCGGGGAAGCTGGTCGGGCGAGACCAACTGTCGCAGGCCAAGCGCTCCGGAGTATCCTGTGTACATGGGGATGTCAATTATTACCCCACCATCCCCGTAATTATAGACGTCCTGGGAAACCCCACGAAGGTAATGGTGGGGGTAGTCCCGAAGCTCCCCTACCCAGTCCTGATTGGGCGAGACTTCCCGGGGTTCGATAGCCTGCTCCCCGGAAGGGAGACAGAAGGGGTTAGTGCCGAGAACCAGGAGAGGGCGCCAAGGGATTGCGGACCCCCGGCCTTCCGAGAATTTGACCCAGGGCTATTTTCCATGCCGGGGGGACCCAAGAAGTCTCGGAAGGAGAGAAGGGCAGCCAAGGAGTTGGGGACGAAGATTTTGACCCAGTACCGAAGGGTTGCGCTGGTAGGGGAACCAGTAAGCCCCAGGGGGAAGAGGGCTCGGCGAGCTGAGGGGGAGCCCGACACCGGACCTAGTGCCCCCCAGACTAGTACCAAGAGGGAGTCGGGGATAGATCCCCCGGAGCTAGGACCAATTGGCCCGTCAATGGAAAGCTTTGGGCAGGATCAAGCCAATGATCCAGCCTACCACAATATCCAGAAGGAAGTAGTTGAGGTGAATGGAGTCCAGGTAGAAGGGAAAGTTAAGGGCCAAGGGCCGTATTATGTAATAAAGGGGGACCTGTTATACAGAGTAGTCTGGATGTTGGACCAAACCATAGAGCAACTCTTGGTTCTGCAGAAACACCAGAGAGGCGTGATGGACCTAGCCCATAGCCACCTCTTCGGGGGCCACCTAGGGGTAGATAAAACCCTCGATCGGGTCCTGAAAAGATTTTTTTGGCCAGGAGTCTACGCGGCTGTCCGGCGGTATTGCGCCTCCTGCCCGGACTGCCAATTGCATGCCCCCCGGCCGCACTTGCGGGCCCCGTTGGTACCTCTGCCCATCATTGAAGTCCCCTTTGAGAGGATCGCTATGGACCTGGTAGGCCCACTAGAGAAATCTGCCCAGGGCCATCAGCACATACTGGTTGTGCTTGATTATGCCACCCGATACCCGGAAGCTGTGCCCCTACGGAACACGATGTCCAAGACCATAGCCCGGGAGTTGGTGCAGATTTTCTCCCGAGTAGGAATACCCAAGGAGATCCTAACCAATCAAGGGACCCCCTTCGTGTCGAAACTGATGAAGGACTTGTGCGACATGCTCCAAGTGCGGACCCTGAGGACATCGGTTTACCACCCTCAGACTGACGGTCTGGTCGAACGCTTCAATCGGACATTGAAGAGCATGATACGGAAGGTAGTGAGCCGAGACGGGAAGGATTGGGACACCCTGCTCCCCTACCTACTGTTTGCAGTTAGAGAGGTACCGCAGGCCTCAACGGGATTCTCCCCATTCGAGTTGTTATATGGACGCCACCCTCGGGGCATACTCGATATAGCCAAGGAGGGTTGGGAGGAACAGCCGAAGCCGGGGAGAAATGTCATTGAACATGTGTTACGAATGAGAGAGAGGATAGCCCAGGTCACCCCCATAGTGCAAGATCACATGAAGAAGGCCCAAGAGGCCCAGCGGCGTTGAGCCGGAAGTTCCAGGTGGGGGACCGGGTAATGGTGCTTGTACCCACGGCTGAAAGTAAACTGTTAGCCCACTGGCAAGGGCCCTATGAGGTGATCGAAGCCGTGGGGGACGTAGACTATAAGGTCCAACCGCCGGGACGCCGGAAGCTGGAGCAGATATATCACGTGAACCTACTGAAGCCTTGGCAGGATAGAGAGGCGCAAGTAGTCGTGCTCGGAGCAACCCCCCCGGGAAGGGAACCAGCCTAGCCAGGTAGGGATATCTCCCGAGCTGACCCCAAACCAAAGAGAAGAAGTGATCAGCATGATCAGACGCCACCCGGACATGTTCTCAGAGACGCCAGGCCGAACCAGGGAGGTATGCCACCACATCCACATGGAGCCTGGGGTAAAAGTGTATGTCAAGGCCTATCGGATCCCAGAGGCAAAAAGGGAAATGATTGGAACAGAAGTCCGGAAAATGCTGAGATTGGGGGTCATAGAAGAGTCCCATAGCCAGTGGTCCAGTCCCGTGGTCCTGGTACCCAAGCCCGATGGCGGTGTAAGATTCTGCAATGACTTCCAGAGGCTAAACGACGTTTCCCGGTTCTATGCATATCCGTTACCACGAATAGACGAACTGATTGACCGATTAGGAACAGCGCGGTTCCTTTCCACCCTGGACCTGACCAAAGGCTACTGGCAGATCCCCCTGGCCCCGGCAGACAAGGAGAAAACGGCCTTTGCCACTCCAGAGGGTCTGTTCCAGTACACGGTCCTCCCCTTTGGATTACATGGGGCCCCTGCCACCTTCCAGCAGCTCATGGACAAACTGCTGCGGCCGCATCGTAAGTACGCGACCGCTTATTTAGACGATGTGATTATCCATAGCCCCGACTGGGAGACACACTTGGGGAAGGTGGAGGCAGTGCTAGACCCCTGAGGAAGGCCGGCTTGACTGCAAATCCCGCCAAGTGCTCAATTGGACTAGCCGAAGCCAAATACCTCGGGTATGTAGTGGGGAGAGGCCTGGTAAGACCCCAGCTTAACAAGTTAGAGGTGATCCAGAAGTGGCCACGACCCGTCTGGAAGAAGCAGGTCAGGGCGTTCCTGGGGTTGGTCGGCTATTACCAACGGTTCATTCCCCATTTCGCCACCCGGGCATGCCCACTAACTGACCTGACGAGAGCCCGTGGTCCGGACATCGTGAAGTGGTCGAATTCAGCAGAAGAGGCGTTTAAGGATCTGCGGACGGCCCTCTGCACCGACTCCGTGCTAATAGCCCCGAATTGGGAGAAGGAGTTCTTATTACAGACTGATGCCTCCAAAGTAGGGCTAGGAGCGGTGCTGTCCCAGATGGTAGGTGGAGAAGACCACCCCATTCTATACCTCAGTCGGAAGCTCCTGCCCAGGGAACAGAAATACGCCGTGGTAGAGAAGGAGTGCCTGGCGGTGAAGTGGGCCGTAGAGAGCCTCCGCTACTACCTGCTCAGAAGACGGTTTACCCTGGTCACGGACCATGCTCCGCTGAAGTGGATGCACCAGAATAAGGACAAAAACTCAAGGGTCACCAGATGGTTCCTCTCGCTACAACCCTTCCACTTCCGCGTGCAACATAGATCCGGCCTCCTGCACAGAAATGCGGACGGCCTGTCAAGGGTACACTGCTCAGCGACCCAAGTAGCCCAACCCCATGGTGTTGAGCAGGGGGGGGGATGTGTGGTAAACCCAGGGCTGGAAGGTTGTGGTGAGAGGGGTAACTGCAGGTTAAATTAGGTCCAGCTGAGCAAGGCTGCCGCAGCCAGAAGCAGGGCCAGCTGAGACCGGTTAAGGAGGCTGTCAGAGCCCTTTAAAGAGACTTCTCCCCAGAGAGGGGTGTGGGAGTGAGGAGTGTGTTTGGAGGCAGCAGGAGTTAGAAGTGTGAGTTTTGTGAAAGCAGAAGGAGGTAAAGGAGAGTGAGAGGCAGATACAGAGAGGCTGCCAACAGGCAGGGAGGCAGGAAGGAGCCCCTCCCAGGAGGGAGCTAGCCCTCCCTAACCGGCGAGAAGCCAAACCCAGCCAGGGAGAACTGCCCAGAGGACTGGAGCCTGGGGTGCCCGGGGGGGGGGGGGGGGGGGCCTTGCCACACCACATGGTGACATTCAACTATGCCATATTTATGTATTCATTTATTTAAAACAAAATTTACAAATTATTTGGAATTATCAAATTATGCACACAGTTTATGTAATCATGTTATCAAATTACTGTTCCATTCCCCAATTCCCTATGGCTTGTTATATGAACTTGTTACACCTTGTTTCAGATTTGGGGGTGAGCTCTTCAGGACAGGAACAGTGTTTTCCTGTAGGCTCGTCCAATACCCAGAACAATGGGGGACACCATCCTGTTTGGGGACTCCAAATGCTATTGCAATGCTAATATGCTTATAAAGTTCAGGGAAATGCACATTAAAGATTAATGTTTTGGAAGATGTCTGCCTATTATTGACTCAACGCTGCACGATTCTGAGTGCCTGTTACATGACACGTGCACTCTAACTCCCAGTGAAGTTACTGGACATAAGGGGACTCAATGCCTTGCAGGACTGCTATGAGGACAAGAGACTTCTTTTTAAGAAATCAGTGGTTATACATAGCTTAGGTATGGCTATGGATGGGATTTCTGGAACCTCATCCCAGCCAGATAAGTGGCCTGATCCTGAGAGATGATGACCATCCAAAAGTCCCACTAATGTCAGCAGATGTTGTAGTACTCAGCATCTCTCAGGGGTAGGCTTATAATGAGCCTTTTCCCCATGCAAGGTTCCCCACTTCAGCGCTTTCAGTACCATGTACCTTATCTGGCTGTTAAAATCAGAACAGGTGCATAGTCTGTTCTCCACAGTAGACTCACTTCTTTAGCATCATAAGTGTGATATCTATTAATTTTTCTTAGCTCTACCAAACAATTTTGATTGGTCTTTTTGTCTTTGTGAAATATCCATTAGTAAATCACAATTTCCTTGAACTTCTGCATCGTGGATGAATATTATTTCAATATTTTTATTATTCTTTGGATTGATTTTGAATTTTCGGAATTTGAGGCTAGTTTTCCTAATTCGGATAGGTCACAAGACACAGTTAATTGTTTTTGTTCTCCAAGTGGCTAAGTGCACAAGCCCTTCTGAAATGGAGCTTCAAAATTCACTTTCTGCAGACATCGGATCTGAGTTCTGTGACATCGGATCACTCAAATGTTTGCAGAAAATTAGCACAAAGGGTGTGAAAACGACTGAAACAAATTCACTTAAAAATCTGAACAGATAGTCACAGAATATTATGCATTATTCACCAAGCTCCAGCAACTGGCATTAAGGAAAAAATATTTGGGTGGAACTGCAGTACCAGTAGTGTAGAATTATTCATGCCAAATTAAATATCCAAATTCTAATCATCACTATGACAGTCACCAGATTTATATTGCTCAACAATATGATACATTTGACAGGTAAATGTTGCAACACTTTGATGCAGTAGATTAAGTATTCATGTTTAGTTTCTTACAGGAGTAAAAGGCCTTTATAATGTTGCCTTTTGAAGTGACATGTCACAACCAAGAAGCATGCCTATGACATGCCTTTCACTCCACTGAGATGCATGCACATGCCATTAAAAGCTGCTACCCCCTCTTGCATTCTGTATAATTAATTTCCATTCTGTTGCATTAGTTTTCACATGGTGTTCCGAAAGAGTCCATCATCAATATTATATGTCTTCAATGTTTTTTAACCCAGGTTGTTATTATTTATTTATTGAGTGTTTGGTACTTTGCTAAGAGAATGTTCCTGACCCAACTAACGCAGTTTACATTCTAGTTCAGACACACACAAAGCACATAATACACATTGTTTGCTAATTTTTCTTAATAAATTTAAGGCATTTAAAAAAGCTCAGTGTGTGAGAAGAGATATAACTGAACTAAATCTTATGTGCTGGATAATAATTTCATGGATGGATTAATTCAACTTCAAACTCAGTGGAAATGCTCTGATGTACAGTGAACCTGATCAAGTGGGATTGAAAATATGTTAAAAGAAGGAAACATTCCTATCTGGTAATGCTAGAGGTAATATGCTTAGATACTACATTGACCGGCACCAATTTTCTATCACATGCAATATTATGCTTGTCTGCATAAAAATATAAAGTACCAATAGATCATACAGAGCAATCACTAACTTTTCTAGAGACAATTACGAGAGGAGGGTTGTATATACTGTAACTAGATGGCAAGATTCTCCTGTAGCCACGCATTGATGGCAAGTGTTGGAACCCTGCAACTGAAAACCAAAGACAAACTGCAAGAATTCGAACTCATGAAGTTTCGCTCTCCTGAGGGAATTTCTGGCCCAGTATCTGGAAACAAACAAGTTTCATTATAATCCTTTAAACTTTAGTCCATTACAGTAGATGTAGTGGGGCGGCTGCCCCACTCCAGCATAAAAGGGGTTAAAACAGCCGGGTAAAAGGCTGTAGCTAGGGCTGTGGCTGGGGGCAAGCAGCTCCCAGGCTGATTGGGCAGAGCAGCCACAGCTGTGGCTGGGTCAATTAGGGCCCAGCTGGCCCTGATAAAAAGGGCCCAGAGGTTGGTACAGAGAGAGAGAGTCTCCTCTGTCTACAGAGGTAGACTGGCCTGGCTGCTGGGAGCTTGACAAGGTACCTAGAGTGAAGCAGGGCTGGGGCAAGGCAAGAGGAGCGGGGGAAGCTCTGGCCTGGAAACCCCCAGGCTGCAGGGCCTAGGGGAAGGCCCAACAAAGGGTACTGAGGTTGCAGGGGGCAGCCCAGGGCTATAGAGGCAGAAGCAGCAGGCCAACCCCCCCTTTCCAGTGATGAGTGGCAATTATACTGCAGCCTGCCCCAGTGAACGGGGGCAAGTGGTGACTGGCAGTTGCCTAGACTGAGACAAGGTAGTGTTAGGGGTTCCCCTGGGGAGGGGAGACCCTGAGACATTGGGGTACAGCAGGGGTGAAGCACCCTGGGTAAGAGGGCACAGGGGTCCGTGAGGGACACGGGGCCAGAGCAGCAAGTGGGACATCAGCCTGCAGAAGGCACTCCGGATGCTGGAAGAGCTAATTCCCGGATGTACCAGCAGGAGGCGCCGTGGGGAGAATCGCTGCCCTGCTACAGCAGACAAGAGAGGAAGTAATGCCAAACAAACAAATTATTGCGATAATAAATAGACTATACCAGGTAACTTATTGTGTCCGTTTTTTTAAATGTTAAACTAAAACTTTTTTCCCCTCCCAAATCCCACCTCAAAACAAAATATAAAAAAAGTTTTACTTCAGGAATTGATTTTTTAAAAGGCTTATGCATGATAAAAGAAAAAACAGCCACCTGACATAAGATTAGTAATGTATATTATTATTTGGATTCAAGAATATAATCATGATGCCTTGATCCAGTGGAAACCAAAGACACCTGAAAAGTACAATTTTTTTCTGCAGCGTATAGGCTACCACATTCCCATGACATAGTCATGTGGAAGTTAATGCTAACACAATCTCATTTGAAGGTATCTGAAGAACAAGGTGTTACGAGGACGACATGAGAAGAGGGGAAAGGATAGAGGAGGAAAAAGGAGAAAATAAGTAATTGTAGAAGATGTTTGATTTTTATCTGACTGAATCTGTAGAGCTATAAACCGCTCAAAAGCTTAGCCATATCTTATAACCATATATATATATAAAACTGGAAGGAGAGAGAAATCTGTCACCTCAGGTATTTGAGAGAGTCTATTCCAAATAGCATTTTACAAACACTTCAGAGTGCCTCCTCTTGACATAAATCAGTATGATTCTGAGAGCCAAATTCACAGCGGGTATAAATCATTGACATCAGGGGAGCTGCATCAGCTTACATCAGATGAGAATCTGGCTATCATAATATAATAAATGACTTGCATATCTTAGCAAATCCCTTTCACTGGTTTTGAAGTCTACAAATTTCTTATCACTTTATTCTGGGCATTCATTTTACAGATGACTGACAAGTTGAATGACATTTATGCTGATACCAAAAATGATGCCATTTTCAAAACTTGAAAACATAACTGTAGAAGAGCAAAGGCCAGGATAGACAGCATAATTTATCAAAAGCTAAATCTTTCTGTGATAACATTTTTAAATATTTGTTTGGTGATAATCTTTCCTATCAGAGTAAACATTTACTTTTGGCAACATGCTTGCTGATTCACTCACTAAGCATATTTTTCTACTGAAATGTTTTTCCACTGGAAAGAGAAATGTTTCATTCAGACTAGTTTTGCAGATGGTATTCCCAGAACTTTTAGAGATGTGGACTGGATAACAACTTCCCCACTGGTTGGGAAGTTGGCAGATACCACAATATATCCAGACAAGCTTCTAATGGGCGTTGGAAACAAGCCTATGACCATGGTACATACTGGTTACTGATAACATAGGGAGGGTTAGAAATAGTAACTTCCTCTGAAAAGTCTCTGGTTCCATAAATAGGTCCAGCTACATGGACAAGAGCAATGGGAGGGAGAAATTTCAGAGTTACAATGCATAGAAAAGAAAATGGTGTAAAGATAAAGGGCTTAAGTTCATTAGGTGTTAGGGAATTTGGGGAGGAAGGAATAGCTTACGCAGAAGGGATAAGCTCGACCTTATCCAAAATGAAACCAGATGCTGGCATCAAAAATTAACAACACTTGGCAGGATTATTTAAAATAGCAGCTAAGAGAGAGCCAACAAGAGCTGTTACTATTTTCAGGTAATAAAGATAAGTTTTGATACCTATGTCTGACACAACACTTGGGGCTGAAACCAACCAATAACTTAGTCAGCAAAAAGTCCCCAGGACAAGATGTCATATAAACAAAGAGTTCTGAAATAACTTGAGAATGCAGTGGCTGAGTTAACAAATATATGCACTCTCATTAAAATCAGCTAATCAGAATATTGAACAGTAACAATTTTTGTACCCTATATTTTAACAAGGCATTAGAAGTTGTCCTAAAAAGTATAGACCAATAAGCCTTATTCAAAAAAGTTATTAAGGAAATAGTCATAGGGTGAGAGGCAAATTGGATCATGATCAGATGATCAGATGCCATGGATCAGAAATTGGCTAAGAGACTAAAAGCAATAATAAACATTTAATTTTTAACATAGCAAAAGGTTGGCAGTTGGCAGTGGTCCATGGTTCTATACTAGGATCAATGTTGCTTAACAGATTTATTGGTGATCTGAAAAAGGGAAAGAAAAGATATGTAGCAAAATCTGCTGGTGACACAGAGTTATTTAGGTTAGTCAAGACTAGAAAAGACTGAGGGACTTCAAAGAGACCTATTAAGGCAGTGGTGTGTTTCAGCGTTCCCAGCCAATACGAGCTGCAGGAAGCAGCAGTCAGTGCATCCCTGCGGCCCATGCCACTTCCCGCAGCTCCCATTGGCCAGGAACAGCGAACCGCGGCCACTGGGAGCTATGGGGAGCCATGCAAATATAACAAACCATCTGGAAGTCCGCTAGCAGATTACCCTAATGGACCGTGTGCAGCTCGCAGGCTCCCGACTACAGTATTAGAGCCATTGTAGGTAAATGGGCAGCATAGTGGTGCATGAAATTCAGAGATGACAACTGCAAGGTAATCTGCCTTGGAAGAAATAATTGTAACTGCTTATACATATTCCCAAATTCTAAATTAGGTAATTACCGGGGGGAGGGGGGGGAAATCTGGGCATCACTGTGGACACCTCAGTCAAAACCTCAGCTCAATGCTCAACAGTGTCAAAACAGTGAACAAAATGTTAGTAGACATAAAGAATAAGATAGAAAATAATGTTACAATATACAGCTTACAATTCAAAGGGTTACACTGTAATGCAATGTCAATCAGGCAATTTTTTAAAAATTCAGCAGTCAGTCTTGTTAAAAGAGGCAAACATTATTAAATTTAAATGATTGGTGACAACTAAGCTAGTGCATTAGTAAATAATGGCTGATACCTATGTCAAGTAGTTTAGTTTTAGCCATATTCACCTCAGTGCAAGAGGCATGAAAATTTCTACTTGATAGTTAAAGATGAACATGTTCTGTTGTATTGATCATATACTGCTGAGTACTGTAGCTGACTCATCATAATAGAATACTAATTAAAGCTTAAAAATACACAATATGAGCTCCTCTCGGAAGACCCGATAACCTCAGGCAAACTGAACCCAACACGTAGGTCAATATTTATTGATTTTTATTAAATCATAATTCATCTTGAAAAGTAATTAAGTCCAATACCCTACATGCAACAACTCATCGCTTTTAAAATTTAAAAGAGCATACTGGACTGTGAGATGTAATAGGCTCCCAAGTTGTTTTCAGAAGAATTAATTCTAGCATTCAAAATTAGATTTCCCCAGAGACAGTTTTGGTAAATTGTGACCAAAAAAAAAAAAATCAAATTTAAAACCTTGCTCTATTTCTTCTAATCGGCATCTTACACAAATAATATTTTTTCCTGCCCAGAGTATAACGTACATCTAACGTCTTCTTTTAAAACTTAAAATATGAGCCATCCAGCTCAGAATACTGAATACCTACAGGAAACTGATTCACAGTTCATTAAAGTGTGTTAATGTAACTAAGTATATACATAAACTATATCTATAGTTAGAGCATTAACTGATTTCTTCATTAAACAAATGCAATTTTAAAGCACTCATCAAAAAGCCAAGAGGTAATATTCTTACTTTAATTGGTTGCAAATATGTCATGTAACTTTTGAGACCTAGAAAGGAAGCTTGTTGATCCTCTTCAGGTCCTATAGTAATTTTCCCCAAATAAACTTAATTCTTTAAAATATACCTACCAGCCAAAGTGGCTGTAATCTGAGGTGTCATCATAATTTCTAATGTGGATAAAATTCTCCTTCCATATTCCCACATGTGCCTGTCCCACTCCTCCAAACACTGCCTTTCCCCACCACGTTCAAGATAAGGGAGCTACCATTCTACCTTGAGCTCTTCAGTGCATTTCTCTAATACGCCTATACACAGCCCCCATACAACCCACCTAAACTCCCAACCCCATATTTCCCCCGTCTCTTCTCCCCAACCCCATCTATGCCCAAGTCAGAGACTGAAACAGCATAGCTGAGAGTCAGTAACGGAACATTTTATAAAGATTTAATAATTTTAAGTATTGTTCTGCATACATGTAAAAGCCACTGTGGTATAACATATCTACAGGAAATGAGGGGAAACAAGAGTGGGGTTCAGAGACAACAGTGGAGAGACAGAATACTCATCTTGTCATTTTAAAGGTATTTCTGCAGAGTCAGTTCTCTGAGCAAGTGTAGCTCTTCCTTACTCTCTGACTCTTTGCTGGACTGGGCAGAACAGGAACACAGAGAGCAGCCTCTTCCTATCAAGGGTCATCTCTAGCCTTCCATTTCCTCCTCTTTATAACCCTGTTCTAATTAGCCCTTAGTTAATCGCTTCCTTGCCTACCTTGGGATGAAGTATATACACACAGTTATAAGCTCTTTATATTATATTCAGTCCTTGTAATTCCCCTCTAAGCACTTCCCCCATCAAAACAGAAAAGCAAGTAAAAAAAAACGACCACACCGAAAATTACCCTCTCCTAGGCCAAACAGCCAAAAAAAAAAAAAAAAAAGTGGAAATTCTTGATCAAGCCATTTTGGAGATACAGGGAATCAAATAATGTGAGTAAATGCTTCAAAAGTCAATAATGGGCATTTTAAAACACTATAGGAAGATCCTCAGCCAGATCTTCTGACATTTAACTGTAAATGTCCAGTTGATTTTTTTCCCCCCAGATTTCACAGAATTCTACCCTGTGATGACATGTATAAGTGAAATTTCAAGAGATTGGATTCTTTTTCATGAGAAAGTATGGATAATAGGAAACGATCTTCAATTATAATCATTGTTCCATAATAAAGGTTAGAACTTTTTCAGGTTCTCCTGTTCTAATAGCTTCCCACTAATGCATTCATTCAAGAATCAAAGTCAATCCATCAAATAACAAAAAAGAAAAATGAATCTAAACAGAATAGTTGTATATAGTGAGGGATGGAGAACTGTTGAGCTGAATTAAAATATCTGTATTAACATCCTTTGATGTTTCATAACCAGTATTAATGTGCTGCTAAAGGACACTCACAATTCTGAATCCTTGGAAGTACCTTAAGATGTAGAGCTTCTCTATATAAAATAACAAAAGATAAAATTAAAAATATTAATTATGACCATTAGCCATAACTCCTAAGACCTTATAGAACAATGGTCAACAAAAATATTCATATATCTTCCTTAAAGACCTAGGAACCTTGATTAGCACACTTCCGGTTTTTACAGAATGCATACAGGATACAAATAGCCAGAACACTGCCTGCTATCTATAGGTTCCTCATTAAAAATACCATCTGGGTAAAATTTAGAACAATCATCAATAATCCTATTGTGCAAAGAGTTGGATATTCTCGGTAACAAAACAAGCCATCAACAAGATAACAATATACAGACAACTACACTTTATAGGTGTCATAACCATAAAGTAGCCTAGAATTCCTTCTTATCTGTAAGGGGTTAAGAAGTAAGAGAACCTGGTTGGCACATGACCAAAAGGACCAATGGGGACCAAAGATGCTTTGAAATCTGGGGGAGGGAAGGCTTTTGTTCTGTGCGCCTTTGTGGTTTGTTTGCTTTGGGGATTTCAAAGGAGACAGACAACCTTTTCTTCACTCCATCTAATTCTATATCAGTCTCTAACCATCACAAATAGTAAGTAATTGCCAGGCAAGCCATGTTAGTTTATATTTGTTTCTCACTTGTGAATTTCTTATGCTTTAGGACGGGAGCTATTCCTGTGTTTTCTCTGTAACTTTAAAAGTAAGCAGAGGGGATTCCTCTGTGGGTTTTTCTTTTAATAAGACAAGGAAGACTTTGTAGCACCTTAGAGACTAACCAGTTTATTTCAGCATAAGCCTATAGCCCACGAAAGCTTATGCTGAAATAAACTGGTTAGTCTCTAAGGTGCTACAAAGTCTTCCTCGTCTTATTTACGGATACAGACTAACACGGCTGCTAATCTTAAACCTTTTAATCTTTTGTGACTCTGTAAAGTGCTTTCACATCTTCTTTAATTAAAATTCTCCTTTTAAGGACTGATTTTTCCCATTGTTTTAGATCCAGGTTTTTGGATCGGGCTCACCTGTAAGGATTGGTGACGGGTTTATCTTAAGTCTTTCCCAGGAAGGGAGTGTAGGCTTGGGGGGGATTTGGGGAGGAATAGAACTCCAAGTGGCCTTTTCCCTAATTCTCGTTTACACTAGGGACTTGTCTTCACTACCACGGGTAGCAATTGATCTTTTGGCAATCGATTTATTGCATTTCATCAAGATGCGATAAATCGATCGCCAGTGGCGCCCCTGTCGACTCCGGCACTCCAGCTCACTGAGAGGCACAAGCTTGAGTCGACGGGGGAGCACACCGCTACCGCCATGAGGATGGCAAGTAAGTCGGCTGAAGATACGCCGACTTCAGCTATGTTATTCACGTAGCTGAAGTTGCATATCTTCAGTCGATTCCCTCCTCTCCCCCCCCCCAGTGAAGACCAGTCCTTGGTGGTGGCAGCCTACCAACCAGACACAGGAGAAACTTGTGTCTTGGGGAAGTTTTAACCTAAGCTGGTAAAATAAGCATAGGGGGTCTTTCATGTGCATCCCCACATCTGTACCCTAGAGTTCAGAGTGGAGAGGGAACCCTGACAATAGGTATGTTGTTAATGGTAATGAAATGAGGATCTTTGTCTATGTTTTGCAGGTTAACATTAAACTACAGTTCACAATATTCCAGTCAATCTTGGTGTTTCTGATAGGTAATTGTGGCGGGTCCGCTTCCGCAGCGCCCCCTGAAGGCTGGGGCTAGGCGTGGCAGCGGACCTCCACCTGTCTTTGACACCCCCCCCCCTCAAGGGAAAGGGGGTTGCATGGCCCAATGGCCGGAGTCTATAGGATTGCTTCCCCCTCCCGGGGTAGCGTGGCCCAATGGCCGGAGTCAATAGGATCGCTCCCCGCTCTCGGGGTAGCGTGGCCCAGTGGCCAGAGTCAATAGGATCGCTCCCCGCTCTCGGGGTAGCGTGGCCCAGTGGCCAGAGTCAATAGGATCGCTCCCCGCTCTCGGGGTAGCGTGGCCCAGTGGCCAGAGTCAATAGGATCGCTCCCCGCTCTCGGGGTAGCGTGGCCCAGTGGCCAGAGTCAATAGGATCGCTCCCCGCTCTCGGGGTAGCGTGGCCCAGTGGCCAGAGTCAATACAATTGCTTCCCGCTCTCGGGGTAGCGTGGCCTAATGGCCGTAGGGGTAGGGGGACCCGGGCCCTCCCACTCCACCGGGTCCCGACCCAGGGCTCACCTACCAGCGGGGCTGGTCTCGCCCCACGCTCGGCGGGGATCCGCCCGCAACATGCCGAGCTAGGCTGTCCCTTTAAAAGTTCCCTGGGTCACTTCCTACCCTGCCTTCGGTGTCCGGGGGTCCGTCGGAGTGTTCTCCCTCCGGGCCGACGGCGGGTGGGTCGTCCAGCGCCGTCACGGCCCGGCTGTCGTCTGGGTCCCAGGATGTTGGCTGTTCCTCCTCAGGAGCTGGTAACACAGGTCCTTCCCCTCTGGTGGTCAGCCCCGACTGAGCAACTCTGCCGGCTTTTATGCTGGGTCTCCAGCTGGAGCATGCCCAGCAGAGCTTCCGGGGCGTGGCTTCCTCTGCCCCGAGAGAAGGGTTAACCCTTGCTGTACCGGTGCGGGGCCGCTCAGCCCCGTCACACACCCTCCCCCTTAAAACAGCCGCCAGAGCCGGCTGCACCTGGGGCTCCCTTCCCTCTGCCTCCTCCCCAACTCGGGAAAAGAAATCTGCATTCCCGTGGGCTTTCCCTGGCTGGTGGGATACCTGGAAGGAATAGGGTTGGAGGGACAGGTACCACCGCATGATTCGTGCATTTGAGTCCTTCATGTTGTTAATCCATCTAAGGGGTGCGTGGTCCGTCACCAAGGAGAAGGGGCTCCCCAACAGGTAATACCTTAGGGCGTCCACTGCCCACTTGACCACCAGGGCTTCTCGCTCTATGGTAGAATACCGCACCTCTCGGGGAAACAACTTACGGCTCAAGTATAAGACAGGGTGCTCTTCTCCCCCCTCCTCTTGGGACAATACCGCCCCCAACCCAACCTCTGAGGCATCTGTTTGTAAAATAAAGGGCTTGGAGAAATCCGGCTGCGCTAGCACTGGTTCCCGGGTCAGCCGTTCCTTCAGGGCATTGAAAGCCCTCTCGCAGGCGGCGGACCACTGGACTTTCTTCGGCTGGGAGCTCTTCGTCAGGTCAGTGAGGGGAGCGGCGAGCGTGGCGAAATTGGGTACAAACCGGCGGTAGTATCCGGCCAGTCCCAGGAATTGCCGCACCTGTCTCTTTGTTGTCGGGGGAGCATAGCCCTTCAAGGCCTCCACTTTGTCTACCAGGGGGCGGAGTCTGCCTCGGCCCACGGTGTAGCCCAAGTAGGTCACTTCCCTTTGGCCTAAGTGACACTTGGCTGGGTTCGCTGTGAGGCCGGCCCGGCCCAGGGCTCGTAGCACCTCCGCTAGGTGTTCGAGATGTTCTTCCCAGCTGGCGCTATAGATGATGATATCATCAATGTAGGCCGCTGCATACGAACTATGCGGGTGCAGTACTTGGTTCATGAGCCGCTGGAAGGTGGCCGCAGCCCCATGCAACCCGAAGGGCATCATGGTGAATTGATAGAGGCCGAAGGGCGTAGGGAACGCCGTCTTCTCTTTGGAGGTAGGCGTGAGGGGGATTTGCCAATACCCCTTAGTCAAATCTAGGGTGGAGATGAATTCTGCCTTGCCTAACCGTTCTAGCAACTCATCCACCCTCGGCATGGGGTAGGCATCAAAACGGGAGATTGCGTTTACTTTGCGGAAGTCAATACAGAACCTCACGGTCCCGTCAGGCTTGGGAACAAGTACTATTGGGCTCCGCCACTCACTCCGCGATTCCTCCACCACTCCTAGGGCCAACATGGTCTCGAGTTCCTTTTGCACCGTCTCCCACATCTTTTTGGGAAGCGGTCGGTGGTTTTCCCTCACCTTGTGGCCCGGGATGGTAGCGATGTGGTGGCTGATCAACGGGGTCCTCCCTGGTTGGGCAGAGAGGACGTCGGGGAAGGCCGCTATCAACCGCTGTATCTGTTCCTGCTGCCCCGGTTCGAGCTCCCGGCCTATGGTGGCAGCCCCTCCCTTCTCGGGCTCGCCCGCCGAAGGCCCCAGCTCGGGTTCCGGGGGGCAGGGGGCGATCATTAAGCCTTCCCGGTCTCTCCAGGCCTTGAGGAGGTTCACGTGGTAGACCTGGGTGTCCCTTCTTCGTCCTGACATGCGAACCTCATAGTCGACTGGGCCCACTTGCCGGGTCACCTCAAAAGGGCCCTGCCACTTCGCCAGCAGTTTGGAGTCTGAGGAAGGCAACAATAAGAGAACCCGGTCTCCTGGTTCGAACCTCCGCAACTTAGCCCCTTTGTTGTAGTGGGCTTCTTGGCTTTGTTGCGCCCTCTCTAAGTTCTCCCGGGCCAAGGTACCCAGTTCCCGGAGCCGCTCTCGCAAGTGCAGTATATATTGGACGGTCCCCCGAACCCGGGACTCCTGTTCCTCCCACGTCTCCTTCAGGAGGTCTAGGATCCCCCGGGGCCTCCGCCCGTATAGGAGTTCAAAGGGGGAGAATCCGGTAGACGCTTGGGGGACCTCCCGTACGGCGAAGAGAAGGGCAGGGAGTAACTTGTTCCAATGTCGTGGGTCGTCCTCTACAAACTTCCTCAGCATGGACTTGAGGGTCCTATTAAATCTCTCCACCAACCCATCTGTCTGGGGGTGGTAGACTGAGGTCTTCAAGGCACGGATATTTAATAGACGACATAACTCTGCCATCAGCCGTGATGTTACATTTGTCCCTTGGTCTGTCAGTATTTCCCGCGGCAAACCAACTCGGGCGAAGATTTGCAGAAGCTCATTGGCGATGGCCGGTGCAGTGGTGGTTCGTAATGGCACCGCCTCTGGGTAGCGAGTGGCGTAGTCGACCACCACTAGGATATACTTGTGGCCTGAGCTGCTCTTTTCCAAGGGTCCCACCAAGTCAAGGCCAATTCTCTCAAACGGCACACCGACCACCGGCAAGGGGATCAGGGGAGCCTTGGGTACCCCCTTCGGGCTGGCTTTCTGGCACTCGGGGCAGGAGGCACAGTATTCCCGTACGTCGTGGTGGATGCCGGGCCAGAAGAACCTCTGGGCGACCCGCTGCAGTGTCTTCTCTCTCCCCAGGTGTCCTGCCCATGGCACCGAGTGAGCTAGCTGGAGTACGCGCCGCCGAAGCCGCCGCGGGACCAGTAGCTGCTGCAATACCTCCTTGGTTTGCGGTTCCAACACCCGTCGATAGAGCAGGTCGTTTTGGATCTCGAAGCGGGGGCCTTGCTGTCGGCGCCCGGGTGCTCTCCCCTCCGGCTCTGGAACACTCGTTGCCTGTTCCCAGGCTCTGCTGAGGGTGGTATCCCCCCTTTGCTCCTCCAGCAAGTCCACGTTGATGTCCAACCACTCCTGGTCTTCTCTGGTCTGGGTCTCAGGAGGGGCCTGGCGTCCCGCATCTATGCCTGCCACCCCTGAGGGTCCCTCGAGGGGGTCGTCTGGAGTCTCTTGGCCTAGGAGCCCCGGCCTTTCCCTTCGTGCCCCATTTCTTCGCGCTGGCTGTGTAGTCCACTCCCGCAGGAGCTCCGCAAAGCCCGGCCAGTCCCGTCCCAGGATCACTGGGTACGCCAACTTCGGGGCCACCCCGACGAGACACCGTCCCTTCTGCTGGGCTGTCTCGAGCTGCACCCAGACAGTGGGGTAGGGCTTCACATCCCCGTGGATACACTGCAAGCGTATAGGGGCCCCCTTCGGGCCAGCGAGTTCTACTAGCCCCTCCCGGATGACTGATTGGCTGCACCCAGAGTCAACCAGGGCCATGGTAGGCATCCCCTCCACTTTCACAGGTACCACAATCTTACCCGGTTCCCACTTCCTGGCGCGTTGGCCGGCGGCCCACACCTGTCCATAATTGCAATCCATGTACGGGCAGTCCCTCCGGAAGTGCCCTATCTGCCCGCACTCATAACACCGGTCCCGCTCGCCTTCCTCAGGCCGGGCACTGCGGGCAGAGTCGGTCCTCTTCGTCACGCCTTCTGGGCCCTGCGGGGGGTTCGCCCCGTGGGTGCCCCTCGTCCTGGGCGTCGCTGGGCTCCCGGGTTGCTGCCCTGGCCGCCGGGGGCCCCCCCTCTCTACCTTGTGTGCGTCCGGCCCTGAGGTCGGGGTTTTCTCGCCCGTCTGCCCCACCTTGGAACCGACCCTCGGTTCACCCTCCGCTGCCAGGTAATCCTCCATCAAGGAGGTGGCTTCGGCGAGTGACTTTGGCCGGTGCCGCTGCACCCACTCTCTTCCCCCAACTGGGAGGATCTGGAGGAACTGCTCCAGGGCCACTATTTCAGCCACCTGGCCTCCGGTCCGGTGTTCAGGTTCCAGCCACCGCCAGCAGAGATCGCGGATGCGTTGGGCCACCGCTCGGGGTCTATCCCCCGGTGTGTATCGTGCTCGGCGGAGGCGTTGGCGGTACACCTCGGGGTTGACGCCTGTTTGGTCCAGAATGGCTGCCTTGACCTTGGAATAGTCCAGGGCCTCCTGTGGGTCCAAATTCCTATAGGCGGCTTGGGCGGGGCCCGTCAGGTACGGGGCGAGGATGGTGGCCCAATGGGCGCTGGGCCACTGGACGGCAGTTGCAACCCGTTCAAACGTCACCAGAAAGGCCTCGGGGTCATCCCCGGGCCCCATCTTGGTTAGTCGCACCGGCAGTCCTCCGAGGCCCTCGCCCGTTCCGCCCCCGACAGCTCCTAGGGGTAGACTCGGTGCACGCCCCGCCAGTGTGGTCAGCTGTTGGAAGAGCCGCTCTTGGCTGGCTTGTTGCTGTGCGGTCAGTGCCTGTATTAGCTGCTGCTGCTGCTCTTGCTGCTGCGCCGCCTGCTGCTGCTGCTGGGATGCTAGCTCTTGGAGCAACTGCCGCTGCTGCTGCTGCTGCAGTGTTGCCTGCTGTTGCTGGTTGTCCAGCAGCCATTTCAGGAGCTTCTCGAACTCCATCTTGTCCCTAGGTCCTCCTTGCAGGACCGGTTCAAATAGTCCCTGGTCAGGTGCCAATTGTGGCGGGTCCGCTTCCGCAGCGCCCCCTGAAGGCTGGGGCTAGGCGTGGCAGCGGACCTCCACCTGTCTTTGACCCCCCCCCCCCTCAAGGGAAAGGGGGTTGCATGGCCCAATGGCCGGAGTCTATAGGATTGCTTCCCCCTCCCGGGGTAGCGTGGCCCAATGGCCGGAGTCAATAGGATCGCTCCCCGCTCTCGGGGTAGCGTGGCCCAGTGGCCAGAGTCAATAGGATCGCTCCCCGCTCTCGGGGTAGCGTGGCCCAGTGGCCAGAGTCAATAGGATCGCTCCCCGCTCTCGGGGTAGCGTGGCCCAGTGGCCAGAGTCAATAGGATCGCTCCCCGCTCTCGGGGTAGCGTGGCCCAGTGGCCAGAGTCAATACAATTGCTTCCCGCTCTCGGGGTAGCGTGGCCTAATGGCCGTAGGGGTAGGGGGACCCGGGCCCTCCCACTCCACCGGGTCCCGACCCAGGGCTCACCTACCAGCGGGGCTGGTCTCGCCCCACGCTCGGCGGGGATCCGCCCGCAACACGCCGAGCTAGGCTGTCCCTTTAAAAGTTCCCTGGGTCACTTCCTACCCTGCCTTCGGTGTCCGGGGGTCCGTCGGAGTGTTCTCCCTCCGGGCCGACGGCGGGTGGGTCGTCCAGCGCCGTCACGGCCCGGCTGTCGTCTGGGTCCCAGGATGTTGGCTGTTCCTCCTCAGGAGCTGGTAACACAGGTCCTTCCCCTCTGGTGGTCAGCCCCGACTGAGCAACTCTGCCGGCTTTTATGCTGGGTCTCCAGCTGGAGCATGCCCAGCAGAGCTTCCGGGGCGTGGCTTCCTCTGCCCCGAGAGAAGGGTTAACCCTTGCTGTACCGGTGCGGGGCCGCTCAGCCCCGTCACAGTAATGCAGAAATTATTCAGGCTACTACAGGAATACTACTATTGTTGCATGTTCAGAAGCACTCCCACCTCAAGCATACTGAGGGAATGTCTAATAACAAAGCTGTTATGTTTTCTCTGCACTACAACCACGTTCTTGTTGTAACAAAACCTTGCAGATGTATTAGAGGGGTATTGTGGGATGTGTGTAATGTGTTTATTATACATATGTGACTAGTCACAAACACACAGAGACAGTTATTTATTACCAGAAGTCTACACATGAAGGTTAAATTCATTGGGCCAAATTCTTCAGTCTGCCATATCAACTTCATGCTGGAAACTAACTGGACAAAAGTGGCTAGTAGAGAATTCCACCTGCACAAGAGAACTATCACTAGCATAAAGTCAATCCTTTTTCCCTGTGTTGAGTAGGTGTACAGTGAGGTGACTTGGGAGAAAGTTGGTGGCCAGAGGGAGTCAGGGAAGTTGTCATACTCAATCTTCTACTGGTGTAAGGTGTTCTAGGGACTTTGTCGGTGATGTAAATTAGAGTTCCTCAACAGCAGCTCTAAAGTATGTTGGGGCAACATGGGATCTGGGAGCAGCAACAGGCTGCCTGATGGCCTCTTCCTTTCACTATATCATAGTGGAGCCTGGACACAGATGAGAATCCAGTCCATTAATTTAAATGGAATTACACCGTAAATGAAGTCAGCTGACTCTGACTGAATGAAAAAATTCCACACATTACAATGGTCAACAAGAATAAAAGTAAAAAACAAGAATAAAAAACTTAGGGCACAAAATTTAATGAAGAAGTGGGATATGAAGCTGCATTAAGAACTTTCTATGAAGAAGTCTAGCATCAAAAACTAACAATTTACTGTGTATCACAATTGCTAAAATTAGCCTCCCCCCCCCATCTTAAAAATAAGGTTGGCAAGAGCTGAGCACAATCCTGTCATTACAAGGTATTTCTCATCTATCAATACCAGACAAAATATTAAACTGAATTCCTCTAAACCCACAGGAGTTTTTAATTGTAGGTTACATTGTACCTGAAAGTTAGTGTGGAATCAGGGTGCGATGCAGTGCCACTTCCACACTCAACGCAACATGACAAATTCAAAGGAAAACTTTAAAAGACTGGTATGTATTTCTGACAACAAAAAGTCTTTAAAGGAAAGGAGTGTCTCCTAAGAGGATGCAAGCAGTCTATATGCCTAACTCAGCATCCCATGTCTCTAGCTTCGGCACTGTGTAAGTTGATTTTTGAGAGCTTCCATAATGTTAGCAAAGAAACTGAACACATTATCAAATGGTAGCACAATTCAAATTGGAATTGAGGAGAGCAAATCAAAAAGGCATAACAAATGTAGCTGAATCTTTAAATCTCCCACAGAGTGATGAGGAGCATGGGGATTGAGTTTTCATTGGATAGAGTTCCTTCCTCTAGGGAGTTTTAAGTGCATAGCATTTCAAAGCATTTTAAGTCATGCTTTCCTTCCCCTTCACTGTGGTCCTTTTTTGTTTCATTATTTTTCTTTTAGATATGCTACCTTATTTCAGGTGAGTCAGGCATCCCTCATACTCAAGACCCTTCCTGATATGTGAATTTGCTATCCTGAAAGATGTGTCTGACATGAGGCAATATTTCTCCTGAGAGAGATTTTTCTATCCTTTTTCTCCCCTTTATCTTTACCTTTCCCCTTCTCAAGTGTCTGACTCCTTTTCCCTCTCCTAATTCATTCTATTTTCCTTCATTTCTCCTTTGCCTCTCAACCGAGCTCTTCTTACCCATCTTTACTATATAACCTCTTCCATTCTCTCCATTATTCCCTCCTGAGGAACACTCTGGCCATTATTCTGGACTGTATTCCCGCCCCTTTAATGCCAATCCTATAGCATAAAAGAGCCAGAAAGCAAATCTGATCTGGGAATTCCCACAGTGCAGGGGGAGTTCAAGAGTCAGAGTCAACACAACAAATCCTACATAGCTTCTGCTCACAGCACCCAGAAAAAAAGGCCTAGGGCAAAAGTGGACATTTTGGGGCATGAAGTAGGGGCCAGAGTGCACTGTAATCCAGCTATTCTGCACTTTAGACTGGTCCCTTAGGCATCTTGGCAATTAAGTGTAAGATCACTCTTTGTGGCTACTCTACCTTAGTACAAGGTCCAAACTAGTCCTGACAATCCTGGAATTGAGGAGGGGTTGTAAAGGTAAAATATCATTTAGCAAACCCTCTAATTAAACAGGTTGGTTAATATCACACAAAGAATAACTGCCAAGTAAATTTCATTTCAACCCTAATTTCAGATTGTGTACATTTTCACAGCTCTATTGACCTCAAGATGAGGATTTGCACTCTAGTATCAAAAAAGTGCAAACATAAGGGAGATACAATATTTAGTGGTTGAGGGGGGGGGGGTTAAATAAAATTAATGGGTACCATCCATATGGTTCATTGCCAGCCCTTAATAAATAAAATTATAATAATGATTAAATTCATTTAAGGACATATGTTTAGGAGTGAGTTCTATTAATTACATGGAATAGTGTCCCAATGGAAGTGCCATTGCTTAAATCTGTTTCTGTTATTTGATTTGAAATGATAATAAATTTCTTCTCATTCTTTGAACATTCAATAAAGATTTAGGTTACAGTGTTACATAGATGAATAGTGGTTCTTTTTATAATCAAAATAAAGAAAATTAAGATTATTCTCTATTGTACTCTGGTCCTGTCCAGCTTTCTGTGTGTCATTTTTAAATTGTTTCCAATTTTTTTTAAATAGTTTGATATGGCTTAAGTGTTGAACATTTTTAAAAAATCACCATTTAACTACAGTGTTTACATGTTTAAGATTAGCAGCCATGTTAGTCTGCATCCATAAATAAAACGAGGAAGAGTTTGTAGCACCTTAGTGTTTACATGGGTTCTCTTTCAAAATAAATCCTGTTAGAGTAAATATCGCTTGTGTTGAATCAGGACTTTATTCCCAAAAACATATTGTCGCAATGTCCTGCCGTGCTAATATACAATGAGGGCTTGGGTACACTGGCACTTTATAGCGCTATAAAGCCTCCAAGAGTGCTATAACTCTGTCCCCGAACACACTGGCAAGGCACATTTTGCGCTATAAGTCCGAGCCTATCGCGCTACTGGAAAACCACCTTTTCCAGAAGAATAATGGCTTTTGCGCTACCGCTGTAGCGCAACAGTGCAAATGTGAACACCCATTGCGCGTTAATTAGCCTCCAGCCTCCTCCAGCCTGGCCCATAATTCCCATTCGAGCCACTCTGGGCATCAGTTTCAAACTCTTCTGTCACGTCCTCAGGTGACCACACGTCAGATCCGCCCTTTACATTCCCAGGGAAATTTGAAAATCCCCTTCCTGTTTGCTCCATCCAGGTGTGGAGTGCTCCTCAGGTAACTATTTTGCTTGGCCATGACTCCACGTGCCATGCCTCCTCGCAATAAGCGATCTCCACCATGGCTCGATCATGAGTTGCTGGACCTCATCAGTTGTTGGGGGGAAGAGGCTGTCCAGTCTCAGCTGCGGTCTAGCCACAGGAATTACGATACGTATGGCCTGATATCACGGGCCATGAAGGACAGAGGCCATGACCGGGACACTCTGCAGTGCCAGGCAAAAGTAAAGGAGCTTAGGATTACCTATCGCAAAGCCCGTGACGCAAACAGCCGCTCTGGGGCAGCCCCTGTGTTTTGCAACTTCTACAAGGATCTGGATGCGATACTTGGTGGTGATCCAACGTGCACTCCACCGACCACCCAGGACACTTCTTCCCAGACCGCCACTGAAAGGGAGGGGAAGGAGGCTGGAGAGAAGCAGAAGCGAGGAGCAGGAGGACGTAGAGGAGCAGGAGGCGGAGGAGGAGGCGGCCGCGGCAGCGAGCCAGGGCATGGAGGAGTCACTGGAGACAGCCAGGAACTCTTCTCAAGCCCAGAGTGCAACCAGAGCGAGCCACAGCGTCCGGCGGTTGCAGGGGCCAGGATAGCAGCAGCACCGGTTTGCGCAGGTACAGATACTTTTCTATTGGGAAGGCAGGCAGCTTGGGCGAGGGTGTAAAGGGATGCTTGCATGCTTGCCTACATGTGGAATAGTGCATTGATGTACTCTATCACCTCGCGGTAATCCTCATCAGTGATTTCTACAAAGGTCTCAATAAGAGCTCTTGCAATGTGCCTGCGCAGGTTTCTCGGGAGACCCAGCATGTTCGCTGTCCCGGCCATGGTCACAAGGCCCCGCCACTCTTCTGAGAGTGGTGGGGGCAGCATCTCTGCACAGATGCAAGCCGCGTATGGCCCTGGGAAGAAGCCACATCTCCTTAAAATCCCCGCCCTGTCTTGCTCCATCACCCGCAGCAGCAAGATATCTTCCAGCACGAAAACCTACACAGAATGTTGGGAGAATGCTTATCAGACTGCAGTTCCCACAAATGCCCTCCGCTCCCGCAATAGTATAGAAAGGCAGGGAAACAGTGCTTGTCCCCACGACTCACCATGCCCGGGGATCCGTGGGTACCTCTGTGTGTGATATGGCTTATTCGGACAGGGAAACTGCACAGAGATTGATGGAATGCGGGGAACTCCCTAATACTGTCTGTTGCAAACAATGGGATCTTGTGTTTTAACTGTGAACTTGTAAATTTCCCTAGGTTTGTCCTTGACATCAACATCACCAGTGTTATCTGTGGCTCAAAAACTAAGTAGAATTCGAAACAGACCGAGGAAGAGCAAAGAAGAGCTTCTGAAGCAAGTTCTGGAACAGGCATCAACGGACAACCGCGTTGACAGTGACCGTAGGGAGGAGGAGAGGAAGCGTAGGGAACAGTGGAGGGAGGAACAAGTGCAGTTGAGGGAGATGGCTTGCGAACAGCGTGCTGACAAGCGCGCCGACAAGCTGCTTAGAATATTAGAGCTGAAAGTAGAGACTCTGCAGCGGATCGCTGCCATTCAGGAGCAGCAGCCCCCTGCTTGCCACCCCCATTGTCACTTGCCCCCTAACCCTTCCCCTTCTGGCCCTCTTGTCCCCTACAGGCCACTATCAACAGCTGCCTGGTTATTACCACCCACAGCTGCCTCCAACCCCCCTCTCTTCACCGACCAACCCACAGACCCAGCACCCTTATCCACTGCACTCAACCCCTAATAACAGTCATCATCGCCCTCCGCAAATGAGGTTGGGGGAATACAACAATTCGGAGGGCATTCGAGGTTCTGAGTCCAGGACATACGCCAGTCTCTGATTGACCCCTTCCCACCCCAATTGCACACCCCCTTCTCCCACCCCAATTGCACACCCCCTCCTCCCTCACACATTGTACTGTTTTTCAACTTTCATTTCAAATTATGAGAAAGCTGTTCAATAAATGAATTCTTTTTAATAAATGGGTTTCTGTATTCGGTGCACAAATGTATGTAATAGGCACAGAAAAGCACATGCCTTATCCTATTAACAGACTGCTCCCACCCTCCCTCCCTCCCTCTGCAATTCCCATTAGAACTCACTTTCAGCCTCAAAATGCTCCCTCAGGGCTTCCCTGATCCTTGTACCCTCGCGCTGGGCCCAAGAGCCCTGCTCTCTGGCTGTGCATACGTGGCCTCCAGCTGTTGTACCTCCGAGGTCCATGCCATAGTGAAGCCTTCGCCCTTCCGCTCACAGAGATTATGTAGGGCACAGCACGCGGAAATAACCGCGGGGACACTTCCCTCTGCCAAGTCTAGCTTGCCATAAAGGCATCTCCAGAGGGCTTTAAGACACCCAAAAGCACACCACAGTCATTCGACAGCGGCTCAGTCTGTAGTTGAACGTTTCCTGGCTAGTGTCCAGGCTCCCCGTGTAGGGTTTCATGAGCCAGGGCATTAGAGGGTAAGTGGGGTCGCCAAGAATCACAATGGGCATTTCCACTTCCCCCACGGGGATCCTCTGGTCTGGGAAAAAAGTGCCTTCTTGCAGCTTCCTGAACAGGCCGGTGTTGCAGAAGATGCGTGTGTCATGCACCTTTCCCGGCCAGCCTGCATTAATGTCAGTAAAACGCCCACGGTGATCCACAAGCGCCTGAAGAACCATGGAGAAGTATCCCTTTCGGTTAATGTACTGTTCTGCTAGGTGGTCGGGGGCCAGAATAGGTATATGGGTCCCATTAATCGCCCCTCCACAGTTAGGGAACCCCATCTGCTCAAAGCCAGCCACGATGTCACGCACGTCACCAAGAGTCATGATTCTTCATAACAGGAGGCGATTAATGGCCTTGCACACTTCCATCAACACGACTCCAACGGTCGACTTCCCCACCCCAAAGTGGTTGGCCACCGATCGGTAGTTGTCTGGGGTGGCCAGCTTCCAGAGTGCTATAGCCACCCGCTTCTCCACCGGGATGGCAGCTCTCAGTCTGGTGTCCTGGCGCTGCAGGACGGGGGCGAGTTCAGCACACAGACCCATGGAAGTGGCTTTTCTCATGCAAAAGTTTTGCAGCCACTGCTCATCGTCCCACACTTGCAAGATGATGTGATCCCACTAGTCAGTGCTTGTTTCCATGCCCAGAAGCGGCGTTCCACGGTCATGAGCATGTCCATTAAAGCGATGATCAGTTTAGTGTCCAATTTGTTCCTCAGCTCGATCTCGTCTTCTTCACCAGACTCACCAATACTGTCACGGTCCATTTCAAGAATGAACTCCGCCGTGCAGAGAGTTGTGCTGGCGACACTCGCCAGCATGCTCCGCAGCAGTTCGCGATCCATTACGGCACAGGAAAACGGACGACGGCGCGCGCGTGCCTTGCTGAAACCGTTGAGAGATGGCGCCTGAGGTGGCCAGAAACACAGGGATTCCTGGGATATGAAACAAAGCATCACGGGGAGTCGGAACCGGATGCAGAATGGCCGCAAGTGATGCCCCCCTTCCCACAAGGCATTGTACCAGATTGCGAAGAGGTGCTCTGTGGGATACCTGCCCTATTGCGCTACTCTCGGTGCCGCCAGAAGCGCCGCAAATGTGGCCATGCTTTAGCGCTGCCGGGTCTGAGTGTGAACACGCTCTAGCGCAATACCTATTGCTGTATATGGGACGCGCTATAACCAAATGTGCTATAATCCTGTAGAGGTAACAAAGTCCTGTGTAACCTAACGCTAAGGGTCTTTCAGCATTTCCATTTCAAATCTGAAATTGTGTGAAATACTACCTGAGCCATGAAACTTATACACACAAGGACTAATCAAAAGATTACACACTTTTAACCCAAAATGTTGACCACTGATTTAAAGTATTTGAAGTGCCTAAATACAGTCATTTAACAAGTAGATCAACTAGCAACTTAAAAACATCAGTTCCACATTTTTAGATTCCAAGTTTTGTGCTTAAATAATCACATTGCTATGGCAGTCAGTCTGAGGTACGATCTGAATCGTATTGTGTGTACAGGTGCCTTTGGCACTATACTTATTGTGGCTCCAAGGAAACCATCAGTCCATTTTGTCAATAATCGGAGCAAGACAAGAATCTTAAGCCTTCACAGGATAGCTCGATTAGATCCTAACATGGTAAGTACCTAGATCAGGGGTGGGCAAACTAGGGACCGTCGCATCCGGCCCCCGGCCCGGGGAGGCTGCTCCCACCCCTCCCACGGAGCCGCGCTCTGTAGCGCGGCGGGATTGCGCGCTTCCCCCCTCACCGGAGGCGCGCAGGCAGCACTCCGGGGGGCGGGGGCTGCGCGCTGCCCCCTCCCTCGGAGCCGCGCCGCGGGGGGGAAGCTCTCGGGGGTCCGAGGCTGCGCGCTCTCACCTCCCCGGAGCCGCGCAGGCACCACTCCGGGGGGATCGGGCTGCGCGCTGCCCCCCCCCCCCCTGAGCCGCGCCACGTGGGCAACACGCAGGGGGCGGAGGCTGCATGATCCCCCCCCTTTCCCCAGAGCCGCGCAGAGCAGCCATGGTAAGGGGGTGGAGGATTGGGGGGTGTTCGGGGATGGGGCGGGGCTCTGGAGGGGGCAGTGTGGGTTGGATGGGGGTGGGGTACTGAGGTGGTGGTTAGGGGGTGGGAGGGTGGATAGGGGCGGGGCAGTCAAGGGAAGGGAGCGGGGGAATTGGGTAGGGGGTGGGGTCTTGGGGCGTGGTTAGGGATGAGGGGTCTCTGGAAGGGACAGTCAGGGTACAAGGTGTGGGGGGGTTGGATGGGTCGGGGATTCTGAGAGGCTGCAAACAGGAGGGGGCCGGATTGGGGGCAGGACCTTCCATACCCCCCCCTCCATATAATTTTGCACACCCAATGTGGCCCTGGGGCCAAAAAGTTTCCCACCCCTGGCCTAGATGATATTATAACTGTTATAGATAGATGGATTACATAGAATATGAGTTATGTAAAAGTCCAGCACTCTGTTAACAGACTTATTGATGTCCAAAGAAAATTAGACAAAATAGATAAAGTGATTACTTATTTCTCTATCCAGCATAGGGTGTGATACAGCTTCGTTGACTACTTTACAACCCATAAACTTGTATAGTGTATATGCTGGTCTAACAAATAAAAGGTCATAGTTACCTTAAGGCTTTAAGTACACATGTATTTGATCATGCAAGTGTGAAAATGAAGGCTGTGAGAGAACAATGCATTTTTACTCACAATCCACTAAGGTGTAAAAAAATGCAGAGGGAAAACAGGTACATTAGCCTGTTGTTCTGATATAACACTGTGCCCAATACACAGCATGAGACAGTGAGTAACTGGCCCTGATCTTAGTCTCTACCAAGCACAGTTCTGAAACATGCTTGTGTGAGCCACTGCACCTTGAAATAACTGAAAACCTTACACACGGCAGCTACGTACATCATTTGTACATACTGGATTGCATTTATGCCCTGTGCACATCTTCATGCTCGACCACACACATTTCATTATAGGCACAGAGGTGTGCTCACACTGCTGAGCATAGTGCATATCTCCATACTCTGGGAAAGCCTCCCTGCACAGGAGCTGAGCAAATGCTGAAGAGCGACTATTAGCATATGGGCTCTCTGCACTTCTTTCAACAGCAACACTTTTTAGTTAGTGTAGAAAAATAGAAGGTAACAAATGTGGACTATTTTTGGTGCATTAATTTTAAAAAGCCTTTATTTTTAATTGAAATTTTACAGACTATTCATTCATAATTTGGATGTTACACTCAGAATGAGATACACTTGCCACATCTCAGATACTACTCTACTGCCACCTTTTATTCAGTTATATTTTAATGTCAACCTGTGTAGCCCTTTTGGTGCTTTTTAAATTGAAAGTTAAAAAATGTGCAAATATCTTTCATTTTTAAATAGTTACACATCACTATTTAAATCTTCATATTGTAATAATACTGTCATAGTCTTGCATCAAGAGGATTCTTAAAGGTTCTGTTAGAGTGACTGTCTTCCATGATTAAAAATCTATTTCTAATTCTATTGGGCAAATATGTATTATTTTTAAACTGGCATCGTAATGATTTTTCATGTTACCATAAAACACACGTATGTACACACACACACACACAAACTAGTCAGCCACCATTATCAACCTGATTAACATAAGCAAACAAACCCTAGGAAATTTACAGCCAATGCTGAGATGTTCTAAACTTGCTCGGCCTAGACCCTACAAAGCTATTCAAATAATGGTGAAACAACACACACTGCAAATGCTGCACAGCTGCAAATTTTCAAATGGCGTTTCAAACTTAGCTTTGATCTTAATCTGACCCATAAGATCACTAGTGTTTTATATCTGTATGTTTGAATTTATTTCATATTCATATCAAACTAGTTTATTACACCTCCCTCCCCAAAAGGAAGACATATTTCTAATCTACTATGTAAAAAGTCTACCTAAAAAATGACATTTTCATTGCTACTCAGAAACACACAGCACTAATTATTAATCACTGGTGCTCCAAGCTCAACAATGCATACGATCTATGTTTTATTTACAGTACAATTCACATCTTGTTTTCAAAGACTGTGAGCACTTCAGTCCTTCTCCTTTATGTTCCTAATCCTACAATTGATTCCACATAGGTAGATCCCTCAGACTGCACAGAAACCCACTAACTTGATATATACACGGCCTAGTACAATGGGGCCATAATCCTGTTTGTGCCTCTGTGTAATTATAGAAGATGCTGATAAACAGCAGGGGCTAAAATCTGGCCCCAAGTCTCTAATATGTTTGACGACTCCTCCATTTAGTGATGCTACTGTTCAGAATGAGTGGACCAAACATATGTACTTAGATATGTTGCCACTAATCAACAGACCACACTCCCTTCCAGAGCTATGACTAGAACCCAAGATTCTTGATTCCTAATTTCTCTGCCATCTGGCAAATAATTGTGTAACCCAGTGGTTCTCAACCAGGAAGCTGGGGGGCCCTGGCAAGCTGTGAGGAGATTTCAGGGGGGTCCGCCAAGCATGGCCAGCATTAGACTCGCTAGGGTTCAGGGCAGAAAGCCAAAGTCCTGCCACATGGGACTGCAACCCAGGGCATCAAGCCCCACTACCTGGGGCTGAAGCCAAAGACTGAGCAACTTAGCTTCGTGGTATGGGGCCCCAGGCAATTGCCCTGCTTGCTATCCCCTAATGCTGGTAGTGGCTTTTATATGCAGAAAAACAATTGTTTTGCCACAGCTGGGCCATGGAGTTTTTGTAGCATGGTGAGGGGGCCTCAGAAAGAAAAAGAGCCCTGGTGTAACCTACTAGCAAAGTATGGTCACATCCCCGTACAGTGGCTGGTCCATATAGAGTATAACAGCTTACTTCTGCTGATAGTTACACTTTGACCTCACGTAATAACGGTCTGTACTGTGGATCCAAAGGCCTTGGGTTCCAACTCTGCTGCTAACCATCTGCCAGGGGCTTCATGTGCCCCCTATTTCTCCGTTCAGATTTTTGCAAAAATCAATAGGGCTCTGGACATTGATGACCAGAACTTAATCTGAAATTTTGGAATTGATCAGATCTGGCATTCAAAAGTTATCCCATTACATCAAAATGTTGAAATGCCAACAAGTTTAACATAAGGTCTTGCAAGCTCAGGCAATAATCTGTATGCAGGTCCTGATTTTTGTTCCTGAACTTTGAAAAAGTTCCTGATATTTGAGGGCTTGATTTTGCAACCTTAATATTCTTTTAATATAGCTCTTTGTAGGAAATTCATATACTAATAAGAAATAGTAAGAGCCATTGAAAACAGCATTTGAAAGTGTTATAGTAAAGAAAATCAGACTGGAAGCTACCCTATTTAAAAGAAGTCAGATTTGTTTTATTTTGTTTGGTTGTTTTTTTTGTTTTTGTTTTTGTATTGCTTTCATGCACTATTTTTAAATCCAACAGAAAACATTCATTTAAAAACAAACATTCCTTTAAAACATTATATTTGCAATATAAGCAATGCAGCATTATGCTGAAATATAAGAACCTGGAAGGGGGACAGATTTGAAAATGACCATAAATACATTTGAAACTGATTGTTTCCATTGTCTAAACTGAAAAATGCACAAAGTAAACAGCAGTCTAAAAAGTAAATTAGATGTTTAAAGTTCTTTTGGCTTTATGTATCTCAGGTGCTCTTTGTAAGACAGGCAGGGAAATTAATTTCTTTTAAAAAAGATTTTTAATATGACAGTGTTCTTTCTAAAGTTAATGAAATGCAAATTATCATGCATATATTTACATTTTTATTAGGACAAAATTGATAAGCTAGAGAAAAAAGCAACAGTCACCGTACACTTTTTAGCAGTGAAGTTTCAGGTCTGTTAGAGATTTGAACAACCTAATGTGGGAAACCAGAAAAAATCAGAAATAAATACTAAAGGCCACTCACTGATCCTATCCTTTTTAAGGATTCAACACTAGCTAGGTTGCAAATGTTAATAGCTTTTGTAAAAACTTTAGTTTGATAGGAAATGCACATAATTACACTGGATCTCTGACTAAGGCGTTACATTTATAGGAGGAGGGGACTTGTGAAACACTCATTATCAGCCATTCCAGTGTCATTCTGTCCCATCCGCAAAAGCAATAAAAAACAAAATCTGCCATTGAAACTGAAGCAGGAAACTTGATATGGCACCATCACATTTGAAAGTCTTACATAATTCACTGCCCCTCTTGGAATGCTCTACACCTGTCTGCAAAGGTGACATATAACGTCCTCCTCCCACCTCTACCCCTTGCAACTCTTTTATGCAGAGAAACAACTGCCATGAACACACCTTACCTGGGATACATCTTAAATCCTCAGGGTAGTACAGGGGAGTCAGGGCAAGGAAGCAAAAAGGTATTTATGAAAAGCAAACTGCTCCGGGAGTACACTGTGACCTCCAGTTGCACAGCAAGAGAGAGCAATGAGCCTGAGCCAGGATTTCAGCCAGCCAGCCCAGACTCCTCCCCCGACTAAGCTCACACAGCACAGCCAAGTAAAAGACGGGAGAGAGATGAAGGGATGAAGCCAAGAGGGGAGTGGAACTATTTCTGAAGTGGGAGCAGGGAGGATGCTGCTTATGGGGGAGAGATAAGTGGATACTGCCTCTGGGAAAGGAGGAGACAAAAGGAGGAAACAGAAGGATGAGGGGCATAAGCTGGAGGGAAAGAAAAAAAGAAAGGATAATGCCGAGGTACAGATATTGGGACGGAAGGAGAGAAGGTGGGAAAACCTCTTCCTAGAGCAGGGGTGAGAAAGCTACAGTCTGAGGGCTGGATGGAAGGGCAGAAGGAGCCACTGGGAAATTTCTTGCTGTGTTATCAAAGACTGTGAGCATTTAATTTCTTGTGATGTTTTCTATAAACAAGGCGTCAGCATCGCTATGCACCACAGCCCAGCTCTCCACCTGCACTGACTCTGGTTCCTTGGCAGTGATTACCCAGCCACGAAATGCACCTGCTACATGTTAGTCCTTTCACTGCCTCTGCGTGATCTCCTTGTATCCCATCTCTCTGCCTGTCCAACACAGCCTGGTTCTTCCTCTTCAGCTCTCCCCGACATGGAGAGGCAAGCACTGGCTCAGGCCCCACAGGAGGAGGAGCTGGGGGGAGAATGCAGTGCCTAGCATAGACACAGGGGGCACATTTTTCAAGGGGGAGGTAACATGGATGTGGGCATATGAGGAGCACAGAGATAAAGCCACCCCAAAATCCCTCACTGCACAGTTCTGACCACCTCCTTTTCGTTGCATTCTTCCGTGCACTGGTCCAACACTACCATCGCTTGCTCTGACCCCTTCCATCTGCTCAGAGACTCTAACACTGCTCCAGCTCCTCTATCATTCCTGCCATTAGGTCTCCTGTCCTGACCACTCTGCTGCTCCAAGATCCCTGCCTCCTGCACGAGCAGGCACACACACACACACACACCACAGCTTCACCCTCCCACTTACCACTCTATGCCCCTTTTAAAGTTGGAGGCTCCATGCAGGGGTGGGCAAACTACAGTCCATGGGTCAGATCCAGCCCCTCAGGGCTTTGGATCCAACCCACGGGATTGCCACCCCCATGGCACCGCAGGTCCCCCTGCTCCAGGAAGCAGCCTGCACCATGCCCGCGGGGGCGGGGGGGGGGGGGCAGAGGGCTCAACACCCACCCCCCACCCCCACCGCTCCCATTGGCCGGGAACAGGGAGTCGTGTAGGGTTAGGGCAGGCAGGTAGGGAGCCTTCCCCTGGCTCCAGTGTGCAATGCTGCCACCCTGGAGCCGCTCCAAGTAAGTGGCACTGGGCCAGAGTACAAACCCCTACTGTACCACACACCCCAAGTCCTTGCCCTAAGCTTCCTACCTGTATTCCAACTCCCTGCCACACCCTACACCCCAACTCTCTGTCCCAGCCCTACATTCATGGCCAAAAGACACGTGCTTCCTCATCTGTTGTCTGGAGCTGGCCCCGGATGCAGAGTTTTTGCTCTAAATCTAGGCCTAGTTGGTGGCTCTACACATCCATTTCTGGTGTTCAAAGCTTCAAGAGATGTTGTGACAATCTCTACCTCTATGTTCTCCCTTTTTTATAAGTTTATGAAAAAACTTGTACAAAGTATGCCTTGTGAAAAAACTCATAATTTATCAATCATTATTATCCTGTAAAATATGTGTGGTGATATTGTATGTAAAGTTAGAAGATTCTACTGTGTGATATTATTAAAAGCAGCCACAAACCAGGTCTTCAGAGACAAAAAGCTAGTTAACACCTCAGCCAGGGGTCAACGAAATCAAATAGAACATCACTTGGTTAAGTGGCCATTCTTTGGCAGGAAAAAGGTGTGAGAAAGACTTTACATCTTGCAAAGAAACAGCTGGAGGTTCCCATCCCCCAAAACTCCTCCACTCCGTCTGACATCCATCCCCATGTCCCCCTCTCAGCCTCCCACCCGCCCTAGCTCAACCCGCTCCAATCCCTCATTCTCAAATACCCAGGCCCAAACCACCACAATCCCTCACCTTCTTCTTATTCCTCTCCCTTACCACTATGACAATCAGGGTCCAGACATCTCAAGAAGAGAACAGTGGGGGTGATCCCCTCAAAATAAACAATTGAATGAACTGGTTGTGTACAATGTTATTGTGCATAAAATATGTCAAGTAAGATCTTTTATGAAAGCTTGTCATGTTCTGAATTTGGTGGTCATTATGAGACTGTGATTATGAAATTATGTGTTTGTGTAGATACAAAAATGTGCTCATAAATTTGTGCTGTAATGTTTAGTTCCACCTCACAACAATAAGGTGATCGGATGGGCAGCGCAGGACAGAGCTGCCCATCTGACAGAGCCCCATTCAGGTGAGACTAGCTTCAAGCACTTAGCATTGTATAAACCCAAGAAAAGACAAATGATGGGCCATTAAAGTTAATGGAAAGACATTGAAACTGGAAAAAAAATCCCAGTTTTAGGAAGGAAATTTCCCCACTCTGAAACCCCATGAGTCATCATACCCGGAGAAAGGGGTGAGGGGAAACAGGGGAATGGAGGAAGCCTTTTAAAAGCAGTTTTGTGGCTAAGGTATTTTATCCATAAACTGAAGTCCAACATTGAGGCAGGGTGCTGTCCCTGAAGGCTGAATCCCCTTTATGACAGGGAGCACACTGGGAAATTGTTCAAAGAAAATAGGTAACTTGTACTAGAAAGGGAAATTTAGTTAATATAGAAGTACAAAGCATCTTTATTTTCTGTGTAACTTGTCTGTGTTTGCTTCCCTTGCTACTTCATCTCTGATGAATCATTGGTGATTTTTCTATTAAATACACCTTTGGTTTATTTTTATTCCCACCAAGTCTCTATCATGCAAACTGTGTGGAGTGTCTGTCCCAAAATGAAGTGATAACTGGATGCAAGTTTCACTCCTTCAGAGTGTGATGAACCACAGGGGAAAAGTCAGAGTGTCTGGAAGTTAAGAACTCAGTAGATGGATTTGGGGAGACTTGGGATTGGAAAACTGTTAGGGTCACCCTGCAAAGAATAACTAGGGTGAGACTTTTATGCTTGTAGGCTGGCTAGTGGTGTCAGTGCTATATGATCTGACCCATAGCAGCTTAGCTGAGGCACTCTAAGGTTATAAAGCAGGCAGTGACAGAACACCTTACTGGCCTCGGTGACCCAAAAACATCACAACCACCCGCCTGCATTTATCCCCCTCCACTCCCTGCACCATTCCAGCACATTCTCCCTCACTACTCTAATTCCCCATATTCCCTCACTCTGAATGAAAAAACATTATGAAAATCGGAACATGAACAGCTCATGTTCGAGGGGCTGTGTATCAGGAAACCCTGGACCAAATGACCTAACAACTTGATTTCCTTTGATTACACTCTGTTCCATTGTTCAGAAAACAGGATTATATTAGCCTTACATTTTTCCTCCATTTAATCAAAGCTAATTTCATTGACAGAACTTCTACAGCAAGAGTCAGCATATGAATTTTAGAGCACTTTAAATATCACTCAAACCAGAAATCTTGGTCTCAGGGCAAAGCTCACAGAATGCAGATAAACAAACAGCCATATGACATGTTTTCTACAAACTGTTAAGGGAAGAATTGAACTTCTAGTACCTGGGTTCAACTCAAAGTTGAGGACCACAGCATATCGTCTTGAACCACTCAAGTACTGTAACAGCAACTTCCCTGGAAACTCTCTTGTTTCAATCAAGCCCCAGTCTTGACTTCAATCTGTTTGGCTCAGCAATTTGGCACAAGCCAATTTCTAGATACAAACTCTAAGGTCAGTAACTTTTTCAGCAGCGATTCCCCCTGCCTTACAGTAGCTGATATGCCAAACTACTGAGATCAGTTGGGGGATGATTAGAGCAATAGTTTAAGCCCCAGGTGTGTGCAAAAAGAAGTTAGAAGAATGAACATTTTATAATATGCTGTTTTTTTGGGGGGGGGCTGTATATCTCAGGAGGCCTTTGCTGAGATGACCCCCATGTGGGGGAACTAATACTGTCCAGCATTTTCAACAAACCACATCAAATTTCAAGATGATTTGAGTAAGCATGCAGGTTTTAGAATAGTCCATCTTTAAACAAAAAATGATGCTCAACCAAAAAGATAGCACAGCTGGTGCTCTGGCATATTATGCCTCCACTAAGTCATTGTATGAAATGTAAGTGGAATAAACTATATGCAAATTGCCTTAGATATTCATTTCTATAATATTTTAGAAGTTTACAAAAACACTTTGTACCATTTTAAAGTATTTACTGTTGCAGCATTCAAATATTTTTAAACAAGGAATTTCATTTTTTGAAATAAGGAATATTCTGCACCACACTAAGAGTTAAGATGCATTGAGTCCATTAATATTTATGAATATGGGGCTGTATGCACTGTAAATGGATTTCAGTGCACAAAGTGTTATGTGAATAGATTTATTAACTGACAGACTTTCACAAAGAAATTTCTATCCGCTGGTCACATTCCTTGGAGTTAGGCAGAGGAGTCTTCCTTCTGCATACATCCTAACAGGGTGGAAGGTTATGTTTGACCATCTCAGTCGCCTTCTGGAAATGATATGGTGCTTGAAAGGTTATCAGGACATTCCTAAATAAGCAAACAGAAAAAGGTGAATCTGGTTTGGATGGGAGATTCTTACTTAATCCTAACTGGTCCCTCGTTTGTGCTCTTTAAATTTTAAAGCATCTGAACATTTGTTCTTCCAGTTGATAAGAAACTGACTTCCTGATTTGCCCATTTCATACCCCTAGGGATAGTACTGAAAATAGGGCAGTCATGTTCGCAGAGTAAAATTCCATGAATCCTGTCTTTTTCAAATAAAACCCTGCAAACTGTGGGTTTTTAAAAAAAGGCAACTCAAGAGTATTTCAGTTCTTTTTATGGTGAAATATTTGAATTACTGTTGTTCATTATAAGCATTACAAAAAATACAAAGAGAAAATATTTATATCAGTGGTAAAATCAGATAAATAAGCGCTCAGAGAGTGATCACAAATGCTTTTATATCATTAATATCAACAGATCAGCACAGCACATTTGGGAAGCTATTTTGCTTACACTCTGCTCAGGTAACAGTTAAGGGTTTTGCATTAGAGTGAAAGTGTGTTGAAGCTGATGTACGTATTGCTTTTCGGTAGCTGTTTGAGACGAAAGCAAAAGCCTTATGAAGTGTTGGCAAGCATTATGAATCTGGAAAGAAATGCACAAGTCTTTCTCCTTAACTTCTTATATCCATGCTTTTAAGGTTTTTGGATGGAGTCTGTCCTGCCACAACCTTAACTGGCACTAAATGTAGTTTTTGTTTGCTAGTTTCTAGAGGATGGGGGGGTATGATACTGATTTTGCATACCTCAGTGATTAGCTTCATAGTCGTGGGGAAAGGGAGCAGCACCTGCCAACGAACTGGAGGGAGAAACTGACCTACACAACTTCTCACGCTTCTCAGGAGGTTGCACATATTTCAGTGAATTCGGTCTACAATATTTTATCCCCATTTAAATTTTACTTAAAGTAAGAGCATTCCTCCATATTTAGCAGTAATGACACAAGCTCTTAGCTGGAAGGAACTACCATAAAGGAGTTTCTGTAGCCACTTACTGAAATACTTCAGAGCCTCTCATGGACTTCTGAAAATGGGAAACAGGAGCAAATACAGCAGCATGGTGTGTGTACCATCCTTCCACCAACAGATCTACTATTACATTGCCCTTTCCCTGCCAATAGGAAGAATACCACTCAATCTGCAAACATGCAACGTGGGGCACTAGCAAGAATGATGGGTCTCATCTTGGCCCACAACAGGGACTGAAGCAATGACCTCCACAGCTAAAAAAATATGCATCTTTTGACTTTGTGCTATAGAGCAAGGCTCACTAGTTCGCATTTGTCACAGACTCTCATCCTCTGTGGACTGGGCACAGCAGGGGCACAATACAAACAAAGGTTATAACAAAAAAATGGGACAAATGACTGAAATATGAATTGTGGATATTTGGGGATTCACACCATAATTTACAGATCATCATAGCGTAAGTGCAAACACTGTTTTAAAGAGGTCATCTCACTGGGACAATCCTGTGCAATCATACTACCCCACTCCATAGATCACCCACAGGGGTTTGAATGCCTTGCCCCCTCAGATTCATAGGCCCTTACTATTTGAGCTACAACAGTAATTACAAATAGCTTTCTAAACCAGCTGTTAGAGAACAACTTGTGTAACCCACTAAAACAGTATGTCAACTGTTTACTAATCAAGAATATGGGTAGATAATAGAATATGGGTGATCAGGATGCTTGAAGAAAGAGTAACGGTTTCAGGCTAAGGAGACCGTATGTTCCAGTGGATACAGCACAAAATTCAGACTCAGCAAACCTGGGTTCTATTCCTGATTCTGTTATCCTGTTGGGTAAACTTGAGCAAATCACTTCATCTATTTATGACAGTTTCTCCATCTGTAAAATAGAGATGATAATTACTTTCTTGTAGTAAGTAACTTTGAGATTTATGGATAATAGCTGGCATTTATAAAGAAGTTTATGGGAACCAAGCACTGAAATCCATCTCCCACATGCTTATGCTCCTTTGAAAATCCCTGCTAAAAAGAATTATAAACAAGTTTTACTATTATCCTAAGGTATTTTCCTGCTTCCATCTCTTGTGGCTCTCCAAAATTTTCCAAGTCAAAGTTTCTTGCTTGGCTGGATGCTTGGATCCCTTTGGGTTTGTCTACACAGAGATAAAAAACACACGGCTGGCCCAGGTCCACTGACTCCGGCTCGTGGGATATGGGGGGCTGAAAAATCACTGTGTAGATCAGGGGTGGGGAACCTTTTTTCTGCGAAGGGCCATTTGGAAATTTATGATGTCATTCGCGGCCCCCCCCCCCCCCAGGAAGCCCAGGCTGGCAATGGGAGTTGAGACCCCAGCTGGCAAGGAGCCAGCGGGGGAAACCCCAAAGCAGTGGCAGGCGGAGTGCTTAGCCCTGCACTGCTTTGGAGTTTCCCCCGCTGGCCCCTTGCCAGCCGGGGTCCTGCTGCCTGCCCCAGTCAGCTCCCGCTATCAGCCTGGGTGTAGGGGGTGATCTTCCTTTACCCCCGCCCAGCCTCCCCCCATCTAACCACCCCCCACCCCTGCCTGGCCCGGCCCATGCCACCGAACCTAACCTCCTCCCCCCTCCCACTCCCACCCCAGCCTCCTGCCCCCCATGCCTGACCCGCCCAGCCCAGCCTCCCCCCCACCAAACCTCCTTCCCTCCTGCACCCACGCCTCGCCCACCCCATCCAGCCTAGTCTCCTGCCCCCCTCCCCGCCCGCCCAGCCTGGCCTCCCCCCACCCACGGCTCCCCCAGCCCAGCCTCCCCCCCACACCCCTTTGACTCCGGCTCCCTGCGGCTCCTCCTTACCCCGCCCGGCTAATGGTGGCCGCGCGGCGCTGGCGGCTACCCCAGGCGCTTCCCGGCCCCTTCGCCGAGCACGGTGCCGCCCCGGGCCGCCAGGCAGGGGCGGCTCCGCGTTCGGCGAAGGGGCCGGGAAGCGCCTGGGGGAGCCGCCAGCCAGGGACGCGCGCGAGACGGACAGAATGCTTTGGCGGGCCGTATAAGGCCTGCGGGCCGGAGGTTCCCCACCCCTGGTGTAGATAGACATTTGGGCTCAGGCTGGACCCCGAGCTCTGGGACCCTACGAGAGTGGAGGGTTCCAACCCGAGCCCAAATGTCTACACACAGCAATTTTAAGCCCTGCAGCCTGAGCCCAGTGAGCCTGAGTCAGCTGACCCTGGCCAGCCACAGCACTGCTGTGGGTGTTATATCCCTATGAAGATGCACCCCTTTTCATCCCATCTTTGCAGGGCCGGTAAAGTGGAACAAATGCTGGAATATTTGCGGTGATTGTGAAAGGCCTTCTCCAGCAGTGACAGTAAAACCTTGAAAGCTAATGAAAGCCATTAAAAGCATCGTTTACACAAAGATCTGGAAGTGCTATAAAATGTTTCAGTACTTCCTGATAGAATATAATAAGATTATTGTGCCCTTTGAAAGAATGTGCCATTTAAAACTACTCTGCAACAATATTTATTAAGGATTTATGGAGTCTATGATTTAAAAAAAAAATCCTAAATTAAAACCTGACAAGGAAATAAACCTGTTCCATTTCCACTCTAGTTGAATTATTATGGAGCCATTCAGTATAATAAAAACAAACCCCCTCTCCTCTTACCCTTCCCCAGTCATGTTTAAGGAGATTAATTCTACATAGAAAAGGTAATACAAAAGTTAAAAGAAAATGTCAAACTGTAAACGAACTGACTTTCCTCACCTTGGAGTATCTTTTCCCCTTTCCCTTAAAAAAAAGGGCAAGATATAATTATCCTGTTCCGGTTTAATGGTTAGCCCATCCTATCCTCAAGCTACATGCATAAAAATACAATTATACAATATTTTCATGTAAATAGTTTTGCTGTAGTTAGCCCCTCATAGGCACTCTTCCTGGTTTCTGAGCTTTCGGATCATCTTATATTACTACATTTACAATTATCACTATAATGTATAATTATCACTATGTTTTGATTTTTCACAGATAAGCAACAACTAAAGTAGAATCAGCTTAGCAATGTATAAACTGGCCTAAGAATATTTTAGGATCGAAGATGATTGGGGTAGAAAGTAGCTCCTACATTATTTAATCTTTCCCACACCAGTGGGATGGGACTGTACTTCAGATTATATTAAATGCACACATGATAAAACAACGTGATATACACAAGGTATGCTGCATGATTGCATCTAGAAATAGTTAATTTGATTTACAGCTGCCTCTGGTTAAATCTAACCTTTCGGAAACAATCTAATTTAACTATTTCAGTGTAGTTTAGACACTGGTGTGTCTATTGCAGGGTAGACACTGGTGCTTGGGTTGGAGCCCGGGCTCTGGGTGCCTCCACCCTCAGGAAGGCCCAGAGCTCTCGCTCCAGCCCAAATCCAAATGTTTACACCACAGTTCTACATCCCCATAGTCCAAGCCCTAGGAGCCTAAGTCAGCAGACGTGGGCAAGTCATGCGTGTTTAGTTGACATATAGACATAACCCTTTGTGATTTCAATGGAAGAAGGATGGGCACTTTAGTAGTGACTTGTGTTATCTTCCCCACCAGTACAATGCTAATCCTGGCAATGTAATTCATGTTATATCCAATCCATCTGGGAAGACAACATACGTAACTACAAAATAACATCCTACACCACGGGCCAAAATGTTTAAATGATTATAGGTGAATATACTGCACCCCTATATAATTATGTTGTATTTGCTGCCAGGTTGCAAAGTGAGGATCTCTACCTGGATTGAAGTAGGAGAAACCTTTCACCAAGGCCTCACAGCAACATCAGAACTACTCAGTGTGTCATAGCCTCCTCCTTCTCCTAGAGAAGGTCAATCTATTCAAATGGCCTCCAATCCTCCTGACCTCGCTCATCCCCACACCCTCATGACTCCTCCTGCATCCCGGGGCATAGGGAATTCCCCTAGTATGCACAGAGACCCCGATCCATGAAAACTTGTGGTTAAGTCCATTCCTAACCAGAAAAGCATTTAAGCAAGTTCCTAACTTTAAGAACATGCTTAATTGGACCAGGGAGTAGAATTGCCTGGTTTCCCCACATTCTTTCCCCTTGTTTTTCAGTAATCTCCTACGTCATAATCGTGCATGACCACAGAAGATGTGGCTGGATTTGGTCCTTCATGCATACAGTGTAATGAAAGAATCAGAGAGGTAGCCATGATAGTCTGGAATTGCAGCTCTCTGCCCCCTCCCCACCTCCGACGGACCCGAGTTGTGTTTGGTCAGAGGGTAAGTGAGGTAGGGGTGTCGGGTTTGGTCGGGGGGTGAGGTGGGGGTGTCGGGTTTGGTCGGGGGGGGTAAGTGAGCCGGGGGTGTTGGGTTTGGTCTGGGGGGGTGGGAAGGTGTCGGGTTTGGTCGGGGGGTGAGGTGGGGGTGTCGGCTTTGGTCGGGGAGGTAAGTGAGCCGGGGGTGTTGGGTTTGGTCTGGGGGGTGGGAAGGTGTCGGGGTGGGTGAGGGGTGAGGGGTGGGTGTTGGGGTTGGTCAGGGGGTGTTGGGGTTGGTGGGGGGGGTAAGGTGGGGGTGTTGGGTTTAGTTGGGAGGGTGAAGAGGGGGGTCGGGGTTGGTCGAGGGGTAAGTGAGGTGTGGGTGTCGGGTTTGTGGTGGTAGGTAGGGGTGTCGGGTTTGGTTGGAGGGGGAAAGTGAGGTGGGTGTGTCAGGTTTGGTCTACGGGGGGTGAGGTGTGGGTGTCGGTCAGGGTTTGTTGGGGTTGGTAGGGGAGTGACGTGGGGGTGTTGGGTTTGGGTGGGGGGGGTGAAAATGTGAGTCGGGGTTGGTCGAGGGGTAAGTGAGGTGGGGGTGTCGGGTTTGGTCGGGGGGGTGAGGTGGGGGTGTCAGGTTTGCTCTCTGCCCCCTCCAACAGACTCCGCACTCGCTCAGCTCTCTGCCCCCTCCCCACCTCCGATGGACCCGAGCAACGCCGGGTATTTTCGCTAGTCAAATATATTATCTTTAAAAATCCTTCATTTCTGGCCAATCTGCAGGAAAGACTGTCATGCATGCTGATGAAAACCACTTTCTGAATTATTAAAAGCACTGATTTTACTTTGGGACACAGCTATCTTTACTACTAAGTTTTACTATATTGCACTTTGGTTTGTATAAACAGTAGCAATACCTAAAAATCATAATCTGCTAATTTTTGACATCAGATCCTAAATTAGCTTTTAATTTATTTGTAACTATGGAATGGGAAAGGTTAATTATGTTGGCATCAATAATTATCCCAACTTTATTCCAAACTTAATTGTAGGATTTTTAGATTCAAAGACATTTGAAGGTCCAACTCTCTCTTAAATCAGAGATGTTGCAACATATGTGATTTGGGTTATAGGATAAAAGCAAGCTATAATTACTCTTACGATATGATCCCACAACTCATGTTAACTTACCAACTGTCAGGATCTGGGCCATAGCATGGAAATGAAAGAACATTGATGCCATATTCTGAGTAAGATAAGAGTGCCTGTAAAACCTCAGAACGATCCAGGGATAATAATTAATCCCAATAGGGGAACCTGGGATAGTCATATTAAAAAACATGAACTATGACCCTGATCACCAGGACCTACCTTGGGCTTCTATCGCTAAGGGTATGAATGTAGAACACCTGAAAAGGGTGAACTTTACAGGTTTTAGAGGATGGCAAGCATGATGATCCCACCATCTCCCTAATGATTCCCTTCTTAGCAGCCGCTTTTTGGACAAGTGTCTATGTGTAGCTCAAGGCCTGAATTTCCCTCTGTATGATAATGTAAAATACGGTCAGATAAATTATGCATATAAAACGAAGACTACAGATGGCCAGCAGCTAGACCCGATCAAATTAGTCTTTTCAATTGTCACAAACTGAGCAGGACTTGATCAGACTACTACTGGAATAGGAGCTCTCTAGGAAAAATGTCAATGGTGCAGAAAATTGTGTTACTAAGTCAGCAGACAGGATTCCTCCCCTTAACTAGGTATACAACCAGTGCCACAACACTGTGTTATAAGGACCTTGCTGCAGAAGGTGCCATCTTTTAGATGGGCCATAAACTAAGAATCAGATTGTTTTTGACCATAAAAGTTTCCACTGCAATTAATTCAGAACATTCTTATCACATCTCTTTCTGTTCATGATGAAATTGCAAGACCCTCAAATTATGTTTTAAAACTATTCATAAATTATTTTTTAATTTTTGAATATGAAACATACTATTAGGGGGGAAAAAGTATGTTACCTTCATGGTGTATGTAATTAAATGTTAGTCAATAATTTGGTTAGTATTCCATATACACTAGATGTGGTTGAGAATTTCTAGCTCTCAGGTAACCACTTATCCCTGTTTTGTTCCTCCTCCCCTCCCCCTTTCTTTTTGAAATGTCATAGACTATTTACTAATTCTGTATGTGCACTTACGTAGAGTGTAAAAATGACACTACAAGGGATAAAAGGAGAGCTATTAACTTTATATGGTCAAAATATAAACTTGAAAATATGGAATTAAATAGGCAACGTGACACAGTTCCCTCATTGCTCATGGCATCATCTTCTGGCCTTCCTGGGGAATAGCTCTGCCAGGCACTGTGCCCTCCTCAACAGTCTCTCTACCTGTCTTCTTGCTCATGCTCTCAAAGCTGCAGATTCTGTTCCATGGCTTGGCCTATGGCCAGTCACTAGTTCCTCCCCTTCTGGAAAAATCATAGTCCATCTCTAGACAACATCTCCAATTCCCTGTGCCACTACCCAGTGGCTGGTAGGGGAACCCAAGCCTGCTCTCTACAATGGGTTCTAGCCCAGAGGCCCTGTAACATACAGCAAATGCCAATACCATTTAACCCTTGTGACTGTTCCCCTGAGCTTTTTCCTACACACTCCACTCCTTGCTCTCAGAAAGTAACTACAACCTCCCTTCTGCACTCAGCACCTGAGCTTTATATAGGCCCCTTTTTGTTTTGCCCTTCTGAGCTTGCTCCTAATTGGTGGGAGAGCAAACATATCTCACCTACTTGCTGCTGAATTGGTTAATTAGGCCTTCCTGGCCTAATTTACCTCCTGATGGGCCAGTGTGAGGAATACATCCCATCATAGCAAGTCTGTGTAAAAGAAGCCTTTGGGCAAACTCTGATTCATCTGTCTACTTCTATTCTTAAAAAAACAACCAAAAAACCCCCATAAATGTGTGCTTAAATCTATTGATTTTAAATGTACTTAAGCACATGCTTCAAATCAAGCACTTGCTTAAATAGGGAAGGGCTTCAGCATGTGCTTAAATGCTTTGCTGAATTCAGGCTATACTATGGTCATGAGACTAAGGATTGTGTACTTCTTGGTGTGTTCTGATCAAACAGTCATTATGACAATTTCCCAAGATACCCAGAAAAGGAATTTTTTAATATCAAAACTATTTTTTATACTTTCAAAATTATACCCTTGAAACTATAGAGATACTTCTATTGAATGCAGTCTTATTTTCTTATGAGAACACAGCAAATCAGCTGTAGGCTGTCCTCTGCTAACTCAGGCAACAAGCCACTTGTGACTTTAGCAGATGCTCTCCTTTTTATGCCAATGGGAACCTTTACTGACTATTTTTGCTGTTATGATTCTACATACAAAAACTCATTGCTCAAGATCTTAACCATTTAATAGTGCTGGAAATATCCATATGAACAAAAATATTATGGTAGCCTGAGGTATTTGCTGTTAAACAATGACATCGTTGTAAAACAAATTAATCCCAGATTTAATCAGTTAAACTGGGGATGAATCTGAACTCATGTCTTCAAAGAAAATAAGACATTCAGTGGTGTTTGTTGCTAAAGATAGAGTTAATGGAAACCATGAAAGCAATGCGTCTCTCTTGTTCTCAGTTTTAATGGGTGGTTCATGATAGATGGAGGCTTTATATCCTTGTCACTATCTGCATCTGCCATCATCACAGATTATGTTACTCTGTCAAAGGAAGGTGATTTTATGGATAAAATAGCCTCCTACTATGCAAGAATTTAAATGTTCATTAGTGGCCAAGCAAGTCACCTCATTTACTAAGCTTCATGATACCTGTCAAGTAGGGTCATTTTCCATATGGATATATTTGGGTACAAAGCGGTTAAGTGACTTGCCCAAAGTCATGAGTCGGTGACTGAGGGGAGAGTCCTGATTACCATGCCCATTCCCCTGCACCAGCCCCTAGACCAGTGATGGCAAACCTTTTTGAGCCCAAGTGCCCAAACTGCAAACCAAAACGACTTGTTTTTTTTCAAAGTGCCAACACCCCCGCTCGACTCGGGACCCCCCCCCCCGGCCTTGCCTCCCCCCCTTGCCTTGCCTTGCCTCCCCTTGCCTTGCCTCCCCTCGCCTTGCCTCCCCTCCCCTCGCCTTGCCTTGCCTCCCCCCCTTGCCTTGCCTTCCCCCCCCTTGCCTTGCCTCCCCCCCTTGCCTTGCCTCCCCCCCCTTGCCTTGCCTCCCCCCCCCTTGCCTTGCCTTGCCTCCCCCCCCTTGCCTTGCCTTGCCTCCCCTCCCCTTGCCTTGCCTTGCCTCCCCTCCCCTTGCCTCGCCTCTCCCCCCCCTTGCCTCGCCTCCCCTCCCCTTGCCTTGCCTTCCCCCCCCTTGCCTTGCCTCCCCCCCTTGCCTTGCCTCGCCTCCCCCCCCTTGCCTTGCCTCGCCTCCCCCCCTTGCCTTGCCTCGCCTCGCCTCCCCCCCTTGCCTTGCCTCGCCTCCCCCCCTTGCCTTGCCTCGCCTCGCCTCGCCTCCCCCCCCATTGCCTTGCCTCGCCGCGCCGCGCCACGCGTCGCCTCGCCTCGCGCCGCGCGCCTCCTGCCTTGTACCTCGGCCCCGCCTCCGCTCTCCTTCCCGGGCTCCGGCCGTCCTTTCACTTCCTCCTCCACCACCCGCTCGCCTCTTACTGACCCCGCCCCTCTGCTCTGGCGTTTTGACGGCGTGCCCACAGAGACGGCTCGGCGTGCCGGCAGCGGCACGCGTGCCACGGGTTCGCCATCACTGCCCTAGACTATGCTCACTTCTTAACCTAGTCTTATGGTTATTAAATTGGGTAAAAACCACCATATATTAGGAAACTCTAGCTTTTATTCCTGTTCTGCTTTTTGCAAAATGTACAGTATGTTTAAAAATTTGTGAAAACCCCGTGATTGCTATTTTACTAGTTTTACTGAGGCAAACAAACATTCAATCCTATCTTTAACTCTCTGCTGTGTTGCATAATTGGCTAGGTGTATTAGGGGTTGTTGTCTTCCTCTGAAGTATCGGTATAGACCATTGCAGGAGGTTACAAGTTATGGGAAGAAGTGCACCTGTATCTATCAAAGGTATTCCTACGAGTCAATTACCATAGTATCTGAGCACCTCAGAGTCTTTAATGTGTTTATCTTCCCCAACACATTGATGAGGTACATAAGAACTATTATCTCTATTTTACAGATGGAGAACTGAGGTTGAGAGAGATTAAGTGACTTGCCCAAAGTCTCACATAAAGTTTGTTGTTGAGCAAGGACTTGAACCTGTCTTCTTAAGGCCTAGGCTATTGCCTAACTGCTGGACTATCCGTCCTCTTCTAATTGGTTCTAGTCTGTCTGTTCATAGATTTCTGAATTTCAGGTGTGGAATTTATTTTATAAAAATTTCATTAAAACCTTTAAAAAGTCTCCTCCTCTGCCCCCCCCCCCGCAAATGTCGGGGGGGAGCACTCATCCATATCACTGAATTTTAAAATGTAGCTACTACTGCGATAAAAAGCATATGACAACCTTTATCTGTGTTGTTTACTCTTTAAAAAACAGCACAAGTTTTGATAGCTGGCCCTAAACCTAACACATTCTCTATATGTGTAATGTAAAATGTATTGTACAGTTTTAGAATCTATACTAGTCTCATCTCAACATTTAGTGTTAATTATCTCGCTTTCAAAGCTAGATGATAAAATAAAGAATTTCTCCAAAAGTGTATATTTCAGCAAATTATTCCATAATAAAGTAATATTGAAAAGAAATCACCTTTCCTCACAGTCTGAAATACAATGCAAATAAAAACATAGACATCTTGTGAACAGGTTTGCAAACAGCTTGTCACACTGAAAAATTATAATCATTTTGACTTGAACTAGTTTGGTTTATTATTGAACCATAATTCTACCAAAGGGAGTTCACTCGTGTGAATTATAAAACTCAAATCGGCTGTTCTCTTCTTATAATTTACCCTGGAGGTTTGAATACAGTTTTATTTTTAAGAAAAAATGCAAAACATTTCTGCATCTAAACAGTTCTGGATAAAATCATTCCACCTTAGTTTTAACAGCACTTTAAAGAGGTAGATGTTACAGCAGAAATATTCTATGACAATGATATAATAGGCTATTATTCAGCTATCACCAGTGTATATCGGTGTGTATAAATCTTACTGAAGTCAATGGGACTTTTAATTAAAATATCAGGCGTTATGACCAAATTTTCAGAGATGGTGAACACCCAAAATCTACTTTGGCTTCAATAACAGTTACAGATGTTCATCAAGCTAATAGCTTTTAAAACATTCCAGTACTAAAGAGTATTTTTATAGAGCCACGAGAGCAAGTTACTGTAACTATTAATTTATGGCCATTCCTTTCACATGTTGGGTGAACATGTGAAAGTCAGGTCACTTTTGCTGCTGAAGATGAAAATCATACATTGAAAGATCAAATTAACTGCAGAATTGCTGGCCCAAGCCCTTCACACCTTGATGGTTCTCTCTCCACACTCAGAAAGACCATCAGGTAATGGATTTACCCTTTATGTCAATGAAAAATTACAGATCAGCTTGTCAAAGATAAGTTATAATAAAGTCATGTGCGTCCTTTTCCCCTTCACTTATTTTCGTAAGTGTTACATCTAATTTCCTTGACCACAACCTCAATTTGCAACATGAGAGTTATTCAGCCAAGTAAAAGGCATTTAAAGGGAGCAAAGTTATGACTGTTCATAAAGCCAAGTGCTCTTTCTGAAATTCAAGTCCTGCTCCCATGGCAAAATGCTGTTTGACTTCTAATACTTGAGATACTGTTCTACCTCCAACCCCTTCTACTTCTTGATACTAACAGCAGTTTAAGACAGCTGAACCAGTGAAAAATTCTTCACCTTGCAATCAGTATATTTCAAGGTACTCAGTAATCAGAGAAAAAGTCAAGTCACTCAGGGGGTGTTCACACTGAAGCTGGGAGGTGTGATTTCCAGTGCAGGCAGACAGACTTGCACTGGCACTGCAGGACCTAGCATGCTAAAAATAGCAGTGTGGGTGTTGCAGTGCAGCACAGACAGCAGCTCAGGCTAGCCACCTAAACTTGGACCCAGTGGATCAGATGCACTTGGACTCTGGCAGCTAGATCGAGCTGAAACATCCACACTGCTATTCTTATTGCACTAACTCTAGCACAAGGACGTCTAGCTGGGCATCAAGTCTCTCTAGCTGTGCTGGGAATTATTTGTAGACTTGTTTCATGCAGCTATGCCATAGTGTTTCACAAGCAATTGAAACATCTCCTGCAAATACAAATATGTGTAGATCACATTACCAGATCCTACAGAAACTCTTTGTAGACACGATAGGATTGAAATTGAACTCTGGATCTAGATTCCCAGACTTTGGGAACAAGTGGATTGAGATCCAATGTTTGCAGCTTGCACCTCGTCTCTGGAGGTAGGGCCGGGAGGACTGAGTTTCAGACAGAATGTAAAGGAGTGGGAAACTGGACATCTCAGGAATTTCGGGGCTCAAAATAAGAAGCCACTATGAACTTCCCCTGCTCCCAGGCTCATAAAGGACTCTATATTGGCCAAAGACTTTTTTTTAAAGCAAATTCTTAAATTAAACCCAAAGCTATCATCTCAGTTCTCCTTATCAATTATGTCTACGGATTGAGTAGAAGTCACGTATCTTCAGAAAAAGAATTTCTGCAGTTACCATTATCTATCACATGTAGGAAAAGCTAGTTTGTTTCAAATAGTAACAAACTGAGTTCAAACAGTAATTTTCAGACCCAAAGAAAGTGTGCATTTCCCTGTTGATTCTCAAAATGTCACCTGTGTTTCAGAACTATTAATTTATAAAACCAGATATCACAAGCTCCAGCCTCTACATGTGAACATGCTAGATCTAACATAAAGGTAGTTTAACAATAGTTGAAAGCACTCATTCAGAGTTGGTAAAGATGCGATACAATGCCCCACTGCGGAATGTAAGACTACTGTAAGGTTCAACAACTTCTCCACAGATTCATATTATTTTTCCATTCATACTCACTCATTATTTTTCTTTGTCTTAAAGTTTTTTACTAGGGGACAATCTCTCTTATATCAGATCAGACATTAAATCTGATCCCTTTTACACCCTTCCCTTGTGTGTGTGTTTTTTGTGTGTGGGTGTGTGTGCACACTACGTGTTGAAAATATTTGCTTTAAAGCAGTATCCCTGTCTGAGCCCTCAGCAATAGCAGGCCTAGCAGGATGTTGCAGAAGAGTTGTTAACAATACAGTAGGTGGTACTCTTCCTGGCAAGTGAGCTAAGAAGAATATATGAAATGAGAAATAAAACACAAAATACCATGAAGAATCCCATAGCACTTTTTCGAGCATAGGAACATTTTGGCCAATCTCCAACTTTAAGTAAATTACATTTTGACTCCTAAAATTCCCCCTACGTTCAGCTGGATACAATTATCTTCATGTCCTGTCCTAAACTTCTGGGCTACAGAAAAAAGTTGCTTAGCTGATACTTATGTACACAAACTATTGCAAAATCAGTGGGACTGTGTGTGTGTAGTAAGGTACTATTCATTGTGTGTAAGTGTGGCACAACTGGGCTCTTCAGGAGGCAACACTAAAGTTTGGGTGGGCAGTACAATCAAGTGATGTGAAAGTGAGTGATGAAGGCACTGGGAAACAAGCCTGAGCCTAATAACAGTTCATTTCCAGATTGACTAATGACTGAGGTTTTAAAAAGAATGTTGATTTTTTGGAAATATTTAATATTTTGGGAAGCTATTTGGGTTCCGTTAAAACACATTTCAATCTAACTCTAAAACATTTATTTATTCATGAATTTCTGTATTTTGTTTGGGGGAAGAGGGAAGGAAGTTGTAACAAGTGCCTGACGTTCAAATTGGTTGGTGTGTGAAGTCTGGAAGAGGAACAGCTCTATAGTAACAGATTTTATAAGGCAGAGAGTTATACTTGGGAGGAAAGAGAAGATAGTGGCTGTTGAAAAGGAAGAGAGCAGCTGGGGAGACTTGTCAACAAGGAAATCTTTAAGTATGTCTCACTAGGATACAGCCTATATCCTCATTGTTTGCTGTGCTTCTTCATTCCTTCTCTCTTGCCTCCTTTCCATGCTTTCTCTTTGTTCCCAGGACTCCACTGCCCCAACCCTCTCCCTCAATTGTGAGGCCAGGGAACAGATAGTCTTCCACATGCTCCCAATCCCCCTGGCACCCAGTCCATGTTTCTCCCAGGCATTTGCTCCCCTTCTATTCCACTTCCCAGACTTCTGTCCTGCCAGACTTCCCTGCTCTCCCCATTCCTCCCACAACCCATATCACTCACCTCAGGCTCATCCCAGCAGCTGGAATCAGGCAATCCTTTTGTACACATTCCTTTATACTGTATTAACTTTTATAACAAACAGAAATCTTTATACATGAACTCACCGTGCGAAATCCTGGGTTCCTTGATGCCAATGGGAGTTTTGCCATTGATTTCACTGGAGCCAGGATTTCACGCTTTACATCTTTTAAAATTCCTTCAGCTACTATTACAAAAAACACTAAAAGTTACTTCATTTCAGTAAGGCCAGCAAAAATCAAACAAAATTTCCAGTTTCTAGGATTTAGGGATACCACGAGACAAACAAGCATTAATCTTTTTTTAAAAAGTAAATGGCAGCTATATTTCAAAATACCATAACTTCCCAATTTTTATTTTACTATGCTTCCCAACTTTAACCTGGCATGTGAAATATCAGAAAGGTTGGTTTCTTTTCAGAAATACTGGGGAAGGCTTGAAAATTGAGCCTATGATAGGCAGCTAGCTTCAGCTTTAACTATGGAGTCCTTGTTATTTCTTCATAATACAGTAAAGTAAAAAAGCTGTATCAGAATATGGCTAGCAGGGCAGAATATAAATGCAATGGGCTCTTAATCTTAATTTTAGTATTATGAATTTGATGTACCATTATAGTTAAATCACTTTATAAAAATGCAATGCCTATATTTAACCTTTTCAGAGATACCAGATATATCAATTATTTTCCAAAATTGTGGAAGAAAACAAGTCCTCATTCTCCAACAAGTCAGAGATATTTTATTCAAGCAATTGCAAGGAGAGGTTACGAAGCAAATCTCCAACTACAAACAATGTAAAGCTAATATTTATACCATTGTGTTACATATAGCTGTGTCCTGTTTATACATTTTCCTTCCTGATATCCTACTTATCTCAACAGTTTCCTGCTACCTCAGCATTCCATCTTTATCTCAAGGCAAGGTCAAAACAGCATCGCTAGTAATTTTCCCATATGCTTACACTGCCTTTACAAGTCTTGAGTTATTAGGGTTAGACTTAGCCTGAAATTTGCTTTGTCTCTAACAAACTAACATGGCTGCATACAAATCCCCTTTTCCCTTATCACACTTCTACACTCCCCCCTTATGTGCTTCCTCACACAACTATCCCTCAAACTTCCATTTTCATTAACCCTTGTATTTCTTATTCAAGATCAAATGGATCAGCCTCATAAGCTTTGGTTGGATGTATGGACATGGTAGGTACTTTTGTTAGTACGGCTCTTACAACAACAACAACATATTCCTAAACTAAACAAAAGCAATACAAATATTAACATTCCCATTATGATAATATGATGGGGTTATTTTGTAGCCTTAGTTACATAACACAATACATCAAAATTAGTACATAAGGTAGACACTCTATAAACTGTATAAAAAGCATGTTTTTCAATTTGATATATATTTTGGAGCACATGGATTTGACCTTGAAATTCAGAGATTTTCCCATTTGATAGCTGCTAGATTAAGAACTGCAAAATTTGACCTCAAGAAGTTAATGACCTAATTTTCATCCACAGATCCCATTGGCTTGAATGGAAGCTGTGAGTATTCGGCGCCTCTAAAAAATAAAATCAGTCTATTTAAGTGACTTACTGATGGTCACAAAATAAGTTAGTGACTAAGCAGGAAATGAAAGAATTCTGGAAACCTGATTTTACAGCCTCCTGTCACTAGACCATGTTGTTTGAACTGCTGCCTTTACCTAAATCCTATCCAATGGCATATGCCAGATTTGTGGGGACTATTGTTTTTTATAGCATATCCCCATTCTGGCTTGATAAGAATGAATTGACTGTGGGTTCCTGAATGCCAATAGAATTACAGGGAGGTGAGGGGAAGAAGGGCAGGGTCTCTCCACATTAGTGAATGTGATGCATGGCTAGAAAGGGTTAAACATCCTGCTAAATATATATCCCTCAAAGGAGGTGTGGGACCATAATGTTTGGGGTTTTGTGTATTTACTACTAGCGAAAATACCTGGCGTTGCTCAGGTCAGTCGGAGGTGGGGAGGGGGCAGAGAGCTGAGCGAGTGCGGGGTCCGTTGGAGGGGGCAGAAAGCAAACCTGACAACCCCACCTCACCCCCCCGACCAAACCCGACACCCCCACCTCACCTCACTTACCCCTCGACCAACCCCGACTCACATTTTCACCCCCCCACCCAAACCCAACACCCCCACGTCTCCCCCCTACCAACCCCAACACCCCCTGACCAACACCCACACCTCACCCCCGTAGACCAAACCTGACACACCCACCTCAACTTCCCCCCCCAACCAAATCCGACACCCCTACCTACCACCACAAACAAACCCAACACCCACACCTCACTTACCCCTCGACCAACCCCGACCCCCCTCCTCACCCCCCCAACCAAACCCAACACACCCATCTCACACCCCCACCAAACCCAACACCCCCTGACCAACCCCAACACCCACACCTCACCCCTCACCCACCCAGACACCTTCCCACCCCCCCAGACCAAACCCAGCACCCCCGGCTCACTTACCCCCCGACCAAACCCGACACCCCCACCTCACCCCCCCAGACCAAACTCGACACCCCCATCTCACTTACCCTTCGACCAAACCCAACTCGGGTCCGTCAGAGGTGGGGAGGGGGCAGAGAGCTGAGGGATTCCGGGGTCTGTTGGAGGGGGGAGGGGGCAGAGAGCTAAGCGAGTGCGGTGTTTGTTGGAGGGGGTATTATGACATCATAACTATGTCACAGAGAACAGCAGCTGCCCAGCTGATATGATTGGCCTTTAAATAATTTCACCGCTGGGGGGCATCAGAGGTGAGATTTGAAAAATTTTCAACTCTTACCCTGATTAGGACCCCAACTAACTGTACCAAATTTCAAGTCTCTAGCTCAAACGGTGTGGAAGAAGAAAGCGCAAATACATACACGCACGCATACACCATTTGACTTTTATATATATAGATAGATATATGAGTAGGGTCAACAATGTAATCAACAGTACCTGTCTACGTTGTGGTCTGTTAATTCAGAGATCAAAAGAACATCCTGGCATTTAAATGAATTGTAAACAGGGGATATCTCTGCAGTCATCTCTTTTTGAAATGTACTGTGAATGGTGGAGGAACAAGCAAATTGCCTTATGATAATTCACTTAGCTAAGTACTGGTGATGGACTTCCTTCAAAGTCATCCTAATTACTTTTTATTCCTCAGAGGAACTCCCAACTTGTCTAAGAGGACATGACATTGTATAAAAGATCCTTGGGCCCTGATTCTGTCATCCCAGATCTGCTTAGGCTTCACCAGGGAAAGTTTGAGTCACAAGACTGAGGTCCCAGTTATGCTGAATATGATACCTACTAACCGAATTCTGAAGGAACTCTTTACAACTACAAAGCTCACCATCTTTGCTATGAATCTGAACCTTAATGGATGAATTCATGTCTATATGTATATTGATCTTTTAACCATACTCTCTCTCTCTCTCTCTTGTTTTTTAATACATTTTAACTTAGTTAATAAGAATTAGCTGTCGCGTGTATTGGGTAAGATCTGAAACATTCATTAACCTATGAGGTAATGTGTCTGGTCCTTTTCTTTTATATGATTAAATAAGATTATCAGAAATTATCATATTTGACTTAGGTACCTGGATGGAGGCCTGAGGCTGGATCACTCTAAAGGAACTGTGTTGTTTGGACTTCTGAGTAACCAGTAAGGTAATAAAGAAGCTTTTTAATGCTGATTTGGTAAATCTAGGTATTGGAATATCCACCAGCTTTATGGGGATTGTTTGCCCCATTATTTGCAGTTCACCCTAATTGAGTGACCTCACTTGGCTCCCGCTGGGACCCTGTCACAGTGAGAGATTACAGGTGAAAAGTAATTTATTTTCCAACTACAGTCTAAAATCAGGTTGTGCATCATATCAAACAAAATAGCTACTAAGGACCTGATGACCCACTGCAAACCTAATCTGAGAAAATTATCTATAAAACAAGAACCCCAAAACACACACACAGTATCAAGCCAGGTCTTACTGTAACTGCCCAGCAAAGTAATGTGCAGCTGTATGTGGCTTGTCTGAGTTTCAATCATCCTTAATAAAAAAAACTTCCAAAGCACACTCCAATGAGAAACTGAGGAACTGGAATTAATTTTCAAATTGGACACAATAAACCAAGGGCTAAATAGAACTTGTGAATGGTTCTCTCATTACACTAATTGATTGCATTTCCCTAGTTAATTTACCTTCAATAGTTGTTCTCTCCTGCCAGACACAAAGATCTATTTCAAAAGGTATTTTTTTTCACCTGCTGATAATGGCCCATCCAAATTAAACAGCCTCTTAGAATTGGTATGCTAATGTACAACTTTTTTCTTTTTCTTTCTGTGTGTATAAATGCATCTTACTTCTGTTCCAGTCTATGCATCCGATGAAGTGGGCTATAACCCACGAAAGCTTATGCTGAAATAAACTGGTTAGTCTCTAAGGTGCTACAAAGTCTTCCTCGTCTTATCCTTAATCAAGAGACCCATAAAGGTGTAAGACAGGGGTCTCAAACATGCGGCCCGGGGGCCACATGCGGCCCGCAAAGCCCTTCCCTGCGGCCCGCCAAGCTTCCTGGCGCCCCCCCTCCCCCCCCGGTCCCCCCATAGCAGTTTGCAGGACGGAGGGGCCAGAAGTGGAGGCTTCTCTGCTGCCTGGCTGGGCCGCGCGTGTTTCTAGCTCTGGACTTCCTAGATTGCTCTTGCTTTGTTTGCCAAACAGCTGTTGGTGGTGCCTAGCGCTTTCCAGGAGGGAATGGGGAGCTGCGTGCTCAGAGGAGGAGGTGGGGCAGGGGTGGGACCTCTTGGAAGGGGTGGAGTGGGGGTGGAGCCGGGGCAGCGAGGGCAGGGTGTGTGTCAGTGGTGCGGCCCTCGGGCCAGTGCACTAGTCCTCTTGGAAGGGGTGGAGTGGGGGCAGAGCCGGGGCAGCGAGGGTATGTGTGTGTGTCAGTGGTGCGGCCCTCGGACCAGTGCACTAGTCCTCATGCGGCCCTCATGGTCATTTGAGTTTGAGACCCCTGGTGTAAGATAAGCACAGAACTCAACAATGAGAGTGACTAGAAAGAGAAAGAAACAAAATACTAAACTCTGTTTATGAGCTAATTTAAAGAAATAAACTGCTTCTCTAGGAAGGTTTCAGAGTGCTACAGGGAAGCATTTGTCTTTTTTTGGTGATACATTTAAAACGAGATCCCAGTTAGACCAACTCGTTACACAGCAAGACTTTTTCATTTTCACCCTGTCAGCCAGCCATAATGAGCTACACTCTGAGCTCTGTCATGGTCTTCTAAGTACACACTCCATATAATCGTGCTCACCAGCTTACTTCAGGCATATAATAGTTATATAACTACATACACAGTCAATAACACTTTGAAATAATGGGCCATATTTGTCAATGAAGCCAGTGAAGTTACACTGGAGCAGCATTAGGGTCATTAACTCAAAGACATAGGAAGCTTCTTTACTTAGGGTACATCTACGGTACGAAATTATATCGAATTTATAGAAGTCAATTTTTCTGAACAGACTGTATACTTTCCATTGTGTGTGTCCCCTAGGGTGACCAGATTGGAAGAGTGAAATATCAGGAACGTTGGATGAGGGACGGTCGGGGGGGGGGGGGGGATGAGCTGGGGGCGGGGCATGAGCGGGGGGGCGGGGTACAACAGGCACAGGTGCACAGCCCTGACCAGAGCCACAGCCCTAGGAAGCTGAAAGGGGGGTTGTAGAAACCATGGGGCCAGGGGTTAAATATACTATTATTTAGTTTATATATTTAATGAAAATAAATGAATAATTTGATAGTGTTATATTGTTATTGTTTTTATTTTGCGCCCTCCCCTCCCCTCAGACATGCTGGGAAGACCTGACAGCCCTGCATGGCTTGGTTTACAAGGGGCAGGGGGGTGGCACCCTATGAGTGACCTGAACTTTCGGGGGGAGAGGGTGGCTTTTTTTCCTGGTGCGCGGGGAACGGCAACCCCAAACTGCCTGTTCCTGCACCCAGCTTCGACCTTTGGTCCCCACCACATCGTGCGCTTACCATATAAACATGCCCCCCTGTTTACCAATTGCACTTTTGTGCGGCTGTGCCATGCATGGTTTTAAACCGCGCCTTGTGGGTTTTTTTCTGCGGCGTAGCAGGGAAGATAGCAGCGGTGCTGGCTTTGTTGGCGGGCAGCTTTAAGGGCTCTCCCCCACCAGCACCCCCCAACAGACCCCCACTGGCTAGCACCCCAAAACACATAAACCTCCCTCATTGCCCAGCCCACCTCCCAGACACTCATCCCATCACACCCTGCCCCCTTCCCTGGCCACACTCACCAGCCCTACTGGGAGGTCTTTGGCTCCTAGGGTGAGTACAACAAGGGGAGTCTCCAGACTCTCCAGCCAAAATCACTAGCTCCGTGGCTCCCAGTGTCTGGGAAAAGTGCCAGTGGGAGCTGCCGGAGTCTGGAGCAGGGCTTGCAGCCAGGTAAGCATGCAAAGCCCCCACCCCCCACTCAAGAGTCAGAGGGACCTGCTGCCAGGGGCTGAGGTACGGAGTCCCAGCGGTGCTTACCTGGGACAGCTCTGTCCTCCTGTCTCAGGAAATATCTGAAAGGCAGGTCCCTCTGGCTCCTGGGGTCAGGTCAGGACTGGGTCGGGGGGCAGCCAGGGCCAGGAAGCATCAGCAGGCGGGGCAGGGGCAGGAGCCAGGTTGCAGGGGGTCGCCGGGGGCTCTCTGCCCCCTCTGCAAGCAGCCCCACCCCTTCAGCATGCTCCAGGGCAGAGACCTCTCCTGCTGGGAGGGACCTGGCCATTTAGAAGCTGCCTGGGGCAGTGGGGCGTGGAGCTGCACTGCTGCTGAGGTGAGAGGGGCTGGAGCTGGGTTGGAGGGGGGCGGCCAGGGGCTCTTTGCCCCCGTCCTCCTCTGCCGCCCCCTTCCCTCCCTCCGCACAGCATGCACCTGCAGAAAGAGATCTGACCTGACTCTCTCTCTGCCTGGGGAGGTGGGATGTGGGCGGGGTTGATGATCGCTGATGAGGGGCTAGAGCGGGAGGAAGGGAAGCAGGGAGCAGGGCTCCCTCTGTCGGCGCCTGCAAGCGGCAGCACCCCGCTCCTCCCGCCCTGAAGCATGCCCCGCACAGGCAGAGAGACCTGGCTGCCCTGACTCTGCCTGGGGCAGTCAGGGGCGTGCTCCTGCTGGCAGGCGAGTGCCTCAGCCGCCCTGCCGACCCGGAAGCTGTGGGTGAGTGGAGCAAGGTCCCAAATATCAGAACAAAGGGCATCCCGACCATACATCAGTTGGGATGTGGGAGAAGTCCCCTAAAATTGGGACGTCTGGTCACCCTAGTGTCCCCACTAAATGCACTAAGTCAGCAGAGGGCGTTCACAGTACCGAGGCTACCATCAACTCTCGGAGCGATGCACTGTGGGTAGCTATCCCACAGTTCCCTCAGTCTCTGCTGCCCATTGGAATTCTGGGTTTAGTTCCCAGTGCATGATGGGGCAAAAACATTCTCACGGGTTTTCTTGGGCGCATTTCGTCAGTCGCCCTCCCCTCTGTGCAATGTACGGCACACAATCGTTTTGTGCCATATCACGGCAAGCATGGAGCCCGCTTAGCTCACTGTTGCAGTTGTGACTATTGTAAATACCTCTTGCATTATCCAGCAGTATTTGCAGAACCTGCAAAACTGACTGAGGACGTGTTGACAGCGCAATCACGATAGTGATGACATGGACACAGGCGTTCTTATAAGAAAGCCATGTGGCGATTGGGACATCATGGTGACATTGGGCCAGGCTCATTCTGGGCCCAGGAAACAAGCACAGACTGGTGGGACCACATAGCGTTGCACGTATGGGATGATTCCCAGTGGCTGCAAAACTTTCGCATGTGTAGGGCCACTTTCATGGAACTTTGTGACTTGCTGTCTCCTGCCCTGAAGTGCAAAGACACCAAAATGAGAGCAGCCCTCACAGCTGAGAAGCGAGTGGCCATAGCCCTGTGGAAGCTTGCAACGCCCGACTGCTACCAGTCAGTCGGGAATCAGTTTGGAGTGGGCAGGAGAGTTTCGTGGACATATCCTTGGAGGATTGCCGCTCAGTCCCCAGACACCTTAACAGACTTTTCCAGTAGCTGTACTGGAGGCGAATGCATCACAAGTCTTCAGGGCAAATGAATCATTAAATACCCTTGTTTTTAAACCATGTATTGTACTTACAAAGGTACACTCACCAGAAGTGCCTTCTCCGGCATCAAGGTCCAGGAGCCCACCTTGGGAGGGGGGTAGAGGATTTTGGTGCTAGTGTTAAGAACAATTCCTGGCTGCTGGGGAGAACAGATTCACCACTTGCCGCCTGTGCACTATCCTCCTCCTCCTCTTTGTCCTCCAAGACTTCATCCTCTGAGTTCTGTGTGACTCCCCCCTTACAGGTGTCCATGGACAATGGTGGGGTAGTGGTGGCATCGAACCCCATAATTGCCGTAGCTCACAGTAGAAGCAGCATGTATGGGGCTGTGACCCAGAGCACCCATTTGCCTCCCTGGCTTTTCGGGAGGCTTGCCTTAGCTCCTTGATTTTCACACAACACTGCTCTGCGTCCCTGGAGTAGCCTCTTTCCATCATGCCCCTGCAGACTTTAGTGTACGTATTTGCATTTCTTTCTTTTTTTTAATGTAGTTCTGCCATAACAGATTCGACTCCCCATACTGCGATGAGATCCAGTACCTCCCGATCAGTCCATGCTGGAGCTCATCTGTGAATCCGGGACTGCATGGTCTCCTGTGATGGTGGACTCTGCACAGTCACCTGTGCTGATGAGCTTGCCACGCTGGCAAACAGAAAATGACATTCAAAAGTTCACAGGGCTTTACCTGGCTAGCGCATCAGAGTTGAAAGTGTTGTCCAGAGCAGTCACAATAGAGCATTCTGGGATAGCTCCCGGAGGCCAATAATGTTGAATTGCATCCACAGTACCTCTAATCTGGAACTGCGATGTTGATTTTAGCACTACTCTCCTTGCCGAGTTGAAGTACAGGAACTGGCTTTAAGAGCCCTTTAAATCGACAAAACAGGATTGTTTGTGTGGACGGAATCAGTTTTAATTCAAATTAACGCAGCTAATTCCAAAATAAGCGCATACTGTAGACAAGGCATAAGTAAATACTTCAAATCCAGAATATTTTGATTCATATACTCCTCTTGGGACACATATATCTCTCATTAACATTAAGCTGACGTGCACCATTGTAAAATTTACATCAGATAGAAAATATTCCCCTTAATTTTTAATGCAGTGCATGCTGTATCCAAAAAAGGCCAGTTTATCTATAGATTAGATCATGTGACTGGAAGTCACATGCCACTGATTCTGCATGCCCCAGACAAGTCACTGCTTCTCTCTGTATCAGTTTCCCTCGCTATAAAATGGAAATAATAATGCTTCCACCTATCTCTCCCAACTGTTATGAATAGATATGCTCCCAAACTGCAAAGTGTAGCTCCAGATCTGAACTTCCCCAAAGTATGGGGTATAGTTGCCCTGGAGTTTGAACACTTTTCTCTCTTGTTTTGATGCTTAATTCATAGAGTCCCCAATTCAGCAGTCTATAAAGTCTTTAAGCATATTATTAGATTCTTTCCTGAATAGGGATGGATTTCAGGATGTTTTTAAGTAAATTGCTGAAGTAGAGCCTAGTGCTTATAGTTTGAAATCCTGAAATGAAACAGACACTAGAAGTGTTAAGTATTATTTTTATAATATGTGTATCCAGTCTTTCAATTAGAGCTAGTCAAAAATCTCATTTCAAAAACATTTTTCTGACAGAAAATGGTCTTTTTCCTAAATAATTTTTATTGTGGGAAATTTTCATTTCATTCAAAATGTTCATGCTGGTTGATGAAAAAAACCCAAAACCTCAAATTTATATTTCAAATTTGAATATTTTTAAACCAAAAGCTGAATTTCTTTTGTTTCCAGTTTTGTTTTTTAATTGTAGTTTTAAAAAAAATCTCAGAAAATGTTGAAAAATTTGAATTAAAAAAATCCAGAAAAAGTCAAGTGGCATTTTTCAACCAGTTCCAATTCTAACTTTTGGCAAGTGTATCCAGCTATCATGGAAGGCATTCAGGATGCAGAGGGATTAAGAGAGTCTATTGATGCACAGAAGGTAGTCAAAAATCCTTTTTTCCCAAGTTGCTTCTGCTCCTGATTTAAATTCATTTCACAGTGAAAGCATTCTATATTAATATATTTTAACCTACTTATGTTTAGTTTACTTTTAGCAGCCTAGGAATAAAAAAGTTGATACTGCATCAGCAAATATGCAGAATCCCAAGAAAAAACAGAAAATTATGTTAACAATATTTGAACCCCAAGCATTCTTTAGGAATGACAAATAAAGGAAAGAATCAGAGAGGTAGCCATGTTAGTCTGGAATTGCAGAAGTGACAAACAGTCCTGTGGCACCTTAAAGACTAACTAAAGTATTGAAGCATAAGCTTTCGTGGGCTAATACCCACTTCGTCAGATGCAAGCAGTGGCCAGTGCAGGCATACAATGAAGTGGGTATTAGCCCACGAAAGCTTATGCTTCAATACTTTAGTTGGTCTTTAAGGTGCCACAGGACTCTGTCACAAATAAAGGAAAAGTGTTTGATTAGGTTGATTATAAATTGAGTCCCTAAACAGAGAGTCTAATAGAAGTATTGGGGAATAATGAGAATATAAACTGTGTTGCAACTGCTGGAATGTAAGGAAGAGGTAATGATTGTGTTTGTTCAATGAAAGGGTAGGATTCTCAGGCTCAAGTCTTAGCTGTATTACAGCAACCCATAGTGCTGCTCAGGAAGGGGCATTTACTTAAATCCTAAGGCTGGTGAAATTCAGTTCAAGTCAGAGCAGCCTAAAGTTTACAGCCTAATTCTGATCTGATTTACACCACTGTAAATCAGGACTTTCCATCAATACAACATTGCCAGCTCTCACAATGTTATCACAAGCCTTGTGATATTTTGTGGGAAGGTGGATTGTCTTTGAGGGCTACTTTAAATTTCACATGATCTTGTGAGTCCTGGCTTCCAACTTTTGAATTTTCCATTATTCCTAACAGGTATCCCCTCTCATTACTTTCAAAGGGACTAAAAAGTCAAGCTGATGTCAGTGAAGATGGCTGCCATTCCTCACAGCCTTTATGTATAGAAGTGAGACTGTCCTAATAAACATAGCCCACCCCCATTATTTTCCATAGTACTGAAGCCAGGCTACCCTCAGGGATGATAGCTCCCAGGGGACTGAGGAGAATGCAAAGGAATGTGGGATGGCAGGAGGAAACGTAAAGGTGTGTAGGGGAATGGTGGGGAGTAGAAGACAATTGAGGAAAGATGGGTATGAAAAGTGAGAAAAATGTTTTTGTCTCCTGCTGATAATGGCCCATCCAAATTAAATAGCCTCTTAGAATTGGTATGGTCATTTACAACTTTTTTTTACTTTCTGTGTGTATAAATGCATCTAACTTCTGTCTGTTCCATTCTATGCATCCGATGAAGTGGGCTATAGTCCACGAAAGCTTATGCTGAAATAAACTGGTTAGTCTCTAAGGTGCTACAAGTATTCCTCGCTTTCTTTACGGATACAGATTAACACGGCTGCTATTCTTGAACCCATTGCAGAGAGGGACTTTAAGGGTATTGCAGGAATATGTTGGGTAGCAGAGGAAAAATGTGAACTGTACAGTTCTGTAAAAGGGAAAATGAGGAGAAGCAGAAAATGAAAATGGTATTTTGAGAAGAGACATGATGGGCTATGGAGGAAGACAGGGAAAAGAGAGAGACGGGTTAGCAATAGGGGAAAGGGATGGAGTGGGGGGAAATGGTGCCTCTCCCATCCTAGGGAATAGGAGAGGGAAAGTGGAGTCTCTTCTCTGAGCAGCCAGTGGGAAGATTAGCATTTTTGCAGGTACAGTCCAAATTGAATTTTGAATCACAAACACACTTTAGTGATGGATGGCTACTTCTAAAATTTTCCAGAAGGCAACTAAAAAATATTTTTTTTAAATGTCCATCTCATTTTATTGGAATCTGATTTTTGGATTTAGAGCCAGACTCTCAGCTGATGTAAACTGGCATAGCTCCATTAAAGTTGTCATCTGAGCATGTGGCATGTAGTATTTTAAGAGCACAATGAGCCTGATTCACCATTGTTACCTTAATTTTATCATGGTGGAACTCCATTGCCTGGTTATGGGACAGGAGTAATGCAGTGGTGAAAGAGACCCAGGGGATTGGCCTTTTGACTTGTTTTGGGGATGATAGTGTGAACTGTACCGTGCACAAAATCTCACATTTGGAAATGTACAGTTTGATTTATAACATTTAAAGCCATTTTCATAAATATATAATCTCAAAGCTAATTTCTTTCACTGTGACATTAGCTTTAAAGTACAATGCCACTGTTTGACTCCATATACACAGTGCACTTAGGCTGGAAAGTAAGCATGTAAGAGTAAAAATGTAATTCTACTTTAATGTTCCTTTTATAAAATATACATAAGCACTTCCTAACTCATTCAGTTTTTATTAGCTTCAGAACATTTATACAATTAAACATAGGAATCTACAATTTACCATATCAGATCAGGCCAATGGACCAAGTCATCTGATTTTCCATCTCCAGTTGTGGCTAGTACCATGATGAAAAATCCTATTATAGTCTTTGGCCAGCTAAATAACAGGAGAGTCTCCCCAGACTCATGCATGTCATCACTGTATACCCTGATGTATGAAATTTATTATCCTAATTATCTTCGCTAGAACTTGGTAGCTGGGTTAGTGGACCTGAAGTTGTAGAGCCCATTTAAGAAGCCAGTTCCTGTATTTGACTCTACGGTCTGCTGTGAAATTTCACAGGTTGATTACGTATTAGGCAAAGTAATATTTCATCTTACTTCCTGTTTCCCTATTAGCCCAATGACCTATGTGGTGCCTAAGGGCTTGTCTACACTGGCAATTTACAGTGCTGCAACTTTCTGGCTCAGGGGTGTGAAAATACCTTGTTATATCACAATGAGTATTACTTCTCCAAGCATGACAGAAAGTTGTCTATTCTTTACTATACAAATGTAGTATCACTGTTCTAGGAGGAATAGTCCACGTCTGTTAAGAGCATGAGTTCATTATCGACCCATTGGGCCCGATTATCAGTTAAGCTAAGGCTCCTTTTATGCTGTTTTGGCTGCATAAAGGGGCATAAAGTGGCATAAAGGGGGTCTGAGGTGGCACTGCCATTGCATAATAGTTCTATTCCAGCTTCTTTTCCATCCCACCCACTCAGGTAAATCTGTCCTTTTAAAGTTCATCACTGTGTTATTCCTTATCAAACTGTATCACACTTACTACTTCTGCTGTTGCTTCCTATATATTTAATACAGTCATGTCCTCCCTTCTAAGTGCCATGTAAAGCATGGGGTTAAGATACCAGTACAATCACTTTGCAAAGCAGCTTTCCAGCCAAGTGGTTCATAGTGGCCTATATTTATATCTACGTTAAAGCACCACATTTTTATTATTAGAATTGGATGTATAATGCAGAGAGATCTCCCATGAACAGTCATTCCTACTTTCAAATTAATGCATGCTCATGCCTCTGGCATGTTTGTTTTCTGCAAAGATCTGGGCAAATTTTCATGGCATCGGTCGCAGGGGATAGAACAAAAAATTTCATGGAAGAAGAGTTTTGAAATCACACACATGAATATTCATGAAAACCAAACCAGCATATTTGTATAGGCAAATATTTGCACCACAAGTTTTTGCACTTTCCCTCAGCCAAGAAGCAGAAATTTCACATGATTTATCTGGCCAATGACATCTAAATAGCAACTCACATTTTGAATATTCATAGAGTTTTAAAAGCTATTAATTAATAAATTCAAACAGCAAAGAAAATTGAGGGAATCACAATCTCCTCACAGAGTGTCCATAAATGGAAAATTCACTGAAGAACTAACTCTAACTATTATGTTCTCAGAATGTGCATCTTCTTTAATCTTTTAACATATGGTTCTTAGTTCTTTAACATGACTCTACTCTGGGATCCTGCAATGTATTTCTACAGTTATGTTGCATTTCCACTTTCCTAACATTTATGATCAAGTATATTCCCCCAATCATGGATTATCCCCCCCATTAAAGCTGCTAAATTACACCATCCTTTAAAAATCACAATAAATTGCTTGAAATTCAGTGCAAATTAATCAGTCTTCGGTTTTCCATTACAAAATTGTGAACTTAGTTCTAATACCTGTCTCCTTCTATATCAAATTCAATCTCCTCACCCTCATTTTTATGGCTTTGCAGTGTGCCACTTCTGTGTGCATTGTATCACTTGGAATTAAGAGAAAATATTACCTCTGTCTCTTTAAAGGCAGACAATGAGCACTGTGCAGGATTCAAATCAATACCTCCAGGCAGGACAATTAACATGCAAAAAGAATTTTTCTTAGGCTAGAACAAAAAGCAGTTGGACCTTTGGAATGGGGGATGTTAATATAGGAAATAAAATATGAAAAGATGGGGCTCGGGGACATTTTAAGTTGCAAAAAAAGAGGACATGAAAAAACATGAACCATCTTATATTAACCAAAGCGCTGCATACAATGGACATTTCACAGGCTTTTCAGAGAATACATCGGTCGCAGGGGATAGAACAAAAGTAGCCTGGAAAACTTTAGGGTAGGGCTCCACTGCCCGCCGGATCAGTGTTCGATGTATCGGGGTATCGATTTATCGCATCTCGCCTATACGCGATAAATCCATCTCCGAAAGCGCTCCCGTCGACTCCGGAACTCCAGTTCCGCAAACGGAGTAAGCGGAGTCGATGGGGGAATCCACCACAGTCAACCCACCGCTGTGGGGATGGCCAGGTAAGTCGAACTAAAGTACTTCAACTTCAGCTACGTGAATAGTGTAATTTTGTCCCCAAGTCTTTTCAGCAGATATGCACAATGCATTGTGAGACAAGCCCTGGAAGTGACAAAATAGAAGCAGCTGGGATTTCCATTGATGGACATCTCTTAACCGACCTCAGATACAACTCTCTTTCCTGCAACCATTGATGCATGCAACGAATGTTGGAGTCTGTAAAAAATGCTAGCTTTGGTGAACAGCTTAATTTAGACCAAACCCCACAGCTCTTTTCTTTCTCAACATCTGCCTCTCTTGTTCTTTATTTGTGATACTTTAAGACTTTATCTTCTTGCATTTGTCTGTAACGCACAACACACACCCATGGTGTTATAGAATCAGATAATAAAATACGTACTGTTAAAGATTCTGCCTCAAACCTTCAAAAACTAAGAAATTCAGATAGTAAGTTGGAACTATGTTGAGCCCCTCTCATACTGTGCAGCTCTGAAGCTATTTAATAGCAAACCCTGCATTCATTTTCTTCTAAGTATTCAACTTGCTTTGCTTTCAGATTGTTGCCTTTCATTATAAAATCACTGAAATAATCCCTTCACCATCATTTTGCTCCCTTGAAATGATGCCCAGACAAATATTTCTGTATGGCGAGGGGTCTAAATTCAGAAGACATAATTCCATTATAACCAGTGAAGTTGCTTATAGACAGCGTTCTTTAAAGTGTCTATTTTTTATCTGCATCAGCTTGTCCGTCTGAGATATGGTAATACACGTAGTTGCTGTGCTGTGCATCACACATCCTAGCTAATTCTAGCCTATTTAATTGAATATTTCTGAATGTTTCCCCCAATCTTTCCATGTCTTGTTATGAATTATGTTGGTCATATCATTAAAACCTATTTTGTTCAAAGGTGGCAGATATAGATGTAGAAACAAAACAATACATTAACAGCATTTATGGTGCTGGAAGTACAGAAATTTTAAAGTCACAGTACAATACTTCATTATTATCTCAGCCCTGTATTGAAAGGTTGATAAATTAAGTGTCTCTGTGGAGGTCTTTCCACAAAAATCCTGGTTTAAAAAGACACAATAGCTTCATGGCAAGAAAAAACTAAATGCAATAGAATTGAGTTATTTGCAGTGTAGTGCATTATATACTGGATAATGTGCATGTCATTCATTTACTGAATGTGGTATAACTAATGAGTTGAACAGAGGAATTGAATTTGAATAGCAAATGAAAGGAGATTTTTGTTTGGCAGCCACAAAATGAAAGAGAAAACAAGGATTGACATTAGAATTCATAGGCCTAAACTTGTGATTAGCCTAAACTTGGTTGTGCATGGCTTCCTCCTACCTCGAACTTCCTGTGCCAGCCATATTAGTGCTACCTGGATCTGGGCCCAGATGCTTTGCAGAGCTTAGGGGCTATGTTCCACCAGACAGCAAAAGGGGGGAGGGGGGAAATGGCTGAAAGAATAATGGCTTCACCCCATATATGCTGAATGAGCTAGACAAATGGGGGAAGTAATCTGCAGTCCTAAAGGAGCAGAGAAATAACAATGTAGTGATACAGTTTATGCATTATCACCTACACAGGGCTGAGCCTAAGGAATCAAACTAACCCATGAACTTTCTTCAGTGTTCAGTGTTACAGAGTTTTCTTATTTCTTGCCCTAAACCACTCAAAGCGATTGACACTCTGGCCTTATCATCTAGCTCAGGATCTACCGAAACAAAACAAAGCCTTATCTACCCCAGATAAATATCTGAAATTTTGTTTTTATCTACTGGGTCTTTGTAACCCTAGTTTTTGTAGGCTGCAATAGCTCAATTATGTATCTTTCATAAGCTCTTTGGAAGACTCTTTTGCACATTAATATGAACTCAAAGAGCCCTGGGTTTTATGTTCATAATGATTAAGATGTCTCATGTTATTTTAAGTTAAGAGAAAAACTCCTTTGTTGCTTAGAAAACAAAAGAAATCCTCCATCCACCCAACAGCTGACAGTTGATGCAGATAGTCAAGTGTAACTGTGACAGCTGGTAAATGAAAACAAGCGTGTGCTTGAGTGTTCTTTGTCTCTGCTTCTTGGCTCAGGGAGATCTACTGGAAGGTAAAATCCAACTTTTAAAACAATTACCATGAAGATCATTAATAAATTAAGAAAAGAGACAATATATTGACCATGATTCAGATTATGCAGATGTGCACCAGCTGAGTCATGATTAAGAACTCCACTCACAGTCTTCCCTATAAACTTTTTCACAACAAGCAGCAAAGCCTTTATGCTTTTCTAGCTTCTTATAACATTAAATAATTAAGGAACTCAACTTTCCCATTCCCCCATAAAACAGATTATGTATACCACCACTTCATGTACACCACTTCTCTGGTGTGATACACAATAGCTATTTAGCAGGCCAAAACAGTCTTCCCCGACAGCATCGGAAAGTGAAGAAGAATATTGAAACTGATTGAAAATGCAGGCAAGCCTGGTTAGATAGAATGCAGTTACACCAATTATGATTAAGGAAGAATGTCAAGGCGGACACCTCTGTTGTTGCAAAAGGTGCCATGAGATTTGTAATGACCACAAGTGGTCAAAACTTCAGTCTGAGGTATTGTCCAAAAGATAATGGCATTAGCAGCAGCACAATGCACTGAGCTTGATTTAAAGAACAAGTGTACCACCATCATTTCTTACAGCACCTTGGTCATGTCTTCTATCAGACGCTGACCTTGCACTACAGTGATACATTTGAGAGACCTGAAAGCATCACAACAAAAGGTTGTGTTCCTCCTATTTACTTCAAGTCAGTTTAAATATTAAACTAAAAAAGTGGGGTCTAAAATATCTTTCTTCTTTTAAAGGATGACTCAATGCCTATTGATATCAATGGGCATTTTATCAGGCACTCTCTTTCCCTCTTATAAGCTTGAAAACTCTCCAAATAAAAGCCAATTATATTGAAATCTGTATATGATTCTCTCTTATCCCAAAAGAGATTTTTAACCAAGTTATTTTCAGCAGTTTATAAAGTTGTCCCAAGGTAAAAGCTATCAAATTCTTAATTATGGCTGTACTGCCTAACACAACTAGGTTAAGTAGATGGCTCATATGGACAGATGGTCTTGTGATTAAGGCCCTGGACTGGGAATCTGGAGACCAATTCCCAACTCTTTACAGAATTTCTGAGTGGCCTTGGTCAAATTACTTAGTCACTCTGATCTGACTCTGCAAACACACACATGCAGAACTGTACTACTGTAAGTAGCCCTGTTGATTTCAGTGGAAGTAATCATGATAGTAAAGTTAAGCATGTAACTAACTGTTTGTAGGGTCAGAGCCCCTGTGTTTCAGTTCCCCATCAATAAAATGGGAATAACACTTTCCCACTTCAAGGGCCGTTTTGAGGATAAATTCGTTAATGGTTGTGTGATGCTCAGGTACCTTGGTGGAGGAGACCATCTAGGTATCACAGATTTATTCTCCATCACTATTAACAGGCCAGGTAAATAGTTAATTCATTGGAGATGTTCTCACACAGAAGGGGAAATGGAAATTATTTCCTATTGGTGGCTCCAGACCAAAAATGGAACGGAACATCTTAATGGAAAACATATCATTTCAGAAAGAGTCACTGAATAGCTGCCAAAGGGAGCAGGGGAAGAAAACAAGAAAGTGATTAAATAATTATAATATACAAGTGCATTATTGCTTTGATCTGACTGATACAACTCAGCATTTCTAAATCATTTAGATGTTAAGTGGCAGATGTGCATGCCTGTTGCTTACTAGAGAAAGCCCAACTGCTTTTTGTGAATTTAGCTTTGGGAGGAAAAGTGTCCCAATTTCATTCTGCATTCAGGGACAGGTAGCACAGACCAATTAATCACAATCGCTCTCTTGAACAGTCTCACCTTCTTTTGTCTTTGAACAGTGACACAAAATAAAAATGGGTCATCACTGCATTGGCAGAGGACTATGTTTGGTATCATATCCTTGATAAGCTGTTATACTTACAAAGCAGACATGAGAGGAGACACAAAGAAAAGGGGGCAGGGAACTGGGAAGGATCATTGCAATAATGACAATGAATTTGGTTCTTTGTAAGCACCATTTAAAATGTTTCAGTGATAAGGGCACTGATACATTTCAACTATGCAGATTTTGGAAGCAGGGTAGAAATTCTGAGTAAAATGAAAGAGAAAAAATGGACAAGCGCTCTGAGATAGATTAACACACGGTGTACCCAAAAGCTATAAGTATCATCAGCGATACAAAAAAAACAGTTACTCACCTTTTGTAACTGTTCTTCTTTGAGATGTGTTGCTCATATCTATTCCAGTTAGATGTGTGTACGCGCCGCGTGCATAGCTGTGTGAAATGTTTCCCTAATGTTTCAAGGTATTGCCGACCAAAGTACTGCACTGCTGAAGGCTGCATCATTCCTAGATGGGTGGATGATGCCATAGTGCAACGTGAAAGTATGCACAGAAGGCCACGTCGCAGCCCTGAAGATTACCTGGAGAGGTACATGGGCTAGAAAGGCTACCAATGAGGCCTGTGCCCTTGTGGAGTGACCTGCGATGGCAGGTGGAAGAATAGCACTTCGCATGAACAAGGTGCGCACAGGGCCGGCGACAGAAATTTGGGGGCCCCCTACTCTGATAGTTTGGGGGGGCCCCCAGCACAGCCAGGCCCCCCCAGCACAGCCGACAGTGGCTGGGGCCCCCCCCCAGCCCAGCCAGCCCCCCCAGCCCAGCCGACAGTGGCTGCCGCCCCCCCCAGCCCAGCCGACAGTGGCTGGGCCCCCCCCCAGCCCAGCCGGCCCCCCCCAGCCCAGCCGACAGCGGCTGGGCCCCCCCCAGCCCAGCCGGCCCCCCCCCCAGCCCAGCCGGCCCCCCCCCAGCCCAGCCGGTGCTCCCCCCCAGCTGACAGCTGGCGGCAGCGAGAGCCCAGGAGCGGCGTGACCCGCCCTTGCTGTTCCCTCCGCCCTTTCGGAGAGCCGCGCCGCCTCCCCGCCCCTTCCCCGCTCTCCAGGCCCGGCGACAAGGGGGGACGACAACGGGTACAGCTGTGTACCGGGGCCCCCCTAAAGTCGGGGGGGGGCGGTACAGCTGTACCCGTAGTACCCCCCTGTCGCCGGCCCTGGGTGCGCATGATTTGTTGACGCTGAGTATGATACCTAATTTGTCAACCATGTCTCTGACTAATTGCTCTTGCGATTCCACCTGCTGACGGGAGTGCCCCAGAGGAGCCAGTCATCTAGGTAGAGGTAGACATGTATGTGATGGCAGTGGAGAAAGGCTGCTATAATCACCATACACTTGGTGAAAACGCAAGGCACTGTGCAAAGCCCAAATGGGAGGGCCGTGAACTGGTAATGTAACTTGTTCACCATAAAGCAGAGGGACCGTCTGTGAGCCAGGCTGATAGATATGTGAAAATAAGTGTCCTTCATATCGAGGATGGAGTACCAGTCTCTCAGGTCTAGGGAAGGGATGATTGTGCTTAGGGAGACCAAATGTGCTTAGCAAATCAGAAGACTGCCTGGAATGGTTAGTAAACAAAATCCCCAGAAGGGGAAAACTACAGTGACCTGGCCAGAGGACAAAAGCATGAAGAGGGAACAATCTAGTTCTAACAGACCAAGAGAGAGGCTTGAAGAGAGGTGTCAGATTGGCAGAGCTAATCTCCAGCTGTGGCCAAGGCCAAGAGGGCCCACTGTGGTCACCTAGTCTGACCTCCTGTATAACACAGGCCATAGAATTTCCCCAAAATAATTCCTAGAGCAGATCTTTTAGAAAAACATCCAGTACCAAATTTAAAAATTGCCAATGATGGAGAATGCACCACAATGGTGGTAAATTCTTCCAAGGATTAATTTCCCCCTGTAGCAGGCGGTCACCCCGCTCCGGCCTTAACAGGGTTAAAACAGCCCTGGAAAGGGCTGCGGCTGGGGAAACCTAGTCTGATTGAGGAAACAGTCACACCTGTGGCCATTCCAATCAGGGCCCAGATGGCCCTTATAAGAGGGTTGTGGACTAGGGGCAGAGCAGTCTCTATCTGGCTGTGGAGAGAGAAGGACCTGGCTGCCTGGGAGCTCGAGGTACCTAGAGTAGAGCAGGGCTGAGGAAAGGCAAGAGGAGCTGGGGAACAATAGCCTGGCAATCCTCCAGGCTGCAAGCATTGAGCAAGGCCTAAAACAGGTACTGGGGTTGCAAAGGTGAAGCCCGAGGATAGGTAGAGGCAGCAGGTTCTACCCCCCTTGCCAATGATGAGTGGTCATTACAGACTGCAGTCTGCCCCAGTGAGCGGGGGCTAGATGATGACTGGCAGTAGCCACTGAGGCAAGGTGAGATTAGAGGGTTGGGGTTCCCTGGGAGGGGAGACCCAGAATAAGGGGGTATTGCCAGGGGACAGCACCCCAGGTAAAGGGGCACTGGAATGCAGAAGGGACATGAGTGCCTGAGGCAGGCAAGCCACCAGCCTCCAGAGGATGCTCCAAAGATGTAAAGAGCTAATTCCCAGAGGACCAGCAGGAAGTGCCATGCCAATGAGTCCTCACACTGCTACACCCCCACTGTAAAAATGTATGCCTGATTCTGAGTTTTATTTATCTGGCTTCAATTTCAAGTCACTGGATCACATTAGATCTTTCTCTAGAATAGATTGATGAGTCCATTATCAAATATTTGTTCCCAATGTAGGTATTTACGGACTGTAATCAAGTCACTCCTTAGCCTTCTCTTTGTTAGGCTAAATAGATTCGGTTCTTAAGGCAAGTTTTCTAACCCTTTCATCATTTTTGTTGCTCTTCTCAGAGTAACACACTTGGCTACTTTGTCCAATTTTTATGAGGCATGGACACCAGAACTGGACACAATATACTAGTAGTGTCCTTTTTCTAATCTGCACAGATGGAGAGTTCCTAGAAGTTTCCTATCACACAGAAAATTAAAGCATCACAGTTTCATAGCTTATAACAATATTCTACACAGGAGCAGCAAGTTATGTTTGAGATTCTGGGCCAGCTTCCGTTCTCTGGCTTCCAGTGGAACTACTCCTAAATCAGTTACCCCTGATTCACACTGTGGTAACAGATCTGAATCTGAGCCAACATTCACAGTTCTGTTTGCCTGCGAAAAAGGAAAACCTAAAGACAGAAGGGGTTCACAGGAGGACAACTGAAACCATCCTAAATCGTTAGAGAAAGATGGTTAAACATGCTGTGGAAAAGAGACAAGTAAGAAAGAACCTCACTGAGATATGCAAAGTTCTTAAGGGAATAAAAATGATAAATGCTAGAATAGCAATATAATAAAGGGATAAGCAGGCATAATTAATTGATTAATGCCTGTATTAGTTAATGAAGGTGAATAAGTTTTATGTACTAAAAAGTGTTACTACTATGAACAAAGGAAAGGCAGCAAACGTATTTATGCATTTTTGTTCCAATACAGATGTTAATCTCTGATAAAATTACCAAGAGGAAAATGGACAAAAAATGTACCGTATTTTTCGTCCTATAGGACGCTCCGGCGTATAAGACGCCCCCGAGTTTTTTAATAAAAAAGCCGGGGGGAAAAAAAAAAAAACACCACTACACAAAAAGCGCCGCTTTTTTCGCGCCGCTCTCCCGTCCCCGCCGTGCGGTGGGCTGCTGGGAGCGCACCGCTCTTCCGTCCCCGCCGCGCAGGCGGGCGCTCCCAGGGGCCCCGGGGCCCGAGCTGCTCCCGTTCCCTGCCGGCCCCAACACATGCGGGTGGGCTCGGGGGGGAAGCGCCGCCCCGCCCCGCCCCGCCCGCCGGGCCACCTGCAGCCGCCCCAGCTCCAGCCGATATTCGGCGTATAAGACGCCCCCCCTAATTTTGAAGCTATTTTGGGGGGTTAAAAAGGCGTCTTATACGCCGAAAAATACGGTTTATATTGTTGAGAGTAGACAAATATTTGGAGGAGAAATTAATTTGGGGCACAACATCTGACCAGGGAATAAGAGAGGCCCAGGTCCAACACAAGCCTGTTACTGATTTCAGACCAAATGGAGGCTTGGCGGCAATATGGTCTGGGAAAGGATACAGATATAAAAAGTTCAGAACAGGATATGTTGTCAGATTTTTTTCAGGCAAAGGGCCAGCAAGGAGCTTTGGAAGAGACTGCAGGTGTCTCTTAACCAACTGACAGACCCCAAGGAGAGGGACAAGAGTAACTCATGGGTCCTTCTGCACCCACCAAGCCCTAGAAACCTGCTCAGCCTCTCCAAGGAAAGCTGGAGAAAGGGGCAAGAGGGGAAGGTTTACACAAGCCTGCAACAGAGAGCTAGTGACCCCAGGGGACAGCAGGGAAAGTGTCTGTTTTTATGTGGTTTTTTTCTGAAGTTGCTACAGGACTTGGGACACAGAGTAGGGACTTAGCAGAACAGTCCCCTTGAACAGTCTTGTGGGATGAACTTTCATTTACCTTAGAAGGGAAGAAGATATTTAGCATGAGAAAATGTATTCAGTTTTTATTGGGGCTACGTAAGGAAATCTAAATCAGACTTATAATGGTACTGACTGGGATTGTCAAAGGACCCAGGCACCCAAGTCTCACTGAAATACTTTGGGACCTAATTCCTGTAGAATCCTTTAAAAATTCAAAACATTGCACCTCTCAAGACACTATCATCTCTCTGTCATAAACCACCTACACAGCCTTGGACCTTAGCTCCAGAAACACAGGCCACTGCCCATGGAATGAAAGATCTCTGTTTTCAGCTATAGAAATACCCTTAATCATTCCTAAGAACAATCAGCCAAAAGCAGTATGTTCACACAAACAGATAGTGGCCACTTTCACTGTCACTAAAGTCCATGTCAAATTCCCATTGACATCCGTGTATGCAGCACTGGGCCCCATGTATGCAGCAATTGCTGTTAATTTTGCTTAATTATAACCTATTTTCTTCAAATTAACCAGGGCACTATTCTTGGAGACTCCCCTGTTTGGAAGGTTTGAAGACAGAGTAAAAAGCTGCTTTGGACGCAGAGGGGGACAAAGAAATGTTAGACAAAAGTCAGCATCTCAAATTAGAGTAATTTTAAAATCATTTGTAACTCAAGAACTGTTTAATTTTATTCAAATTTTGCAGAAATATTTTCCTTTGTCTTCAAAATAAATGTGCCAATTTTGGGGCCAAATCAGCTTTCCTGTCTCTAAGTGACAGGGATTCTGCTTTGTTTTTCAAATAATGGAAGTTATTTGTAATGGTGGAGAAACTATTGCCCACACTGAATTTAATACTAACGAGAGCACTGGCATCTTTCAGCAAAAAGACCTCTGAAAATGTGAAATAGTTAAAAACCAAATCCCTAAAACAAGGAAGTTAGAGAAAAGCAATTTTTATTTTTTCCTAGTGAGATTCACACATTCGAGTTCATAGGGAGTTTTAATGGATCAAGACAACTGTCACAAAAATTACTGAAGTGGATGCACTTTAAAAGCCTTAGGGCTGAAGTATATTACATAATTACAAGCGATAGATTTCTTTAAAGAGACCACTAGCTTAATCTGGAAAAGTGAAGAAAAAAAATATGTTTTCATGGATCTCAGTTTTAAAAGTTATCTGGAGCTTACTTTTCCTCTCTCCCTGAGAAATTCTGATTGCAAAAAGAACGATTTTGAACAGTAATTTTTCCTCCCTGGTCAATGAAATTCAGAATATTACTTATAACAAAGTCATTTCTGCTAACAACTTTGCTCAGCAAGATTAGAATAATTTTCTCTGCCTAATAATAATTGTACTTAAGTTTGCTGTGATATTTGTCTCTTTAGTATAAGTACACCAGTAATAGACTTCAGACAATTATCTTTTGTGCAGTTTATTTTGATGAGGGTTTTTTTAAGTGCCCACAACAATTAAGCTTGACAAATTAAAGCAGTTCTTTAAATGTGTACATCTGTATGCAAGAAACACACATGCAGCCATTCAAAGCAAACAGTCTGGGATTTAAAGGTGAATGGCAATGCAAAGTCACATACTGAGAAAGTGTATAAACATTCTTCTGTACCAATACCAGGGCCGGCGACAGGGGGGTACTACGGGTACAGCTGTACCAGGCCCCCCCGACTTTAGGGGGCCCCGGTACACAGCTGTACCCGCTGCCGCCAGCTGTCAGCTGGGGGGGGAGCACCGGCTGGGCTGGGGAGGGGGCCAGCCACTGTCAGCTGGGGGGGGGGCAGCCGCTGTCGGCTGGGCTGGGGGGGGACGGCTGGGCTGGGGGGCCCCCAAACTATCAGAGTAGGGGGCCCCCAAATTTCTGTCGCCGGCCCTGACCAATACAGCTCTACAGCTGCTACCAGGAGTGGAAGTTGTAGCATAGACAGGCCTCAGGTATTTTTACTGCTTGTTTTTATTAACTGCAGTTTCTGATAGGCATGTCTGCATGAGGACAGAGATTCACCTCCTAACTTTCTCTGTAAATGCTAAGATCTCCTTGCAGGTACTCTATTCTACTCTTGTTAAGCATGTTAAATGTAAAATGTTATTTCTTCCATGGCCTTGCATAATAAGTCTATTTTAACGTTTACTAGGAATTTGAGCTATATCTGGAACATTATGTGGTACAAAGTAGTAGCCACCAACTGGAGGTCCACACCTAGTTCTTGCATGGGAAATGCTTTCTCATAGACTTATATTACCAGGGGTCCAAAACCTTCACTGAGTTAACACTGGAGCTATAAGTGAGTGCAGAATTCAGCCCAGAGTGTTCAGTAATAAATAGCCCTCAAGAAGAAGTCCACTTAGTCCAAGGAAAATCACTCTCACCAATTTGTTTTCAAAACTTTACCTTCTCTTACTCTGTTCATGTCCTGTATTTCATCCAGCTTCTCTCTCAACTCCTTGTTTACGGAAGTTCTCGAGTTTCCCAGCTGGGGTCAGCCTAGTAGCTCCTAATTGAGGTGCTCTAGCATGAATCCATTTCTTTCAATCAAGTGCCTTAACTGGAGACATGACTGTCCACTCAGCTGTAAGAAAGAGGATCGATTAGCATAGCAGGGAATTAAGTACTTGCATGCCGGCTTTGGTGCAAGTCTGCTGCCCCCCGGAGAAGTAATGAAGCACATAGTTTTTGTTTGATTATTGTTGTTGTTAACTCCTTTGTCTGCCGGCTATGCTGCATGAGGCTCAAACCCTGTCAGCCTTTCACCCAACTATGCCAATGAACCACAACTATAGGGTGGAGGTTTGGGACTTGGGTCAGAAGAGAAGCCTGCCATAAAGTAACATAGGAAGAGGAATGTTTTCTTTAGCAGTCAAACTTCACAAAAAGTAGGGATCCTTTCATTCATTCAGATGTCACTTCCATCTCAAGCAAAGTCTTCCAGGTTTCAAAGTTACTGCTTGGGAAAAGCTTGAATATGTACCCACTTTCTCTTCATCTGGCACATGTAGCATTGCCCACTCCCTTCTCCACATTAACAATCATGTAAGTGATAATGTCAGTTGCCCATCACTGTAGAGATCAAAGCAGCAGTTTTGGGGGGTTGCAGGCAGTACAATATTGCAAGCAGACACTTAAAGGTGACTTGGAAAGGGGTTCTGAAAAATTGAGCTTGTGACTTTTCTTCTTCTTTATGACCTATAAGGAGAGCCTGAAAGGATTGTTGTCTGAAATCCCTTTCTCCTTCCGCTCCCTGATTTTCTTTTACCTTGTAAACATCAGAAATGGCAAATCTGCTCTTCCCTGGCTTTGCTGAATGGGCTGTACACTGTGATCTTTCATATCTTAATTGAAGGGTGAAAGGTGTCTGAATCATTATCAACTACATGCTTCTTCAGAACACTCATTAGTGGTAAATAGCTGTGGATGAAAATCAACTAAAAGCAAAGCTTTAAAGTCAGTTTCAAACTCCTCCTCTCTCTTGTGAGGCCTGTTTTCACTAATTTTCCAGTTGCCATGGGCCTTTCCTATACTAGTAATTTGGGGTGAATTTCCCATTGGTGCCTCTCCTCCTGTTCTACCAAGTGTGGGAACACTAGTGTAGATAGGACTCCACTGTGTTTACCACTGTGTCAGTCATTTTACTGCAGGTTTGTAAAAGTCTATAATCGTGAAGAGAGACTTCACACATCTTCCCAAATCATAATAATTAATAATAGTGTATTTATCTAGTGCACAGCTGAGTATACTGTGCAATAAAATAAAGTAATAGAACTTAAAAAACCCAGTAGAATGCCATCCACATAAACCCCAATGAAAAACAACAAACTCAAAGGGGGGGCCCAAACAAGCAAAGGGCATGAGTAAGGCTATGATTTAGTCGTGGAGGTCATGGATTCTGTGACTTTACTGGACTTCTATGACTTCAGCTGTCAACGGTGGGGGCGGAGCTGGGGTTGTGCACCCCCAACTCACAGCTTCTTCCAGAACTGGGGCTGTGGGCTTCTCTCCCCTCCCCCCAGTCTTCTGCTACTCCCTGTGGCTTCAGACTGAACCAGGGCTATGTGCCCCCCATGCTGCTCACTGCAGCTTCAGCCAGGGCCGGGGTCGTGCGCGCCTCTTGCAGCTGCGGCAGGAGCTTGGGCTGTGTACCCAACGGCTGCAGCTGGAGCTGTGTGCCCCCCGACCCACAGTTTCAGCCAGGGCTGGAGGCAGAGCCCTGTATCCCTAACCCGCAACTTGGGCTGGGGCCGTGTTGGTGGGGCTAGAGCTGTCATTCCCCTGCATGGGCCTCCAGTTGTCACTCTCATCTTTCCCCCGCTCGATTACTTTTAATAAAAGTCAGGGCAGGCCATGGCTTTTTGTTTATTGGCTGTGACCTGTCCCTGACTTTTACTAAAAATAACTGTGACAAAATCTTAACCTTAGGAATGAGTGACTGAAAGAAAAAGTGATAAGCATAGGGCCACTATAAAATGCCATTCGGGTGCACATGAAATGAGATAGATTCCAAAGGTGAGTGAGTTTTCTGTCATGACCAGTTAGCTCATTGAAAGCACCCATAGAAACAGTAGAATTAGCCACGAAACATGAGAACGACATGTGTCACTGCAGCGCTTCAAGTTTCGTTAGTTGGTGATAGTTCTGCGTTGGTGTAACTCTGTGATATTACATAAATATAGATCTTCAATCTTCTGAGAAGGAAAATCTGTCAATGGATGAGTCATCTCATTTATTGTAACTCATTTTAACTATTTTAATGGTTGTGTTTTTAGAAACTATTGAAGCTCCTGATGTTCTTTATGGCCTCCCCTGGAATAATCTTCCTTATTCCTTTCCCCTCGTACAGCCTGGTGTTAACAGCACAAAGATGACAGTAACATCATCTTTTGTACACCAAGTAATGAGAATCAGAGTCTCATACCCCTGTCACCTGTGTGAATCCATTCCACGATGACAGGATATGAAAGCTTTTCACCATCTGACAACCAACTGTTGGACAAATTGAAATGCCACTTTTCAGTTTCCTAGCGCTTTCCATCAAGTATTGTTCAGTGCTCTACAATCCCTAATTTTAGCCTTAGATACCTGTGTGAGGTAGATATTATCACCACTTTACAGAGTAGGAAACTGAGAGAATGGGTAATTTGAGCAGTCATATTGCCAGTCGATGGCAGTGCAAACAATAGAATATAGATCCTGCCTCCTAGCCTTGTGCTTTAAGAGCAGTGATATGCGTCTTGAGTTGGTAAATCAATGCCACAGATCTCCACCTTACAAATACCACCATCAACATGTGCACCAAAGTTGAGGGAGCGTATTAACTGAATGACCCTCTCTAGAGGTGATCCCTCCTGGTTCGCAGGGAGGCACATTGGTGAGGCAGTGTGAGTGCCTATCCCTCCTATTTAAACAGAAGCCTTCTGCTTCCAGGATCATCAATCTGGCATCTTTCACCAGCACAACATTCACTTTTGAAATCTTGCTAAGGAAATGAGTAGGCGGAAGGAGAATATTACCATGGAATAAGTGTGATCATTCATTTCCTTAGCGGTTAGAGCTACTATGAAGTATTCCACACAGGGACAAATTGAACTGCAATTGCTGCAGAACCCCAGCTTCCAGTCACCTCCGTTACCCTGCATTCCTTCCTCCCAAGGTTTATACCTCCAGACAATTCCCCACTTGATTTGCAGGATGGAGAAGATTTTTGCACTTCAGCCACCTGGTTGTAACAGCTGATAAAACAGCTTGCCTAACATCTCATTGTGAGTGATCATGTAATCAGGACAGCAGATGCCCACCCCTTAAGAAGGAGGACAGCTCAGCTGTGCAGCCTTATATAAATTAACATCTTTCTTCATGCCAAACTCTGAAGTCTTAACAAAATTAAAGAACTGTTCCCAGTTTATATCTATCTTATTGCCAACTCAGGAAGGTCCAAGGCAGAAATCCATGCTCCCTTGCTCTTTCCTATTGTGTGCCCAGTAGTTTCTTCTATGACTATGGCCAGGTCTACACTAGCTGTGGTGGGGGTGCGGGTGGAGGGTCGACCTACGAGACGCAACTTCAGGTATGTGAATAGCGTAACTGAAGTCGGCACATCTTAGGTCGACTTGCCTGGCATCCTCAGGGTGGCAGCGGGCTCCCCTGTCGACTCCGCTTGCACCTCTTGGTGAGCTGGAGTACCAGAGTCAATGGGGAGCGCCTTTGGGGGATTGATTTATTGTGTCTAGATCCCCGATAGATCAATCAGTACCTGCCTAACCGGTGGGTAGTGAAGACCAGCCCTAGGGTATCCAGAACAGGCTATAGAATAGACACCCTGAATGATGGCACCAGGCAGCACAGGGTGTGTTATTCATTCTGGATCTGCCTGCAACCAGTGCCCTGAATAAAAAATCCCCTATATTAATCACACCAAGTCTGACTCTTCTCTACCATGGGGTACATTATATCTATACATCTGGGTGGACAGTGAGTGTTGAGGTATGGTACCACATGTTAGAAACACAAAACCCATATATGGAGGCATAGTCCCCTGTTGTTCAGTGCTCCTCTCTGCCATGTAGGAACCTTCCAAACCCTGGTTTTCAAATGTCGCCACGGGACAGCTATGGCCAAAAGACACTAATAGGGTCTCAATAAAAGTTTGTCTTGTAAATCTAGTGCAACCAGCTTTGTGAAAACACACTCCACAGTATTTACTTGTTAAATTTCAAGTCCTTTTATTTTCCATGCATGCTGGGCCCAAACTGAGATCCCAGAGAAAAGATGCTTATAATACAAAGACTGTTGCTGAATTACGGTAAGTAAATATATTTGGCTAAGTTCAATAACAGATTTCACTTTGTTAGAAAGAAATTTACTGAGAAGTTTGGAAAGAAACTTCTGTGAATGGGTAATTCCATAACTGTCCACTGTGGGATTTCTCACATCTTTCCCTGAAGCATCTGATACTAGTGTCAGAGACAAGATGCTAGACTAGATAGACCGTTAATCTGATCTACGTGTTCCTATGTTATGAAATCTTAAACTGCAATTCTACTCTGAAAAATAACTGTACAGTCTGAGGGCTGAATCCTGCTGTCCTTGTCAAACTAAAGTCTCATTGAAGCCATTGGACATTTTTCCTCATGTAAGAAATGAGAAAGATTTTGGCCTTGGAGCATTTTTAATGGGAGATATAGAAAGTCAGTTTGTTTGTTATGCCAATATTGTGTAAGTGTGACACCTACTGGTAGGCAGTAAAGATTAAAACATATCAAACAATTCAGTGCATTGCTATCATTATAATGGTCTAGGATTGTACAATTACATAACCGCTTGCCCATACGTTCAGCAATTATTACACTTTACAAAAGCATCAGAAGATATTGCAACGAACCTTAGCCAAAGAACTTTGCTCCATGCTAACCTTCTAGGGTCAGAAAGCTAACATACCAGATTCATGACAGATTCTGTCATCAGAAACAAAACTATTCATTGAAAAATAGAATTTAAAATAATAGTGATGCCTTGTCCCTTTAAGTGTTCAGGTGGTTCTGTATTTCTCCCCTGCCTAGTGCAAAGCCTCACTTTCGTGTTAGTTGCAATTTTGCAGCCAGAACAACAAAGTCACCACAGGAAACAGCTGGGTTTCCATCAGCTCCCTCTACATCTGTCTAGCTCCTCTACGGCTGTCTCCAGAAATATAACAAAAAGATGCCTCATAAATATTTCCATTTCTATTTCATTCACTATTTCCTGAAGCCACTAAAATATTTAAATTTCATATTAGCAATTTCATCTATAGCTAAGGCAGTTAGGGTAACTTACTTATATCTTTTAACAGAGTTGAAGTGGCATGATGACTTGTTATATAACATTTTGCATATGGCATAATGATTTGCCACTTGGCTACTATAGGTTCTGATCATGCAAGAATCTATGCACTAGTTCAAATAGGAATTATTTGGGGGAAATACTATGGCCTGAGTTATGTAGGTCAGACTAGATGATCACAGTGGTCTCTTCTGGCCTTAGAATCTATGAAAGATTCTGATGGGGAAAACGAGGCAAAGCAAAAGGAAGGAATGGTCTTGTGGTTAGAGGCTAGGACTAGTCACATAATGATGTGGGGTTCCAGTCCCAGCTTTGCCACAGATTTCCTGTCTGACCTTGGACAAACAACAGAACCTTTCTGTCCCTCTGTTATAAAATGGGGATACTACTACACAGAAAGGGTATTATGGGAACTAATTTATGAATATTTGTAAAAGGGCTATGAGATCCTCACATGAAAGATACTATTAACATGCAAAGTACTTGCCTAAGGTCACACAGAGAGTTAGTGCTGGATTGAGGAGTATAACCCAAAAGGTCCTAGCTCCCAATGCAGTACTCAGTCCACATCTGTTTGAACAGTACCTACCTGGAATTCTAAAAATTAATTTCCCAGCACTGGGGGAAGCCAGGTCTAGACAATTTTTTTGGGACCAGGCATAACAATTTTCCTATTATCCCTTTCAAAGAGCCATAATTGAAAAACTTTAAGTCTTTCACACTTTTACCAATGCATAAAGATTGATCTCCTATTCTTAATACATAGCATAGCTGTCAACAATAAACTGCTTACCAGACACAAGCCAGCTTCAGAAGCTGATGCATAGTACTATTCTGCTATCTGTCATGAATAATCTTTAGCTATTAACCAAGGCCTGCATCATTCTTCATATTGTTAGTGCCCCTCAACTCTTTTGATGCTATTTCAGAGGACATTTACTTATTCTGTGCAGTCACATATGCCAGAATCTGAGGTAAAATTTTAATTGGATGTGATCAAATGTAAGCTGCCATTCGTGTTCGTCTCGTGAGGATAATTGTTGTTCTTGCTTGTTTTCTTTTGATATACGGAAGAACAGTATTTTAAAGTAGTATTTTCTAGGTTCAGTTTTCAACACTTCTGTGTTCATTACCTCCCTACCTTTTCTGCTTCCCCAGGAACAGTTACATAGACATTCATGAAGGCAAATCCTCTTACAAACTGGTTTCATTCCTTTTTCATACTCACACAGCAACCATATGCAGAATGGCCTTTATTTTAGACTAAGAAAGAACCAGTGGAAAAGTGCTATGGGAAAGCAAAGTGTGTGTATCTCCTTTTTAACATGCTGTGTCAACTCTGCCTTAAAAAAAACAGTCGTTGCCCCTGAAGACAGGCAGTTTCCTTAAAAATTTAGACAGACACAGAAAACAAAAATCATAGGCTAGTGAACAGAAGCAGCAAACAGAGGAGGTTTGTGAGGGAGTTCTCCAGGTGAAGGAAGAGCAACTATGTGACCTTGGGGTGAGTTTGTTGTCTGTTAGTTTGTTTGATTGAAGTTTATAGTGGTCTGTATGGGAGTATGTGTGTTGAACCTAGCAACCTGGTAGACAAGAGTTAAGAGCTTCCTAGTCTGCCCTCCTTTGGTCCCTAATGCTTTTAGAATTGCTTGGCAACGGGGTGGAGCTATCTCAGAGAGAACTGGGGTTTAAAAAGCAAGCTTGTAAACGATCAGAGGATCTAGCAAACCGGGGAGTTTTGTGGGGGAGTTCAGAGAGGAAGCATGACAGCCAGATACATCTAATAAACATTCTCTAAACTTAGGCCAATAACTCAACCCTTGCTCCTGCCAAAACCACACAAGCAAAGAACAAACAAACAAAAAAAAACCTGACAAGAGTACAAATAATGCAGGCAGAGTGGGGGGATCTCCAGTTTATTGCACTGAATGCAGCATGTATGATTACCTGCTTTGTGGGCTTGTGGCATGTGTGTGCATTCAGTACAAGCAATGCATGGCCCTCAGAGACTAAGGATGGGTTCTTGAGACTAGAGTGGCTGAACTGAAGGAGATAAGGGAGACAATGAGGAACACAGAGGAGACTTTCAGGAACACAATATGGTGGCTACATTCCCGATCTGACAGCTTCATTGGTGTTGAGGAAGATGAAAGCCTTGGGAAGGAGAACATGAAGTTGGACAGAAATGACCCCATAGTTGGCACCTCCTTCCAGATTTTTTCACTCAGTATACCTCTCTGGGGGAGGGTACCCCTGTTTTTTGAAAGAGACAAGTAATAGTAATGGGGGATTCAATTGTTAGAAATATAGATAGTTGGGTTTTCGTGACTGGGAGAGCCACATGGTGAACTTCCTGCTGGATGCAAAGGTTGCAGACCTGCTGAGACATCAGTCTTATGTGCAGTGCTGAGGAGGAGTCAGTTGTTGTGGTACTTGTATGTACCAATGACATAGGGAAAGATAGTAGAGAGGTCCTGGAGACCAAATTTAGATGTACACCATATGTTGGGAAAGAACCACCACGGCTTTTGTAAAGGAAAACCATGCCTCACCAATCTATTAGAATTCTCTGAGGGGTCAACAAACATGTGGACATGGGTGATCTAGTGGATACAGTGTACTTCGACTTCAGAAAGCCTTTGACAAGGCCCCACACCAAAGGCTCCTAAACAGGCAGGGGATAAGAGGTACAGTCTACTCATGGATCAGTAACTACTTAAAAGATAGGAAACAAAGGGTGGGAATAAACGGTCAGTTTTCACAGTGGAAAGAGGTAAATAGCAGGGTCCTCCGAGGATCTGTACTGGGACCAGTGCTGCATAACATATTCATAAATAATCTGGAAAAGGGGGTAAATAGTGAGGTGGCAAAGATTACAGATGATACAAAATTACTCAGCCTAGTTAATTCCAAAACTGACTGCGAGGAGTTACAAATGGCAGCTGAAATTAAATGTGGTTAAATACAAAGTAATGCACAATGGAAAACATAATCCCAACTATACATACAAAATGGTGGAGTTTAAATTAGCTGTTACCACTCCAGAAAGAGATCTTGAAATCATCATGGAGAGTTCTCTGAAAACATCTGCTCAATGAGCAGCAGCAGTCAAAAACAAAAACAAAACAAAAAAAGCCAGCAAAATGTTAGGAACTCATTAAGAAAAGGACAGATAAGACAGAAAACATCATATTACCACTATATAACTCCATGGTCTGCCCACACCTCGAATACTGTATGAAGATCTGGTCACTCCGTCTCAAAAAAGATATATTAGAATTGGAAAGGGTACAGAGAAGGGCAACAAAAATGACGGATAGTATAGAACAGATTCCATATGAAGAGAGATTTAAAAAACTGGGACCGTTCAGCTTGGAAAAGAGATGACTAAAGGGGGACATGATAGAGGTCTATATATCATGAATGGTGTGGAGAAAGTGAAGGAAGTGTTATTTACCCCTTCACATATCACATGAACAAGGGGTCAATCAATGAAATTAATAGCCAGGAGGTTTTAAACAAATGTAAATAAGTACTTCTTCACACAGCACAGTTGCTGGAACTCATTGCCGGGGATGTTGTGAAGGCCAAAAGTATAACTGGTTTTAAAAAAAAAATCAGGCAAGTTCGTGGAGGATGGCTATTAATGACTGTTAGCCAGGTTGGCAACCCCCCCATGCTTAACCTCTGACTGCCAGAAACTGGGATTAGATGACAGGAGATGGATCACTTGATAATATTCCCTGTTCATTCCTCTGAAGCACCTGGCACTGGTCAGAAGACAGGATACTGGGTTAGGTGGTTCATTGGTGTGACCCAGTATGGCCATTCTTATGTTCTCATATACTTGCATACATTGAACTTGCTAGGAACCGTGCTGTATGCCCATCAAAACAAACCATTTTACCAACTCTTTTAAAATGAAGGAAACATATATCCATGAGAGAAGGGCAAAATGTCATGAGACAAAATACATTTAGAGAAAGAGAACACCAAACTTTGAAATTACATCTTAAATCAACACAGCAATTTACCTGCTTTAATAAATGAATGCACTTGAGGACTAGATTGAAGTGCCTCTCTAGGATTGTTTGGACTGGCTAAACCAACACAACACTAAAACAATACATTAGAAAACATAAGAGCCCTGTTAGGAGAGATTCAGATTATCCCCTAGCAATACATTTTCCTTCCAACACAAATCATCTCGCAGACTAGTTATTAATACTAGATGGGATGACATTTGACTACATTACAAAGAATAATTGGCAAGAAACCACATGAAGCCCTTTCAATCACCACTGTAAGATATTCTGGGCAGAAACTGAAAGCATTAAACTGGAGATGTGTTCAGAAAACCCATTATTTGTTTAATAGGCCTGGTCAGAAATCTATAACACAAATCTGCAAAATGCAGTTCCTGAAACAGGACAGACAGAGAGCATTTAAACTCATTTAAGTACATACTAGAAAGATTTGCCTCTCATAGGCCAAATCCTCTTCCTATGGAAGTCAAAGAACCTTAACTCTGCCCAGTACAGAATAGCATTTAAAAATAGATTAATGCAAATATTGGAACAAGAAACAATACAAAATAAGATATAAGAGATCAACCCATCCACAGTGGTGAAATGCAGCACTGATCTCTGTCTCAAAACAATTCACCCAAAATATGCTACATTACAAATGCAAGATCACAATGCATGGCATACACTATCTAGTCCTTTACAAACAGAATGTCCCAGTACATCACTGAATGCAAACATGGCCATTTCTGCAATTATCACTTACAAAAAGTGCAGCGTTCATCAAAAGGCCAAAATATAAAATCTGCACCATAAATAATATACTGCACTGCTAAATCAAAGCCACAGGCAACCCACATTCATGAGCTGAAGATCTAGAGCTCTAACAATGACATTTCCAAATACTATAACATTCACAGTTAACCTATTTCCACATACATTATACACAGATTTTTTCATTTGGCACACATGTAAATTTAATGTATCTTTAAAACTAAGGAGTATGTAGTATATCCATCAGAAAATAATTACTAGTGACAATGTATTCTAGTTCACAATTCTAACATTTCAAACATACACATCCTATATTATAAAAGACTAGGGAAGTTTGTGTGAAGCCGTCATGCGCAGTAGAGACGGCCCGGACGAATGGCATGCTGGGAGGTGTAGTTCGGCAGCACAACATAGCTGCCGCGCGTGCACCGCCGAGAGGGAAGCAGGGTCTGGATCAGGGGCTTGGGGAGCACGGGCAGGAGGGTGGCTGGGCGCAGGAGTTGCGGGCAGGGAGCTCTGGCCGGGCGGGGCACGGGAAGGGGGCGCTGGGCCAGCAGGGTGGAGGCGCCCACGCACGGCACGGCCAGCTGTGCCCAGCAGAGAGCCGAGCGGGGGGGGGGAGGAGGAAGCAGCGAGTCAAGCGAGGGGTAGGGGGGGAGGAGGCAGCGAACCAAGCGAGGGGGAGGGGGCAGCGAGCCAAGGGGGGAGGAGGCAGCGAGCCGAGCGAGGGGGGGGAGGAGGCAGCGAGCCGAGCGAGGGGGGGGAGGAGGCAGCGAGCCGAGCGAGGGGGGGGGAGGAGGCAGCGAGCCGAGCGACGGGGGGGAGGAGGCAGCGAGCCGAGCGAAGGGGGGGAGGAGGCAGCGAGCCGAGCGAGGGGGGGGGAGGAGGCAGCGAGCCGAGCGAGGGGGGGGGAGGAGGCAGCGAGCCGAGCGAGGGGGGGGGAGGAGGCAGCGAGCCGAGCGAGGGGGGGGGAGGAGGCAGCGAGCCGAGCGAGGGGGGGGAGGAGGCAGCGAGCCGAGCGAGGGGGGGGAGGAGGCAGCGAGCCGAGCGAGGGGGGGGGTGGAGAGGGGGCAGAGAGCCGAGCGAGGGGGAGGGGTGGAAAGGGGGCAGAGAGCCGAGCGAGGGGGTGGGGGGAGAGGGGGCAAAGAGCCGAGCGAGGGGGTGGGGGGAGAGGGGGCTTGGAGTGGGGGGGCTGAGTGGGGGGCCCCTTGGAGTGGGGGGGTCTGAGCGGGGGGGGGGTGTTACTGTTGGCCCGTGTCCACGGGCTTTTACACTAGTTTATAATAATTGGTTAAGGTTACTAAGGGGACATAACACTAGATCCCAAATCACAGACAGGAGGAAATAAACATTGACACAGGAACACTGGCATCAGAGGGATGAGTTAAGGTTATCTGGATGTGATCTTGGTAATAAAGGCTGAGCTGGATGGGGAAAGGATGGTGTATATGTGAGCATTTATGAGTGCATACATGCGGGTAGATGACAGATGTAGGCATATGCCTTACACTGTATTTCCTGGTACTTGCGGTTTTGAAATTGTCATTACAGTGAAACCTCCATTTAATGGACTAATTCGGGCGAGGGGGTGTCCGTTAAATGAAAAAGTCCGTTATTTAATAATAATTTTAAAAAACAAGCTGTCGGAGCAGCAGCCCGATTGCCACAGGGTCGGGGCGGAAGCTCCGCAGCCCGCCCGCTGCCGGGACCCGGGTGGCAGCCGGGACCCGTCAGCCAGCCCGCCCGGGTCCCGGCTGCCAGGAGCTGGCAGCCAGCCTGCCCACTGGCAGGACTCGGGCGGGACCCGGGAGCCGGCAGCCCGCCCGCTAGCGGGACCCAGGCGGGAGCCGGAAGCCAGCCCACCTGCCAGCCAGCCCTCCCGCTGCCGGGACAAGGGCGGCAGCCGGGAGCAGGCAACCAGCCTGCCCGCCAGCCAGACCTCCTGCTGCTGTGACCCGGACGTCAGCCGGGAGCCGGCAGCGAGTCCTCCCACTGCCGGGACTCAGGCGGCCGCCGGGAGCCGGCAGCCAGCCCGCCCGCGGCTGGGACCCCAGCGGCAGCAGGGAGCCGGCAGCCAGCCCGCACAGGTCCTGGCTCCCGGGACCTGCCAGCCAGCCCGCCCGCTGCTGTGACCTGGGCGGCAGCCGGGAGCCGGCAGCCAGCCCGCCCGCGGCTGGGACCCCGGCGGCAGCCGGGAGCCGGCAGCCAGCCCGCCCGCTGCCTGGACCCGGGCGGCTGCCAGGAGCCGGCAGCCAGCCCGCCCGCTGCCTGGACCCGGGCGACCGCCGGGAGCCGGCAGCCAGCCCGCGAGAAATGGATTTGGGATGCATCAGACTGGCTCAGAAATTTTGTCCGTTGCATCCGAAGTCCGTTAAATCGAGGTTTTACTGTATTGCTTCCTAGCACCCTTAACTGGTGTCCATGAAGAGGTTTTTTTGGTTTGTTTTTTTTAAGTTTGATATATTTTACATTGTAAATTAAAATTCAATATTTCTAGTCAGACCTCCTCCCAAACGGATCCCTGTACTTGATAAACTCTCTTTTCAGTCTCTATGCCTAGCCTCACTTACGCAGCAGCACTGGTGGTTGTCTAGGAAACCCATCTTGTCTTTTTCCCTGCATCAGGCCTCTGGTAATGAAAGAAATCCCTTTGCATTCTTGGGTCATGTCATGCTAATTCAGCTCTCTCTTTATGTGTGAGCCAGGAAGCTGATTTAGTGTGTGATTTGCAATGGAAACTGCTCTTTATGAGACAGGATGAAAAAACTGCCATCAGGGGAACGTTCCTCACAGACTGTTATAGTGGCTAGCTACACAGGAATGTGTGCAATCTGTATTCAGCGCGTACTGCACCTTCCTGCTTCCACTGAAGTCAATGTCAAAACACCCATTTATGTTAATGGGTACTCCAGCGGGCCCAAGTAGTCCTAGTCTCTGTTAAGAAAGATAAAATCTGCAGAACGTTCTCCCCACTAACTTCAACAGGATTAGCCAGGATAAAGATTGCAAGAGAGGGCCCCTGGTTTCATTAACTACACAAGAAAATTGTAATCTCCGCTGAAGATAATTACCTAGCATTGACAAAAGGTTTTTCATCCTGAAAGCTCTCTAAAAACATTAACCAATTAATCCTCCCGCTCCTCTTGTGAGCTAGGTGAGTATTATCCCCATTGTACAGATGGCAGAAAGATTAAGTAACTCACCCAAGACCACAGAGAGGGGCACAGCATGAGAGTCGGGATTAGAAATTGTTAACTTGATGTAGCCTGGCTAAACTGCATATCATCACTTATTTGTTATTCTAGATACAGAAAAGAAATGGCAATTCAATACTTTCCCCCTAATGCTAAGCCACAGATAAGTCATCTTTTCTGGGGAAGGTTTCACTCATGAGTCTTGCCAATCAAAACCAAATCCAGCCAATTTGTGACCTTTGTTTCAAAACCCAACCTCAATGTCCTGTTTATTTAAGGAATATTCTCTTTTGCTTTGTAGGAGTATATGAACACACCTTTGCTGAAATGAATTACTATCCAAAGTGATGCATTTAATTACGTGCATACCCTTTATTCTTGCACTAGAGTAATGACTCTCTCAACCAGTGTTCCCTCTAAATTTTCCTACACCTGTGCGGAATGAATTTTGTTATGTGCACCAATATGGGGGTGATGTGTGACATTACCTCCATATTGGTGTACATAACAAAATTCATGTGGTGGCGGTGGGGCCAAGGTGTTCAGGGCTGGGGCAGAGGGTTGGGGTGCAGGGTTTCCAGCTTGGGGTGTGGGCTCTGGGGTGGAGCCGGAGGTGAGAGGCTCAGAGTTGGGATGGGGGGGGATGAGGGCTCCGGCTCGGAGTGCAGGCTCTTGGGTGGGACTGGGAATGAGGGGTTTGGGGTGCTGGCTGCCCCGGAGCGATGGCAAAGGACTTCCCTCCAGCTCTCTCCCCCCACAACAGCACCAGGGCTCGTGGGCAAGAGGCACCTCTCCCTGCCGCAGCAGCTTCACAGCTGGGGCCACGGGATAGGCACCTCTCCCCAGCCATGGCAGTTTCAGGCCAGGCCTGGGTTTGGGCTGGAGGAGAGGCACCTGTCCACTGGCTGTGGCAGCTTGGGGGCTGGGCTACGTTCAGGCCGGGGGGAGGGATGCCTGTCCCCTGGCCACAGCAGGTCTAGGCCATGACAGGGTTTGGGTTGCAGAGGCGTGTCCCTCCCATGGCCACGACAGGTCTGGGTTCCCTGAGCACCTGCATGGTGCTTAATAAGCTGCTGCGCAGCCACACGGCTGCACAGCTTAGAGGGAACTTAGCTCCCAACCTTTCCAGACTATCGTAGCCCTTTCAGGAATCTGATTTGTCTTGTGTAACCCCAAGTTTCACCTCCCTTAAAAACTACTTGCTTACAAAACCAGACATAAAAATACAAAAGGGTCACACCACACGATTACTGGAAAAGTGCTTGCATTCTCATTTTTACCTCATGCAGGCAGTCCTCGACTTTACGACGTTCGACTTACGACAAATGGCACTTACGACACTTCTGAATTGACACCCTGATTTGACTTACAACAATTGGTTTTGACTTTATGACGCTCAGTCCCACAGTGGAGTGGATTACAGTTCCGAATTACATTTTGATTTACGACAGTTTTCAGGAACAAATTGCATCATAAGTCTGAGGACTGCCTATAATTATAAAATAAATCAATTGGAATATAAATATTGTACTCTCAGTTTGCCATATAAACAAGTCATTGTACGAAATTTTAGTTTGTACTGACTTTGCTAGTACATTTTATGTAGCCCATTGTAAAATGAGGCAAATAACCAGATGAGTCAGGCCTCCTCACTTGGGGTGGCAAAAACCCTAGAGCTGCCCCTGCATGGAGGTCATGGATTCTGATTTTCGTGACTTCTGCAGCAGCCAGTGTGATTGACCAGTGTGATTGACCCCTGGGCTGCCCGAGGAGCCCCCAGGCCACTCGCACCAGCCACTGTTGGGGCAATCTTGGAACATCGCATTCTCCCCTGAGCTGTGTGCGCCCCCACCCAAGCACCAGCTGCAGCCCTGAGCCATGTGCCACTGCCCCCTGCCCAGCAACTGTGGTGCCCCCAGGCTGTCCCCTCCTCCAGAGCACCCACGGTGCCTCCGGGTCACCCTCTGCCTAAAAGCACCCACGGCACCCCTGAAGGCCCACTCTTCCCCTCCCCCCCCCCCCCCCGAGCATCCAAGATTTAGGCAGGAGTATGTATCAAAACTCACTGTCCTGGAGTGCTCCCTCATACCACAGAGGGGTGTTGCCATAGATCTGCCTCAGGTTCCCTGACTTTGCACAGACAGCAATGCCTTCCAGGCAGCTTCAGTGACTTAGCCCTCCAGGCAAGCCATGTTGAGTCACACTTCCTTCTAGAGTATCCAAGTTCACAGAAAACAAAACAAAGTCTTTGACCCAATTTTGAACTGGGCCCAACTCCTTTCCAAGGGAATCCACCTCCTCTCCTCTAATTCAAACACTCCTCTGCCCACCCCCTAGATTCAGCTTTCACTCATCCCAGACTTCTTTTTGTCTCTCTCTTCATCCTCTCCTGAACTCTTTTGGGTTGCTTCCTACCCCTTGCAAGGCAAGCACTCCCAGGCCTTCCTAGCTATAGTCTTCCATAGGCCTAGGTGCTCTCCTCTGGCTCCTTGCAGCCTTCTGCTCTGCTCTTCAGTCAGCCTCCACTTCTGGATTTCTTTCCTCTGACATCTAGCACCCAGCACAGGTGTAGCAAGATGGGGCTAATTGAATAGGGCTGACTGGACCAAAGTCTCTGGCCCTTAAAGAAGCAGGCCAACCTGTTACAGAAGGGTTCCCTCCCCAAACCAGTGGAGGTTCCCATGTTTGATTTGTCTGAGTTAGGACTGGCTGATATTCTTCTCCTCTGCAACTGAGAAAGGTAAAGCCTTATGACAAGCTGTATGACAAGTCAGGGCCCCTCCCCCAGAGTCTAACAGCTGCTTCCTTTGTCTCCTCAGGTGTGGTGAATGCAATAGGCAGGGAGAGAGATTAGGGAGTTTGTCCCTTCTTTTTAGTTTCAGTCTCCCTCTTGAAAAGCATTTCCAACTTAGACCCAGGAGACAAAGACTCTATATGAAAATCTATTTCCTGTTGGCTTTTTCATCTAAACTTCATCTTCCCTTCCTGCTTGAAGACTCTGTTACTACTTAAATGCAAATTAAACAGAGCACACAATCCTGTGTTTAGGAGATACCTGTTTGCCAACTTCTAATTAGGCAGAGCTGTGGGGTTTGGAACATATGTTAATAATACCATACAGGGGAATCCTATAACTTCACATTTTTATAGTGTTGCCACACACATATTTTACCAGGACAACATGGACCAGCAAATTAGGAGTTTTTAAATGACTCCTCATAAGGCATACTTTGTAGAAACATTATTACAATGGCATGTAGGGTGTGTACATTGGCAGGAAAGGTTCACCATGATAAATCATAAAAACAAAGGACCAATTCATCCCCAGCATAAGGCTATTGATTTCAAGGGACTTTCTCTAGGGTTCCATAATCTTTATACATTTCTGTCTCTTCCCTCTTATTTCTGTGTACACAGTGTACTGCAAAGGCAATTTTCTTTTTGACTGATATCTGTAATCTATTTTTGTACCATCCACTAAGGTGATCAATGATTATTTCGATATAAAGATCGTTATCGACTCCAGTCTATTTCTCCTTTATGTATTTTGCCATGTAATATGGTGTTCCCCAGGTGCTCGTGTTTTTATTTTTATAAAATGAGGGGGGCTAAGTTAGCTGTTACCACTTTGAATCATACGGGAGAGTTTTCTGAAAACATCTGCTCAATGTGCAGTGGCTGTCAAAAAAGCGAACAATGTTAGGACCATTCGTAAAGGGACATATAACAAGACAGAAAATATCATAATGTTAGTATATAAATCCATGTTACACCCACACCTTTAATACTGTGTGCAGTTCTGGTGGCTCCAGCTTGGGGAAAAAATCACATTCAAAAAAGTACATAAAGAGCAACAAAAATGATTGGGGATATGGAACAGCTTCTATATGAGGAGAGATTAAAAAGACAGGGACAGTTCAGTTTGGAAAAGACATGACGACTGAGGGCACATGATAGAGGTCTATAAAATTATAAATGGGATAGCAAAAGTCCATAAGGAAGAGTTATTTACTTCTTCACATAACACACAAACCATGGGTCACTCAATGAAATTAATAGGCAGGATGTTTAAAACCAACATAAGGAAGTACTTCTTCATACAATGTACAGTCAACCTGGAACTTGTTGCCAGAAAATGTTGTGAAGGCCAAAACTATAACTAAGTTCAAAAAATAATGGGGTAAGTTAATGGAGGATAGGGCCATCAATGGCTACTAGCCAATGATGGTCAGGGATGCAACCTCTTGCTCAACCTCATGCAACCTCAACCTCCAACTGCCAGAAGCTGAGACTGGATGACATGGGATGGATCACTCCATCTGTTAATTCCCTGTGAAGCCTCTGATACTGGCCACTGTCAGAAGACAGTATACTGGGCTAAATCTACCACTAGTCTGACCCAGTAAGGTCACTTGTAGTTTCTTATTTCTATTACTTTAAAAAAAAGGTTTTTTCTTCTCTTCTCTTTTGTCTCTCTGGTTCTTTGAATTCTCTAACTTCACTGCCTTTACAATTTGAGGGGTCAACAAAGCCCTAGTGCTGGGTTCACCAGTTTCTTAGCTTATGGTTCCAAAAAGATGATACTTTGGCAAAAATACAGCCCAATTAATTTGGGAGTGGAGTCAGGGAAAGTCCAGGCAAATAAATTAATTGAAAAATGTATTTAAGAGACCATGAGGAATGACTATGGGCATCAGTGACAATAAATAATTCACTCTGGATCACAAATCATTTTAAGGGAGACAGGAAAGTACTGTTGAGCTGAAACAAATTTTTTAAGTGCAGTGCTACAGGTGACAGGTTTAATAAATGACTATTTTGAAAGAAAGGCATTAATGTTTAAATCTTACAGGTGTAACAGGCATAGTCCACTGAAGTCACTGGAGCTACACTGATTTACACCAGTTGAGGACCTGGCTCTATGTATTAATAAAGGTTTCCCCCTGTATATTACTGTCACAAAGAAACATGAACCCCTTGAGGAGAAATGTCTGTCTTAAAATATTGTGATTTGCTTTCAGATAGAAAAAGAGCCATAACTGGTTGCTAGAATCTGGGTGGGGGGACGGTGTTTGTTTTAAGTGTCACATTATTTAACATGTTTCCAGGAAAGGAACTTCAAGAATGTAGATGAATGCTTATTCTATGATAGGACTATTAAAATCTATACTTGCTTTGGAGAGACAGTTGGAGCCAGGAGGTACAGGAGCCAGGAGGTACAGGAGCCAGGAGGTACAGGAGGTACAGGAGCTTGGAAAACATCAACATTCAACATTCATAAAATACAGCTCCTTGTATAATCAGAAAAGTAAGAACAATTTGCTAGGTCTATGAAAAATTGGTCTCTACTGTTAGGCAAAAAGATTAATTTTCCCCAAGAATCAGGCAGGCACAGACAATACTGAAGGGGGTTTATTCATGGTATTGGGAAGACTGATAGCTTCAAAAGTGTAGTGCTACAGTGACCAATTATATACCTTTCTCTTATCACTTCATTTGCCTTTATCTTGTTCTTACAGAGACAAACATTGTTTCAGAGACAGAGAATGTATTTAACATGACAGTGACAGCAACAGAACATACGCATCAAACTGTTTCAATTATATCAATTATTCATGAATACGTTAAGGCAAAGGATGGGGGTGAGTGTTTACAAATATCCGGAGGGGTGTGAAGATAGGGCTTGTTCTGTTCTAAGAGCTGAGTTACTGGGTGGACATTTGACCATATACGTTTATCAAGTGTTTACAGTTGTCAGTGTCAGTGTCCTTGTCGTCCCGTGTTTCTGCTTGTTAGTTACTTATATTTTTGTTTCAGCTGCTAAATGAATTTTTAATTCTTGCCTAACACTATCTAGCTAAAATAGAATTAAAAACTGGTTCTTGTATTTGTATCATCACAATTCAGTTTCTTTGTCACACCTGGGAAATGAGCCTGAAGTTTATTAACATTAAATATATTACTCATTATAGTGTGTGGTGTTCTCTCATTTCTTCAAAAACCCTAAGGAACTGAGTGAAGATGCATTAAAATCTTTCTAGTTTGTTGCTGCCTAGGATAATTTTTCTAATACACAAGGCCTGTTCTCTCTCTCTCTCTCTGCATTTTAGGTTTTCTTCAAAGACTATCAGGCAAATCATTTAACAACAATCTGAGATAATTCAAAGGATCAAAGCAACACATGTACAAGTACAGCTGCTAATGCAATAGAAAATGCTAAGGCTCCACTGTATTCAGAGTGGGTTTATTTAATTTATGCACATAGCTCTACTGAACATTTTCTGTATCACCAACGAGGTGTGTATTTGGCTACTTTGCAGCTCAACAAAATATTATCATCTTACATTTACATAGTGCCTTTTATTACTGCAATCACTTTACATACTATGAGCCACATCCTGAAGTCCTTATTCACTGAATCAACTAGGATTGTACCTGAACATGAACTCAGACAGGTCTTCAGCATCTGTTCTTACACCTGGGGTTCTCAAAGTGTGGACAGTGGACCGCTGACGGAGCTAGATGGTCATAAGGCTGGCGCTTCCTCCTCCTCGTCAGTGCCAGCTAATACATTTCATTAAAAGACAGCTAACAAAATATTAAATACTTTCCTAATAAATTCTCCATGTAAGAAACTGAGCATCTATTTTACTCCTTGAAAACCAGAACAATGGGGATGATGATGATCACTTACCACCAGCAGCAAAGTCTGCCGTTGGACTTTACAAACAGAACAGCCACAAACCCTCTTCTAAAGGTGATCTGCTTCCTCCAGATCACATCAGTCCTCATTCAGGTGGGGATGTCTAACATAGCCTCTATAGTGCAGGCATTTTATTCTAATGTCTTCCCCGAGTAGGTAAGCTTGGTGTGTATGCCTTCATAGACACTGAGTCATCCATAGCCTATTAACAAAAGTATTTGTTTTACTGGGATCTAGAAGAACAAGATTAAGTTGCACAACAACAAAAGAATGAATACAGTAGAGTGTCCACAGCTGATTAGATAAGACTATTACTACCCTGTCTTATATTTCTTCAAAATATGATGCTCCACCTTTGGAACATCCAGTTGGTTTGATAACTGAAGTGATATTTTAGAAACAATAGAGCCGATTAAAAATGCAAATGACCTTTGCCAATATCCCCTTTTGTAGAGCACAGGGATTTTTACTGTCATCGAGTTCCTATCCTATTAATCAGGCTATTACGAAGCTGATTTCCAGTTTCTGCACTAGTCTACCACATGAGGCCCCTTTGATGGTGTTGCAGCCCCACAGTTTTACCATGAATCTCATGATCTTTGGTGTTTTTCTTAAAGTCCCAACTCCTGGTGTAGTAAGAATCACACCAAGCATTCTTTTTTCCTGTGAAGGAGAGGCTTATAGTGCTCATGGTTGAGAAAAAAAGAAAACCAAGTGATGTGGCAGGTAAATTAAAAAAATCAAATGTATTGTTTTATTAAACATATCATTATTATTAAGCCATGGGTCTGATTGTTGGGAACTGACTCATGATCTCTGAACGCTTGGGGTTGGTAATACTATTGACATCATTGGAACCCAAATAGCATAGCAATTGAGATTGCTGAGTGGGATTTGCACGGGTATAACTGAAGACAGAGTTTAGATCTTAAATGGGCATAGAGACACTGGTGGAATAGAAAGATCCATGAGGTGCACTGTGGCAGCGTGTTTGCAGCCAGTGCTGAGTCACTCTCTTAGGGTTTGGGAAAGCCCCACCTGCTGTATTCTGAGGCCCACATGCCCATGTGAAGAGCTAAAGCAAGACTTAATTGGGGCTGAAGGCAATTTCATGCCAAGGGTTTGCCAAAATGGTTTTATTTTTTTAATCGGTATTTGCTCATAGCACATAATGAATTCTCTTTTTAAAATGCATCTTAATTTTGAATAAGATTGCACACGTGGATTGTTAGGGATGTATTCAGAACATAATTGAGCGCCTTCCACATTGAAAATAGGAATCTGCATCCTGCAGCTGATTCTATTCTGAGCTTTGAGAACTCAAGCATTAGCCTCAGCTGGCCAGATGAATATGCCAGACAAGGATTTTGAATAGAATTTTGTTTGGCAGATGAAAGAAAGAAAAGAAAACCCAAAGGAGTGTTCCAATTATCTGCAGAATAACTGCAATTGCATTCGCGGATGCTGTACTTCAAGAAATTGTTATCTACATTCAAAAACAATAAACACAGCACACACAGGAATTTTCTTTTAAAAATATTTTTGCATAGTTGTGCTCATTAAAGGACACTCAGCCTGCCTCTGGCTAAATAGGGGAGAGAAGTTTGAGTAGTGTCATTTGAGAAAGATTTCTGGAACTCTAACCCAACTGTTAATACTATAAGATCAACCCAGAAAACACGGAGTAATTTTTCACACAAATTAATGACACAAGCACCTGCACAACTATTGATATCCTTCATGGGTTGAGACCTAACTACCGGAGAGCCCACTGATCTCTGCAGGTGGGTTCTGTGTGGGACACTCAAGATAACAAGCCTTAGATTTAAATGCTAGTGGCATTCTCAATAGTGGGCTCTCAGCTCTTCTGTTTCAGGTGTACAACAAAATCAGAGTCAGTTGATCTTTAAGGGTCAGTACAAGGGCCCATATATTTTTTTCAATGGTTTGACTGAAGGGATGGCAGGGCACAGGGAAATTTTTAGGTTGGGGAAAATATAACTTGTCTGAAGCATGTTAGAAGGCTTTTCATAAACAAAAATTTAAATATAGGTAATTTCCAAAAGTATATCTGCTTATGTGAGACAAATGTGTATCAAATACTTACATTTTCTTAAGTAGCTCTAAAAGCAAAGTTTTCAGATTTTTTAAAAAAATAAAATACACTAAATCAAGGTCTTTTTGTCTCATTTTTAGTGGTTAAATACCATTAAAGGCACACAGTCTCTGGTAAAAACAAACAAACATATACTTACCTAGGTAAATAGCACTGACAGATAACCAAAACAGAGTATTTTTAAAAATTGAGAGGCTGTTGGTTTCCTTTTTGGATTGCTTAGATGAAGAATATATACAAGTCAGTTTCACTTTTATTTCTAGTCAACTCCACCTTCAGGTTCTAGCACAGTGGCACAATGCTTTAATGTTTGGGTTGCAAATAGGGCAAGGGAATGAACCAAAACAAACTACTTCCACTGGACTATTGACAAATATATATGGAAACACTTCTACTGGGTAACAGGGTTTTTTTGTTTGTTTGTTTTTTACAAAACCTTTTTTTTTTTTTGCTAAATTTTGACCAACCAATGACCCTTTACTGACTGTTTCTTCTATTAAATTTAATTTTAGTCAGTCATTTTCAGAAGCCTTATTATGAGGCAATATAGTATGCTCAAGCATTTTTTCATCAGTCACACACATCATGCTAAAATAACAATGTACCTAAGCTGGTACATCCTGACATGTTTTGTGGCAACACCACATTAGCCAGGATACGTGACCCCTTTACTGCTTGGGGCTCTCAGAGTATGACCTGTAAAAATGAGTTTGTGGAACTGTATGTCTCCGGGCTGTGCCACTCTGACAATTTTTGCTCAGATTAATGGGATGTGAGTACTCACAGAAAGGAGATGTACAAGGAGTTGGGGAAGATTTTTAAAAAAAACATGAAAATTTAAGGAAACCCTTAAAAATGTCAAAACCAGAGTAACTGTGGCATTTTTTATTAACAAACCTGATTATATTCTGTTTCAACATTACAAGGATTTGTAAAAATAAACACACACCACTAATCTGAGAACCTAAGGCTATCCCCACAAACATCACTGGCTGCAAGACATACAGGGTAAATTATTCTGTGTTGTCTAGAGAGATGACAAGATCAATTTCAAGAGCTGTTATATAAGGTGGCTGCCATTCTCAATCCACATTATGTCAGTTTGTCAGCATCTTGACTAAGTAGTAATATAAACCTAGACCAAGCCATTAAGCTTATAGTAAAATTTATTTTGAAGATTCTCAATGAGTCTTAGAAATATTTATATTTGTTTGGAAAATACAGTTACTGACAATTAGAATGTATGCTGCCATTCAAAACTAGGAACAAGACAAGGATTAATATTTTTGCCTGCTACTGACTCAGTGGTCTTTCAGCTCCCATTCTCAGAGAGCAGTACTGGGTGAAAAAGTGAGTTTGCATAGGGCTAGAATGAGCAGCTAACAGAATTAGCTAACTTCTTTAAAACATTCATAAAGTTCTTTTTCAAAAGGCTGTGGATGTTCTTATTATCCATGATAATGAACTAACATGAAGTTCTACATACATTTAGTTTGTCTCTGAAAAATACATTAAAGGAACAGAATCACATTATCGGATATCAGGATCAATTAATGATACTTTCCTAGAACACTAGCTGTATTATAAAATAAGCCCCATGCCACAGGAACTTTTTCTCTATTAGAAACATGAACATAAATACAGATTTGTAATGTAATTCATGGAACAAAGGCAAACACCTGGCATTTTGCATTAATTACTAATCAGGCCCTCAAGAATATTAGTCAGCACCTTTTAATTTCTTGCCCAGTTGTACAGGGGAGCTGGAAATGGCATGGACAAACACACAGCATGCAGATGGATGATCAAATCTCAACCAAAAATGCTGGTTCAGTTCAATGGGCGGTTGACTGGCAGTACCCAAGAGGCTAGCACAGTGGTCCCCAACCCCCGGGCCGCGGACCGGTACCGGGCCGTGGATCGATCGCTACCGGGCCGCGGACGCGTTCCCGGAAGTGTCGGCCGAAAAGCCGCAGTTTCACTTTTCGGAGTGAATTCGGCGGCTTTTCGGCGGACTTACAGGCGGTCCGCGGCGGCGAAGAAAAAAGAAATCCGGTCCGTGCCGCAAAAAAGGTTGGGGACCACTGGGCTAGCAAATGGGGCAGCAGCAGCAGCACTGGATAAGAACTGCTGACCTTGACATCAGTTAATCACTTCTTGTTTACGTGCTGTGGCCCAGGGCAATGTCTATTATGTTGCCTCTGAAGGGAATGGGAATTATTTATATCATCCTCTCTTTTTTTCATACTTTAAGAATGTTGCCTTGAAATAAACCCTTGGTCATTTTACCTAGAAGAAAAATCCTGGCTTCTATAAAAGCTGGCCATTAAAAAAAATACTCTTTCCCCAGAGCACAGGCCACATAAACAGGCTGTGAGCTGAGGAAGTATGTATTGAATCCATTTCCCTGGTCATGGAAAATCAATACACTACACAGTTGATGTATTTTTCTCCTCCGTGAAAGAGAGTAGCTATCTTTGCTGACAACTCCTCTTTCCAGCTATGAATGAAGGATTTAGGAAGTATCAGTGCAGAGTGCAGTGACATCAGTGAGAGAAAGATCATTGTCCGGTTGTTGGGATCACTCGACTGGGTGTTAAGAATCCTAGATTATATCCCAGACTCTGCCCTTGGAAGACTTTGTCCAATCACTCTCTGTGCCATGCTTTCTCAATCTAGGAACAGGTATAATACTTAGCTAGCATACCTCATAGTGAGTGAACCCGGAAGGCTTGAAATTAAAGTCATGAAGTCAGAGGGTAGCTTGCCTAAGGAGTGCAGAATCAGGTCCTAATGTTAAACAAGTTTGTTTGGCACTTGAAACGTAGCAAGGAGGGTACAAACCCTGTCATCATTACAGTACACTGAGCCACTTGGAAGGACAGGCAAATCTTTTTTCTAGAAATTGTGAAACTTTTGTTAGTTTCATTTTAAAATTGCTTATCTTGAACACTTAGTTGGAATTTAACAAAGCAATTTTCATGACCTGATTAAATTAAAATAGACTGTTATGAATACTTATTAGTATCTGTTTAATAGATGAAAGTGGTCACTATATAATGAATGTGAATCACTTTAGCATGCATAATTACGCTTTTATTGATCCATTAAACCAGAAGAGTTTGTTAACACTTTTGAAAGTCTTGTTATTTACTTAGTTTTAATTTCTTTGGCACAAAAAGGACAGTGATAGCAAGTTAATTAAAATAAATTAACTGCTAAAAAGAGAGAGACACTTAAGTAGAACAATGTGTGACGGGCAAAGTAATCTGGTACATGTAATTACAGCACCAAAGCACTACAGTTTGTTGACACTCATGGCTGGTAGTATGGGTTCCTGCCAAACAATCATGGGAGCAAAGGAAAAGATTATATGCAATTTCTGCATAAAAGACTTTGCACTTTAGGACCCATCTAAATTTGCTGTGTGCGCCTCTTTCTCATTGTGGAGAAATTCATCCCTATATAGAGAAACAGCAAAAATCTATGCACTACATAATAGTCAACATAAAGCTTACAGGGTGCATAGACTTTGTGCTGGGTCTCTGCACAAGGGGAGAATTTCAACCTATATGAGGTTGGATAAATCATTCAGGTTTTGTGCACTTCAGATTCTCCATCAGTAAAAGAGAGTAATAATACTGATCAACACCACAGCAACATTGTGAGACTTAGCTCATGAATGTTTGCAAAATGCTCTGAGATTCATGAAGGAAAAGTTCTACAGAACTGATTGTTTTATTGCTCTAATTGCTCTTGGAAGGCATCTGTCAATTGAATGTTAAATTACAATGTATTTTCCTCATTCAGAAACAAGACAGACAATATACTAATCAGCATGCTAGCCATTTATTGTGTTTTAATATGTGGTGGAAGGAAGCCTAAAGCATGTACTTCCCACAAGAGGGGGGATGTGTACAGAGCCACTGTTACTTATCATTGATGGCACATCATAAGTGTACTCAAAAGCATTTGCGATGGACAATGGAAGGACCAGCTTCCTCGTATTCATCTTTGCTGATCCACATTTGCTGGAAGGTAGACAGAGAAGCCAAGATTGAGCCCCCAATCCAGACGGAGTATTTACGTTCTGGTGGGGCAATCATCTAGAAGGGGAGAGAAGTGAAATGTTTTACAAGCAGAGAAATGAGTAGGTAACATCTCTTGTCTGTGCAAATTTACTAGGTCAAAGCCAGTTCCCCATTACAGCAGTGCAATGCCACTGAAATAAAACATCCAACAGCTAAAAAGACAGTCCTCTTTTCTGCCTTGCAGCTGCTGTCAGAATTATTTCAATGTAAGTTTGGCCCCTGGCTATAGGGGCCAGATCCTGAGAGGAAGCCAATAGCAGATACTCAGCACTATTCAGAATCAGACCTGAAGATGGCAATGAAAAATGGGCAAAGACCTAAACAGTCAGCTGTCTGCAGCTTGCCAGGGGTTTTAGTAACTTGATCCACCTTGAAGCCAAGAAAGTGCTCACTGGGTGTTTATTACATAGATCTAGATGAAAAACACCACTTGATACACATGTACCTGGGTGTCCCAGCTAAAATCCTGAGATGGCCTTTTCATTGCGGTGAGCTGTAGTGCGTTAACATTCTTTGGATGCATGTGGGTCAATATACTTAACTGACTTTCAGGTAAATTGCGAACCTCACAGAGTTGGGCCCCATATACTTTTAGACCAAGATTTTCAAAAAGGATTGTGTTTGGGGGCCCAATTTGAGACACTTTAAAGAGTTTGCAGAGGGCAGGTGCTCTCCAGTTGTCCCGTCCCCCAAATCACTAGTAACTTTTGAAAATCTTAGCTCTAGTTGTTTATTAAGATCTAAATAAGATGCTATTTAATTAGATTAAGGCTAAAGAGATGTGTAATTATTCCTATTTCATGAGAAAGTTACCAGAAAAATGTGATTTAATATGTGTTTGATTTGGGCAGCATCTGCGGGGGGGGGGAGGGAGATATTTGTTGCTGTTTAACAAACCCAGAGTTGGTCCTCAGAGCTTTAATATCTGAGAATAGTTTTTGGCACCCTCACCCAAGTCAACAAAAGTTAATTGCTCATCTCTTCTCAGTGTGATCTAGTGCAGTGGTCGCCAACCTTTCGGACCTCAGGGACCACTAAACTCACAATTTTGAATCCCGCGGACCACTAACATGATTTTTTTAAAAAAGGCCCGGGGGGGCGGGGCTGGAGGGGGGGGTGTGGCAAGAGCGGGGGGGGGGGGTGTTTAACTTTTAAATGACTTTTGTGTTATGCCTTTTCATATAACCTTGTTTTAGAAACTCTGTATTGAACTTTGGTAATCTGTTATAGCCCCTAAGGTAGTATAATTAAGGTAAATGAAAAATGTCTCTGCTAGAAGTAGAATAAGATATCCCCCCCCCCCCCCACTTTATAATCAAGTGCCCTGTTGAATGAATGAGGTGTGAATGAGGAAGGAGAGACAGATCAAGGACAATCAAACTTGTCAAGTGGGCTGACTAAGAGCAGACATAACCCTCAGGGGTTAGCACCAGACCAGAGAGAAGCAGCAAAAAGGAGCAATGGACACAGACCCAGATTTGCAGGAGAGGGAAGCTGCTATAAAATAGCAAACTTGGCAAAAATTTTACCTTGCGCCTCTGCCCCCCCATCCCCCCCATTCCCTTTTCAAAATCGCTTTAGGTCCTTGTTTGGTGGTTTTCTCTTCCTGGCACACAACTCATCTAAATATCACTACTCTTTCATTTATTACAGAAAAAAAGTTTTTAAATACCCTGAAAACTATTTAAAATGTAATTTGGTAATTTAAAAATAGAGATGATGGTAGCTATTCCCTGCAAAGTGGGAAAGCACCCTGCTCCCAGCAGGCATGCGGGGCTCCCGCCACTTACCTCCTCCCCACCCCCTCCGGCTTGCCTCCTCTCCTCTCCCAGCTCCGCTCTCGCTCTTCTTCCCCCCCCACCCCCTCGCCTCTTCTCTCCCAGCCCCGGCTCCATCTCCGGCCCCGCTCTTCTCCCCACCCCGCTCGCCTCTTCTCTCCCGGCCCCGGCTCCGTCTCCGCTCTTCTCCCCACCCCCTCGCCTCTTCTCTCCCAGCCCCGGCTCCATCTCCGGCCCCGCTCTTCTCCCCACCCCGCTCGCCTCTTCTCTCCCGGCCCCGGCTCCGTCTCCGTCCCCGCTCTTCTCCCCACCCCGCTCGCCTCTTCTCTCCCGGCCCCGGCTCCGTCTCCGGCCCCGCTCTTCTCCCCACCCCGCTCGCCTCTTCTCTCCCGGCCCCGGCTCCGTCTCTGGCCCCGCTCTTCTCCCCACCCCGCTCGCCTCTTCTCTCCCGGCCCCGGCTCCGTCTCCGGCCCCGCTCTTCTCCCCACCCCGCTCGCCTCTTCTCTCCCGGCCCCGGCTCCGTCTCCGGCCCCGCTCTTCTCCCCACCCCGCTCGCCTCTTCTCTCCCGGCCCCGGCTCCGTCTCCGGCCCCGCTCTTCTCCCCACCCCCTCGCCTCTTCTCTCCCGGCCCCGCCTCCGTCTCCGGCCCTGCTCTTCCCCCCCACCCCGCTCGCCTCTTCTCTCCCGGCCCCGGCTCCGTCTACAGCCCCGCTCTTCTCCCCACCCCGCTCGCCTCTTCTCTCCCGGCCCCGGCTCCGTCTCCGTCCCCGCTCTTCTCCCCACCCCGCTCGCCTCTTCTCTCCCAGCCCCGGCTCCGGCTCCTCTCTTCTCCCCCTCCCCGGCTCGCCTCTCTTACTGACCCCGCCCCTCTCCTCCGGCTGCGGCTCCGCGGACCACCCAAATTTTCTCGCGGACCACTGGTTGGCGACCGCTGATCTAGTGGACAAGGACCTGGACTTACTGCTCAACCTGGATTCAATTCACAGCTCAACCCCTGAGCTGCTATGTTACCCTGGACAAGTTTCTTCACTTATATGTACCCCTATTTCTCCTCCTACCATGCATCTCGCTTGTCTGTTTAGACTGTACATTCTTTGGGGGCATGTAGTGGGAAAGTCGGATTAGAGCTGGCCAAGTGGCCTCACGGTTTCTGCCAATGTGGTCATCCCAGAGGGCCTCAATCACCCCTTATGCTCCAGTTGCTCCCAAGAGCTGGGTCACTACAAAGAACAAGGGGTGGGGAACAGTGCAAGATAAAGGCACCTGGGCTCACCTACGCCATCGAGTCCTGACCCAGGGCCCTAGGGGTTTATCAATGTGTCCAGCCCTGGTACTGAGCTACCTCAAATCATATTTTCTCTTGGGTCCTTTCCTTCTAGCCTGGAAATCCTCCGTTTGAGGCACAGTCACTGGCTTAGCAGACTCTCTTTGGTCTCTTAGGATACATCTACACAGCAATTAGACACCCACAGCTGGCCCATGTCAGCTGACTCAGGCCTGGTTACTGTGGGGTGTCAAAGTAAGATATGCAACTCTAGCTACGTGAATAGCATAGCTGAAGTCGGCGCATCTTAGGTTGACTTACCTCAGCGTCCTCACGGTGGCAAGTCAACTGCTGTTGATCTCCTGTCGACTCTCAGAGGTGGAGTACAGGAGTCGACAGGGAGCACGCTCGGGAATTGATTTATTGCATATACATTGGACACAATATATTGATCCCCGATAGATTGATCACTACCCGCTGATCCAGCGCATAGTGTAGACATACCCTCCGTCTCATAGGGTTCGGGCTAAGGGGCTGTTTAATTGTGGTGCAGACATTCAGACACTGACTGCAGCCCAACCTCTGGGAGCCTCCCACCTCACAGGGCCCTAGACCCCTGTCCTCCTTTGGCTTTTGCAGCTCTATCCTCTCCTGGTTTTCCTTCTACCTCTTTGGTTGTTCATTCACAGTCTCTTTTTTAATGGATTTTCTCTTCTATTCCAATTTCCATTAGAGTCACAGAGGGCTCTGTTGTTGGCTCCTTCTTTACACTTTCTTTAAGAGATCACATTCACTCACAGAGTTTCATTTTTATGCCAATACTGTCTCTGAATCCTAACATTGATAAAATAAGGAAGAGAGGTTAGATGACTTGCCCAAGGTCACAAAAATCTGGGGCACAGCCAGGAACAGAATCTAGCTGCAGTAGTTTCCAGTCTTCTGTTCTAAGCATTAAACACTCACTCTGTTGTGAATATATATATGTAGTCTGATTTATTAACAAAAGAAACATGAGAAAAATCTGTATAAGGTGTTAGGATTACCTTAATCTTCATAGTACTTGGAGCCAAAGCTGTGATCTCTTTCTGCATGCGATCACCAATACCAGGGTACATTGTTGTTCCCCCGGAGAGCACATTATTAGCGTAGAGATCCTTACGGATGTCAATATCACATTTCATAATACTGTTATAAGTGGTTTCATGAACACCTGCAGATTCCATTCCTGTTGGAAAATAATATTTCAATTACATGCATATGTTCAGGATTCCATTTAACCTATTTCTTTACTACTGTCAACATGGAAGGATGACTCTCATAGATCCGGGTCAATGGCCCCTAAACATACTGCATTTGCTGACATTGGTCCCTTAAGAAATTTCCAGGAACAAGCTATGAAATGCTGCGGGTGGCGGGAGGAGGGGGGGGTCGAGATAAATATAAGTGCAATTTTTTAACTTCCCTGTCAACTCCAGTTGGGAACAGGATTACAAATGCAGGCATAAAATAGACTTGAAAAGAAGAAAGATTCTCTCCTACTGTGTTCTAATGCTTGGAATTTAGAATGCTTCAAGGATAAATTGATGCCATTATTTAGCAAACAAACAAACAAAAATGTAGTTTGAGTGGTTCCCACAATAGTCTGCTATTACTATGGTCAAGTATATCGGTATTAGCTAGAAGTAAGACCCACTCCCAACTTCAGTTGATTAAAATGATTCCTATAACCAGTTTGAATAACTGGGTAACATAAAAATACAGTAAAACCCACTTATGGTGGTGATATTTTTCCCCACAGAAGAGATACAAGGAGTTTCCCTGTGACAGAGTACAATTTGCACAATGTCATGCTTTCAGATAATTCAGAACTCTCATTCTAACCCAGACTTGTATACCCAAGAACTACTGAGCACCAGTGGTGGTTCTGCTGTCGGGTAGCCTCAAGTCCCTTAACCTTTCCATATCCCACTTTCTCTATCTGTAAAACAGAATTTTCACAGAGGCCTGCTTCTGCTCCAGGACAGGAGCTCAGAAACTGAGATGGGGGCTTTACAGGTGCTTCAGTGGACAGACATCTAAATAGAAATTAGTGAGATTTACTGAAGCAGGACTGAATTGACTATGGTCGTTACTCAATCCTCGATACTGAAGTCAATGGGAAGAAGGTTTGAACTACCATACACTGAAGGTGGATTTTGACTCTACAAAGAGCTGTAAATAAACTACTGGAAAATAATAATACATGGGTTTTATACTCAATAGCTTGCTGAGTTGAAGGCTAGAGGAATTGATTGTGGAGCTGAGGCAGCAATAGGATGAAAAATATTTTTCTTACATTATCAAATATTTATCTCACTTAACACCAAAGTAAAGCTGTACTGATATCAGTCTGAACTGGAAGCAGTATCTTCTCATACTTCAGTATCATCATAGTACTGAAGTACTGGCTTGTACGCTTTGGTCTTAGTCTGGTGAACTGATACAGGTATTTGTGAAACTAACATGAAAAATAACTGTCTTAGAACCCTGGTACTTTATAATATAATAAATGGAGATATACCAATCTCCTAGAACTGGAAAGACCTTGAAGGTCATCGAGTCCAGTCCCCTGCCTACACTAGCAGGATCGAGTACTGTCCCCTGACAGATTTTTTGCCCCAGATCCCTAAATGGCCCCCTCAAGGATTGAACTCACAACCCTGGGTTTAGCAGGCCAATGCTCAAACCACTGAGCTATCCCTCCCCCCCTTTCTAGCCTAATAGGCAAATTAATATATAGTAAGACTAGCAGATTTGGCTAGATTTCCAAAGAGTAACTTCCCCATTTATCAGAGGGACTGAGGAAACCTAACTCCTGATGAGGTCAATAGAAGCTACAGGTTCTCAGGACATAAAAGTCTCTATATTTTAATGTTTCCCTTATAGTTAACACAAATTTCTTTTCCAATTCAGCAAAGCCCTTTGTAAACACTGCCCAGGCCCACCTATGAATGAAGGTTGGAAGAGAGTTTCTGGGCATCGGAATCTTTCATTCCCAATGGTGATGACTTGCCCATCAGGAAGCTCATAACTCTTCTCGAGAGACGAGGAGGAAGCAGCTGTTGCCATTTCATTCTCAAAATCCAAAGCCACATAGCAAAGCTTCTCCTTTATGTCCCGCACAATCTCACGCTCCGCTACACACACCCAACAAAAAGAAGAAAGAAATGTTATTTTTAAAAAAGGATCACATTAGTTATATCGTGTATAACATACAATATGGCAGCCAGAAGATGCACTTGGGACAGATTCCATCACACGTTTGTGTGTGTGCATGCACAGGGATGCTGCATAATCTAGTGGATTAATTACAGATTTGTGGCCTAGGAACTGTTGGGCTCTAGCTGTAAATCTGACATTGACCAATGTGTGGTCTCCAGTAAGTTGCTTAATATTTCCATGCCCGGGTTTCTCCAGCCGTAAAATCATGGTGATTGTGTCATACTTCCTTCTAGGGTATTGTGCAGTTTAATTCATGTTTATGCCACCAAACCTTCACCAAACTTCACTAGCCAGAACACAATAGTAAAAATATAGTCACACAGTAGTTCCCCTTAGGAGTAAAATGGCTGTAATAATTCATGAACAGAAAAACAACAAACAAACCAAAAAAAACCCAATGAAAAACGCAGTTTATGTTGTACATTTTCTGCTCCAGCTCAGCCTGCAAAGCACTAGTATCCTGGACCTTAGAGATGGAAGAAGCCCACTAGTTCACACTGTCCAGGTCTCTGGCCCATCGAGGGTTGTACCCTGCAATACAGCTTTGGTGCAGCAAATAACATACACACTTGAAGTCCATATGACACCAAAAAGAGTTAGTGTGCACATGGAAGTTGCATATGGAAGGCATCTTATTACCAGTAGTGACAAAAGAATAGCCTCTTTCTGTGAGAATTTTCATGAGATAATCGGTGAGGTCTCTGCCTGCCAGGTCCAGCCTCATGATGGCGTGGGGCAAAGCATAACCCTCATAGATGGGCACGTTGTGCGTGACACCATCTCCAGAGTCCAGAACGATTCCTGGGAAAGAAAAGAAAAAGGTTGGCATTCTCAGCCAACATAGAACCCACAACTTCTGCACATTCTAAACAGAAAGCTGAAACAATAACGAAAGGACGTGTTAGGAGATTTTCATATGATAACCCCTTTTGTCTTCATTATAAGTGGAGCTCTGCTTGTGTGTGGTGGAAATTGATAGCATACACCAAGAAGCAAAGCATGAGGCATTCTGAAATTGTGCTGTATTGTTCTCTCTCAACAGATGCTAATGATCTTACATTTATACAGAGCTCTTCATTGCAAGAGATTCAAAGCACTATATGGACTAAAAATAATGTAAAACTACACACAGATATGATCTCATCAACAATTAAAATACAGCCTCCTTGGGGCTGAACATAGCAACTGTTTAACAGTGCATTCCACTGTGTACAGTAAACCCTCGATTTAACGGACCTCGATTTAACGGGCTTCGGATGCAACGGACAAAATTTCTGAGCAAGTCTGATGCATTCCTGATCCATTTCTGGCGGGCTGGCTGCCGGCTCCCGACTGCCGCCCGGGTCCAGGCAGCGGGCGGGCTGGCTGCTGGCTCCCGGCTGCCGCTCGGGTCCAGGCAGTGGGCGGGCTGGCTGCCGGCTCCCTGCTGCCGCTGGGGTCCCAGCCACGGGCGGGCGGGCTGCCGGCTCCCGCCTCCCGCCCGAGTCCCGCCAGTGGGTGGGCTGCCGGCTCCCGCCTCCCGCCCGAGTCCCGCCAGTGGGTGGGCTGCCGGCTCCCGCCCCCCAACCCGAGTCCCGCCAGCGGGTGGGCTGCTGGCTCCCGCCCCCTGCCCGAGTCCCGCCAGCAGGCGGGCTGCCGGCTCCCGCCCGAGTCCCGCCAGCAGGCGGGCTGGCTGCCGGTTCCCAGCTGCCGCCCGGGTCCCAGCAGCAGGCGGGCTGCGGAGCTGTCGCCTCGACCCTGTGGTGGGCGGGCTGCTGCTCCAACAGCTCGTTTTTTTCTAAATGATTAAATAACGGACTTTTTGATTTAACGGACACCCCTCGCCCGAATTAGTCCGTTAAATGGAGGTTTTACTGTAGTGTTGCTGCACTTTAGGACAGGAAGTGAAGAACATCTTTTCCATTGAAAAGTGGATGAAAGTTTCCAATATTAAACACACACACATGTACACACAGAATTGAGCCTTTCAAAGCAACCAGCAACTTGCCACAAAGGTTGATTCCTGTAGATCTCTATTTACAAACTAGACCAGGGTGAGCAAACGTTTTGGCCCAAGGCAATAGGAATTGTATGGTGGGCCATGAATGCTCACAAAATTGGGGTTGGGGTGTATGAGGGGTCAGGTCTCTGGTTTGGGTTGTGGGATCTGGGTGCGGCCAGAAATGAGGGGTTCAGGGTGCAGGAGGGGTCTCTGGGATGGGAAGTGGTGTGTGGGAAGGGGTGCAGGCTCTTGCCTGAGGGTGCGGGCTCTGGGGTGGGGCTGGAGATGAGTAGTTTGCAGTGTAGGAAGATGCTCTGGGCTGGGACTGAGGGTTTTGGAAGGTGGGAGGGGGATCAGGGCTGGGGCAGGGGATTGGGGTGCGGGAAGGAGTGCAGGCTCCAGTTGGGAGTATGGGCTCTGGGGTGGGGCTACGGATGAGAGGTTTGGGGTGCAGGAGGGTGCTCCTGATGGGATCAAGGGGTTTGGAGGGCAGGAGGGTGATCAGGGTTGGGACAGGGGGTTGGAGTGTGAGGAGAGCCTCAGGGGTCCAGGCTCTGGGCTGTGCTTACCTCAAATGGCTCCCAGAAGCAGGGGCATGTCCCTTCCCTGGATCCTATGTGGAGGTATGGCTAGACGGTTCTTTGCACTGCCCCGTCCACAGGCACAACCCCTGCAGCTCCCATTGGACAATGCTGTTCCTGGCCAATGGGAACTGCAGGGTCAGCACTTGGGGTGGGAGCAGCATGCAGAGCGGAGCCCCCTGGATGCCCCTAGGCATAGGAGATGGAGGAGGGCCAGGCCACTGCTTTTGGGAGCTGCATGGAGCAGCCTCCAACCCAGCTCCCCAGCTGGAACGCCAGAGCAGGGCAAGTCCCAGACTCCGTTCCCCAGTGGGAGTTTGAGGGCTAGATTTAAATGGCTGGTGGACTGGATCAGGACCCACAGGCCATAGTTTGTCCGCTCCCGAACTAGATTGTGGCACCAGGTGGTAAAACCACATGGTATTTTCAATTTTTTTCAAAATGTACCAAGGCCTCAGTGTTACTGAAATATAATTTATGGCCTTAATGCTTGATCAGGTATTAAATGGTGGTTGGGAGGGATCTCTCCGATAATGCTAATTATCTCTTCACAGCAGACTCTGAGTTAGATAATTGAGAAGTATAGTGTTTAAACGGGATATTTTCTTATAATGATTGAATGGTATTCTTTTGTCAGGAACATATTTAATGGTAAAGATAACATGAAAATAAATAGGAAAGTTGGAGATTTGGAACATGAGTCGGTTAAGTGATTGTTTCTTTTATCTGGTGTGCAGTTAAGTGGAGTCTCAATTACATCATCTTTGAGTCTAATATAAACATAGGTGATATGCTCCTCCCAGAAATTCTCCTACAAATTAACAGGTAGGGGCTAGTACTTTTGGAACTGAAAGAGAGGAGTTCTATTCCTATAATGGCCAGGGCCATGATATGCTAGTACAGTATAGGAAAATATGCAGTTTCTAGATGGCTATGGATTCCTGACAGAACATATATAGTGTGTCTATATCAGCATACATGAGAGAGACAGACAGTAAGACTGACACCCATAGAAACTCACCAGTGGTTCGACCAGATGCATATAGAGATAGAACTGCCTGAATTGCTACATACATAGCAGGTACATTGAATGTCTCAAACATGATCTGTAATTAAGAGTTTAGGAATCTTTAGCCTATACAATAAGGAACATTTGAAGAGACAATAACTCTTTCTTTAATTTATAGATCACTTGCTAGTGCAGATTTAAACCCACATAACTCATCTCCCCAACAACCTACTAAAATTAATTTCATCCATTCACTGCTGTGTAAACAAAATTCTGTGTCAACCCAAGGGAAAAAAATAACCATAACGTATATTTTATCCCTTTAAAATATATTCAGATTATAGATAGGATTTAGAACACAATGTAAATAATACATGTTTGAAATTAAAAGTTAATTATTGTTGTGTCAAACATTTTCAGCTGGAAAGAATTATTATTTAATGATGCTTTTTCCAGTAATATTACTATTCACATAAATAAGACATATCTTGTTGGTAAAGTTCACCCACTAGTCTAAAACAAAAAGGAAAATAAATTACATACATTTTATATTGTTTCTTGTGCATTTTAATGTTACTTTTTTATATAAAAGTCTGGATTTGGGACTTTGTTTTTTAAAAACCATTAGACCCTAAGCATTTGCCCTCATCCTCGTGTCAAAACACCATTAAAAATATCACAAATTTCCTTTGCTTTTCACACTTGTTTCTCAAGAACTTGCAATAGCAAAGAGTTATAAACAATATACACTTTTATGGCCTACTCCCTCTGAAGACTTTAAAGCTCTTTATAAATTGGAATATTAAGATGCACGTCAGCCCAGTGAAGTCGGTGTTGTTATACACAATTTACAGAGAGGGAAACTAAGGCAAAGAAAGGGTAACTAACTTTCCCAAACTGACAAACATAATTGTAGTCACGTTGGTCCCAGGACATTAAAGAAACAAGGTAGGTGAGATAATATCTTTTAATGAACCAACTTCTGTTGGTGAGAGAGACAAACTTTCAAGCCACACAGACCTGAAGCAGAGCTCTGTGGAACTCGAAAGCTTGTCTTACTCACCAACAGAAGTTGGTCCATTAAAAGATATTACCTCACCAACCTTGTCTCTCCAAACTGACCAAGGAAGTTAGGGGCATAATGGGAATAGAACCCAGGAGTCCTGTATCCTACTCCCTGCTCTAATCATGAAACAAGAATGACTCACTGTCTACCTCCCCACTCTGATAAAACCTTCCCACCAGCAACCCCTTCCCTGAGGTATTAGACTCAGAGACCCCCAAGACAAATGATACCGCTTCTTCAAATACTAGCAAATAATGTCCCTGAAGCAATGCACTCCCCATCCCTCTCCTACAAACTGAGAGCACCTCCTCCTTTGTCAGCTCCACTTGCAGTGTTCTTGAGTTCTCTCCTGATCCAGTTTTTCCAGTGCGGAAGCACATTCTGTTTGCTTAGGGCTTGATCCAGACTTCAATTAAATCAACTGAGTCTTCCAACTGACCCCACTAGCATTTGGCTTAGGCCCATACAGTAAAACCTCCATTTAACGGACTAATTTGGGCGACGGGGTGTCCGTTAAATCAAAAAGTCCGTTATTTAATAAAAAAAAAAAACCCGAGCTGTCGGAGCAGTAGCCCGCCCGCCACAGGGTCGGGGCGGCACCTCCGCAGCCCGTCCGGTGCCGGGACCCGGGTGGGAGCCGGCAGCCAGCCCACCCGGTGCTGGGACCTGGGCAGCAGCCGGGAGCCGGCAGCCAGCCTGCCTGGTGCTGGGACCAGGGCGGCAGCCTGGACCCGGGCGGCAGCCGGGACCCGGCAGCCAGCCCGCCCGGTGCCGGGACCCAGGCGGCAGCCGGGAGCCGGTAGCCAGCCCGCCAGCGGCTGGGACCCGGACGGGAGCCGGGAGCCAGCCCGCCTGCTGCCGGGACCGGGGCAGCAGCCGGGAGCCAGCAGATGGCCGCCAGGAAAGGGGACCAGGGCCGCAGCAGGGAGGGGTCGCGGTCTGATATGGATCAGAAATTTTGTCCGTTGCATCCAAAGTCCGTTAAATCGAGGTTTTACTGTATTGGGCAAAGAAATATTCAGCCATATCCAGTGAGGCAGACACAAGGAGATGTAAACTACATTTCCATCTCTGTGGTAACCTAGCCCCTTGCCTGGAGGAGGATTAGAGGGAGCAGAGGAGAAGTCCTTGTTAAGTACCTATTGCGGGCGTACCCATTTCTATAGTATCTGAGAACCTTCTCTGTTACAGGGCAGATCTTCAAGAGCACAAATGACACTTAGGTTAGGTACCTAATGTGCCATTTGCATCTTAGAAAATATGCTTTTATGTATATACTGTACTACAGCTTCTCCCTCAGGTTTCCACCAGGTGGAACATCTTTAGTTTCCAACTTGCCTCCTTAGGATCTCTGCTAGCGAAGGCTGTTTAGGGCAAGCACTGATAACACGGGTGCATCCTTTTCCCAGTCAGTGCTCTCAACTTTCCTGAGAGCAATTTGTCCTCCCTACTGGAGGAAATGTTATGGCCATTTTCCATCATTACAACTTCCTTCCCGGACCTGCATCTACACCAGTGGGAGCCAATGAAGACAGATGGGTTAAATTTAGACTCTTAAGTTCATATGTTACTATCTCTGCAAAGAGACTATGGTTTCACAAAAATGTTTCTTTCCTTTCAGTAACAAACAACATGTTAATTACCAATTAATTGCATTTCCAATTAATGACAATGTGATAAGTGATAAACAATCATGTTTTTTTAATTTAAAGTTGAATTTATTACCATTACATAATGGCAGACACATACTACCAGGCACGTCTTGGTGTGAAAGCAACATTTGTCTGGTTGTTGAAAGCAGCTATCTTCATCGTGTGCTTTGCAATACTCCTTACGTTGTATTACCTCCCAGTAAAGGGCTCTGTCAGTTCTTATTGCTTAATTAACTCATTTATATTGTCATTAGACACAAAAGGGTCATATTAAATGCATGAAGGGAAATGCAAATCCATGTCCATTTTTTCTTGGTGCTGAGCATGTATACATCTATATTTGAATTTACTACTGCTGACTCCGCACTCCAACTTTTGAGGGAAGCAGCATGACCTTATGCATGGATTCATGCTCTAGGAGACACAAACTCATGAGTTCTAGATCAGGCTCTGGCGCCAATCTGCTAGATGGCCGGGGGAGGGGGCACATATCATACAACAACAGAAACATTTTCAGAAGTGCCATCTAAGTTTGGATGCCTCTAGAGCTCTTAAATCCCCCAAACTGGCAGGGAGACTCCCATTTTTGAACACCCTGTCCCTGGTTCCTGAGAAGCTGCTTCAGCTGATAGCACTGCAGAGTTGTGGGCATGATACCCTAGGCTGTGTGTCAATGCTTAGAGCCTAGTCCCCAACACTCACATTTACCATATGGCTGGAGTAACGCCTCACCCACTATGTAGGGTGTCGCTCCAGCCATATGGCAATGAGCAGACAGGTTGAGAACCATGCGGGGGGCAGGATTAGAGGGAGCAGAGAGGGAATCTGAAGAGGGAGCTAGAGAAAAAGTAGAGAAAATTATGGTTTGATGTGGAACCAAAGAATGGATTCGGTTGGAAGGGAATTAATGCAAATAACATACTGCATATTCAAATATGAATATTAACTCATTACATCACGCGGATGTGTGTGTGATGACTGCCATCTTGGCCAACACTGGGGATTGAACTGGAGACCTCCAGCAGAGTTAAAGGCTTAAGTCTCTACAGCTCCAGCTAACTGCTCTTTAGCTCCAGTTGTAGCAGACTTGCATCATCTGTGGAGATGGGGAAACACAAAACATGCACTAAGTAGTAAATTACATATTTCCTCTGAATGGAGAAAGCTCAACCTGAGTATATATGGCTTACAGCAATTTGAATCCTAGGTAAGTCCCCACTTATGTGACAGCTGTATCTTCTCGGATAGGTTGGGGTTTGACCTGACAACTGGCAGAGGAGAAAGCAATGAACCCCTACAGGTGGAGTTAAAGAGCCAAGCTCTATAGAGGGATCAATAACAAATTCACATCCTCTGTGGCTCGGATGCAGAATGACACACAACACACTAGCCAGTTGACTACACAAATTGTCCAGATTTCCTATCCTACATCCTTAATGGGTACATGCTTTAGTTTGTACATGCCCAAAACTAAACACTTAGAGGCCTGAGTTTCAGAAGTGCTGAGCACTCAGAACTCCTGCTGAAGGCAACGAGAGGTTAGACATCTCAGCCCTGCTGAATATCAGATTACAGTTGTCCAGAGCCAGGCATCTAAAATGAGAGACTATTCTTGTACATGTGGGGCCTAACCTCCTTGCCTCATTCCCCAGGAGAAAAATGGGACAATGCAACAAACCACCCTTGTGATGGAAAACTACTTAAGATTTGTAAAGCACTTGAGAAATATGAATCACGTCCAAATGGAATAACTAAATAATTTATTATACACAGAACAGGAACATCATAGACAGCAGAAAAACAAGCTTTGCCACATGTCCCAACCAATGGCCATTGATCCTATCATGAAGGTACTCCCTACAGAAAGAGGGAAGGAGTTGTGTATCTAGGACCATTTAACCTATGGCCCCTATATGCTGGAACAACCCGTGCAGCACAATATTAACACAACAATATCCAAATGATTACCTGAGTCATTTTTTCCCGGTTAGCCTTAGGATTTAAGGGGGCCTCAGTCAGCAGCACAGGATGCTCTTCTGGGGCAACACGAAGTTCATTATAGAAAGAATGATGCCAAATCTAAAATGAAGACAGTTTAGGGCAACATTTTGCTGACTGCTTCCTTTCTTGGTGGGTCAAAGATGTGTTGATAGAGACATTTGTCATTTGAAATATAGTTTCTGTGAATTTTAAATACACAAAAACATATGCAGGACATGACAAATTTTGCTGCTGTTTAGAGCTGAAATCAATGGGTTTGCAGGAGTATAACAGAGTAGATTTGGGGCCAAATTCTATATGATAGAATCTTTTTACTTGGAATACCACAGATAGGCAGCCTATCATCCTTATTAAGTGACTGTGCCCACTAAGGTTCAAATCCAGATGCAGTAACCAACCTAAGCATTGGAGGGGAGGAATTTTCCATTTCAGGCTGCAAAGGTGCTTCATGGTTTTTATGGTAGCCTAAGTGTTCCCATCAATGGGGATTATGAGTCCTAGCCCATGTGGGCTTTATAAATGAAGTCCACTGATTTCCACCATCTTTGAAAATCAGATGACTAAACCTGGACCTGACCCCAGAGTTGAATTGTCATTAATTCTACAGTAACTGAGTTTATTTGCCACATAATCTGTAAAGCACTTTGAGATTCTTCATGGTGGACAGTGCTATCTATATTTAGCATTGCAAGCTTTGACAGTCCTTCAAGGCTTTGGTGACACTTATCTCTCCAATGTGTTCTCCAACAGGACAGCTCAATGTCTGTGCCCACTCTAGGGCCTTCCTTTAATGGATACTCCATGGAAGAGTTATAAAGCCCATTATATAAGTGCCAGGAAAATCCTACTTCATAAGAAATAAATAAGCATTATCACTGTGGGATAGTTATGGCTAAACTGGAGTCCTCAACAGAAAAATGTTCTGTAGGGAATAAACCTGTGCTCAGAGGACAGTGTGGGACTTAAGGATAATTTCCACCTTTTTTGCTCTAAATGTTTGGAATTCGGCAATCCTTTTTGCCTTCATCATCTGAAGCATTGAAAGAGCAACATATAAATGTAAGGCAAAGACATCCTTTCGTGCTTTCTTGCCTGTGAGGCCAGGAGAAAGGATCGGTCCTGTCTTCTATTTTTGTGTTTCTAAGTTAAGGAAAAATGTTTTAAGGTTTCTCCTTTGGGATTCTGGGAGTCCCAATCTAAAACTTTTACTTTGACCAAATTCCAATAGATGTAAAAAAAAGCAGCTTTGCCTAAGTTAGGACTTCAAAACTGGTTCCAGCACTCTGCAAATGCAGCAGATAAAGTTAGTGTATTTCTAGATCACTGTCAAAGCTGAGGAATAATGAGAATAATTTTATGTGCACTACTTGGAAAAATTGAAAAGCCTCAGCAACCTATAAGAGCCTTATTATTGCCAAGACACGACCAATCACAACCTTGACTGTTCCACTAGTGTACTGTACAACCTTCCCCATAAGTTCTGTGTGTCTGGTTCTTTTATGAGCTCCTGGAGGCAGAGACTGTGCCTAGAACACATCCAACACATAGTGGCTGCTACCCAAAACGAATTAATAATAACTCAGACAAAATGAAATTAAGAAAAACACTCACCTTTTCCATATCATCCCAGTTAGTGATGATCCCATGCTCAATGGGGTACTTCAGTGTTAGGATCCCTCTTTTACTCTGGGCTTCATCCCCCACGTAACTGTCTTTTTGACCCATTCCTACCATAACGCCCTGGAAAATGTCAAAAATTAGTGTTGTATTGTGTATTTTAAAGGGTCGCTCATCTTGGAGGGGGGGTTAAATGTTTGTCTGACAAAGTTGTACTTACCATCCTTAGTTATTGCAAAAAGTCATAACTGAAAAGTTAGAGAGTAAAGAATATTTCTCTACTTTCCACTTTTTCTGTGTGCATTTGGCAGTGCTTTGTGTACAATCAGTTTCACCATTACCTGTGTTTCTCCCTTGCTGAAAAGGCCCTTATATACATACACCAACAGGAGTGATGATAAACATTTATTCCATGTATTTTAAAGGAAGTTTTAAAAAATATTTTCAGACATAATTTATCCAGCCCCGGATAGTCTTTTTGAATTTGTCTTGATTGTAACTTAACAGCCATTGTACCTTGTTTGCCTGAGGTAATGTGACCCACATATTTGGAACAATATTACTCAACAACTGCCATCAAAATCTATTCCATGTGTAGCTGGATATTCATTAATTTCATGATTTAGGAGATGCAGTCATTGAGCTGCATACATTTGTGTAACTTAAAACTACATGCTAACTCTAATGATTAATAAAAAACAATGTACAAGACAAATAGCTAAATAATATACTATGTTTTGTGCATACAGTATTGCAGGTTTTCATTCGTCATGTTTTATTCATAGCTACCAAGACACATTTAGTTTTCAGGAATCTAACATCCTGACCTTGAATTCCATGCATTCTTTTACTGAAATAAGTAAACCACTTTTGACAAGTAGAAGAATATATTCTACATTTTGTGGCAAGCACTCAATTTTGAAAATTGTTAAAAATACAGGTATTTTCTTTTTAAATATAAAGGAAATTTAAGCAGTTAAAAAAAGCTGCTAGCCACAACATTACACTTATCAGTCCTGCTAGGATTAGTAAAGGGATGTTATTGAGGACTTTGACTGGAAACTTAATTGTCTTACCAGTGCTTAATGTGATGATAAATGGACCTTATCTCTACTATAAATTTGGTTGCTAGTAGTAATTATAGTCTCCCAGCAATATATTTTGTTTATGCTAATAGTCCTCTATCAGCTAAGGATCATTAGTCAATTACCCTCATAGGAGGTTTACTTGTCACCTAATCTAGGATTTAAGGTTCCAGTGTTCAGAGAGTTTTATAATGGGAGACAAAAAGAGGACTATCAATGTCATGTTAAATAACAATGGCAAATCATGAGGCTAGATGGATTTTTCATTTACTGACTGGCAGGGATGCAGTTTTATAACGCTGAAAATATTTACCATCATATTTTGAAGCAATCACTGCTACACTCAGTCTTCACGATACTGAAGCACCAGCTGCAGTTTCACTAGTGAATATGAATACCATTGAAAGGGCCATCAAAATTCTCCTGCAGATCAATAATTGACTCTACAGCCCAACAATACCTTTTCCAGAGAACTGGCAAAAAACATTCCAACAAGGGCAAGACAGCTTAGTCTCATAAAACCATCCAACCCAAATCTTCAGTTTCTAAACACACCAGTGTCCCATGGAAACTTGTGAAAGTTTGGCCTGCATTAGAACTGGATCACTGGAGAAGAGGGACGTCAGACAAGTTTGAAAATATTTGATCTAACTTTTAAGAAAACTTTGATTAATTCCTAATGGATGAAAACCAAAATATGTCTCTCCTTTTCCTTCCCTGCTCCCTGGCCTTCCTTTCCTTTCCCATTCCATAAGTTCTTGTCTTTTTTTCTGTTCTCCCTGATTTTGAGGCAAAATAATAATAATACTAAAATAATTATTTTACAAAAGAATTACAAGCTCAGATCTACATTATGCTTATGTCATAGCTAACACTGTTTCCAAGGGTGGTGTAAGAGAAATAAAACCATACAAGCTTTGTCCTTTCGGAACAAACTGACCTGGTGTCGAGGACGTCCAACAATCGATGGAAAAACAGCTCGTGGTGCATCGTCCCCTGCAAATCCAGCTTTGCAAAGCCCAGAGCCATTATCACATACAAGAGCAGTGGTTTCATCTTCATCACACATCGTATCTCACAGTTCTAGGCTGTAGCAACAGCAACTTACTGCAGGCGGCTGGGGGCAGAAGCAGCTCTTGATCATTTAGAAATTATATTGCTGTAAAAGAGAGTCTTGAAAAATAACCCTAAACAATGAAGACTACACGAAGATCCCAATCCAGCAAAGCACTTGAGCATATGCTTAACTTTCAGCAAGAGTAGGTCCCATTGAAGCTAATGGAACTATTCATGCTTAAAGTTAAACATATGTTGGAAGAGGTTTGCTGGACCAAAACCGTTGTCTCCCACATCCAAAAGGCGAACCTTTATCTCACATGACCTCTAGAGCACCTCTCAAGAGTCCAGAGACATCCTGGTGTTATTGATTGACCATGAGCCACATTCAGTCAGGTCAGAAATGTTCCTCTCTCTCCTGATTTGCCAGGGCTGAATTAGCTATTCTAGATGATCCGCTCTTCCTGGTGCTTGGATAGTTAAAACTGAATTCATTGTTTTCATATATATATAATCCATACAGAGGAAAAACCTCTTTCTAACACTAGTACTTCAAATCAGCATGGCTCTGTGGAGACCATGGGGGGGGGGGGGGGGGTTTACAGGTAATAGCTGCATTCAAACAGATTACTCTGAAATGCTGTTTTGGAAGATTTTTTTTTTTAGCACTAAATTGCACATGTGTGTGTCATAGGAACACAATTGTACTAACCACCATTTATGTTGTCTACAAACATATCCTAAATTCCCTTTCTCCCCCCAGCATGTAAGAGCCAATCTGAGAAATGAATGACTAAAAATAATCCTCCCACAAAGTCTCAGGAAAGTGTTTGCTGTGTGTTTTTAAATGGCAGCTGCTCTGTTATGTTAAGTGCTTGCTAGAGGAACTCTTCTATATTTGTAAATGGTGAATTCCTTATCAACGGGGCTATTCTAGGAAGTGGCGTGGGACATGACTGGTGCAACTAGCCAAAAACAGCTCGATTCCAGCAGCTCACCAACACATCGGGTGAAATCCTGGCCCCATTAAAATCGATGGCCCAACTCCCACTGATTTCACTGGGGCCTCAATTTCATCTACAGACTTCTGTTTGGGATCTCTCAAGTTTACTTTTCAGACCATGTGCTCCCCTCCATTTACACAGGCAGAACTAGAGTAGAAAGAACATGCTTCTCCCTCCATGGCAACTCACAGAAGCCCTATGCCTCCACTCCAGTAAGGGTAGTGGAGACTCAGAGAATAACACTAGGCTGGTACCCTACTAACAGTCCGGAAAAAATAAATGTTGCTCAGAATGACTAACTCCCAAGCTACATCTGCACCCTCTCTGAGATGGTGGATCTTTGGCAGGCATGGACAGGGAAGCTAATGCCAGCATGACCTCTCGGGGAACCATGGTGCCGCCCCTGTGGAGCAAAAGAATCCTTCTCCCCAAAATGTCTGCAGTCCCAGGGGTTTGCTGGTCATACACCATGCCCTTTCCATGGCCCTCAAATCTGTCCACCAGAAGGGAATGTTTGTTGTAAAGTTTGAACTCCATGAGTTTCCTGGGCTCTCCCCCACTCCATTCCTGCCATGTTTTATGAAGCAAGGATGCGATCAATAAATTAATTAATAAATTAGAGGCCAAATGAAAAAAGTTAGATTTGTGAGAAACGGGGATACTAAAATTGCTTGCCTCCGACAAAGTGGGTATTAGCCCACGAAAGCTTATGCTTCAATACTTTAGTTAGTCTTTAAGGTACCACAGGACTCTTTGTTACCTCTGCTATTCCAGACTAACACAGCTACCTCTCTGATTCTTAAAATTGAATAAATTACTCAAACCATTGAGAGTTTACAGGGTTTCCCTGAAGCTTACATAGAAAAGGATCAGTACATTAGTTTTTCTATTGAGTTTTTTTCTTTCACAAGTCATTATGACAACATATCAGCACCAGCACAAAATTCACTAACCAACCTTTTCTGTGATGACTGATGAGACTGTAAAGAACTACCGTATTTTTCGCCCTATAAGACGCACTTTTTCTTCCCCAAAACGGGGGGGAAAAAGTTGGTGCGTCTTATAGGGCGAATGTGCGCCCCGGTTCCCCCCTCCCCGCCGCGGGCGGGCTGCCGGGAGCGTCCCGGTTCCCCCCTCCCCGCCGCGGGCGGGCTGCCGGGAGCGCTCCCGGCAGCCCGCCCGCGGCGGGGAGGGGGGAACCGGGACGCTCCCGGCAGCCCGCCCGCGGCGGGGAGGGGGGAACCGGGACGCTCCCGGCAACCCGCCCGCGGCGGGGAGGGGGGAACCGGGACGCTCCCGGCAGCCCGCCCGCGGCGGGGAGGGGGGAACCGGGACGCTCCCGGCAGCCCGCCCGCGGCGGGGAGGGGGGAACCGGGACGCTCCCGGCAGCCCGCCCGCGTGGCGGGGACAGGAGAGCGAGGCGCTTTTTTTTTTTTTTTTTTTTTGGTCCGGCTTTTTTATTGAAAAACGAGGGGGCGCCTTATAGGCCGGAGCGTCCTATAGGGCGAAAAATACGGTAATAAGATTTTACGTGCCCGTTTCCTTTCCTACCTCTTCCCCCCCAAAAAAACTACACCCCCATAGGCAAATAAAATTTTGAAAGGGTGATATTGATAAACCTAAATATAAAACTGGTCATAAAAACATTTCCAAAAAATGGAATCATGATGCAAAGATATGAATTTTAAAATGTCATAAGATAAAGAAAAATCATTTTAACTTTTATTGACTTATCTATATCCAAAAACTCCTTTCCTCTGTTCATTAGCGAATGGGATAATTTGATCATTTGATTGTTACTGTGCTAAATACATTCACTTAGGAGTGTATTTAATTATAACTGCTGGTATTGTCGTCTTTTTCTGAGCAGCCAATCACACTGATACTGATAGCTGCTTACTGTCATCTGAAACCACAAGGACAGTATTGATAGTATGTATTAAAAATGCATTCATTGACATGATTCCAACAATATAAAGATTGATCCAGATTTTGATTTTTCCTACAAGGGTGTAAATCTGGAGTCAGAACAAGTGACATTTTAAAGCACAAAGCAAAGTGATTACTTTAGGTTTGCACTGGTGGATATGAGATAGATTGTGATTAAAGCCTAAAACTGGGGAAATCCTTTCACAAGTCCAGCTCTTCAAAAAGGCTCTGCTAGCTGATGTGGGTTTAGGCAGAGATGCATAGGACATACTGCTGGACTTGCTTTGCAGTATCTTGGTAGTGAAACGTACATTGCTCCTATTCACCCATATGCTATGTATCTTTTGTACATACAACTGTCAGATTAAGTGGACAAATACTTAAAAGCTAGATAAACTAGTGTGTGCAAATAGCATCACAGAAAAATCTCAAGCCAACTTTGAATTACTCTTGTAAATACTGACTGTGGATCAAATTATATCCTCAGTTACTAATGCTCAGCTCCCAAGTCCCTGGGGTTACTGTGTAAATATAACCGATGGCAGAATTTGGCCCCTTATCTTCAGTGAGAAAGCCACACTTTGCTTATTATTTCAGGATCATAAGGTCCCAAACGCTGAAGCATTCAACACTTAAGGCACATCTGTCCAGCCTGCAGCGGAGAGCCTCTCAGCCTGGGTTGACACTAGACTTGGGTTGGCGGGGCTCGCACAAGCACTCCAAAAAATAGTTGCAAATAGTGCTTTGAAACTACAGGTCAGTCTCTGAAACCTACTCCCCCCCCCCCCCCAGCCTCCCCCACACTTCCATACGCTTACAGTGCATCACTCTCAGAATACTTCCAAGATGGAGTCATAACTGCAGCTTTCTTTTGACTGAACATACAGAAGAATTAACAATTAGCTCCTTTCTACAAAAGCAACTCTTTGGATATCTGCTGTAGGTATTCAGAACAAGAAGGAGAATTTCCAAAAACTACCTAGATTGCAATTTTATTTCCAATCTTAACTCACTTACAAAAAATGTTACTAATAATGTTCACTAAAATACTGAGATAATTTAGCAGGAAATGGCTTTAATGGTCTTTGGAGAAAGTTATGTGTGCTTATTACAACTTAGGGATCCCAAGGTATACTTTCATTCTTATCATTTTTACCCTTTTTCATCCATTGAAAAAAAAAGATTTTAAACATGGCTGATGCTTAAGCCAATACTTCTTGTAAACTTTTGCTTCAGAGTTTTATATTTTGACCATAAAAACAATTTAGCTCAGGGCTGAAATGGTGAAAGCAATAGTTGAGCTTTTAGAGTTTTGTTTTGTTTTTAAATAAAACCAACAAAGGAACAACAGGAAGGTTAGCATTGGCTCATACATGAATTTTCTGGCTCTTGCATCTCACTTTTATTTTTGTTTTATTTTGCATTGAGCTCACTTGCTATTCTTTACTCATCATTCATAAAACAAGGGTAAGTCTTCTAGGACACTATTAAGTATTTCAATACTTTACTTAATATAATTTGAAACTAAGCAACAAATTCTGACCAGCATTTCTAACCAGTTATATGACTGGTATTTTGTACCTGCACAATAACATAAGAAAGGTGGTCCAATGTGGTCCTTATCTAGCAAGAAAACACTAATAAGGTTCTAAATCTACTGCAGTTCAGTCCTGCATTTTATAACCATGAGTACTTAACCCTTCCTAAATAAATCTTTCTGGAAGGTGTGTGCAGTTTCACTATCCATACAAGTGCATTATGAGTGCATAATTCCATTCCTATCTAATTCAAATCTTTAATATTAAAAAAATGTATACATTAAAGTCTTGTCAGTATATACACACAACAACCCGCCCGTCCCTCTCAAACTCGGAAAATTAAATTAAGTACTGAAAAGGTCTTGTATTACTAAGACATTATTTCTTTTACAAAATATGCATCTTATTTACTGTTGTGCCATGAAATGTCAGATAACTGCAAGCAACAGAATACATTAAATAAGTTCATTTTGTGCTCCTTTATCCTTGCCTTATTTTGGTTGCTCACTAACTGGCAGCTCAGTTTGTATGCACTAGTCCTCCTAAGTCACAAAGGAAGTGAAGTTCTATGGTGCACTACTTTTTACTAATTCTGATGCTCAGCACACTGATCACTTAAGGAATAGCCCTTTTGGGATTATTTGCATGACTGAGACAAGCAAGATCTTGGTTTACAAAGGAGCATGAGTTTCAGGTACCTTTGAGATCCTAGACCTGTAGCGTTAAATCATCAAATACAATGTGAAATTATCTCAGGGCAATACTTACCCAAAGGAACAGGAGATGGTGAGGATTTGTAAAAGTTCCTTTGTAAAAGTGAAATGATCTCACCTTCTATTACATTTATATCAGCTTGAGGAATGGAGTTCGCAGAATACCTACATCTGTCAAGCCATTTTTGGAAACAGACGTTTTCAGCTTGTGCTTATCAAAGTGACAGCTTAAAGGACAGGATAAATTAGGGCAGAATCTCTGACAATCCTGGATTCTTTCCCACTAAATTGTTCACTATGTTATGGTTAATAGTAGACTTTTTCCCCACTAAAACACACACACACACCCTCACATAAGGTGCTGAATAAAGCTGAAATAATCTGTACACCCGTTGCTGTTACTGAAAAGCTTTTTGCTTCATTACACCACAAATAACTAAAAATAGCCTACTATCATTCTCTTACCAGCCAACCTAGAAGCTGCCACTGGTTAAAGGAAAAGTTCTTACCATGTACAGTACTGGTGTTTCAACTGTACACGTTATCTGTTTTTATAGTACAGAGAGAAAATAGCCAGCTTATCTTGGTGCTTGGATGACTCTGTACCTGAAAATGGGGGATGAATCAGCAACAAGTCACCCAACTGAGTGATAACTATTTTACATCTAAAGAGGGTTGTTATATAGTGTGTCTATCACAAAAGGGCTGTGTTGTTCTTAAACTTTTATAAGATCACAAAATAGTGAATCCAAATAGAAAATAACCAGTCTTGGTCAAAATCCAAGCAATAAAGGCCCATTAAAGGGAATAAGCAATAGCTTTGTTGGCTGACGCACTTACAATGGTTGCTATTAAGGTGTCAACGTTTACCGACAGTAGTAATTGAGATTCTACATTATTTCCCTATTCTCCAAAAAGGAAATAACTGAAGCAGCATTTCAGACACTACAGTGGACAAATGTTGCTTTTGTAAATACCAAGATCTGAACAATTGTCCTACTTCAACCTGAATGTAGCCCTGTGACTATGGAGCAGAATTCAAGTAGAAGATTTTAACCCTCAGTCGATGATTCACTTCAGTCCATGTGACCTATGTTCTAACAATCAGCTTTGTATCTGCCACATCCCTTTAGCCATTAAACTCATTCCATTTCAAAACTCACCAGGTGTTCAATTTTCTTCTCTCCTGGAAGTGTCTTTCACTTCTAGAGAGTATGTCCTATACATAGGAAGAAAGGCAATCCAAATATGTTCATGTGTGTGTATCTATCCCCTTGCCTGATTATGTAAACTTTCTTGATCTCTGAACAGCTGTGATTGCTGCAGTCAGACTGACTTCTAAACTGTTCATCCATCATTCCGTTTTTCTTTCACAGATGAACCGCATTTTCAAACTTCCAAATAACATTCTGCCACTTATACAGATCCCTTTTATCCAAAAGAATCACAGCACTTAACATCTAGTTTGATGTCCTCCCTCTATTTTCTGTCAGTCATTAAGTAGATCCCCATTTTACAAATAGAGAAAACAGAAACAGACAGTACAAGGAATTGCCATGCAAGGTCACAGAGGAAGTGGCAGAGTGAAGAACTGAATCCATGGTCCTGAATCTGTCTCAAGTTCCAAACAAGGTTCCTATTTGTTTTAACATACGATGTAGGAAACCATTTAAAATCAGCCATTCAGTGAATGAAACAATACCCATCCATCTCCTCCCTTCCTTCCTTGTCTTCAAAACAATGGGCCCAATTCTGTTACAATTTACAGTGGTTTAAATCAGGAGCCATTCCATTGAACGCAGTAAGCTACAGCAGTGTAAAAACTGGTAAAGCGAAATCAGAATCAGGACCACTATTTGAAGTCATTTGAATCCTAATACCACATTTTACAAACACTTCTGAATAGATAATCAGTCAAATTCTCAGCTGTTATAATTCATCAAAGCTCCACTAAGAGTGGTGGAGCTATGGACTTTTATATGGTGAAAGTCTAAACTGAACAGTAACCAAGCACTGTCAAGGAGTGTGGAGTGGAATATCCTCAGTTCCAACACTAATGTCATGAATGCTGTGCAATCACTGGTGATACTGCATTTCTGAAGACAATTTGGAAAGCTGCTCAGTTCAGTTATGTCACCATAAACCTGGACAGTTCTGCTTGTCCAGAAAGTATTGCTAAACCAAAACTAATTTAGACAGGTGGTTTTAGATGAGCATTCCCACAGCAAAAAGCTGAAAGCAAATTGATGACAAGACCATTACAGCTACTATTATAAAAGGCCAAATTTGACTGCGACTCCTGGGTATTGCAAATTCCATACTAGTTGAGAGAGATTTTTGTGAAATGTTGCATGCAGATCTTTTAACATCTTCTTTTGTTGGCTCTTACAAAAATGGGTTATCCATTTAATGACAAAGTTAAAACAACATTACACAATTAAGTACAACCTGGCCTTCTTCCTAGCATTTCCAAACCCACATATGCATGGGAGTGCCAAATGTGGAAAGGAGGATCAAGTGAGTCCTAAATGTATCTTGGTCAACTTGACCATTTAAGTATCACTGTGCCACAGAGGCTCATTTGTGGTTCGCTATGGTCAGTAACTCGTCAGGCCTGACACACTCATTATAACAATAATGTGTTAAGTATCTAAAAGGTGTCATGTAATGTCATTGGAAAACTAAACCCACTGATCATTAATATTCATGCATGATGTATGTAGATGATGGGTATTCAGAGTTATGGATATATGCTAGAACTATGACTAAAGTGTTTAAACCAGGCATGTCAGGGGGAACTAGTACACAGGTCTGCCCTAGACAAAGGAAAGAACAGTTACTTACTCGTAACGTTGGTTCTTCGAGATGTGTTGCTCATGTCCATTCCCAGATGTGTGTGTGCGTTCCGCGCATGCCCGGTCCGGAAAGCTTTTCCCCAGCGGTACCCGGCAGGGGCGACCCCTGGAGTGGTGCCGATATGGCCATGCATATATGCCCCTGCCGACCCTCCCCCCGCTCAGTTCCTTCTTGCCGGTACTCCGACAGAGGGGAGGCGGGTGGGATTCGGAATGGACATGAGCAACACATCTCGAAGAACCAACGTTACGAGTAAGTAACTGTTCTTTCTTCTTCGAGTGCTTGCTCATGTCCATTCCCAGATGTGACTTACGAGCAGTCATCTCGGAGGAGGGTGAGGAGTACTATGAGTACCTGCTGACAGGATTGCTTGTCCCACAGCTGCGTCCTCCATTGACTGCTGCACGATGGCGTAGTGCGAAGTGAAGGTATGCACCGAAGACCACGTCGCTGCTCTACAGATGTCGGCGATCGGGACATGTGCCAGGAACGCTGTGGACGCGGCCTGGGCTCTAGTGGAATGCGCCGTCAGAGCTGGCGGAGTAGCATCCGAGAGGCTATAAGACAATTTAATGCAAGACGTAATCCAGGCCGAAAGGCGCTGGGTAGAGATTGGTGACCCTTTCATTCTTTCTGCCACTGAAATAAAAAGTTGTGGAGATTTACGAAAACACTTGGTTCTATCTATGTAAAAGGCTAATGCCCTCTTTACATCCAATGAATGAAGCATTCTTTCCCTGTTATCCGCATGGGGTTTGGGAAAAAACACCGGTAAGAACACTTCCTGGTTCAAATGAAAGGGCGAGACTACCTTGGGCAGAAAGGCCGGGTGTGGGCGCAACTGAACCTTATCTCTATGGAAGACCGTGTAGGGCGGTTCAGAAGTGAACGCCCTAATCTCAGAGACTCTTCGTGCCGAAGTAATTGCCACTAAGAACGCGGTCTTCCATGAGAGGTAGGACAGAGGGCAGGAAGACATGGGCTCGAACGGAGGCTTCATTAGGGCCTTCAGAACCAGATTGAGATCCCATGGGGGGGTTGGTTGACGTATGTGCGGATACAGCCTCTCCAAACCTTTAAGAAACCTGTTAACCAGAGGGTTACTAAAGACCGAAATATCATCGGCGCCCGGGTGGAACGCCGAAATAGCAGCCAGGTGTACCTTGACCGTGGAGAGCGCTAATCCTTGTTGTTTCAGCTCAAGGAGGTAGTCAAGGATGGTAGGGATTGGACAAGACAGGGGGTCCCCCCCCTTGTTCTGAACCCACAGTGAGAAGCGCTTCCATTTGGCAGTATAGGTTCCCCTCGTGGAAGGTTTTCTGCTACCCAGGAGGACTTCCCTGACTGAATCTGAGCACTGAAGCTCTGCTGGTTTTAACCACGGATATACCACGCCGTGAGGTGGAGGGACTGTAGGTTGGGATGTAGCATCCTCCCGTGGTCTTGGGAGATCAGTGTTGGCGACAGGGGAAGTGTTATCGGTGTCGCCACACAGAGAGACAACAGGGTCGAGTACCAGTGCTGCCGAGGCCAGGCTGGCGCCACCAGTATAACCGACGCTTTGTCCTGACGGGCCTTCGCCAGTACCTTGTGAACAAGGGGAAACGGGGGAAATGCATAAAGCAGGCCCCCCGTCCACAGAATGTGAAATGCGTCCCCCTCGGACCCCGGGCTGAGGTTGAGGAGGGAGCAAAACCTGTGGCACTTCCTGTTGGCCCTTGTGGCGAACAGGTCGAGATGGGGAAACCCCCACCTTTGGAAAATCGAGTGGGCCACATCGGGTCTGAGGGACCACTCGTGGCCCCGGAAGGAGCGGCTCAGGGAGTCCGCCAGCACATTCTGCTCTCCTGGAAGGTAAGCCGCTGTGAGGGAGATCCCCCTGGGGATGCAGAAATCCCAAAGGGCGAGGGCTTCCTTGCACAGGGGAGAGGAGCGAGCACCACCCTGTTTGTTTATATAGAACATCGCGGCCGTATTGTCTGTTAGGACCGTGATGTTCTTGCGCTTCAGATCCAACTGAAAAGTCTGGCATGCCAGGCGAACTGCTCTGAGCTCTCGTACGTTTATGTGGAGAGACAACTCTTCCTGAGACCAGAGGCCCTGTGTCGTGTTCTTTTCTAGATTCGCCCCCCAACCGAGAGCCGACGCGTCTGTTACCAGCGTCGCAGACGGTTGGGGTTTGTGAAAGGGCACCCCACCGTTCAGAGATGTGAGTTGGAGCCACCAGAGAAGTGATTGTCTTACCTTTACTGGAAGAGTCACGACCAGGTCGAGGGGGTCCCTGCGTTGGTTGTACACCTTCGCGAACCAGGCTTGCAGAGGGCGTAGCCGTAGCCTCGCGAACGGCACCACGTAGGTGCATGCCGCCATGTGGCCCATTAGGACCATGCAGTTTCTTGCCGTGGTCATGGGGCCCCGAAGTAGCGGGGAAATAATGTCCGCTAAAGCCTTGGCTCGAGATGGAGGTAGGAAGGCTCTTGCACATCGAGAGTCCAGTATTACGCCAATAAACTCTATCCTCTGCGTAGGAATGAGAGTTGACTTTGGTATATTGAGGATAAGGCCCAGCTTTAGGAAGATGGCCTTGATGAACGTGATTTGTCTTAGGAGCAGGTGCCTCGACTTTGCTCTGATGAGCCAATCGTCCAGGTAAGGGTAAACATGGATGCCGTTCCGTCTGAGGAACGCTGCGACTACCGCCATGCATTTCGTGAATACCCTTGGTGCTGACGAAAGGCCGAACGGAAGAACCGTGAATTGGTAATGTCGGGAACCTATCACGAACCTCAGGAATCGTCTGTGGCTCGGGATAATGGAGATGTGAAAGTAAGCGTCCTTTAAGTCGAGGGCGGCGAACCAGTCCCCTTGATCCATAGCAGGAATTATGACGGCTAAGGAGAGCATGCGAAACTTCAACTTCTTTATGTAGGAGTTGAGGCCTCGCAAGTCCAGGATGGGCCGGAGCCCTCCTTTGGCCTTCGGGATAAGGAAATAACGGGAATAGTAACCTTTGCCCCGAAATTCTTGAGGAACCTCCTCTATGGCACCCAAAGACAAGAGGGTATGGACCTCCTGATCTAGGAGTTGCTCGTGAGATGGGTCCCTGAAGAGGGACGGGCACGGGGGGTGGGTGGGAGGGAGAACAGAGAACTGGATAGAATATCCCACTTCTACCAGGCTGAGAACCCACTTGTCCGAGGTGATAGAGGACCATGCCTGGTAGAAATGGGATAGACGGTTCACAAACGGGAGGGAAGCTATGGGTTCGGAGGCTGGCTCGGCGTCCCCGGGCGCAGCTTCAAAAGTTCGGCCTGGGGCCAGGAGGGTGGTTATTCCCTGGCCCCTGAGGCTGGTGAGAGGAGGGGCGTTGCCGACCTCTACTATTACCTCTCCCGCCCCTTCGGGGTTGGTCCCTCCTATAAGGTGGTGCCTGATAGGGTCTGGCTGGCGGGGGCGGGGGAGCCCTAAAGGGTCTTCTTTGGCCCTGTGGTGTATGTAGCCCAAGGGAGCGGAGCATGGCCCTGGAGTCCTTCATGGACTGTAATTTCTTGTCCGTATCGATAGCAAATAACCCCTGCCTATCGAATGGCAAGTCCTGTATAGTTGCCTGCACAGGCGGGGGAATACCCGAAACGTGTAACCAGGCCCCCCTGCGCATAGCTACTGCCGTGCCCAATTGGCGTGAGGCCGAGTCCGCTGCGTCTAATGCGGCCTGTAGGGCAGCTCTGGAAACCACCCTGCCCTCTTGCACTATGGCCTTGAACTCGTGGGCCGATTCCTGGGGTAAGGTGCCCTCAAATTTGGTCATTGCAGACCAGGTGTTATAGGCGTACCGGCCCAGGGCGGCCTGCTGATTCGCAATGCGGAGCTGTAGAGCCGCCGACGAGTATACCTTCCTACCCCAGAGGTCCAATTTCTTCGAGTCGTGTGACTTTGGGGTAGGTCCTGTCTGGCCCTGACGCTCTCTGTGGTTCACTGCATCCGCGACCATGGAGCCGGGCGGTGGGTGCGTGAACAGGTACTCGTACCCCTCCCGTGGTGCGAAGTACCGGCGCTCCACTCCTTTAGCCGTAGGTGGAAGCGATGAGGGGGTCTGCCAGAGGGAGTCCATGGTGGACCTGACCTTGCGCATGAAGGGTAGCGCTATCTGAGGTGGTGAGTCGGATGAGAGGATGTCTACATTAGGATCCTCCTCATCCCCTTTGACTTCCTCAGGCTGGAGGTTGAGATTTTGCGCCACCCTTCTCAGCAGGTCCTGATGACCCCTAATGTCCATGGGTGGCAGGTTGTAAGAGGAGCCCGCCACTGCGTCGTCCGGGGACGATGAAGAGGAGCCAGGTTGGGGGTTCTCCATCTGAACATCCTCCCCTTGAATCTCCCTGATTGCAGACTGAGTGTCCGATGTACCAGGCAGAGGGTCAGCCACATGTTCCTCCGATTGAGGCCTAGTGACGGTGGCAGACACCGGACCTCTCGGCACCGAAGGCCAGGAGGCTACTGATGGAGGTCCCTGGGCCTGATGGTAAGTAAACGGGGTCCAAAATGGCCATTGGGGAGGGCCTTGCTCTACCACCACGGATGGCTGCCGGTGCCGTCGATGGGAGGAGTGACGGTGCCGTGAATGGTGGTGCCGGGAACTATGGCTATGGCGGGACCTGGACCGTGACGAAGAAGCATCCGACTCTGATGAATAGTCGGACTGCGACCAGGGCGGTGCGGTGCCCTCCGGCGCTATGCCCCGTGAGTACATTTCAGGCTTCCCGGGAAACCTCGGTGCCTGCGGTGCGGTGGGAGCCGGTGCGGGTATCAGCGGTGCCATCGAGGTTGCCGGTGCCGCTAGAGCCGAGCTTGCCGGTACCGAAGTCACCGGTGCTGGCGGAATGACCTGAGCGACGGTGCGGGTGACCGGTGCCGGGATGGCAAACTGCGGTGCCGTGTCGACCGCGGTGCCCATGAGGTCCACCGCCGCGTGGAACGCCTCTGGGGTCGAGGGCGGTTCCAACTCCGGCACCTCGATTTCCCGAGAGGGCACTATCTCCGGGGAGATAGTGATAGGCTCCGATGCCGCTATCGGTGCGCGCTCTGGACGGGGCCGTCTCACGTGCCCCGGAGCTGCTGGCACCACCGAGGGATCACCCGTGCCCTTGCGCACCGGGGAGCGCCCTCTAGATTTTTTGGAAGGGACCGGCGACTGAGACCGGTGCCTTCTGGATAAGGAGGAGGATCCGTGCCGTGGCGACCGGTGCCGAGGAGTCTTCAGGCCCTTCGGGGTCGCGGTGCCGCGCACCGACGCCGGTGCGCTGCTGGAGGCGGACGGCTCCGTTGGTGGCTGGAGTGCCGACTCCATGAGGATTAACTTTAAACGAAAGTCTCTCTCCTTTTTAGTGCGCGGCTTAAAGCTCTTGCAGCTCGAGCACTTCTCGGTCTGATGGCCCTCTCCCAGGCACTTAAGGCAACGGGAGTGAGGGTCACTAATCGGCATGGGCTTGCCGCAAACTTTACAGGTCTTGAACCCTGACGCCCCAGGCATAACCAGGCGTCAGAGATCTAACAACTACTTCACTACTATCTAACACTAAAGAACTCGAACAATAAGAACAATTAACCTAAATACCTAACTACTAGAGAACAAGATACCGCTCTGTGACAGAGGAGTAAGCTGTTCCAGCTACCGCCAAGGACGGAAAGAAGGAACTGAGCGGGGGGAGGGTCGGCAGGGGCATATATGCATGGCCATATCGGCGCCACTCCAGGGGTCGCCCCTGCCGACCCTACGGGTACCGCTGGGGAAAAGCTTTCCGGACCGGGCATGCGCGGAACGCACACACACATCTGGGAATGGACATGAGCAAGCACTCGAAGAAGAATGTTTGCTTCTCTGACCAGCCCGGTCATCAGGCAGATGACAGAGGTCTATTTACACATTAGGTAAACAAAGCTATTAGGTTAGCAAATTAGGGAGGAGAAAAGTTGGCATCTACACTCAGCGGGAGAGAGAAGCCTGGTCTTGATTTTACTTTTCAAAAAATATATTGACCTATAAAGACAGAGCTTATGACACAATGCTGATTAATAATGTGAACTGTATATACTAGCTCTAAATAAGGGATTATGAATACTCAAAAATATGATGCTTTACAGTCTTTTACCCAAAAGGAGAAACTGGTCTCTCAGAGACAGGCCCGAATGTCACATTATCTGTCTCCAAAGAAATTAAGCAAGGTGTGACCAAAAACAGTTTGTAGCCCAATTTACATAGAAATGAGCAGGGGTATGGGAAGACCACAAGGAAAGAAGAGCATGAAGTTATCCTCCCTCTTGAAGCAAGGTCAATGAACTGTGAGAGACATGCTTTTCAAAGGTTTACTAAACTATAAAGGGAGAGACAAATAACCCCCAAGTCATTCATCACTAAACTGATATAAGGCAACAGAGCTCTTCCAAGCTGAGTAAGTTGGGTCATTCAGTGAGAATGGAAGGAGTTTTAAATCTCTGGAAATGAAATATAGATAAGAAACCTATAAAGATATTTCATCTAGTAAGACAAGGGATGCCAGCATCTTGTATTTCTGTGGAAGATCCTAACTGAGGGAAAGCCAGGGGTGGGAAGAAAGAAGATTGGTGAGAGAGAGAGAAACCATCTTGAACAAAGTCTGTACCTGGCTGCATTTTCACTTTTACTTGCTTGTAACCTTCTCTACTTCTATTTCTTGGCAGCACTTAATCTATGTCCTAGTGTTAATACATTAGTTTTATTTTTACTATGTAGTGCAGTGTTTACAAGGAAGGGTTTTTCCAACTCATTGTACGCTAGAATGTGCTTTTCTCTCTTAAAAGGAATAAGCAAACTATTATTTCTCTGAGCTGTCCAGGAGAGGGCTGCACACTGCAAAGCACAGGGATAATGTTAGCAGGGACCCCCCCAACACACTCCCAGTCCCAAATGGTCCCCAAACCAACTCTGGTAAGACATGAGCTTGTTTCTGATAATTGCTGGCAGGCTGTTGGATTCAAAGAGGGGTGTACAGTATATAGAACTAAGTGCATGCTGGCTGTGTCCCCCCTACAGGCAGGGAGCAGAAGCATTTTGGGGCACTTGTGGTTATAATACAAATAGTGACACATTCTCTCACTGGTCTGAACTGCACCTAGAACATGACAATCACACAGTTCGAGCTTACTCAGCCTTCCCCAACCACAAGCACTCCTCTGCGGTCTTTAGGAAAAAAGTTAAAGAGACCATACTTTATTCCTTTTTCACAAGGTCATTTGATCAGCTAACCTTCTTCGAACATGGCTCTTTTAATGGGTATCACATCTTTAACACAGCTCTTCTGGATTAGATAAATATCTGTGTACAGCAAAAAGCATGGCCGCAGCTAATTAGTTTTCTAGCTTTCAATGAAACTTTAACCTGTACTGTGTGTCACATGTAATTGAAGTGCCTGTAAACACACACAAATACGATTGTTATCACTATCAAGCTGATTCAAAGTGCATCAATATCCTATTATTGCTCCAATTAAAAATGATTCTATAAATAATGTATGGTGAAAGCAGAATAATGTATCTGAGGAAAAGATGAGAATATTTAATGAACTGAAGAAAAACAGCTAAAAAAAATAGCAGGACAACAGCCTTTGGTGGTAAAACTTGAAGGAAAAAAATCATATTTGCCAAAAAAACAATAGATCTGATTTTGATGGGTCACCCGGAGTTTAAAAAACTGCATCTCCAAGACTTTAACATCCAACATGGAATGCTACTTGAAAGGACTTTTGTGATCCCAACTAAAGCTCCAACTGATATTAATGTCCTATTTACATTTCTCATATACAGTAATCTATTCTTTGTTAAAAACAGGTTCAGAAAGTGAACTACTCTACCTCAGAAAATGTACTGCAGCTGAAATCACTGGTAAAATAATGCAAATTATTACACAGTAATCATCAGGTCACAGCATTAGCAGCAGTCTCTCTTCACAAAAAAAAAATTTTTTTTTTGGACTCAGAAAATTTCACTCAACTTCAGTGTACATTATGCATATTTTTATACAATACACTTCATTATGCTCATGCAGACAACAGCTGAAAGTATGTCTTCTCATCACTCACTTGAAAATGTATTATGTGCTTCTCACTTAAGTGACTTAGAAGAAATGTTCTGATATGTGGGCATGAACACACAACCTACTTATCCAAAGGTTTAAAAGAACATAAGAAAACTTCAAAAGCCAGGAGTCCAGAGCCCTACAGGGAAGTGACTCCTATCCCCTGACTGAGGGGGTACCAGAAGCTAGCATAACAAGCAAAAATAACAGTAATTCAGCTAACTGAGATAGGTTGAGCAACTGTAGTTTGAAGTGATGTGATCTGGCTAAAAGCAGTTTGAGATTAACTAAGGAAGAATGTCTTAATTTTGATTCTACATTTGAACCCTTAGTGTCAAAGTTCTCCTTGTTGTTAGCTGACAGCCTTTTCTCATTAATATAATTACATAACTGTGCCTCGTTAGCAGTAACACAGACAGTACAAGTATTTACTCTTCACACACCCATAGAGCAGTTTTCAGTTCTTAAAGTTTTATTTTTCAGTCGAGAAACCCACAATGAATCCAGCTTTTTTCTTTTATTGCACTCTAAAGCTTCTTCTTATTATCAAGAAGCTAATAAACAGTAATAGTTGATATTCCTTTAAAATTTATAGTGTAATTTTCTTAAAATAAAATTTATATAGAAAAGATACCATTTACAACCCAATTCAGTAGTATTTAATCATTATATATTCTCAAACAATATAATGCAGCAGTTTCTTTATAGGATGCACTGAAGGGGAATATCTTCTCTTTAGCAAATATAATATTCCATTGTTAAGGAGCAATTCAAGTCAACTTTGGAGTAACCGTGATATACAGAAACTTCTTACAAGAAGCTCAAAATGCACATATTGTAATGAGGATATATACAACTGTGTCCAGTGCATAGTTTAACAACAGCATGTGAAAAGTCCATTATCTTGAATTGGCACACCATTACCTAAAGGAAAATAATTCACCCAGCAACTGCAGTGCATTTAGAGAATGCCAGTGAGGCACAGAAAAACAACAAGATGTAGTGTCACCAAGTATGTGAGGAATAAATAGCGGGATTTTGCTCTGGAGGTCAGCAGCTTGGAGCAGTAAAGGCTTCGCCCTCGAAGCCATCGTTTGAAAGAAAGGGCTCCTCCTTTCATCTGTAGGAAACAAACAACTTCAAATAAATAACCATCAAAAAAGATGCGAGAGATTTGTGAAGTATTGTAATCCTTCCAACTGGGTCTGCAGAAATGGTTGTCTGCACACATGACATTAAAATAAGGGATTCATGGGGAAAAGAATGGAGCGGTTACAAAATATAAGGGGGAGGGGAAAGAGGCTACTGGATGAGTGCAATATTTCATTATGTGCACACAGAGCAGAGACAAATTTATATAATACATGAAAATACCCAATATACACCCAAAATATACATATATGGTTATATTTTATTTAATTGACGTTTGCATGAAAGTACATCCATAACACTGCATACTGAAAGGTAAAGTCAAACACACTGTTTTATTTTCAATATTTTACTGACATTTTGGACCTATACATATGCATCTCTCCAGGGTATGCCCATCATCATGACCTCTGGGCATTATAAAAAATGTATGTTCAATTAGATGTTCAATTTTTAATAGAGAGAGAGATGCTGACTGATTTCAGGTGTTTGATTTAAAACTATGTTCAGTAAAATCACTACAAATCCCCATACCTGTAATATTTCTCTTCTAGTTCTTTCCTTGAAAAGACTTCCGTCAGATACACATCAGCAATCTTTTACCTGGGAATGTTTACACATACAATGGGCAGATCCCCAGCTAGTAGAATTGAAGCCAAAGGAGCTATGATGATTTGTACCAGCCCAATGTGTTTAGTTGTTCAGTTTTACTCTTTTATTATTCATTTTAGCGCACATGTAGTTTATTGCGCCATTATTTTGGGTTATTTATTTAAAATATGATTTAATTAAAAGAATTTGAAGAGAAAAGACTTTCCCGTTCTCTGAGCCATTTGCAGCTGGAGGCGTACAATGTGAGTACCCATTTTTAGAAATCTTACAACACAGAATTTCTTCAAAGTTACACATTTCCTTACCTTACGTACAACAATATGTTCACTAGGATTGATGATCAAAGCCTCTCTTTCCTCATCAGACTCCATCTGAACAGTGTATTCTCTAGGTACAGACCTGTAACTACTCATTTCAAGTCTAGAGAAAAGAAATTGAAAAGGCAGGGGGAAACATTACTGAGTTATCCACTCTTTAGAAGTACAATTATTAATTATCATCTACTTATGGAAACATTCTTTTGTACAGCTCAGCAAGTGCTTACCGCTTTTGGTTAAGAAAACAAAGGGAAACTATTTGTCATCTTTCTTGGCCTCTATTTTCAATTCTGGATGTTCTACTTATTCCTACAAAACCAAACTTTCTTTTCCTCTCTCTAGCTTATTATTTAGTACTTCTCAAATTAGGATGGTGATTTTATTTATTTGGATGTACTTAATATATGACTACAGCTCTCTAAGTGTAAGTATAAAATCTGTTATATGTGGAATGCTTTGCTAATTCGGGGCAGGGGGGGACTACTGACTCGTGAATTCAGCTAGGAAATTGGTAGACATTTTTTAATTTAGATCAGCACAAAGATCCTGCAATTTGTGGTTGAGGCACATAGGCCAAAGCAGTGTAGAAGTTTTCACTGCTGTCAAACTGGTTCTTTGCCTAATCATGGAAATCCAACATTTTTCACATAACAAGCCTCACTAAAAAAACCCACCAGACACTCAGTATTAACATCAGCCACAGTAGCTCAGAAGGAAAACTCTTAGGGCTGGTCTTCACAAGAGCTGAGAGCCGGCAGGGATCGAATCTATCTTTTGGCAATTGATTTATTGCGTCTCGTCAAAACGCGATAAATCAATCGCCAGCGGCACCCCCGTCAACTCCAGAAGTCCAGCTCGCCAAAAGGCGCAAGCTGGAGTCGACGAGGGAGCGCTGCCGACTGCCGCCGCCGTGGGGACGGATGGTAAGTCGGCTGCAGATACGCAAACTTCAGCTACGTGATTCACGTAGCTGAAGCTGCGTATCTGCAGTTGATCCCGGGCCATAGTGGGGACCAGCCCTTACATTCTTCCAAGAGGAAAAAACATGCAATTGGACGTTTAGGCCCTGATGCTACAATTAGATCCATACAAATGAATCTCTGTGCCCATGTGGAGCTCCCTCACCCCTCACTGATTTCAAAGGCATTCCCTATGAACATAAGGGTTTTCTGCATAGCTCCAATTGTAGTCAGCTCATACGGTCTGAAAAGGAAAAGATATTGTGCAAGTGTCTCCAACCTTTTACATTGTTCTTCAGTGAGTCCTAAGGCCTCTTCTGCAGCTTCTCTCCTACTCCTTTCTTCTGACAGTGTTTCTGTCAGTTGCGACAGGGCCTGTTGCACTGAATCATACTGCTGCTCTGTCTCTGCAAGCCTATGGCAAATGCAAATACTAAATCAATTTAAGCACACCAAAGAAGATTAAATTTCCTGATCATCTTTTTATGTAATTAACTTGCATTTATTACAGAGGTTCAGGCATGCTGACAAGAGACTGCATTTTTCAGTGAATATTTCACCAGTCTTGGCTTACCCAAACTTAATCACAAATTCAAGTTGAGTTTGCTGAATAGTTTCAAGCAAACCAAAACACTGAAAATGTTTCCATAATGTTAAAATATTTTGTTCTGACCAGGCTAAAAATTTCTCTTTCTTTGAAATAAGCAAAGAGGGACTAAAGTCACCAAATGGTGGGGAAGTGGTTCATTGATAAGACAATGAGGAGTGACAAAAAGAGTGGGAATGACCTATAGCACAGTGGCTAGGGCACTCTCCTAAGAAGTGGGAGAGCCAGGTTCATTTCCCTGCTCCAATGATTAATTATTTAGTCAACTTCCACAGGAGAGACTGAGAAAGACTCACACCTGAATATCCCAGTCCAGTGGCTAGGCACTCTCCTGCAATGTGGGTGACCCAAGTGCAAATCCCTTGTCCACATCAAGCAGAGGGGGGAAATCAAACCTGGGTTTCTCTTACATCCCAAGCAAGGTCATTATTATCTCCACTTTACAGATGGGGAACAAGGCACAGAGGTGCCAAGATCACACAGGAGCTCTGTGGCAGAGAAGCAAATTGAATCCCATATCTTAGGTCAACGCCCTAACCACTGGAACATCCTTCCTCTCTGATAAATTCACTTTCTTTCTTAAACATCAATTTTATCTTTCAAAAACAGCCTTGCAGAGAAACAGGAGTGTGAAGCAGTACAGCAGAATTAGCATTGTCATAAACAAGAAAAAAAATCATCGTAAATTGAGGTCTTCAATCCTGACCTTTTTCTGAGTTCATTTAGTTCCATATTGTCTATTTCAACACTTGCAGCTCTCTCTTGCGGCGCTCCTGGGGGAACTTCTGCTCTAGTTTCACCCTAGGAAACATAAAATATTAAAATAATACTTTTAAAAAATAAGAACCGGATGACCATGTTTCCAATTACAAAATCAGTTCTGCCAGTTGCAAAAAATTACCGTATTTTTCATCTTATAGGACGCTCCGGCCTATAAGACGCCCCCTCGATTTTTAATAAAAAATCCGGACAAAAAAAAAAAAAAAAAAAACCAAACAAACAACCGCCTCGCTCTCCCGTCCCCGCCGCGCGGGCGGGCTGCCGAGGTTCCCCCCTCCCCGCCGGACCAAAAAAAAAAAAAAAAAAGCGCCTCGCTCTCCCGTTCCCGCCGCGCGGGCGGGGAGAACCGGGACGCTCCCGGCAGCCCGCCCGCGTGGCGGGGACGGGAGAGCGAGGCGCTTTTTTTTTTTTTTTTTTTTTTTGGTCCGGCGGGGAGGGGGGGAACCGGGGCGCACATTTTTTTTTGGTCCGGCGGGGAGGGGGGAACCTCGGCAGCCCGCCCGCGCGGCGGGGACGGGAGAGCGAGGCGCTTTTTTTTTTTTTTTTTTTTGCCCTATAAGTCATTCGCCCTATAAGACGCACCAACTTTTCCCCCCCCCCGTTTTGGGGAAGAAAAAGTGCGTCTTATAGGGCGAAAAATACGGTAGTTCCACAACTTAGTGGTCTTTGTATTTTGATATTCTGCCATTAATCCTCAAATCCAAATGTACACAGAGAGTCTTTCCTTTGCTGCCAGGAAGATATTTCCTATTCAAGCAACAGGACTCAAAGATTCCATGACTTCCATTTGCACATTCCTTGTTGGGCCTTCAGGGATTTCTGCATGTGAATAAATAAATGGGGTGAGTGAGCAGGCTGAACACTTATACAAAACGGAGAGAGAAAGTCTTAGAACAACCCACAAAGAAAGGACTTCAGTGAGCAGGGGATCAGCAGCACACTGCAGACACACAAAAGGACAAATCTGGTGGGTTTACCCTAAGGGATCCCTACCAATAAACCAGCAAGGTAGTGCAGAATAACTAATTTTAAAAGAAAAAGAGAGATGGTGGTAAGGCACTCTTCAAAGCTTTAAGACAATGCTTGTTAAGGGCAGGAGAACTGAAACGTCCTAAGTGTGAGGCCTACTGGTACAGCTGGCAAAGTGTTCATTGCTCTATAACAGCAACTTCTACCAGGTCTGACAATCTCACTACACTTAGCACACTGCTTTCATAGTTGCTATCTATAAAGAATATCACTCGAGATCTTAAATGAAAGCCAGGCTCACAATGGTTATCAATATCGGTGTGAGATTCACGTACAAATACAAGTAAGAAGTTATACGTGGACATCTACAGACACGCACAACATAAAATATGCTTCTAAACCACACACACAAAATAGGTTTGTAAAAATGTGTGAATCAAGGAAGGGTTGACTAATAGGTTTCTGCCAGACAAAGCATGTATATTCACCTGCCTGCCTCAGTTCACAAGTAAATTAAGCATTGTAAGTCAATACAAAGAAAAACCTATTTGCATACAATATCAACAAGAGGATGTGAAACTAACATGGAGTCAGCACACTAGAGAATGAACCACAGGGGATCATTCTTACTCTGGGGACAAAAGCTTTGGGGACTTTGGGGGATACAAGGAGAAGGAAAAAGGATACCATTTGCTCCTTCACTGAGGAAACAAAAAGAACAGAGCTTTTTTGAATTTATGAAAAGGTTCCTAGCCATGTTGGTTGGAAACACTGGGAGACTGCTTTAGGTGAGAAGAAACTTCTTTAGAGAGATGGCTAACCTGTTAGTTAAGTTTAGTCTCTAGAAAGCATATATTGATTGTTATATATATGTTATTGATTGTTATATATATGTTATTGATTGTTACATATATATATAAAAACAATCAATATATGCTTTCTAGAGACCAAAATTTATATATATATATATATATATATATATACACACACAGATATATATGTATATGTATATGTTTCCATTATTATCCTTACTCACTCTCTCTAAATCTTAACTTTGGATAATAAACCAATGATTGTTTTCATTATAAATATATCTCACTGCGGTGATGTTCACAAGCTGATCCTCAGTTGACAAACAAGCCACTGTGTACACTAGCCTCTTGAGGATAGCAACCTGGTAATTTCTGTGAGTGTCCAGGGGTTAAGGGTTGGATACTGCAGGAAAGGATCTGAGCACTGGAGGTGGGTGTGCCCCTATCAGCACAGGGACAGCAAGGTCTGCGGAAACCTGGAAGTCAGAACTTGTGTTGCCAAAGAATGTTAGTTTCAGGGAGCCGAGCTACAGCCAGCACAGACAAGATCACTTCATGTTAAAGGCTGGTAGTGGGGAGTTGCCTCACAATCGTGGATACCCTTGAGCATCCCATTATATATGTATGCAAAAGATGACAAAGGATACCAACATGTTTATCAAAAAAGAAAGGCTGGCTCTGAAAATGTAGTTCAGTTAGCATAAAACAGAACTGACTTTTCATAATTTCTGTAAGCTTTACACTTAACATCTTACAAAATTTACAAAGTTGGCTATGATAGTGCTCATTCTAAGATCAATCTTAGATGATCTGTGATATGATACAAGTGTAATAGAGACTAAGTGTATGTATGACTCCTTCAACGTTGCTTTTGTCAACATCACCTCCACCACTTTCCCACCTATTTGGCAGCTAGCTTTTTAGAGGATTTGCTGCAGCCTGCTCTTTAACGGAGGAAAAAAATCATAAGACCCATTAGTTTAAACACATATCTATCTATCTATCTATCAGTTTGTAACATGGAAACAATTTACAACTGCAATTGCAATTGTGAACACTAACAAGAGAAATCAGGTTCCAATGACAGTAAAGCTGCATATAGCTACAAAAACAAGAGAGCTATTTTCCTTACCTTGTAACTGATATATGAGCCAGCAAAATACTATATGAGCTGTTTACTTCACATTAAGCACTAGAGGAAAACTAGGAAACATCACAATCCTTTAAAACCAGGAGTTGGATCATGATACTAAAAAGATAGTAGAGAAAAAAAAACTTTACTATGTTCACTTTACCTGAGCAGTATCTTGGAAGGAACTAACTTGCACTGTCTGGTATTCCCTCTCAAGTCTGAAATAACGATTTTGCAGGTCAGTGTAACGCAGTTGATTCTCTCTTAGAGTCTGGGATACTGTCTTCAACTGGGCAGACAATACAGCATTCTCTTCTACTGACTGCATTACCTGAAACAATTCAGCCTTTCAAAACAAGAACTAACAATTCTCTCTCTAAAGAGCTATACTGTAGAGATGAGATTTAGAGTTAAGAAGAGCAATTGTATATAGGCTGAAAAAAATGCATCAACAGACGGTGTGATGGGAAAGGCAGAGGTTGACAATTTTCAAAAGAAAACAAAGGAAAGATTTTAAAGGGATCCTTTTCTAAAGGTCATCTATAAACATGAATGCACAAATATTGCTCACAAAACGGTGCAAGAAAGAAAACTGCACACACAACTGCTTGTGCATACATGTTTGCCTGATTTATAATTGCAAATGGGTTTACCTGCTGATCTGATAGATGCATTTTTAAGGCACTTTGAAAATTTGACACAATATGGCTCAAATACGGTACTAAATGTAGAGGAATTTCAACGTCTCCCATCATAACTACAGACTTTTTGGCTTTGAATGTGATATAGTTTTGGTTCTGCAACTTCTGCACTGGAAACTGCTGGGTCACGTGGCCCTGCCTCAGTCAAAAACCAGCTATATATAGTTCTAAGATATTCTAGCTTTGTAGCTTGCCAGTTCCACTCTGAACCAACTATGTTGAGTGATCTAATGCTGTAGTAATATAAATACACAGTACACAAATTAAATATGCTTTGTTCCCAGATTCAGGTAGATGAAAATATTTCTATATTAACATTAGCTATGCTCCACGTTTACCCAGAGTAGTCACAGCTATTTCCTTCCCTACCTTTGAGTTCATCTGCTGGAAACGCAGCTCCCTCTGGTGCATCTCCTGAAGACAGTGCTGCAGTTCATTCTGAAGCTGGCTCCTCTCAGCTAAAAGTCGTTTCACTTGCTCAGGACTGTTTGTACTTCCGACCAGAGTGGCTGTTGCTAATGGCTTAAACACCACCCAAAAATTCAAGGTTAAATCTACAGAATTTGATAGTGATATATAATGCATTGTTTTAACAACACACTTTTAAATCAGTGATGTCTACAGTCCCATTATTATTTCCCTTTCATAAGCCTGTCCAAAGTTTGCAATGAAAATTTTTTTTATTCACATAAACCAATGGTCCCCAACTGTGGGACCAGCCCAGGCCAGCCCCCACCGAGTGGGCAGGGAGGGAGTGCCATCCAGCCCTGCTCTGCCCCCAGCTCCATTCTGGCCTCACTCCCAGACACAACTCCGGTGCCGGCTTTGTTCCTTGCCCCAGCCGCAGCCTTCAGCCCCGGCTCCTGACCAAAGCACTGGCCCTCACCGTGGCTCTGCTCTCGGCTGTGGCATGGACAGGTTCTATTACAGTGTAAGGAGGGGTGCAACACAAAAAGTTTGGGGAACATGGATATTAAACTAACATCCTACTGGTGTTTCCAATCCACCCACTGCAACACTGAGAACATGAAGAGAAAATGACTCTAAACAAATGAGACTAACTTCACTGATTTTAAGTGTCTAAGTGAAGCAAAATACAGAAAATTAATGAAAGAAAAACAATGAAAAGCATTTTTAAAGTTCTATCAGTTTTTAGTAATACTGATAAAGAAAGGTGGTTAATTTTGCAAGCATGTATTTAAAGCAGATAGTATCCCTTTACAAAAATATACCATCACTCAGGACACTGTATCACAGAAGTTGAGCAGAGTCCATCTCTATTTGGCTTGCTATTCTACAATCCTATCCAACTCCAAAAATGAAGGACAGTGTCCTACCTATCATTTCTAGTACCAGTTTTACATATATAATCATACACTGGGCCTTCTACCACTTCATTCAGGATAATATTCCACACTCCAGAAGCCATTGCCGTTAGAAAGTTTTTCATATTATTCATGATTTGATGATTGGAAATGGTTAGTATACAATAGTATTAATCTTGGTTACTAACTGTTATTGTCATTAGCCAAATTAGAAGATTAACTTAATCCAACTTTTCTTTGGGTCAGAAACATCAAAGATGACATTAGGTTAAAATAACCCTTTTCCTTAGATCGTTATCGTTCATACACAAGATCTAAGGAACAGAAGAATTACCAGGCTGGATGAGATCTGTGATCCATCTAGTTCTGTATTCTGCCAGTAACAGCAGTCACTACCATATACTTCAAAGGAAGGTGCAAGAAACTTTGCATTGGACACATGTGGGATAACCTTCCCCTCACATCTGGTCTCTGCCTAATTTCCAGCAATTAGAGATTGGCTTACACCCTGAAACATGAGGTTTAATATCCCTTCCAACATTTGTTAATATTTATAGCTCTAGATGTTCTTGTAGTCCACATAAATGACCAATCCTTTTTAGAATTTTACTAAGTATTTTGGCCTCAATAGCAGACTGTAGCAATGAGTTTCTCAACTGAACTACATTTTGTATTGAACGGAATTTGCCACCTTTTAATTTCACTGGACGTTCCCTTGTTCTTGGAGCATGAGAAGTGAGAGCAGAAGCCCCTGATTTACTTCTGTATACCATTAATTATTTTATATATTTTTATCATGTTTCCTCCTATTTGTTTCTTTTCTTATGTAAATAATCTCATTCTTTTCTATCTTTCTTTCTACGAGCGAGGCCCCTGATCATTCCTATCACCCTCTTTAGTTCTCCATCATCCTCTATGAGAAGGGGTCAGCAGTACTGCACACGATATTCCAGATGAGGTCATACCACTGATTTATGTAAAGATATGGTAATATTTTCACTATCATTCTCCCCCACCCACTTCCTTATGCATCCTAGCATCTTGTTAGTTTTTCTGTTCTGTAAGATGGAAAACTAGTTTAATACTTCCTCTCCAATGTGCATTACTTTGCATGTATCAGCACCGAACTGCATCTGCCATTGTGTCGCCCATACACCTAATTTGATTTGGTCCCTCTGAAGTTCCTCTCTGGACTGGACTAGTCTAAATAACCTTTGTATCAACTGCAAATTTTGCTACCTTCCTGCTCACACCCTTTTCTAGATTGTTAATAAAGTAACACTGGGCCTCACACAGAACTTTGAACCATCCCACTGTTAATGTTTGGGTAAGATAATAATTTATTACTAACTCTTTGTTTTCTGTTTCTTAGCCATTTTTTGACTCATGACAATACTTTGCTTCTTACAACATGACTATTTATTATTTGTATTATTGTAGCACTTAGGAGCCTAGTCATGGACCAGAACCCCATTGTATTGGGTGCATAAAACACTTAAGTTTTTTCAGTAGACTTTTGTGAGGGACCATGTCAAAGACTTTTTGACAGTCTAATTTTGTCAACTAGTTTTCCTTTATCAACTTCTGAGATAGTCAAAGAACTCTTACATATTAAGAAGATATTATTTTCCTTTGCTTAAACCATGAAACCCAATATATCATGATCTCCACATATTTTACTATTCTATTTTTAATGATTGATTCAACCAGGTACAGATGTTAGGCTTACTGATCTGCAAATCACTGGATCACCCATGGAGCTTTATTTAAATATATAGTATTTGCTATCCTCCAGTGCTCTGATTTCATACTTTGTAATAGTTCTCTTTCCAGAAATGGCTTTCAAGATTAAAAATATTATCTGATCAACTGCTTTTGTTTGTTTGACTTTTTTAAAAATTTGGTTTGGTTTACCTTGATTGGGTAATTGCTACCAATGGACACAGATTCCTTAACGATCATGTCATGCTGTAATTTCTGTAATTCTGAAATCTGCCGGTCCTTGTCTGCAACAGCCATCTGGTACTGATTTCGTAGCGCCTGGGACTCCGTCAGCAGGAGGTTTTTTTCCATTCTGAACACAAAATATTAAATGAGGTGTTAACTATTACATACTGCATAAAAGTTAATGTGACGAATGAAGCTGGCCTCACTGATTTTGAAAAACTCCATATTGTGCACACAATCACAGATCAGTAGCTGAAAATACACATCCATGCTCCATGTTTCAAAGATTTCTGCTGTTAGAAAGCCTAGGGTTCAAGGCATGGAAAAGCACATTGCACATACTTTGCTGACAAGGGTGAGAGACAGTGATGCTGGCAGACCAGGTGCCAGCTCATGCCATGGCCCCAGGTCTCATTGAACACTTACAAATGCACAGCTGGAAACTAGTCTTGCTTACCTTTGTGCTAGCACCATCAAAAGATATGAAATGCTAAGTTGATAAGTAGGTGTTTAGACTTTATAAAATAATTGTAGGATCTCACTTATAACCTCTCTAGCCCATGATGTAGCTATACTGATTGTTTGCACTGTAGACCTCTGTAATTGTATAATGTACTAAACAGGATAAGATTAATTATTTAAGGTAAAATAAAAATCTTGCATACAACACGGCTCACCAAAGGCATATGAAGTACTGTGTAGCATCAAAGGAGAGAAATATCCCCGACAAGAAGAAACTAGATCTTTTATGCTGTCTGGGGCAAAGATTCCTAAGAATAAGCCAAGAGTCCCATGCTGCTTAGCATGGGTTAGCCCTGAAAGACATTTTGAACTGACAAATTACTACAACTTTACCATGTTTTGAATCACAGACAAACTCATGTAAATAAATAGACAGACAGACAGATAGGTCAAATAAATAAATAAATGATTGCGCCTGTAACTAACTCTCATTTCTTTTTATTAGGATAAACTAATAAACCTTTAGTTAGTTTATCATAAGACTGGCTACAAGTATAATCTTTGGTGTGAGATCTAAGGTACCGTTTTACCTGGGGTAAGTGACTGGTCTCTTGGGACTGGACGCAAACTCAATATTTTATGTAAATGACCATTTATCACAAGGCCCAGTTTGCCAGGGTGGCAAGATGGACTGGAGTGACCAAAGGGATTGTTTATGACTCCATTATAAAAGACTACTGAAGTGCTTTGGGCGTTCATGTTTGTTACTAGGTTGGTGAAATCTAATTATAGAACATACGATCAGTCTGGGTCATCTGCCCTGCTTTTTAACAGTCTGCCCTACGGTTGGCACTTTTGGTCATGAGTCTCTGCATACAGCACAACGGATACAATGAGAGCGTCTACTAAACTTTAAATGTAGTGAAATCCTGATGACCTGGATGGCTTTCATGCAGACTCATTTCACTTTACTAAGGAAACAAATTGTATCTCTGGGCAACACTGCTATTCACGACAGTTTCATACTTAAAGACTGAAAGTCATCTGTGAGCTATGTGAGGGAACTGGTGGGCAGGTTACTTTGGAATGCTCTTCATTCACATCCCCCAGTGGTTAAATCTCATTGCTAGAATTAGGTTTGATGGGTTCATGTCTGTTGGCAAGTATTTACTAGTACCAAAGTGGGGTTGGGCCTGAGATTGTCAGCAACAGGAGAACTCCAATCTCAAGAAAAGAATCTATTTCTTGTAAAAACTGAGATCCTTTATTTGAACCGAAATATCATTAAGATGAGATGGCTTCCAATAACTGCTGGGAAACGCACTAGGTCAATGCATACCAGTCTCAGATACACAGATTGCAAATGACTTCTGCTGAAATGAACCATCCCAATCCATTTCCCAAGTCCAATTGTATGGATGAGTCTTAGCTAGAGACCGAAAAAAACCACCTGTCATGTCAGCATGTCCTTTCCCACAGATTTGAACTAGAAATACACCCTGACCGGCATCCTAACAAACATTCAGATCCAGTGGGATGCCAATCATTTTTAAAATTCCCACTAGTTTCCACCGGGTGAAGGCCACTCAGCACCCAAAAGATCAGGGCCAAAGTTTACATATACCCAGGTAGCACCAAAAAGTTTTCCAAAAGTTTGAGATGTGAACAAAATTCAAGTGAACCCCTACTGGGGCATGGATTCATCTCAAATCTGAACTTGGGCTGATTTTCAATATTACTATGATTTGAGCTGAGCAGTTTGCACAACTTACAAACCTTCCAACATCTCAAGCAGTCTTACAAGATCAGCTACTGTTTGTGGGAAATTCATCTTTGCATAGAAATGATTAATAGTTAATCTTCTAGGGAGCAATAGAATACCTACCAAAGGAGTTAACAGAGACCCAAACTAAAAGTTTACATATCAAAGCCACCAAACAAGTCAGAAAATTCAGCTACCAAGTAGGCCCATTAGAGTCTTTTATGTTGAACAAGATTTCACTATATAAACTAAAGAAACAAAGTTAATGAGGAACAAAAGAAAACAGCATGGACATAGAATGTCACACATAATGGAAACCTTTCCATAGCAATTTTTTGGTGAACTGTAAACCTTTTTTGTTTCTTTGTCAGGTAATTGTATAAGGATGTTTCGTTTTGTCTACTGTATCCCACTAAAGGTTATGTTACGTAAGCAATGTATACTTTTTGTTCAATCCAATATTTGTACCTTAATTCAGCTAGTTCATTCTGGTACGATGATATCTGTATCTCAGTTTCCTCTTGGAAGGCTTTCGTCTGATGCAAGGCTCTCTCGAGGTCATCTACCTTGGTCTTTAGTTTCGCTATCTCAACAGATGCAAGGCTAGCGCCTTCTTTAACCTACATGAAAAACAGTATTGGTAAACAAGAATAAAAACTGTACGATAGAAAAATCCTTGCTAGTTCGAAAACTATATTTGTAGAAGCATGGCTTCCTCTCATTCCTCTCGTTTGTACTGGTCCCTGTTGTCTAAGATATCAGTCTGATTCTAATTGTGCTTTCCTTGTTCAACCTGCATTTTTCTTACTATTTTGCTAAATTAGTAAATTAAAACTTCACAAGTCTCCAAAGGAGACAGACTAACTCCTTGCATTTTTCTTTGAGCTTTACATAACACATTTAATCAAAGTTTACCAGTCACTCCCTATCCATCTGAAATATTTCCAAATTGCTCTTAAGATAATTTATCTTATTGATGCTATCAGAGGCAATGGGAAATGAAGCCATGCCGTTTCGCTTCATGAACTACCTTTGACTTGCTGAGCTCCTGCAGCAATCTGTCTCGGTCATCCTGAAGACTAGCCATGGACTTGGAAAAGGCATCGATCTGTTGAACATAGTTCCCACACTCTGAAGAGAGCCTGGTAATCTCAAGGTCTTGGGTGGTTAATGTCTTGCACAAATTTTCTATTTCATTAGCAAACTGACCAGGTGTGATCTTATTTTCAGCATCAATAAGCACTGGGTTCAAAACATCATGTTCTTTGAGTACACTGAAGAGATTTGATTTAAAATAATTCAGGTCAGCTTCAAGTTCATCTGCTCTCTTTTTTTCAGACTTGAGTTCAGATGCATATTTACTCTGAAGAACCTTGAAATCCTCTATTAATCTGTCTCTATCATCTTGCAAAGCAGTCATAGCTTTTCCGAAGGACTCATTTTGGGATCTCAATTTTTTATTCTGAAATTGTGCTTCTAATAGCCTCTTCTCTGACGATGCATCAGCTTCCTTCCAGAGGAAGTTAGCATCATGTTCAAATGCGGTCATACTGCAATTATCTTCTACATCTTTTGTATTTTTGCCTACTACATTCTGGACGTCTTGAAACTCGTCCTGAAGTTTTTCACCGGGTTGTACACTAGCCTTGAAATCTTTATTCTGATTATGTTGCTTGCTCCCCTTAGTTTGGGGTTTCTCTCCAGATTCAGAAACTAGCTTCTCTTTGTTTATTGATGCAATTAGAGACTCTAAGTCTTTAACTTTGGAAGTTAATTTTTGATTTTCATGTTCTACAGATTCTGTACTTTCCTTTTGCAATTTATTAGTCAGCTGCATTTCTTTGATGAGTTTCTGAAGATCATTTTTTTCCTGTTCAAGATTCTTAATGCAATCCAGTTGCTGTTTAAGCAACTCTTTCAACTGGTGATCTTTCAATGACAAAACTTGGTTAAGATCTTCCCTGTACTTTATTAGTTGTGCACTTTGCATTGCATTTTCAGAATGAAGATCATCTATCTGATTCAAAAGTCTTCTTAATTCTTGTTTCAGGGCACTGTTCTCACTAGCACTGTTCACTAATAGACTGTCTTTCTGACTTAAAACATTTTGGTGATGATGCTCCAGATCTTTGTATTTAGAAAACAGATCATCTCTGTCATACTGGAGAGATGACATTGATTTTTTAAAGGCATCAATTTCATTGGCAATCTCAGTCTTATCTTGAATTGCTTTGTCTGCTTTCATCTGGAGATTTTTCAATTCATTTTCCATCCTCTGACAGGCTTCATAAGATTGTTCTCTCTCTTTTTGCAGCAACCTTATCTGCTGTTCATACTCATTAATCTGTTTTCTATGCTGAGTCTGTATCTGAGTTAGATATCCAGAAATCTCCCCACCCTTAGAAGAAATCAGTAGAGAAATTTCTGTATCTTTGTTGTTCAGCATTACCTTCATTTGCTGAGAAATGGCAATCTGTTTTTCCAACTCTGCATGGATCTTTTCCTTTTCAAATAGAAGTTGTTGTAATTCCTGTTCTTTTCTAGCAAAATTACTTTCCAATGCTTTTCTCTCTCTTCCTGCATCACTACTATTCTCTATAAGATGGTTAAGAGAATTATTTTCTTTAAGCAGTGCTTGCAAAACTTCTTCTTTTGACTGAAGAGCAGTCTCCAATTCTTGTTGTCTGTTGATAAGAGTCACATTTTCTTCTTTTATTCTACACAGCTCACTGTAGTGTTGTGTATCTACAGATTTTTGCCACAAGTGCATTTCATTCTTGGATTCTTCTAACATGGAATACTTAATCTTCAATTCCTGTATCTGAGCCACTTTGTCCTTCATTTCCTCTTGTAAGGATATTATTTTCTTACTACTGTCATCCATCTGTTTCTCTTTATTTTGAATAACCTCTTTGAACTGTATTTCCCAGGTTTTCATTTCACCAATTACCCGGTCCCGGTCATTTTGAAGAGAGGACATACATTTTGTAAAAGCTGCTAATCTGGCCAAAGTTGCATTCAAATCAGCTTGAAGTTTCTTGTTTTGAGAGTCCTTAATGTTAATTTCCTCTTGCAACTGATGATGCTCACTAACAGCCCTGTCTTTCTCCGTCTGAAGAATATTATGTTTTTCTTCAAAGTTCAACCATTCTCTTTTGTGAACTGTTTTCAGTTGCTCAAGACCAAGCTCTAATTCTCTCTCAAATTCTCTCCTTTGAATTTGTAGTTGGTCTTCTTTCTTCTTAAGTTCTCTCTTCCCACTTAAATTCTCAGCTGTAAGCCTCTCCAGTTCACTCTTTGACTCATCCAACAAAGCTTTTTGAGAAGAAAGTTTTTCATTCAGATTGTGTATTTCTTCATTTGACTTGGTGAGCTTTTCTATGGTATTATTTAACTCTTTTTCAAATTTTTCACTCTTTGACTGTGATAATTTCACAGATCTTTGCAGGTCCAGAATCAATTCCTGGAATTTAATAGAATCTTTTTGCAAGTGGTTAATTTCTTGCTGCTTTTCCTTTAAGAGTTCTTGCAATTCTTTGGTTTTGTTTTTTGTACCACTATTGTCCCTCTGGGCACATTTCACTTTCTCCTCAAATACTTTTACAAGATGCAACTGTTGTTCCTCTTTTTCCCTAATCACACTGCATTTCTCTGTCTTTAAGTCTTCCAACTGTTGAATCAGCAACCCGTTTTGTAACTGTGCAGATTTCAGCCTGTCAGTCAGCTGATCCACTTTTTGAATATGTTTGAGCAACTCTGTCTCCAGGAATTCTCTCTCACTTTTTACTTTGTAAGAAGTTTCTTGCACATTTTCAAGTTCTTCCTGTAGAAGACACTTGTCATCTTCTAAAATCTTAACTCTCTCATTTAAGCTAACAATTTCTTGTTTAAGACTTCTAGATTCATTTTCTAACTTTGATAGACAGTTTTTCTGGTCCAAAAATTCTTCAGTTTCTTTTACTCTTTCTGAAATCAATTCTCTCTCCTGCTCTAGGGTGCGCATATTTCTCTCTTTTACTGAAATGTCATCATTTAACAAAGCAATCTGCTTTAATAATGATTCTCTTTCATTTAATACATCACTGATTTTAGACTGCATATCAGTCTTGGACACTTCTATTTGAACTTGCAGGTTTTCCAAAGCTAATTTAGTTGCATTCATGTCATTATGAAGGACCTCATTTTCATTCTCAGTTTTCTCTAAAGCCTGCTTTAAGTTTTCAGAAGTGTGTTTTAATTGTTCGTTCTCCTCCATTAGCTGCTTGTTCTGCAGAGCAGCTTCATGAAGACGATGCTGGTGTTCTTCCATCCTTGACGCATGTTCATGTGTCTGCCTTTCTGCTTCACTCTGTAGTTCATCAATTTCCAATTGTTTGGATTCAGCAAATCCTTTCAATTGGTCCTTTATATCTTTGTTTTCATTAATGACTTCTTGAAGCTGTTTCTCAAGCTCATGTTTTTCAGATTCCCCTTCACTGAATCTGTGAATAGCTTCTTGCTTTTCTTTTCTAGTGACATCAATAACCTGCCTCATTTCCGCTATTTTGCTACTGATATTCTCATAGGCTTGCAGAAGTGACTCATATTCCTGCTTTAATTCATTATGTTTAGCTTTCCATCCTGTTAATTCTACTGTCTGAGAATCTTTTAAGGTATTGAGTTGGAAAGAAAAAGCCTCTTTCTCCTGAACTATAGTCTCCATGGTAGATTTAAGACTTTCACATGCAGCAGTTAGGTTTTCATTTTCAGTTAACAGTCTAGCATTTTCAGAAACAAGGGTCTCCTCTTCACACAATGAAGAAATAGTATCTGAGTTTTGCTTTTCTCTGCCAAGTTCAGACAACAAGCATTCAAGGGTATATGCTTTATTGGTCAGTTCTTCTTTTTCTAACATTATTCTGTCAATCTGATCTTTCAAATATTTGTTTTCTTTCAGGGCTTCCTTGCGTGATATTAAGGCTGCTTGGAGCTTTCTTTGGAGACGTTCTCTGGACTTTTCATCTGCAGCATTCTTTTGCTCTTGTGGTTGAAACTCATCCACATTTATATTTTTCTCCACCTGCTCTGGAGTTGTTTTTGTTTGTTTGTGAATTTGATATTTTGTTCCTTCTATTAGCTTAGCTCTCCCAGAATGATCATGTTCCAATGACTGAATACAGCTGTCTCTGTCTTGTAATCTCCCTTGGAGCAAATTAATTTCTGAATGTGACTGTACCGGTTCCTTGTCAGTTGCATTTTCATCTTTAACTTTCTTATATAATACGATAGTACTGCTAACCTCAGAAGCTTCTACAGCCTTCTCACGTAGCATACTTAACTCCATCAACAGTTCTTTGTTTTCTTCACTGAAATGTTTTAATTCCTTTTTCATATTGAGTAATTCTTCATTGGATTTGTCCAAACTGTTCATGAACTCCTCTCTCTCTCTCTCCATGTCTTCAAATGCCATTTTAAAATGTTTGGCTTCTTCCTGGCTTTCCTGCAAACTGAGCTGTAACTGTACACTTTCTTTCAATATTTCCTTTTCCAGATCAAACTTCTCTTTGAAATCCATTAGAGTACAATGCAGTTGCTTAATTTCCTCATTCTTTTCTGCAACTTGTATATTGGCTTGTTGAAGATCAACCTTCAATTTTTCAGATTCTTTCTGGATAGTCTTGTAATCCTCTACACTCTTTTTAATTACAGTTTCCTTCTCGTTATTCAAGTGTTCAATCATACTTTTAAGGTCCATTACCTCAGCCTCATATTTTTCCAACTTTTCTCGCAGTTGACCTATCTCAACAAACAGGCTGTTTTTGTGTTGCTCATAGTGCTGTTCCAGCTGACTCATAGAATTCTTCAAGTCTACAGTCTCTTCTGTTTTCTCACAAAGTTCAACTGATGTCTTTGTCAACTCATCCTTTAACGTTTTTGTTTCTTCACAAAGTTTTACATAGTCATTACTTAGTTTCTCTAACTCATTGTCTTTTATTGTCATTTCAAGCACTGCTTGTTCTGATTCTCCTAACAGATCTTGAACCACATATTTTTGTCCATCTGATTCCCACTTGTTTTGGTCAATAGCTTCTTGTTCTTGAAGTGCTGCTACATGAGACTGCAACTCTTTCTGTAGAGAGTGTATTAGCAACTGATTACAATCAAATTCTTTACACTTTCTTTGATGAACTTCCTGGAGTGCTTTGTGTTTGTTTTTGAGGAGTTCAAGGTCTTTAGTTTGTTCATCAAATTCTGCTAAAAGTTTAGCATAGTCTCTCTTTTCTTTCTGTAATTTCTTAATATTTTCTTTCCAGGTCAAAAGTGATGCTTGAAGTTTCTTTTGAAGAATTTCTTTATCTCCTTCTAATTGACCTGGCTGACTAACTTCATTATTGAAATCCAAAGAACTATTACCAATTTCCCCAGCATAAGATTCTACTAAATTAGTATCTTTCAATAATTCCTCATCTACAATTTCAGCCTTAAGATTTTCAAGAGTTGCAAGAAGATGAGAGCATTCCTCTCCATATTCTCTTTCTTTCTCACTAAGTACAGACTGCATGTGAGCAAGCATAGAGTCCTTTTCCTGCGTTGACTTTAGATTTTGCTCAGATACTTTTTCTTTTTCAGCAATGATATCTTTTAACTTTGAAACTGCGTCCTCAAGCTGCTCCAAACTGGATACTTTGGCAGAAAAACTCTCATTCATGTTATTTATCTCGGAATCTTTCTCGAGCAGTTGTTGCTTTAGAGTTTCAAGATGGGACTCCAGATCTTTATTTTGTGTTTCAACAAGTTTTAACTGATGTGTTAACTCATCAACCCTGTTAAATAATTCCTCTGCTTTTTTATGCTCTTTTTCTATTTCTCCCAGTCCAATGCTTTCAAGTTTTCCAATTTTTTGCATTAGGTCTTTTCTTATTATCAATGCAGCTTGAAGCTTCTTTTTCAGGATCTCTTTTTCCTTAACTAGTTTCTCAAGATTGAACTGCAGCTGCTCTTTTTCACTCATTAAATCTTCAAATGCAGTTTCTTTGTTGCTTAATTTAACTTGATTATGTTGCAGTTCTGTCTTACAATCTTCAAGTTGCTGGGATACTCTATTAATATTTTCTACTGAAGTACTCTGAACAGCTTCCAGGTGTTGTAGTTTAGTGTTTAATATACTTCGCTCTTCAGAAAACTTCATCATTTCATTAGACATGGATTCCATGACCTGAGCAATAAAACAATCTTTTTCTTTCAGCTGCTGATTCAGTGTAGAAATTATATCGTTCTGCTGGTTAGTCTGTGAAGTTAAATTTTCTACACAGAAGTCTTTTTTCTCCATTTCTCCTAAGAGACTCACTATATTTTTATCTTCAATGTTCAACTTCTCGTGACTGATTTTGAGTTCTTTTTCTGATTTAGCTAGCTTCTCCTGAAGCAAATTAACTTCCTTGTTCATTTCTGTTAATAATTTTTCTCTTTCTTCCACAAGGGACTGTTGTTTATACAATGTGTCTTTGACAGTGGCCATTTCTTTTGACAGACATTCAATTTCAGAATGACAGGTATTTTTCACCTTTTCAAGATCATTCTGCAGCAGCTCCTTTTCTTTCTCTATCGACTGCATACTTTTTAACTTATCTTTAATAATATCCATTTCTTTCTCTTTTTCTAGAAGAAGCAGTTGAAATTCCTCTCCTTCCATTTCTTTCCTCAGAATAGTGGATACCATGGCAGAGAATTTCTCCAGATTAGTTTTACTACTACTAACTTGCTGACCAACATCTGAAGTCTCTGCATCCTTTTCTTTGAAGAAATGTCTACTACTAAGTAATGCAGATATACTTTCAGTTAGCTCCTCTTTTATAACATCCAGTTCTTGCTGTAATGACTGGATTTTACCATCCTTTGGCTTCATTTCACTTTCTAAACTGCTCAGCTGCTCTTTAAGAATGGCATTTTGCTGAGTTGCCCTATCAAGTTCTGTTACCCACTTGTTTTCTGACTCAATTAGATTTTGTTCTGACTTTTCAATTTTAAGCTTTAATTGAGAGACTTCTTCACCCTTCACACTAACCTGCATCAGTAACTGCTCTTTTTCATTCTTCATCTTCAGTTTGACAGCATCTATCTGCATTCTCGAGGAATTCTCAGACACTTCTAGTTTTTCATGAATTTCTTGTAGTTCTTCTGTTTTTTGTTGTAACTGATTTTGGTATGTAATAAGTTCTTTGTTTTCTACAATCAATTTATCAATAGTCTCTTGTAAGAGAATTTTCTCCTTCACTAAAGAATCTACCTGCTCCTGCAATCTGTCTATTAAAAGAGCACTGTCACGGCAGTCTTGAGAGGATTTGGAATGTACATTATTCAGCTCAGACTTTAAATGTTCAATATTTTCAGCCTGCTCAGTGCATTGCACAGAGAAAGCCTGTAAAGTTAATTCTTTTTGCTGTGTATCTTGTTTCAAAATATTTATTTGGTCCTGTGCTTTTTGGTGTTCACATTTTACAGAGTCCAGTTCAACTGTCAGAGAATCAATTTTCTTCTGGTTAATAGCAAAACTGTCATCTTTTTCCTGCAAAACACTACTAAGGCTTTTCACGGCTGCAGCACTTTTCTCTTGTTGCTCTCTAAGCATCTCTATCTCATTAGTAAGAGCACAAATATTGCTCTCTGCCAGCTGTATACAGACATCTTTTTCGTTTAACGAATTAAGTAGCCCAGCTATGACTTCCTCCTTCTTACTAAGTGATACATTAAGTATGTTTTTTTGCTCATACTGAGCTGCAAATTTTTCCTGCAGAGATAAGAAAGCATTTTCTTTTTCCTGTGCCAGTTCTTTGGACTTCTGTATTTCTTGTGTCAGTTCATGCATCTGACTCTGAAGATGAGAAACTAACTGTATCTTTTCTTCATCTTCCCTTGCTTTGTCACTTAGCTTTTTGAGGAGGCTTGTTTTTTCCACAAGAGAAGATTCTTTTTCTAGCATGGACTGGCTAATATCAGTTATTACTTTCTTCTGATCGTTTATCTCTTTTTTTAGTTTTAGTGTGGCTTCTTCCAGATCTGTAACCTGGTTCCTTAAGACCTCACATTCTCGCTCTTTGTCATGAAGATTTGTCTTCAATTTATCACTGGCTAATGTGGCATTACTGAGAGCCAGTTCCTTCTCTAGAACAATTGTTTTTAATTGTCCTGTTTCAGAGGTCAAAGTCTCTAACTGTTTTTGCTGCATACATGAAGACTCCTGTACTTCAGAAATGTGTGCTTTCAAATTAACATATTGATCTACCTTTTGCTTTAACGACTCATCTTTCTGTATAACTGACTGATTCAATTCTGCTGTTTTTTCCATCATATTTTTAAGCTGACACTGAAGGTCAGAAATTATCTCCATATTCTCAGACAGTTGAAATCTAAGCAAATCAGACTCCTCAGATTTGTCTTTAAACAACTTTAATTCTTGGGCTTGCTTTTTAAATTCATTTTCTTTTTCTTGTGCTGCCTGTCTAAGCTGACTGGTTTCAGAGCTCAGAGCTTGTACCTGGTTTTGCAAATCTGAAATTATTTTCAAATGCTGCCCTTCTCCTGCCACTATCTTTTCTTTCATTTGCTGAATCAAAGCTTCCGTCTCAGACAGGAGAACTTCTTTTTCTTCAACACCAATTTTTAATTTTTCATTTTCAATGGTTAGGCTATCAATTTGGTGCTTCAAGGCTAAAATATTATCACCTTGTTGAGACTTGTGTGCAGTCATGGCAGTTATTTCATCTGACTTTTTCATTACTGCAGTATTAACTGTTTCAATATCTACTTTCAATTTTTCATTTTCTAGGGTTAATATCTGTGCTTGGTGCTTAACTGATGCCAGTTCCGACTGGTGCTGCATCAACTGAGACTGAAGATCAGCACATTCAGTTGACTTTTTGCTGCATATAACTGAAATCTCTTCCTTTTCATGTTTTAGCACATCCCCCTCTTTCCTTAGTAGTTCCACTTGGTTATGTAACATTGCACTTTTTTCCGTTTTCTCAGCAACCTGCTTATGTAAACTCTCAAGCGCTACATCTTGATTTTTTATAGTAAAATCTCTCTCTTCCACCCACTGAGATAATTTTATATTTGCCTCCTTAAGATTTTGAACTTCATTCTGTAATTTTTCCATATCAACTTTATTTTCCTCTATTTGCTTACGTAAGGAAACATTATGAAGGATTTGTTCTTCTTTAGCTTCCAAATCCACAGTTATATCTTGAATTTGTTTCTGTAATAATAATATTTTTTCCTCACTCTGTCTGAGCTGTTGGACTAGTGTGTTACATTCAGTCAACTTATTATTTAGCATTTCTTCTTTTTCTACTTCTCTGTCTTTAGCATCCTTCAACTGAATGGTGAAGGATTGTATTTGCTCATGTAACTCTTGTGTCAGCTCCCTGCTTTCAGATAGCTGATTGGTTAGCACATTGCATTCTTTTGTTTTCTCTAGTAGCTGCTCTGTGACTGAATTTTCTTTTTGCTCTACAAGTGTTGAAAGTTGCTCAACCTTTTTCATTAACACCTCTTTATCATAATTTAGCTCTGAAAGTGTTTTTTGGTACTCTCTTTCACTGACAGATATCTTATTCTCCATCTCTACTACAACCTTGTTTCTCTTCAACAGCTCACACTCCTTCAAGTCCAATAGTTTGGACAAACTCTCATTTTCACTAACTACTTGTTGCTTTTCTTTTTCCGCAGCATCTATGATATTTCTCAGTTCTTCATTTCCTTTTATTAGCTCTGATAAATCATTTTCCTTCCCCTCAAGAGCTGCTTCCAACTGCTTATTAACTGAAATAATTGTTTGTTTCTCTGCTTCCATCTTACTAACTATTTCTTGTCTTTCAGTTATGTGGTTCCTAAGTTCTTCAAATTGCATCTCTTTGGCTTTCAGGTCTCCAATTAATTTATGTTTAGTCTCTTCACTTTGCTGCTCAACAATGTGAAGTTTTTGCTCCAACAATGTAATCGTCTCTAGTTTCTCTTGTAAAACTTTTTTAACTACTTCTTGATGTTCAGTATGTTCTGCAAGCTGTGTGGATAACATAGCCACTTCTTCATCTTTATTTGCAGCTTCCAAAACTAGCTTGTTGTATAAATCTTTAACTGATTTTAACTCCTTCTCAAAACTCTGTTCTTTGTTCTCCTTCTCTTCAAGCAAATTCTTTAGTTTCTCCTTTATAGAGCTGTTTTCATCAAGCTGGGATTTCAAATATTTAGTTTCTTCTCTGTGTTTTGCCTCAGTTTCTTGTAGTTTTTCAGAAGCTTTATTAATATGTTCTTTCAGCAAAGTAATCTGTGACTCGCACTCCATGAGCTTGTTATGGTATGTAACCTTGTTGGACTTGATTTCAGAACGTAGATCCTTAATTGTTATGCTGTTCTCACTGATTTGCCTTATCAGCTCCTCATTTTCTTTGGTTTTAGCTTCAGTCTGGCTTTTAGATTTCTTCAGTTCCAACCCCATTAAATTACTCTGCTCAGAAAGTACAGAAATCTTCATGCTTGTATCTCTTACATCAGCTGTTTGAACTTCTTTGAGTAAGTGGGTTTCCCTTTCAGCTTTTGTTAATGCTTCTTCCATCTCTCGTATTTCTTCCTCTTTGCACTGGATCTGGCGTTTTAGAATCACAATCTGTTCAGAATACTCAGTCATACTGGAAGAGAGAGCAGACATTTCTTTGTCTTTTTCCACTAATACTTCCCTGAGGTTGTCAATTTCTCTTTCACGTCGCTGGAGGTCTTGAATTAGTTGAGCTCTCTCCTCTAAATGGTTTGTGTTCAATTTGTCAAGTTCTTCATTTGTCTGGTCAAGTTCCTGTTGCATCAATTCTACTACGGCATCTTGTTTCAAGGTCTAAACATCAAGAAAACAATGTTACAAAATATATTATAATTTTCACTTAAAATATTTGAGAGGAAACTGCTTATGAAACCAGTACCCAAAGCTAAATAATTAGTCTCATCTAACAATGCTTGAACAAAAACCTGCATAATGATGTAAGAACAAATAAACTAAGAGTTATTTTATGACGACTTTCATATTCAAAAAAGTTTAAATGGAGAGTACTTTTAAATTCTTATATATCAGGAGTGGGCAAACTTTTTGACCTGAGGGCCACATTTGGGATTGCAAAATTGTATGGAGGACTAGGTTGGGAAGATTGTGCCTCCCCAAACAGCCTGGCCCCGGGCCCCTATCTGACGCCCTCCCACTTCCCGTCCCCCTCAGAATCTCCAACCTCCACTGCTCCTTGTCCCCTGATCTCTCCCCCCCCGAAACCTCCCCACTGTTGTATAAAAGCTAGATGAAATATAAGAATGGACAGTGAATACTGTTTCTCTAGCTCAAAGTGAAAACATCAAAGATAGTGATAACTGAAATGAGCCTGTGTTGTAACTTGCAAGGCCAAACTAAACCAATTGTACCAGCCAACCTAAAACAGAAAGTCTGTTTTCAGAAAGAGATAAAAGAGTGACTTTGTAAAACAATTGTATGTAGAAACTGCTATCCCTGTTATATTTTGCTGTGTGTTTCTGTTATTGTGTTATAGATGGTCCAAACAGATTATTGCGATCTGCTATGCCCTGAAAGTAGATATGTTAAAGAAAGAATATCTGAAAGAGTAGAGATAGTGAAATTTATGTTAAGTTCATCAGTTAGAAAAATTAATGTGAATGTATGTATGGCTTAAATAATAAAGCAAAGAAGTTACCAGAACCAGCCAAGCTACTGTTTCAACATTGCTGGGACGAAAAATGTGCAGTATGAAGATAACCAAATGACCCTGAAGGGTAGGCCTACATCTGCGCAGCCATCGCCAGATGATGAAGCTGAAGTATGAAGAAAGAAGATAGAGAATGTACCCCACAGTCGTCATGAAGGGGTCCATCTGCTGATTGATTATCACTTCAAGTGTTGCAACGGCATGACAAGGCAATTTCCATACACTTGAATGGAGACAGACTCCTATAAAAATCCAACTCAGACAAGTAAGAAACTGAGTCTGGTTCTGTGACCATCTATGCTCTGCGAGATGGATGAGACTCCGCCCCTCCACTCTTATGAGGAAGCTACCTGGCCAGTAGCTTGTCACAAGCAACGTTTAAGCTGGTAACTATAACAACATTGCAGAACTTCATGTGAGAGAGAGAGAGAGAGAGAGAGAGAGAGAGAGAGTGTGTGTGTGTGTGTGTGTGTGTAGTAGAGAGAAATAGTGATGGTCTTGTCTTTTCTGTCTGTACTTACAATAAATGTGGCATTTGCCTTCTCCCCTTTATAAGATCCTGCTGGTCTTTACTTGGTACAACACCACCCCTTACGCAACTCTCCCCTGACTGCCCTGACCCCAATCCACACCCCCGCCCCCAGACAGACCCCCGGGACTCCCTGCCCCTTATCCAACACCCACCTCCCTGTCCCCTGATCATCCTCCCCCCAGTACCTCCAGCTCCATCTGACCACCCCCCGGGACTCCCTGCCCCTTATCCAACACACCTCCCCCTGGAGCCTCCTCACCATGCTGCTCAGAACATCATGGCTGGCAACTGCATGGCCCGGCTGGAGCTAGACATGCCTCCGCCTTACCCCGCAGGAGCTCACAGCCCCAGTCCCCAGAGCGCTGCCCTCACGGATGCATGGCTGCGGGGGCGGGGAGAAAGCAGAGGAGGGGCCAGGGCTAGCCTCCCCTGCCGGGAGCTCAGGGGCCTGGCTGGACGTGCCCGCGGGCTGTAGTTTGCCCACCCCGTTATATATTCTGCTTCACAATTATAATGGATCAAGCCAAACTAAGCACATGTAAAAAAAAATCCCATATCACTTTAATGAGTTACCTTCTCTTTAAATGTGGCAACTTTTTCTGTAAGATCACTGATAGCTATTTTCTGTTCAATGCACTCCACTTCATACACACTGTACTTCTTCAAGACTTCATCCAGCTTAACATAAAAGAAAATTTTCACTGAGATGTATAATAATGCCTATACGTCTGTAAATTACAATCCTGAATTTAAGCTTACATAATTTTGATTTATAAAGAAACTGATATACAGTCTACAGACAGAGACCTTTTAATTGACCAGTGAGAAACAGATCTGTATGGATAAAGCTTAGCAAATGTATAATGAATCACAGCAACATCAGACAATAGTTCAGCACGAGTAAGTAAGTAATACCACATTCAATTGAAAGTGCAGAAGATTCTAAATAGGAAAAATGACAACAGTATTAATAGAATAGTGTTATTAGAATAAGACCAGGAAGCCACGGTAACACCACAACATTTTGTTCATTTACATCTCATCCAAGAGGTGTCAAAGGAATTGGTAACAAGATATTGAGCCCATCACCTCGAGGTCACCAGTTTCAAGCTGGCTGAGGTAATTCGAAGTAGTTACCACCTGTGAAGGGGCACACCCTCACACTGATAGAGAGGGGCCTAAAAAGCTTCGCTCAGCCTGTTCAACACCAACAAGGAGCACCTGCAATGCTGCTTTTGCCGGGGGTGGGTGGCTTAAAAGGGAAAATCTTCCACAGGAAGGGGCAGTGAACAGGGAGAAGGCTGCTCCACCTCAACAACTGAGATAGGCCCACAGAGGGAGAGAGACAGCAACGAGCCTCTCTGCTCCCAAAGCTACAGGACATGGACTCAGAGCAGCATGCACCACGAAGAGGGGGACTCTGTGTTGACTAAGCTCAAAGGGCTGACGCAGGAAGAGTGAGTTCCAGTTCATTTTTGCTTCTTTTCAATTTCCCATGGACTCCCCTATCCCATAAGGGAAGAAAGACGGCAAAGGAGTTTTATTTTCTGTTCATTTGCTTCAAGAACACCTTGGGTGTCTTCCATGGGGGGAGAGAAAGACAGTCCAAGGACCTAAGAGAAGTCTGGAAGGGACTTGAGGGGAACCCTGCCCCTTACACCATCCAACAGATATTCAGTGGCCTTTCTGAAATGAACTGAAAGGTCTCAGTCCAGCTTCTAAGGAGCAGATGCCAAAATCACAACTAGCATCCTTGTCAGCAGACTCGACTAAGAAACCAAAGCTGAACAGGCATGGAGATTGAACTATTGTACTTCCCCCATATGAACGGGGAGCTTCGAAAGAGGTGGAGTGCATTGAGATGGCAAAGATTGCCAGATCACTTTCCAGAATGTATGTATCCATCCAATATATCATTAATAATAGGGTTCAGGTTGCTAGCGTTGTCACTCCTGTACCTTTACATCTCATCCAAGAGGCGTCAAAACAAAATTTATTCACAAGATTACAAACTATTAATCAAAAGGAATGTAAAATGAGATAAGATTAGATGGGTCAGGGATTGACACTTCAAATTGTAAAATACATTTTTTTAAAAAGCCTAGAACGTGCATTGCATTAGGAAACTCTTAGAAAATATAATCCTGTTATATTGTTATTTCTATTAATTCTTTGCACGACTTTTACAAAAAAAATTAGATTCCAAATCAAAAGGCTGCCTGCATTTAAATTCAACTTTGATCCAAAAGTAATTATGTTCAGTGCCTCACCATATGTTCAACTTACCTTCTGTTCAGTTTGCACAAGTTTTTCACCAAGATCCTTGTTCAGAAGATCTTTTTCTTGAAGTAACTTCCTCAAATTTTCAATCTGCTCTAGTTTTTCTGTTGTACTCAAGAGCTTTTGTTCCTTCTCCATGAGTGAAGTTTCAAGGAAGCTTTTTCTATCAGTTAATCTAGCAAGAAAATATTTATTTAGAACTCTAATACTCAATGTTCATTTTATTAATTAGTATTAGAAAACAGCTTATTTTCCAGTCTTAACTTTCTAAAGCCAATGTATAATTTTTGGGGCTGTCAATCAAAAAAAATTGAGCTGTTAAATAGAATACTATTTAAATATTTTTTGATGTTTTCCAAATTTTCAAGTATACTGATTTCAGTTACAACGCAATACAAAATGTATAGTACTCACTTTATATTTCAACTGTAAAAAACAAAAGAAAAAAAAATTTCAATTCACCTAATATAAATACTGTAATGTAATCTCGATCATGAAAGTTGAATATACAAATGTATTAAAAAACTGCATTCAAAAATAAAACAATGTAAAACTTTAGAGCCTACAAGTCCAATTAGTCCTACTTCTTGTTCAGCCAATAGCTCAGGCAAACAAGTCTGTTTACATTTGCAGAAGATAATGCTGTCTGCTTCTTGTTTACATTGTCACCTGAAAGTGAGAACAGACGGTTGCAGGGTACTGTTGTAGCCAGTGTCACAAAATATTTACATGCCAGATGCGCTAAAGATTCATATGTCCCTTCATACTTCAACCACCTGATGACAGGTTCTGCTCGATAACAATCCAAAGCAGTGCAGACCGATATATGTTCATTTTCTTCAGCTTAGTCAGATATTACCAGAAGAAAGTTGATTTTCCTTTTTGGTAGTTTGGGTTCTGAAGTTTCTGCATTAGGGTATTGCTCTTTTAAGACTTGTATGGAGCATGCAATCAGCTCATCCCTCTCAGATTTTGGAAGGCATTTCAAATTCTTAAATCTTGGGTCGAGCACTATAGCTATCTTTAGAAATTCTTCATTGGTAACTTTGATTATTGTCAAATTTACAGTAAAAGTGTTCTTAAAATGATCAACATCCAAGACTGCTATAACATAAAACAGGGCAGAATGTGGGTAAAGCAGAGCAGGAGTTCAGTCACAAATTTAATTAATGCCTTTTTTTTTTTTTTAAACGAGTGTCATCAGCATGGAAGCATGTCCCCTGGAATGGTGGCCACAGCACAGAGGCACATGAATCTTTAGTGCATCTGGCACATAAATATCTTAGTGATATTATTTTAGTGACTGGCTGAACAAGAAGTAGGACTGAGTGGACTTGTAGGCTCTAAAGTTTTATACTGTTTTGTTTTTGAGTGCCGTTATGTAACCAAAAAAACTGACATTTGTAAGTAGCACTTTCATGATACAGAAATTGCACTATAGTACTTGTATGAGGTGAACTGAAAAATACTATTTCTTTTATTATTTTTAGTGCAAATATTTGTAATAAAAAAATAGTAAGTGAGCACTGTACAGTTTGTATTCTCTGTTGTAACTGAAATTGATATATTTGAAAATGTAGAAAAAAATTAATAACTTTTAATTGGCATTCTATTGTTTAACAGTGCGATTAATCGCAGTTAATTTTTTAAATCACGGGGGGGCTTGAGTTAATTGCGTGAGTTAACTGTGATTAATCAACAGTCCTAATAATTTTCTAACTACAATTTAAATTACTATGAATTCACTGTTTGTACACTTACCATAAAAATAATCTGATTTTAGTATTGTAGTGGAAATCAAGACTTATTTTCAATCTTTCTGAAAGTATTATATTCTTTATGTTTCACTGCAAATGTATAATTGCAACTGGTCCTGTACTGAATGTTTTTTAAAAAAACTGTTTTACCCTTTAATCTGTTCATTCAAACTGGAAACAAGCACTTGGTGCTTTTCTGCATCTCGCATTTGTTGGGTACGTAGTTGACTGAGCTGGGCCTGCAAACGTTCATTTTCACTCTGCAACAAAGCAATGGTGAACATGATTGCAGCTTACAAATATCCAGAATGGCAATAAAATAGACATCTTGAAAATCTGCCCCATTGTGTTTCACATTCTACACACTGTAAAGACTATTGTTCTAGCATATTAGTGATTACCAACTCAGATCTGAAATATTACTGGTTCAAACAGTAGATGTTACTCACCTTTTAGAGGTTTCTCCCTTAGAGATTCCATCATAACAAGAAACTCAAGAGACTCTAAGCATTTTACACAAAAAGACAACAAAATACACGTACTTGTACTGTGTGAAAGCAGCTTACTTTTCTGTGCTTGCCTTCATTGCATTGTTACCTTGAGGTACAACTCATGTTTTGCCCCTAACCTGATTCCTGTCCACACCCAAAATCTCTAGATCGAGTAAAGTGGTGCTGTAAGTGGTCAGTTAGGTGACCCATAATGGGGTTGGTTGGTTGAAGTCTGAGTGCTGATGATGCTAATAATAAAATGGGAATTCAGCAGCTGGAGTTACTACTCATCAGCTGCTAATTAATGATTTTGTGGTGCCAGTCAAGTCACTCTAGGTATCTGGAGTGTTGTTTCAGAGTGGCTGCTCTCATTCCATTCTCATTCAAGACTGACTAACTTGAATGGAGTAACTCTAGTGTATTTACTCAAGCTAACTTTTTGCGTGAAGGCAAGTTCTAAAAGGAGAACACCAAAGACAGCTCATTCTTTGAAAATATTTTCCATGTTGATTTGAACATAGCAATGAATTCCAACTGCTTTTTTGCACATTTCTTTTAATCTTTTGTTGTTGCTATGATCAAAGGCAACCAGCAATCTGAATTAAGATTGGAAAATAATCTGTGGAAGGAGGTGAAAAGAAAAATAAAGCAAGCTCCAGTGACACAGTTTATAACACAGTATAACTTTGTTACTCTAGCCAACTTCACTGCACCAGTTCATGAGTAAAACTGCAAAACAAAAACAAAAAACCCAGCAACTACAATCAAAAGCAACACACACAAATCAAAAATCACCAACAAGAATTGGTAAGACAAACAATATGGCAAACCTGTCACCTCTAGGGAAAATATGCTATCACTTTGGAGTGGACAGAACACACCTGTACAGCCCTCAACGGCTGCCCTTCTTCCTCTACACCAAATGTTACCTGTATTGAAAGGCTTTGTTATAAGATTCTCAAATATTAACATAAGGTTGTCTGCCTCTTAATATAAACAGCTTAATTTGGGGGGAGAGGAAGCAGTAATTTAATATATGCATTTTACTAGGTAAAGGAACAATTAGATAAATACCACAACTGTGGAGTTTTAGGGAGAAGTTAGTCATGTTATTTTGAAAGCTTAGAAAACTGTCAAATAAAATAATGTATGGACCAGCAAACTTTTAAAACATCTGTTTGGATTGAAAGTTTTTAATTTATTATTTCATTTGGTGTCTTCTGGATTAATTTTGGGAGGTTTCTAGAAACAGTCACTAATAAGTGAAACAATGATTACTATTATTTTTTTAAAATCACAAGCAGTTACCATAACAACCCAAATACCTTACCATATTAAAACACGTTAATAGAGACATTAGCTGCTAAGAAACTCCCTCTATACTTTGAAGGTGTAATTTATTGTGATTTCAATCTAGTGGAAAAAGGACAGATTTGGGGTGAAATCCTGACATCACGGAAACCACTGCAACTTTTTCCAGTGAATTAAATGGGCCAGGATCTCTCTGTAGGCTGGTAGCTAAACACCAGAAGCATTCTCACACCCAGGTTTTAAACTATATGTAGGGATAACTACACCCTTTTGTGAAGTAGATAACATTGCTGTGTAAGGATTCTAATTTTAATGTATGTGTTTGTTTGTTTGTTTTAAATTTAGTAGATACTACTAAATTTTACCAAGTCAGTGATTCAACAACTGTTACAGATCAACTTTTCTGTACAGGACATAGGTAAGTTACTCAAGGGTCAAAAGTGAATGTTCAAATTATTCTCCATACTATCCTCCTATGTTTTAGATTTCCGTATGTATTCACCTGACACCCTATTTGTCTGCTATCTCCAGCAGTCGCCAACCGGTGGTCCGCGGACCACTGATGGTCCTCAAGAAAATTTCTGTGGTCCGCGGTGCCAGGCTCCCTCACGGCCGCTGCTCCGGGCAGGCAAGAGGCTGCGGGCATCTGTCCCGCCCCGTCCCCGGCGGCCAGCAACCGCCGGCTCGCTCCTGCCTCCTGTCTCGCGCCGGGGGGCTGCGGTGCCTCCCCACTCGAGCCGGGGCTGGGCGCACGGGAGCAGCGGGCAGCCGCACTCGGGCCGGGCAAGCGCTGCTGGAGGTGGCCGCTCGCCAGCTGCTGCAATTTGTGGCGCGGGGAAGTGGGTAAATGGGCTGGGGGGGGGGGGGACAACATATGTCAGCGGACCACCGGTCTTTGTACCTTTTTTAAAAAAATCATGTTAGTGGTCCGCGGGATTCAAAATTGTGACTTTAGTGGTCCGTGAGGTCCGAAAGGTTGGCAACCACTGTGCTAGACCATCTTGGTTTACACGTGTCCTCTGCTTGTGACTCTCATAAATATGGGAGTTGCTCTATCACTTTGCCAGCTTCCATCTATCTAGAAAAACTCTCTGCTCCCCTCACCTACAGGCCCTTCCCTTATTAAATCTGACTTCAATAATTTCATTTTCTCATTAGCCTTTAATTACTCTATGAAGTGTTATGCAATCTCTTTTACTTTATGAGAAAATGTTGTACTGTTGATATTAGAAGTGATAGTAAAGATAAGTAGTTATTAGGGCTTGATTCCTCACCTACACCAGAACAAACCAGAAGTGACTACTGAAATGCAGATGTAGAATAAGTGAAAATACACTTGTGTTACTGACAGAAGAATCAAGTTTTTGACCTCTGAAACAGGCCCTATGTTGTTGGTGACAAAAATGATATTGAATTTCAACAAGTTGCTGTCACTAATAACAAGCTTCTAAACATTTTTTTTTAAACTTAATAATTATTTTCAAAGATATTTTTCAGTTTTTACAAGAAAAGAAATATTTCTCACTGCGTGACTTTTCCTTGCAGTGAGCAAAAGGGTGCAGTTTTACACTTTTCATTACCACACAATACAGTATGAGTACATCATACTGTAATATTATCCCATAAAGTATTTTTGAAGTACAAAAATATACTGTAGAATTTTTAGCTAGTTTTTATTTTTGCTTTACTATAGAGTATTTTCATCCAAATATGAAGAGAACACTAAATGATTCTCCCTACATCATCTTCATCTTCTAAAACAAATAAAAATCTCACCTGAAGGGCTTCCATTCTGCCTTGCAGCTGTAATCGGTCTTCCAAGTCCTGACAACGTTCCTCCAGGAATAGAATTTGTTCCTGTAGTTGATTTCTTTCCAATTCCAACTCTTCAACTACTGTCCGCAAACCTATATAGTTCCAAAGGGAAATATCTACTTTAAGAACAGTTCTAAACATGTTTCATGTACACATAATTGTCAGATAACATAAGTCTAGCAACTACCCACACCATTATTGGTTTAAATTTCAGAGGTGTTGAGCACCTGCATTGAACTGAGCTAGTTGAATAAACTGAAATGAAGAGTGGCTGCTCTAAAAGCTGATTTAACACTTCCACAGACTCTGATTCCAGATGCTTTTTAGTGACTTCCATCAGTTCATTGGTTTGACTTTAACAGTTGCCAGCAAACCATGTACTGCTTAATATTATTTTTGTATTTAATTTAAATTATTTTAAGTGTCAAATTCACATTTAATTTTAAATATGTTTACTTGAAAAAATAAACCTATACTTAATTTAAATAAAAAAATCAGTTAGTGTTAAATGCAAAACTTGTGCTGATAAGAACAAAGTTTATCAGAACAAAGTTTATCAATAAGTTTATGTATCTAGCTCTTTAGGTAACACTATTTAATTCAAGAGTTTTAAATGCTGTTAAATCAACTTTGAATTTCCATTCAAATAGATCAACACACATCACAAGTAAAAAATTAAACAAAATTTTAAAATATAAGAATTTGTATAAATGTAAGGTAAGCTATATAACTGCTTAAATAAATATGTGTAAATATAGTATATCCTCCTGATTAGCAAAAAGAAACACAGAATTTAATGTACAGGCTATATTTAGCAGCAAATCACTATGTTTTAATGAAAACAAGGAGTACTTATGCCCAAATAAATGTGTTAAGTCTCTAAGGTGCCTGAAGTACTCCTCATTGTTTTTGCTGATATAGACTAACAGAGCTACAACTCTGAAACCTGTCACCATGTTTTAATAGTTATCAACTAATGAGATTCAACCTTTCTATAGGAAAATAAAATATAAATGCAAAGCACAATTAAATCAATTATTTAAATCAAGGTTTCCCGCTTGCTCCATTAAATTGATGCTTTAAATCACTGATTTAAATCAATCCATTCTGCAGCCAAACTAAGGCACTGGGCCAAAATCATTTCCAGTCTTATACCAATGAAGTAAAACTGTCAAACTATATTTCCTCCCATTTCCACCACATTTCTTCAGGTCAAGTTTCATTCTAGTTGAGAAGCACCAGGATTTCACATCTGCATATTCCTTATGCTATTCTAGTTCAATAATCTCATCGATAAACACAAAGCAGCCAGTTCTGGTGGCATAGATTATTAGTTTCTTCAGAAAAGTTTTACCTAACAGTGCCATATGAAAAAAATAGATGTTTTTTTAAATGCATCAATAGCTAACAAAACAAAACTCTGGACTGATGGTTAACTACAAACAGGTCAGGATTCAGAATTAAAAAGACAATAACCATGTAATTAAGAGGTATTAGGCAAATAAAGGGGGATCTGCCACTAATACACTCTATCTATATAATATTTTTAAATGAAGAGGGCATATATGGTTCCAAAGCCACCAGCTATAGGATTATGACAAAAAGATATTTCACAGTACAAGTAAATTATCTGCTCAACATTTGTGTGTTGCAATAGTTAATACACACATTTGTACTCCTACAACTTCTGGTCTAAACCAGTATCTGTGGCAAAAACCTGTAGATTTTAAATCGGGGCTATTTACAACTATAAGCATCTGTTCCAAACCCTAAAACACCTTCATTTTCCTACCACATTCCCAGTTCCCTACCCAGCAACTTTGCAAGCTTCTACTCCGTGTTCCAAAGCAAAAATCAGCTGACTTGTGAGAATGTCACACAAAAATGGCTGCAATTTTCTTCAATGGTTAAGATTTTCAATTAAAACTTTATCTGTCACATTAAAAAAAAAAATCCTATATTTTAAAAAATTTCAAAGTCCAAGATACTCTGTGTGTGTAAATGTTTGAAAACTATTGCTTCTAAGCTAAATATTCCATTAATTATGATAGCTGTAAATTTACTTTGATAAGAGATTACTTTTTCACCTAATCTAAATTATTATTTTGAGAAAATTGTGAAAGGGTGAATGTAATATTCCCAATTAATGTTTCCTGGGACTATACATTCACTTTGTAGTAGACCTTTGCAAAACAGAACTAAGAAACGCCAGTAATAATTCTTGATTGTTTATCATAACTAAAGAAACACTTGGAACATATGGACTTGACTGTTAAACTGCCAATAAGATACAACTACAATTTTTCACACACAAAAAAATAGAGAAAGAAATAATGCACATATGTATATATACACACATCAGCATTTAATCTTAAAACTAAAGTGACACAGAAATGGAATACAATTGTTTGGTTGGAAAACGAGAGTCTATAAAGAATAGCCACTTCAACAAGAACAAGACAAATAACTTAAAAATATATATAATCTTACCATACAGGACAATACATTTTGATGGGGACAAGGATGGGGAGAGTCTCAGATGTTAAACCATGACTGTGTTCTAGTTCTGAACCAAAACTAGACAGTTCATCCAGCACGCACATGCTTCAAAATGAAATGGAAAAAAATGCAAGCCAAAAAAAAATTCAACAAAGATTAGAATACACCACAAAATGGGTTGTTAGTTAAATTTGAAAAACAAAAATAAACACAAAATACAGACGCTGTGCATGCTTTAATAAACGGTCTAGCGGTTATCACACCTGCATTAGGAGAAGTGTACTCTGGCCACCAACCTCCCATATTCTCTCCTTCGGCTGAATCAGTGCTATCCAAGGTGACATTCAGCTCTTGAAAGCATTGTTTTCTATCAAAGCTGTATTCCTCCTACACATAGGACAGGAGAGCAGAGATCAATAAAAATAAGACGACGTACTGAAGATACACACACAGTTGTCAAAAGGGACTGTTGCAATTAAAATGATATGACTGACTTCTGTATTCAGGCAGAACTTTGCTAATGAATCTAAGTTTGAGATATCAGAGGTAATTAAATATAGAATTTTTTTTCCTGTAAGATGTAAGCATGATATTGATGTCTCCTAACCCTACATACACATTAACAGATAAAGATCACAAGCATCTAAAAGAAACAACATCAATGATTACCTCAAAGGATATCAGAATTATTTGATGCTCTTTAGAGATCATCCCATGCCATCCCACTGACAAGTAAAAGTTGTTCTTAAGCTGAAAACAGCCCTGATTCACTAAGCTATTAAAACACTGGCTTAATTTGCAGCATGTGTGTTGTTCCATGGGAAATTTCTTAATGTCTTTAGAATAAAACGCATGTAAATTTCATAACCGAAAGAGAAACCTATGATGCTACTAGAATTTACCTGTCTCCTTTATGGCTATGTACACCATTGTTTTGTTTACCTCTGTAAACCCTTCTTTGCCTCCTATCCTTCAGTTATACCTGTGTAACTGTATCCATCTTTCAGCTGTAAAGCACCATGCATATTTATGGTGCCATATAAATAAGAGAATTACTAATGTCCCTGATTAACATATAGATAAAATGTATTTCTTATTTCTACCAGCCTACCTGATGTTTCCCGCTGGCCTGGTTGCTCTTCCTTCTTGCCTGCTGCAGCCTGCCAGTTCTTTGAACTGCAGTCAGTTCCTCCTCCAGCTCCTGCTGCCCTGAGACTATGGCTGGATCAGAGCAGCCAGGAAAGAACCAGTCATCCTCAATCAGTTTTGTGCCACAGGAAAGCAATTACACTTACACATTACACACACACTAGATACAAAGAGATCAGTGACAGACTCAAGTCCCTATGAATGACTGACAGGAATAAGATTATCAGCGCAATCCATAGCATTCACCTTGTGATTTCCCCCAACAATGCTACACAGAATGTACGAATTATTTTCATATAATTCTTTCAGAAGTCTATTGAAGTATGATTTTACTTCTTCAGCAGCATTTTAGAAAGACTGACTATGAAAGAGGGGTTTATATTTTGACACTACAACAAAAATGCAGTCAATTAAATTGCCAAATTACGACTCAGTTCAATCTGCCAGGTTAAAATACAACTAATTTGTACGATAAAGACATCAGCTGAAATTGCTGTATTTTTGTACAGCTGAACAATCACATGCATTTTTATGGAAATGAAATGATTCTTATTTTTATCTTTAATTTTAGTGTGAGCTACAATGCCAGATAATTTGAGGAAGTCACAAGCATGTATTACACTGCAAACTGGCATCAAACCATCTTATCAGACATTAATAATATGATTCTTGGTAAAACAAATATAGAATCACTTGTAAATAAAACACCCTGAATAAATTTAGAATATGAAAGTTTAAATATGCATCCTGTCAAGTGTTAGAAATGATTTTTCCATTTTAAGTACATTCCCATCTGTTTTGTGATATGACAAAACGTGTGATAGGTTGGGAAATAGATGTTTCATGCAAAGCAGACAAAACAGCATGAAGAAATAAAGATAAAGGTGGCTCCATACTTTAATCACCGCAGAGGCCATATCTATTCTCAAATTCAACACTCAACAAATAAATCCAGTTCAAAGTCAACTCTTTCCACAGTCCATTATGTTCATAGAAAAACTTACATTCATGTATTAATGAAGTAAGAAATGGATCAAATTCATTCCCGGTGTAACACTAGGCCAGACAGATTCCCACTGGAATATCCCTGATTTAACCCAAATTATAGTACCCAATACCCATAAAATTTATTTTGGTCTCATTATCGTTGCATGTCATTAGGAATTATTTTTGCTTCCCTCCCACCCCCACCCCTCCCCCATGACAGAATTAATGGAAAACTAAAGGAAATAAAAAATCCAATTATTGCAACTCTACAATACTAGGTAGAATTAAATTCCTTTTTTAAAAAAACGTGTTTTGTATGGGACACCACTGAAAAAAAATTCACATATTTTTACAATATTTCTTTATCTAAGTTAATAACACCACTTTAAACTAATAAAGAGGCCTAGTTTAGTGTGGGAGCTTGTTTTTTTTAATGTTTTGCCATTTATTTTGTTGTTTACTTGTTGCATTTTCCTTAATTTAGACAGCAACTATAAACCAGTCATTTTCACTTTTGCTTTTAATCGTGTTTTAGTTTTATGCATTATAATAATTCAGGTTGAGCTGCAAACACTGCTTGGGAATCTTCATTTGATTTTATTTAAACATGGTTTCCACTAGAATTAAAATAAATAAAAATAAATATGCAGACTTTTTTTAGGTTTCGTAAAAGTGAAAAATTCTCATACCCATACTCACATTGAGTTGTACGTTTCTTTACAAATAGTCCCACTGATGTCAATGGAAGCATTTGTGAAGCAAGACGCTATTCAAAGTGAGTATCAGAATTTGGTCTTTACTTTTCTTAAAAAAACAAAAACAAAACTTGTTTTACATAAACTTGACAGTGTCCTAATAATTTGGCAATGCAAAGAAGGAATAAAAAAAATAATAATTAGGGCTGTCAATCGCAGTTAACTCACAAGATTAACAAAAAAAATTGTTATTAAAATATTAATTGCAATTAATCACAGTTTTAATCCACTGTTAAACAATACAATCCCAATAGAAATTTATTAATTTTTGGATTTTTTTTACATTTTCAAATATATTGACGTCAGTTACAACACAGAATACAAAGTGTACAGTGCTCACTTCATATTTTTATTACAAATATTTGCACTCTATAAATGATAAACAAAAGAAAAACTATTTTTAATTAACCTCATTCAAGTACAGTAGTGCAATTTCTTTATCCTGAAAGCTCAACTTACAAATGTAGATTTTGTGGTTACATAACTGCTCTTAAAAACAAAACAGTGCAAAACTTTAGAGCCTATAAATTCACTCACAGTCCTACTTCTTGTTTAGCCAATCTCTAAGATAAACAAGTTTGTTTACATTTACAGGAGATAATGCTGCCCACTTGTTATTTACAATGTCACCAGAAACTGAGAACAACATTTGTATGGCACTTTTGTAGTCAGTATTGCAAAGTATTTATGTGCCAGATATGCTAAACATTCATATGCCCCTTCATACTTCAGCCACCATTCCAGAGGACATGCTTCCATGCGGATAATGCTCATTAAAAAAAGAATGCCTTAATTAAATTTATGACTGAACTCCTGGGGGGGGGGAGTGGGGGAACTGTAGGTCTCCTGCTCTATTTTACCCACATTCTGTCATATATTTCATGTTATAGCAGTCTCGGATGATGACTCAGCACGCATTCGTTTTAAGAACACTTTCACAACAGAATTGACTAAACGCAAAAAATGTACCAATGTGAGATTTCTAAAAATAGCTACAGCACTCGACCCAAGGTTTAAGAATCTGAAGTGCCTTCTAAAATCTGAGAGGGATGAGGTGTAGAGCATGTTTTCAAAAGTCTTAAAAGAGCAACATTCAGATGTGGAAACTACAGAACCCAAACCAACAAAAAAGAAAATCAACCTTCTACTGGTGGCATAAGACTTAGATCAGTATGAAAATGAACATGCGTTGGTCCACACTGCTTTGGACTGTTATCAAGCAGAACCCATAATCAGCATGGATGCATGTCCTCTGGAATGGTGCTTAAAGCATGAATGGACATGCGAATATTTAGCACATCTGGCACATAAATATCATGCAACACCAACTACAACAGTGCCGTGGGAACACCTGTTCTCACTTTTAGGTGACCTTGTAAATTAGAAACGGGAAGCAATATCTCCTGAAAGTGTAAACACACTTGTTTGTCTGAGCAACTAACTGAACAAGAAGTAGGACTAAGTGGATTTGTGGGCTCTAAACTTTACATTGTCTTATTTTTGAATGCAGATTTTTTTGTACATAATTCTACATTTGTAATTCTACTTTCATGATAAAGAGACTGCACTACAGTACTTGCAATGGGGGAACTGAAAATTACTATTTCTTTTGTTTTTTTACAGTGAAAATATTTGTAATAAAAATAAATATAAAGTAAGCACTGTACATTTTGTAGTCTATGTTGTAATTAAAATCAATATCATTATATTTGAAAATGTAGAAAACATCCACAAATATTTAAATAAACGGTATTCAATTATTGTTCAACAGCATGATTACCTGTGATTACTTTTTTAATTGCGTGACAACCCTAAAAATAATATAAAGTCTGCATTGTACACTTTCTTTTCTGTGTTGTAATTGAAATCAATACATTTTAAAATGTAGAAAATCATCCAAATATATGTAATACATTCCAAGTTGGTATACTATTGTTTAACTCTGCTATTAGAATTGTGATCAATCACGATTTTTTTTTAGTTAACCGCCTAAGTTAACTGCAATTAATGGACAGCCCTACTTATCACTTAAAAAAAATAATATCAATAGCAAATTTACTAATGACTTCCCCCATTACAAAGCACCAGAAATTGGAGGATCTTACAGCTATCAGGTAAGTTGTATAATTTTATTACAGAATTTCTGGTTAATTTAACAAGTATTTTAACAACTGTTATTAATACAGTTTTCTAAAGTCAGGTCATGCCATAACTTGGAAAATCTGATCTGCAATTATTTCTGATAGAAAAACTGATCATTTCAGCCCCATGATTTGATCTTGCAAAGATTTATACACAATGTTCCTCGTACTGACACAGTGCCATTAACAGAACTATGAATAATATCAGTATAGTTACTTGCATAAGTGTTCAGCCTGCATCAGTATCCTACTACTAAGTATCATGATCTCAAATCTGCAACTGGATCCAACAGCATGGAGCGCTATACTCATGCGGCTGAGTACCTAATACAGGGTTTCATGCTAGTACAAGAGAGGGGCCTAAAATGGCAACCTCCAGTGAAAGCCACCATAGTCCCATTCTCTGGAGTTACCAATGCAGTGACAACGATCTCTGCAAATGGCTTTGAATGATACTATTCAAATGTATAGTCACATTTAGTAAACGTTTATTCCAAGTTTTGTCCTTTGGTGGAGGGAATATTCAAGGTGGTGGGTGTTTTTTTTGGTTTTTACATAAAACCAAAAAAAAAACCCAAAAAACCCAACTCTCCCCGCCAAAAAAGACCAACCCCTCCCCCCAAATCCCTATTCCCATTAGAATTTTTTTATGTAAACTCTAAAAAAAAAAATAGCTGTTCTTAGCTATTTATTTATGAAACTTTATCACCGCAAGTTGTGCAGTTTTCCTTTAAACTAGGTTACAAGGTAAATATGGAGTCAGCTATTAGTATAAAGGAGAATGAAGAAAGATGATTCTGTTAATATAAACAAAGAAATAGGCATTGCAAGAGGAAAACAAGTTTAAAAAACAGCATTTGTTACATGTATTATTAAAAACCACATACCACCAACAGCAGCTGTTATAAGGTACTGTTGGTGATTTCCTCCAAAGAAAGGTCTACAGAGGAAAACAGCAACAGTACATTACAGGTTGTCACGGCTCAAACCTGCATGCACAAAACTGATGGGAAACTATGTTCTCAGTGGCTGACCAAATCGCAGTGTAGGGTAGGAGTGGAGGGGGAAGGGACGTTGAGTGCTCATCAGGTGTAACGGCAGGAAAAAAGAAACAGAAAGGTCATGCATATCCCAAAGGGGAAAAACTGCAAAATTAAACACTGACTGGACACGGATGAGGTTTTACAACTGTTAATATTATTGCATAAGGACCTGGTGACAACACTCATAAGTAGTACTTAAAATTAAGAGGTTTTATTCTCTTCTCAATGCCTAAAGAGTTATGTGTACAACTCTTGACGAGACACGATAAATTGATCGCCAATAAATTGATCCAGTGGGTAATGAAGACATACCCTTACGGAATGAACTTTGAAATCCATCAGCTTAGTCTCAAAAACGTTCAAGTTACAGATTAACAAAAGGCTATGCAAATTAATTAACTGAATTTATTTATAGATGATGCACATTAACCTTTGTGCCTTCAATCCACATTCCGATACCAAAGGGGAAAGAGGTGACGGTAAACTGCCATGGGGGGAGGAGGGGAATAAATAAAAATTAGTCTGAAATCTAATACTTAGACTTTTCACAAGTTTGATTTTTCAAATAGAAAAGACTTTTTTTTAAATGTTTACCATTATTGGTGACCATAAAATCTCAGATCACTTGTAATGGCGGTTTTGATATAATATTTAACATTTTAAATTAGCAATCTATTGCCAGTTCTCTCCATTTGTCTGGTCAGTATCAAAGCATGTTTGTTAGTACATCTAAAAATATTTTTAAAATCTTGCTAGTTACTGACATTTACAGAGAAGCTCCACATTTCATGTATATTTTGCCAAAGCACAACTTTCTATCCCATCACCAAATTTTAATCAATTCTACAACTCCTCATATCTTCTCCTCTAATTCTAGCCAAGCAGCTGCCATTTTCATCATTGATAACTCAAATGCAGACATTAAGCTTCTGAAACAAATCCAATAAATGACCCCAAAGATAAGCAGCTCAGATTGCAAACACTAACAGAATAAAACATCCACCAATAAACATGATTCAAAGTGATGAATGTATGAAACAGATAGTCAAGGAAACAATCCAACATACAAACTGAATTACAGTAACCAGTAAATTCTGCTAACTTCACTAGCTGCATAAATCTGACTTGACTACAGAAGTGAGACATGGAGGAAAGATGTCAATTTTGTCTGAACTGCATGAACACAGCAGATCTGTAATACAATCTAGCGGGCATAACAATCTAGTTTCATCTTAAATACTTCAATTCACCTTCTCTCTCTTCTTCAATCTGTGCCATTCTCAGGGCTATGGCAGATTTCTCCTCTCTGACTTGGTCATGCACCTCCTCTGATTCTGGAACAATCTCCTGCCACTCCAAGAGCTGACTCTGAAACTCATCCACACTGCCCGACTCACTGGCCTACAAGAGAAGTTGGACATGAAAATAACATTTAACAAAATAAACGTAACAGATGGTAAACTATTCAGGCACCTCTGTGCTTCACTGACGGCTTTATTTAACAAATACAACTAAGACCAACAAATAAAGTAGAAAATTTTCTTTAACATTAAAGACCATGTTAACATAAGACCTTGCAAGTTTAACTTAAAAAAAAAAAAAAAAAAAAAAAAAGGCAAAGCTGCTAGTCAGTGGTGGTCAACTTTTTGTTTTGTTTTTTTACTAAAAAGCTTTTTCAACAAAAATGGTTTATTAACAAGAACAAACATTTCCATTGAAAATCTTCATTGTGGTAAAAATTGCTCACTTTTTGAAATTAAACATATTTTTTTTCCAACAGGAAAAATACACTCACCTCTTTTTTTCCCTTCAAATCACACAAAGTAAAAAAGTGAAGGTTTTTTGTTCCCCCACCAAAATAAAGTTTATAGAGAAATTTTTTTTAAATAGTTTCAAAATTTTGCCATTAAAATTTTAGAACAAAAAAATTGATTTCCTTTGCATTTTTTGAAAAATACAGTTATGTTTTCCAGCCTGCTCTGCAGTTATATAGATACCAGGATTAACAAACAAGATCCATCATTCTCAGGGGCTATTTAGCAGATATGTCTAAAGTTCCCCCTCCCTCTCACTTTTATGTCTGGATCTATACATTTGTGATGGAAAGAAGATTTATTAGTTGATAATATCAATTTGGTTTTTACGTTAAATATCACTGTTCTGACATCTCAAGTTATCTGTAACTAGATGAACACTAAACTGTTGAAAATTACATAGATTTTCTACACATGCAGGAACTCAATAGCACTTTCAAAACAATTTAAAACCTAGAGGCTTTTTAGCTGAATGAATCACAACTGGTGTCTCAATTCTGTACGCCAGTGAATTTAATTTTAACTCAAATTCAAGTTTCCAGTAATACTGTTATAAAGGCTACAGATAGCACTGTTAAGCTAATCAACAATTCACATGAATCAACTCTGAATAGAAAACCTGTGAAGCTGCCCTCTTTGTAACTTGTTCGAGATCAGCCTGCAATTTTCTTTGCTGCTCTTCGTAGACTTCCAACTTGGACCGCAGTTCTTCTGCAAAAACAAATGAATTGGCTTCGTTATTTGATGCCAAAATAACGTGGCAAACCAGCAAATATCTAAAGGAAGAGTGAAAGCCCAAACTGAGATCATAGAATAATTTGGCTTAGAAGGTATCAATGATGGGCTTTGCAGTCTATCTCCCTACAAAATTAACTCAGATAATTATTAATTTCAGTCAATGTTTTAAATCTACATCAGTGACATTCAAAACTACAAAGCGAAGTACTATTATCCCCATTTTATAGATGGGGAACTGAAACACAGAGATATAAAGTGAATTGTCCAATGTCAAACTGTAGCAGAGCTGGAATCTAAACTCAGATCTCCTAAATCCATGTGCAGTGCCTTGTCTGCTACATCACAGAAAACCACAGCACAGTTTGCTTCAATGATACTTTCTGCTCAGAGAGGCCAACTGCAAACACATATGCATCTCAAGGACTCAGGTGGTACTGAAGGGGGAAGCTTAGAGAGTAAGTACAGTAGACTCTCAATTATCCAGGATTGGATTAACCATTATGTGGATTAACCAGGGTGTAAAAAAAAAAAAATATGTGTAACTCGCAGGGGCATCTCTGGCTTTGTTGCCGCCCCAAGCGCACACACAAAAAAACCCCCAGGGCAGCCAGTGAACCAACCACCGCCCCCCCCCCCCCCCCCCCGAATATTTCCTATAGCTGGTGATTATCCAGGATTTTATTAACCAGGATTAATTTTTTCCCTATCATCCTGGATAATCGAGAGCCTACTGTATCTGAAATACATGTAGCTGTATCCCTTGCTGCTATTCTGAATTTCATGAAGAAAATGTAACTTTATAATTTCTGTGGAATAAAGCAGAATAAATAAACTGTTATTATGCAGCGTATTTCAATTTTAAAGCTGCCAAGTTGTCTTCCTTTGAAACTTCATCATAATGAAGACAAGAAAACCTCTTTGTCTTTATTTTATTACAAGTCCAAGATGATAGAGTAAAACAAAAAAAACCAGCACAATCGCTTAATTAATTATTTACCATTTTGAGTTCTGAGTTCAGAAAATGCTTTCAGTTTTAACTGTAGTTCTTTCTTTTCAATTTCTAATTCTGAGATACAGTTGTTTAGGGCAGATACATCATTATTCTTTGATAACTAGAAAAAGAAACATTATTAATTTCCTTCAAATGTACTGAAATGCCAAAATCAAGATTAAAAAACAAAGCTAATACAATAATTTCTTTAGCTTTTTTATAAAATTTTGAGTAACAATACCTCTAAAATAGTCAAGTGCAATAGGTTACTCTAAACTGGCAGACCTTTTCCTTTGAAGTTACAAACTATTACACCACTTATTAGACTTCTCTTGTATAAACTTTCTGAATTTAGGAAAATCAATCCTTTTCTATTCATATATCAGATATTTTCTAGAACCCCATTTAGTGGAACTTTTACACTACATTTTAGCTTTTTAATCAAATCTACAATCACAACCCATTGTAAAATAGGTAAATTAAAAATGTTACAGGTACACTTTTCAGTTCATCCTCCAGCTGTTTGATTTTTGATTTGGACCAAGCCTTCATTTTAAGGAATTTAGCTTCAGATTTGGTGGCCTCTTCTGTTTTCAACTTCACTTGAGCTAGCAAACAAACACAACAATCATTATTTAGATTTCTAGTAAAATGATCAATGTCATTACAAAACATATTTCAAGATCTGGCATGTTCTATTTACTCGGCTACACTTACAAAAATGTCTATGCTATAGTTATATCTAGAAGGGAAAAGAGACTGCTTAAAAAATGCTAGGTCAAACTGAGATGTAATGTATCTAGTTTATTTCTAGGGTCCTCTTCTCCATAGCATCTAAGCATCTCCCAATAATTAAGAAGTATCCATAACTCCTCCTCCACTAAAGTCAGTGAAGCCGTACCCAGTTTATACTAGGTCTGAATTTGGCACACAATATACAGTGGAGTGACAAGGAAGATTTTCAAATATAAAAGCTATGCTTTGATGCAATACCTTCTAACTGTTCCATCTTTTGTTTAGTTACAGTATCTACATCTATAGCATGCTCTGAGTTATTCTGTCCATTATTTCTTAATTCTGCCACTTGTTTCTGAAGCTGCAACAGGGCTTGGTCTTTCTCCTGCAGCTCAGTTTCATGTTTCTCTTGGATATCATGTACTTCAGCATTATGTTTCTCCTGGACCTTTGTCATTTCAAGTTCATGTTTCTCCATCATGTCTTTTAGCTGGGCTCTCATTACATGTTTCTCAGCATCCAGTTTAGATTGGAGGTTCTCTTTCTCTGATTGAAAACGTTTCAGATTTTCATTAATTTCCTGTATTAAAAAAGAAAATTGTTTCAGATTTTCTAGATATACCCCTATCTGCTCCTCTGCACATGCAACACACTTTTAAGAGATCACTCTCAGGGCTCGTCAATTGTCAGTATAAGACTGTCACATATATCTAAGGTCTGAATTCCCTAGCAGTAGCCTGAAGATACAATGGAGGGTCTGCACTGCTCTAGTGCTAACTACACCCTGGCTGGTTCTGTAGGAGGAAATGTCTCCTTATAAAGCATAAAAAGAATAAAAAGGGAAAAGGTTCGGTGGAAAAACCCCATATCATGCACTGATGAGTTCTAAAGACCAAAAATAAAAAGTTGGCAATCCCTGGCTACAGTCCCCTTCTAAAGTTCTTACTCAGGAAAACAGAGATGGAAAAAGTCTTAGTCATTTATAACCCATACTTCTGGTTTTTCCACTATATTATCTAGTCCGGGGTTATCAAACTTCATTTGACCCCCTTCTGACAACAAAAATTACTACATGACCGCAGGAAGAGGGAACCGAAGCCTGAGCCCACCCAAGTCCAGAAGGGAGGGAAGGGAGAAGAGAGGAACAACACTGCCCTGAGCCCGGGGGAGGGAGGGAAGTCTAAGGACTTCAGCCCCCAGGGGAGGTAGGGGGCACTTGTAACATGAGCCGCCGCCACCGAGGGTGGTCGGGGTTGGGCCCTGGGCTCCAGCAAATCTAACGCCAGCCCTGGCAATCCCATTAAAACAGTGTTGTAACCCACTATGGAATCCTAATCCACAGTTCGAGAACTGCTGGTCTAATTCTTTCTATTTTCTGTTATTTTGTTTTTAGTAGTTTCACATTAGCTGCTTGAGGCAGAGCAAGACTGCAGAATATATTTATAAATGAACAGCCAACACAAATTAGACACCTATATAAAAACAAGTACTCTCATAATGAGCCTTGGACTACGTACTGTCCAGTAAACCTTGATCTAGAAAGTTTGGGACAGGAAACTAACAGCTCATTGTGTATATCTGAGAATTGGGAAAGCAAATAGGACAGCATGAATGGAGAGCAAGATGGAAAAGTTCACTTGATCAGATAAAATAATCACTGGTGGAAACCTTCACATGTGCCCAACTCTTGGCCTCCCCCACACCTCCAACCCCCGGTTATTATTCCATCTTAAACATCAGAGATATAGTAGACAACTCAGATATTGTGTATAAAAATCATAAGGGAGATCCTGACTTGCATACCCAATGACAGTTGGATTACCAGAGTAGAAACTGCTAAAAAGAATATCTTGCTTGGATAATAATAGTCCATTAAATGTTCTTGGTGCATACAGATTCAATGAAGGATGTGTATCTGTGTTCATGACTCTGAAAAGTCCTTAGAAGATGCTGTTCCAACAATTATGCAGTTGATAACAAAAGTATAAAGCATGCGAAAGATTGACAGCTTGCTGCCTGTATCAACAGCATTCACTATGGTCTGTTAAAGAACACTTTAAATAAATGTTCTGCAGTCCAGCAAGACACATATTTTAGTCTGGAAAATTTTCAGACATAAGTAGGTAAGTGGTGTTTTCCCAGATCTCTTCTTGTGTATGCAAATATTTTCCCCAGATTTCTTTAAAGGCCATGAGATAACAGTGGTATTCAACAAGCTTTACAGTGGATTTTTAAACAGAACTGTTGCACACTGACTCCATAAATTATCATCAAGTATGAGCCTTTTTTTAAAAAAATTATCTTAAAATTAAAAAAAGGAAAGAAACCACAAAGTATTCCATAAGGTGAGAACTTCAAAATGGAAAAAATGACAAAGGTTAGTCAAGTTTCCATTCCTGTTCCACAAACCTTGAAATTGCAATAGGAAGTAATTTTATTTGATTCATTTTATAGCAGCAGTAATCAAGCCACTTTTTTCAATCTACATTTGGCCAATTCTGACCTTGCTATCATGATCCATATTTTTGTCACCTCAGGATCAATCTACTGCAATGTAGTCAATATCCTCAAAACCATTGAAATGGATCGAAAGTGTGGCAGCCCATCTAATTAAATGAAAATTCTTAGAAAAAGCCCTTTACCCAGTGCTCCAGGACTTGCACTAGCTGCCTCCTATTGGTTTCTGGATAGAACTTAAGGCGTTGGTTTTGGCCTGCATTAATCTTACCTATGACGTTTGTTTCTATTGCAGTAGCACTCAGCGGCCCCCCATGAGGGTCTGGGTTCCTTTGTTCAATGAGGCACTGTCTATACACAAAGGAAAACAAAGTACCTTTTCCTTGGAAAGCCTACAATCCAGTTAGCTATTGTAGATGCAAAGAAAAGAAACACTCAAGCTAGAAACATTTCCCTTTAAAAGAGGACTGCTAACTTGGCATTCTGATAGAGAGGCTCTCAGTTTTGCAATTCACTCCCACCCCCACAGACCTGAAATAACCCCAATCTGTTGACTTTAAGGACATACAGTAAAATGCTCTTATTCCAGGCTTCTGAGGGGCTGGTGTTTGTAAGTGAGATGGAGTATTTGGGGGAGGGAGGGTAAAGGAAGGGCTGATTTTTATTTTATTTTCAACTTGTTATTTTCTGGTTTGTGTTTACACTTGTTGATACGATTACTGTGTTTTTAACAAACGGCACCTATATAAAGTGTGTCTACCCAGTGCTGTATGTATAAATCAGAATAAATAAAATCAAAGAATTTGATCTTTAACTCATTAATTGACTAGACTATGAACACTCAATGTACAGTTTCTTACTTTCAGCAGCTGGTCCTTGCCATCCAGTTCTTTCTGCAGCATGACAATCACCTGTGTCCTACCCAGCATGACTTCCTCCTTTTCATGTAGCTTCTGTTTCAACGCCTTTAGTAACTAGCCAGGGAAATAAAGGAATTGCATTTTACAGGAAAGAAAAAAAATAAAAAGAGGCATTTCTTCAATCTTCCCAAAATATCACCTGAGTTGTACCTCTGAAGTGGATTACCTATAACCTGCATAATCTTCCTTGCCTAACCTCCTGCAGAGCTGCCCAATTGAAAGCAAGTCAGTGAGTTCTCATTACCAACATACCTGTTCTAAATCAGCACTGGCATCAGATTTAGCAATTAATTTAAAGAGCTCTTGCTCATGTTTCTGGGCTTGTCCAACCAGTTCCTTTTCCTTTTCCTGGATAATATTCTGAAACATGCGTATCTGAAAACAATTATAAAAACTAAGTTTGAAACAATCTCTAAAGCACACATACATGCATGACAGCATCATTAAAAAAAATGCTACCAGTAAAATGTACTTGTATTGACCATTCCAAGGACCAAATTCCATTCTCAGTTACACCAGTGTAAATCTAAAGTAACTCCAATGAAGTCAATGGAATTTAACCAGAGTAAATCCAACTTTAGTAAGGGTAGAATTTTTCCCTTAGGAAATATCACAATGTAGTGAATGACCATTACAAATATAATGAAAGTATCTGCTTTTGTTTGGCCTCACACATCTTGACCCTCTTGCCTTGGTTGTTTCCCTTACAATTCTTTAACATTTCACCTCTACACATCTGACCACATATACATACTCCTGACCTTTAGCCACTTCGATCCTGGGTCTCCCGACCCTTCTCAAATTGAAGCCATGTCGGTCGGCTACCTCCCCCTTAACTTCTTGTTTTACATTTCCAAACTGTCTTTCCTGGTCACCTCACAAGTTTTGTCAGGCACAGATATAAAACCACAGTAGCCTGACCATTAGTGAATATTGAAAAAAATATTTTTGTTATAGGATGAACAGTCATTCTACCTCCAGTGTCCCAGCTAGATTTTTATTTCAATAATTACATTCTGCATCTTCAAAATAGCTTCTGCAATTTCACCTGGATATATTATTCTTTATTTCCGCTCCCAAAATGATTAGCATTACTGCAGGCCATTGCAGCTGCAGTGACCTCTGTGGTGAAAATCAGCATTTCTGATGTGGGTAAATATATAAGTATACTCTGTAAAGCACTTTGGGAGTATTGGGATGGAAAGCACTTTATCAATATAAGGACTTAATCTTGGAGGCGCTCCGCAAACTCATCTCCCCCTGTAATCAGTCAGCTGATCTAAGTGAGAGCTGAAGGCATTCGGCACCATACAGAAATGGACACAACTGTTACTACTACTTGTATAATGATTTGTTCTTTCACATCTTTAAGACACTTCAAGACCCTCTTGCCCATTCTCCTCTTAGTTAATCAGCTCTCTCAGCTCTAGCTAAGTTTGTTTATAACTCTACATAATTCCTTTAGCAGCTGAACAAGAAAGCTGCTTTGATCAAATGAAGCAGAAAAAAAAGCACTAGTTTTATTATGCTCAAAAGTGTTCCACGAACAAATAAAAAGGGGGAGTCCCTACTCTGAATAGCTAGTTTTGGACATGCTGTTAGGCTAGGGTCTAATCAACTACGAGAAGGGATGACAAAGAGGACAAAGATTACTGTAATAGGACAACACTATTAGTCATGGCACGTACACATTTTGGCGGTGAATTTTGGGAGGGCTGACGAGCAAAGAGGGACAAGTAGCTTTTCGTTTTTAGCTCAGTTCAACTCATATCATCATCATCGTTATCCACTAGATTTCCTCTTTCCACCATGTTTAAATCCCCATTTATTTCAGTGACACAAGCCACCCATAGAACACAAAAAACTGTTTCCTAATTAACTGTTAAGCTCTAATTACCATCTAGATCACTGTTAAAGGGATCTTCAAAAAATCAAGAACTGAAGATGTAAATTCATTGTTGAGATATTGTGGTAACTGGCACATCCACTGTATCAACTCTGGACACCAAAGAATTTACAATTTGTTCACCTACATTTTCTATATACATGGCTTCTCTTTCCTGGAAGTGATCTCTCTCTTTGCTCTGAAGGTTTTTAAGACTCTCAATCTGTTCCTGGAGGAGGCTACATCTTTCTTCACTATCTCCAACCTTCTTGGTAAGGTTTTGAACTAGAATCTGCATGCTCTGCAGTGAAGACTCTTTCACGGACAGCTGATTCTTTGGAGTGCAAAATATAAGACAATTAGAGAAACCTCAGCTAAAAATAAATGACAGCATCGTGAATTCATTAGCCTCTACAAAGCTAAAGTTAGCATAGATTTAGATTTCATTTTTTTGTTTTGTTTTAAGTTGTCAGTGAAATTTGCCAGCTCATTACAAAATATTACTATGAATTATTTCAAGATGCTTTTGCAAATTACGAAAAAAAGTTATGCACAAATAAAAAATTATCAGCTTAACTGAAACTCATCAGAATAGAACTCTTATTCATATAAGCAATGATACAAGACATAGGCGTATGCTCCCAAGTATAATGGAGCAGGATTCCTTTGATTCTCACATCTTTGGGGAGGGAGAGGGAGAGAACCCAAATAGGTCTATGCAGATTTGCCACTTGAACTGCCATTAACATATACTAATGGTATACCTTTAATTCTTCACTAGGAGCAAGTGTTTCTTTGGCAACGTTGCTTGAGTCACATGCTAGCTGCAAATCAATGATATAGGCTTCTTTTTCAGCTAGTTTCTTTTCCTTCTCTGCAAGCATGGCGTCCATTTCAGCCCCTCGCTGACGCTGGGCCTCCAATTCAGCAATCTGGGAATGAAAAGATGATTATACTTGTAACTTACATTTCTATCATCCTCCATTACCATCTATCCTCCATTACCGTCAGTGAAGCAGGATCTGGCATTTAGCCTCTACTGATCTCTCTACAGACTATTTTCACAACACCTTTGTTTAGTCTTTAAAAGTAATTCTACACTGAATAGATGAAAAACCCTTGTTAACATCACATAATATCCTACCTTTTTTTGTAGTTCTTCATTTTTGTGTGTGTTCTGAAATTCTAGTTCTTCAACCCTCCTTCTAAGTACTAATAATTTCCCACGGTTAGCTGCTGCATTTTCCTGGTCACCATCTCTAGATACCTATATGTAAATAGAAAGATTTTAGCCTCAAATAGCAAAATTAAAGATTTCCACAACCCCACTAAGTCAGACAATACTGGAAGGCAAATTGTCATTCTATTTATAAAATACTACTGAATATTTCAGAGTTCCTCTCAGGACCCCATATTTTTAATATCCCAACAGAATACTAAACAAAGAAGCCACAGTATTTCTGTCAAGTCTGTGCAAAATCTTCAAAATGTAAGTATATCATGCTGACCACATATGCTGGATGGATATGCATTATTATCCTGTTAAAAAAAAAAAAAATCCACACATTTCTCCTGGCAAACACAACCCACATAGCCATGAAAGAACAGAAAAGGAAAGGGATGTAGAGAGAAGGAAGGGGGAAAGGGTTGTTTTTTAGAGTATATATCAAACTATCCTGAAGTGAAACATTACTGCCTGGAGTTCTGTTAAAAAAAAAATGTACTAGATAACTAATTTGTAGAAATTTTTTACAATTTACAATCACAAAACATGCAGCTACAAATCTGACAACCTAATGATATGCTTTCCAAGCAATGACCACTGATCTTCATCACAGATCACAACTGTATTAGTAGGTTAACTGTTAAATTACCAGCCACCATATGCTTTGGAAGACATGCATAAAATCTATTAACCCTTTAAAGTTATGTCCAATTTCAGTATAGTTTTCTAAAATATTTTTTTTAAAGATTAAAGTATTAATACAAGTGTTTTACAAGCTGCATATACAACAATTGTACTAACATGTCAAACCATGCCATTTTAAAGAAATATTGATATATTGTTTAAAACCTTTTTAAACCTGTTTATGATAAAATTTCAATTACTGAAATGAAAGATTATCATCTAATTTAATTTGCCATTTGTGTATTTTTCTCATTTGGCCCTGGATAATAAAAACTGACCAGTCTCCTTCACTTTTGCGAATAGTTATTTTTAGGGCTGTTGATTAATTATTTAACTCACACAAATAACTAAAAATGAATTGAAATTTATTGCATTGTTAAACAAGAAAATACCAATTGAAATTTATTAAATATTTTGGATATTTTTATATATTTTCAAATATATTGGTTTCTATAACAACATAAATACAGAGTGTACAGTGCTCACTTCATATTATTTTTACTATAAATATTTGCACGTAAAAATGATAAACAAAAGAAATGGTATTTTTCAATTCACCTCTTAAGTACTGTAGTGCAATCTCTTTTTCCTGAAAGTGTAACTTACAAATGTAGATTTTTTTTTTTAGTTATGTAACTACACTCAAAAACAAAGTAAAACTTTAGAGCAGCAGTTCTCAAACTTTGTTGCACCGTGACCCCCTTCTGACAACAAAACTTACTACACAACCTGAACCTGCCCGAGCCCTGCCACCTCGGGCAGGAGGGACAAAGCCCAAGCCACACCACCCCAGGCTAGGCAGTGCAAAGACGAAGCACCAGACCCCAGCAAGTCTAATGCCAGCCCTGGCAATCCTATTAAAATGGGGTCGTTACCCACTCTGGGATCCCAACCCAGTAGTTTGAGAATTGCTGCTTTAGAGCCTACAAGTCCACTCAGCCCTACTTCCTGTTCAGTCAATCGCTAAGACAAACAAGTTAGTTTACACGTATAGGAGATATTGCTGCCTGCTTCTTATTTACAATGCCACCTGAAAGTGAGAACAGACAACTGCATGGCACTTTTGTAGCCAGCGTTGTAAGTTATTTAAGTGCCACATATGCTAAACATTTGTATGTCCCTTCATGCTTCGGCCATCATTCCAGAAGACATACTTCCATGCTGATAATGTCCATTAAATAAATAGTGTGTTAATTAAATTTGTGACTGAACTCCTTGGAGGAGAACTGTATGTCCTCCTGCTCTATTTTACCTACATTCTGCCATATATTTCATGTTATAGGAGTCTCAGATGATGACCCAGCACGTTTGTTTTAAGAAGACTTTCACAGCAGATTTGACAAAACGCAAAGAAGGGACCAATGTGAGATTTCTAAAAACAGCGCAGCACTTGACCCAACGTTTAAGAATCTGAAGTGCCTTTTAAAATCTGAGGGATGAGGTGTGGTGCATGCTTTCAGAAATCTTAAAACACTCCAATGTGAAAACTACAGAATCCGAACCATCCCCCCCAAAAAAATCAACCTTCTACTGGTGGCATCTGACTGAGATGATAAAAATGAACATCGGTCCGCTTTGCTTTGGATCTTTATGGAGCAGAACCCATCATCAGCGTGGATGCATGTCCTCTGGAATGGTGATTGAAGCATGAAGGGACATAGGAATCTTTAGCACATCTGACACAAATATTGTGCGACGCCAGCTACAACGGTGCCATGCGAATGCCTGTTCTCACTTTCAGGTGACACTAAACAAGAAGCAGGCAACATCATCTCCTGCAAATTGTAACCAAACTTGTTTGTTTGAGTGATTGACTGAAGTAGGACTGAATGGACTTGTAGGTTCTAAAATTCTACATTGTTTTGTTTTTGAAAGCAGGGTTTTTTTGTACATATTCCTAAATTTGTAAGTTCAATTTTCATGATAGATTGCATTACAGTACTTGTGTTAGGTGAATTGAAAAATACTATTTCTTTTGTTTTTTACAGTGTAAATATTTCTAATCAAAAATAAATGTAAAGTGAGCACCGTACACTTTGTATTGCGTTGTAATTGAAATCAGTATTTGAAAATGTGAATAATATTGAAAAAATGGTATTGTATTATTGTTTAACACTGATTAATCGCATGATTAATCACAATTAATTTTTTAATCGCTTGACAGCTCTAGTTATTTTCTAACCAAATTTCCTTTTCTAGTTCTCATGTGTTAGCAAGATGGAGGAAAATGTGAGGTCCAAACATCCAAAGAGAATCATTATTTCTTTAAAAATACTTTTCCATTATATTTTCAATGGAATGTCGATGGAAACACTTCTCAAATTTTGTAAAAAACTATAAAAAAGTGGATAGGTGGATGAATATACAAGATGGATGGAAAACAAGCACACACAAACACAGCCTTGATTTGACCCAAGATAGTTCATCTCAGATTCTGGATTTTAAAATCAGGACCACCCATTCAGAACGGATTACAGGATTGTGGTAAACTGAAGTCTAACTTTAAAAATATAAGGTCAAACTCACTCTCTTTTTTTGCTCTGCTTTTTTCTCTTGTCCTTCTGATCCTGATAATTGCTTCTTAAGTTCTTCCAGTTGTGAGGTTAGTGATGTTACCTTGGCTTTGTTTTGCAGCTTTAATTTTGAAAGCTTGGCTTCTGAAGCGTCTTTTTCTTCCTACCAACGTCAGAGTAGATATATAAAATCATAAATCTAAAACAGTTACCAAGAACTCCTCCTACCTCCACAAGGACATTTTAACTTCCTGCCCAGAAGCCCGGCAACTATAAGGCAGCCTGATAATATTCCTTTCATTACTGCAAAGTGTCTGCACTGGGCTACTATCATACTCACAGGTATTGCAACTTAAGGGGCAGCGTCACACTAAAAATTATATATTAAAGAAATTTTCCTTTCCTTTGTTAGTAATACTACTTCAAGGCCTAAACCGTCAAAAGTAAGAGTGATTTGGAGTGCCTTAATTTTCAGATGCCCCACTGTAGACACCTAAAGGGACCTATTTTTGTAAGGCAGGTGACTCGCCTTACACTCTCTCAGCTTTTTGCTCAGCTAGGACAATGTAACTGGGATGAGGTGCTCCACTGCCTCCTTGATAAACTAAAGACTACACTATTCTGTATTATGAATGTTGGTCACTTGAACATTCGTGCCTCTGGTCAGCTCCATTTAGTCACAACACTGCAGTGGAATGTTTAATTTGATTTGTTTTAACAAAAAACTTCATTCAATATTAGCTTTTGTAAAAGGCCAAATTTTGAAACTTATTTTTAGACTAACATGAAAATATCCCATTAAAATGAAGGGCAAAACATCTTTCAAGAACTCATTACAAATATGAGCTCTAATCGAAGAAGTCAATGGTGAAAACCCTTCAACAGTCTATAGGGCATCTAGTATAAATTCCTTCGATTTATTGTGGCCAAAAATCAAGGGTGACGTAGTACCCTAAGGAATACAGAAATTATGATTGAAGGAAATTTGGAGGAAAAAGTAACTTTTGTATCTAAAGCAGCACAGTCTGGGATAAGTTTGCATCTTGACTAAAAGCCAAACAATATTTTGGACAATATTACCCAAAAAGGAGGGAAAAGTCACTGTCCAGCTTTGCACAATTTTCAATTAGAATTGAAGCTGGCTACAATTCTGGAAACAAGAGGTAAATTGGTAGGAAGCTGTAATGTATCCCTATGGACCTGCAAACTGTGATCATTGCTTGCTTAGTCCCTAAAATTGATGTAACTGACTTTTAAGCCTGTTTTTAGGAAAACAGCTTATTCACCCAAGACGACATGACTGCAGTTCATTTTCTTCTGTAGCTGAACAGTCATACTGATGTGTACACACAGTACCTTTAACTGATGATCTCTAATCCGAAGTTCATTATCCTTCTCTCTGATCAGTTCTTTGAGCTGCGTTACCAGCTGTTCAGTACGTGTCAGCTGTTCAGTCAAATCAGCCACGGACATGTTTGCTGCATCTTGCGAGCCATGAGCCTACAGACATTAAGTACACTTTTGAACAGACAAAATGGTGCAGACAATGCTGGCTGTGCACAAATCACAGTCAGCAGCTTTTCAGCCAACCCAATCAAATTTAGGCAGAGGGTAGTATTTTTAAAATTTTAATATACCGTCTAGACAGCTTCAGGATAATTTGTCAAATATGAGACACAGAAGCAACACTGAAATGAAATCTTGGTAACTGAAATCTCTAGAACACAGACTGTTCCCTTCAGTGCAAACTAAACTGTACTACAATATAGTGGGGACACTATGCTGTTATAACCTGACAGGATAAAGCAGGGATGGGCAAATTACAGCCTGGTGGGTCATATCCAGCCCGTGAGACTGTCCTGCCCGGCCCCTGAGTTTCTCCCTGCCGGGGAGGCTCTCCCCTGCCTTCTCCCCTCCTCCGGAGCCTTGCCGCCACGTGGGCAGCACTCTCAGGGGTGGGACTGCATGCTCCTGCAGGACAGCATGTCTGGCTCTGCAAGGCTGCCAGACAAGCTGCTCTGAGCGGCATTGTAAGGGAGTTGGATATGGGACGGGAAGTTCCAGGGGGCGAGTCAGGGGACAGGGAGCAGTTGGATGGGGCGGAGGTTCAGGGGTGGGGGGCGGTCAGGGGACAGGTAACAGGGGGGTTGGATAGGCATGGGAGTTCCAGGAGTCTGTTGGGGGCGGAGGTGGATGGGGTCAGGGCAGTCATAGGACAAGGAACAAGGGGGTTGGGTAGGAGGCAGAGTCCTGGGGGATCTTGGGAGGGGGTGGTCAGGGGACAAGGAGCAAGGGGGCTTAGATAGGGGGCAGGGTCCCGGGGAGTTGTTGGGGCGGGAGGTCTGTGGAGGAGGCGGTCAAGGGACAAAGGACAAGGTTTTTGAGGAGGGCAGTCACGGGGTGGGGCCAGGCTGTTTGGGGAGGCACAGCCTTCCCTACCCGCCCTCCATACAATTTTGCAACCCCGATGTGGCCCTTGAGCCAAAAAGTTTGCCCACCTCTGGAATAAAGAAACCCCTGTTTGTTTTTCCCCTTCCATTACTCTCTGTATGCATGGCTGTCTTTACGTTCTGAACTCCTTGGAGCAGAGACTGTCCCTGTTTGCCGGCCTGGAAAGCAGTTAGCACATTGTAGGTGCTACCATAAACAATACAAATCTTATTTCCAGTCAATTCCACTACAAAATTAGAAGCCACCTCAACTAAAGTGTGATCACTTGCCAAAAGAAGGCATGCAGGCAGAAATCTAGGCTGTGGGTGGAACGCATGCACCTGTCAGGAGGCTCAAGGGAGAGTTCTTGAAAATATCCAAGGAATCCACACCACCCTATCCTTTTAAAGCAACAGAGCCATCTTAAAAATTAAAATAGTAAGGGGAGAAAAGAAGCATTTCTCCTCCCTCTCACCTCAAAAAATTGTTTAAAAAAAAAAAAAGAGTTGGCACAAAATTACAGCACTATTTACTTTACAAATCCATTTGTGTTACTTTTATAAACTTTTCTTTTACAGACGGATGAGAATTGATACACAGAGATTTTTACCCATTACTAGACGAGATTAATAGTGTCACTGAATGTTGCCTAATTTTAGATACCTGGTAGCACTTTCAGCGGAAGAGAGAAAAACTCTTCCCCTTACAAGCTATAAGATTCATACAATTAAATCAAATAATCTGGAAAATGGCAAAGATAACCCAAAGCCTCAAGAGTCTGCATTTTAAAGCTAATGCTGATGTTTAAATAGTCAGTATGATTTTAATTCTTGAGATTCTCTGCTGGTGTTAATGCAACTAATGATGTGTACAGCCAAGTGCTAGCCTGCAAAAAGGGACTGATTTAATGTTTACATGACTTCTGCTGATCTTTTCTTAAGTCAAGATAAGCATGCTGAAGGTGAGCAGTGTAGTTGTGGCAAGACTCTGAGGATTAAAGCTAATTAGACTGGGAGCATGAAGCCACCATGACCTTTAGTGACTATCTTGGAAGAACAGGTTAAGTAGTTAAACAATAGCCCTTGCGAAAAAGCAGATACTTGTTACCGCATCTTGAATTGTAATGTTCAAAATTCACAAGTTTTTTAAAAAGTCAGCACTTACAAGGTTTTTTGTTTGTTTTTAAAATACTTACTGCTGCTTTAGGGGATGAATCATCTCCAGTGCCCCATTTCCACATAGTTTCAAGATGGCTGTGAGAAGGAATAAGGAAATACAATTATATTGATATGAATATTAGTACCACTTAGAAAACTATATACATAACAGACTTGTTTTCTGCTATTTTTTCCTCCAGGCCTTTCGGTTCAAGATCATTCAATCTAATTTAATATCGTTTTTTTTAAAAAAAAACCAGGATCTCATTGCATTTGCTGAAACCTGATAGGAACACTGACACCTGAGTCACATCAGAAGTTGCTATTGATTATTAAGAAAGTGATGTTTAATTCATTTGCACATTATGTTACCTCTGCAGAAGGGAAGCCACAGTAAAGTACCAATGTTATTGTTCCAAATATTTTTGGAAATTGAACTGGAGGGGGAAAAAAAGAATCTTAAAAATGTAAGTGCCTTAAAGTGCTTTTTGGCACTAGGGCTATTTTCACCTACAAATAAAAGGTACAGACTGTACTCAGTTTGCTAACATATAACCTGACCTTAGACTCATGCTGTATTTGCCTCTGCAGTATGATAAAGATTATTCCAATTCATATTTCTACAGAATGAACAGAACAAAAAATAAAGACACTGGCTTTCTGGGACCTCCGTGACTTCTGCAGGGGCCAGTGTGGCTGACCCCGGGGCTGCCCACACAGCTGGCTCAGGAGCCAGCTGTTCAGGTGGACCCTAGGGACAGCCACGGCAGCCGCTGCTCCAGGAAAGCCATGGCCGCAGTCCCCAGCCGGCTGGAACAGCTGTGGTCCACGGCTAGCCAGCCAGCACAGCCACTGTCTGCAGCCCCCAGCAGCTGCTGCCCCTGGTCCCCTGTACAGTCCCATCATTGACAGCTCATGGCCCTATAACTTTTGCTTATTGTCTGTGACCTATCCATGAGTTTTACTAAAAATACCCATGACTAAATCGTAGCCTTAACTATGGCATATCACACTGTACAACAACTGAGCATCTCCCACTTGTATGCATAAGGGCCTAAATCTTGAGAAGGGAACTAACTAGGAATTGCAGGTGCTCAACACCATTCTAGTTCAGACATAAACACAGGCTTTCAAAGAGCCTGATACCTAAATGATAAGTAATTTTTAAATTTCGTAGCCAACTTGATACCATGCAGCTTTGGGGCTCCTGTTTCAAACTTTTCAAGGTCCTTGAAAGGTTTCTCCCCTTTATGCAGGGGTTACTCATACTAATGGCTCTGCCACACATTGCAAGAACAGGCCTTCCTGAATTTAATCACATCTTTCTAAAGCAAGTTTCTTATTAGATTCATTTTGTCAGCATGTACATGAAAGCTAATCCCACAGTACAGGCAGCTCAAATGTAAACTTATACGTACTGCAGCACTAAGAATGTCTGGCTTTTCTGACAGAATTTAGTTAAGTCTTCAAGAGAGGCCTGTGCTATAATTTATCACATCTGATTTGATGGCCTGCATTAAGAATGCTACCACACATTTTGCTGTACTTCTGACTTTGGCCAGTCTTCAAGTTGCAACAACAAGCGAGAAGCCAAACTGCATCTGTTCAGTCACCTGTCCCCACAAGCAACACTTTTCAATTGAATGTAATTTGCCTTTTCAATACTGCATGCACAGGTTTCAGTAAAAGCACAGCAGAGCAGCTGTGCTTCTGAATTCAGCAGATCAGTTTATTAAAAATGCTGGCACGTGTTTTTTCTGAAAGGAAATGAAGAATGAGAGCACAGATTGTTATTAAAGCTGAGCATTTTCCACTGCTGAGCTAGAAGCAGGGATCACAGAGTGTTATGTAGGAAAGATAACAGTCTCTTCTGGCTTTAAAAACCTATGAATCACAGAGGGGCGGGGATGTGGATATCATTACTTTTTTCTTCTCTCCTTCCTGCATCCCTCTTGAGACAGAAGACTCAATAACACCTATACATTTCTAGTAACATGAAAAGGTATAATGAAGGCAGAATCTGGCTTAGTGTAGCATGGGACTGTGTGTAAATGTTTTGTACTTGAAAGTACTTTAGAACCCAATAAACATTAGCTGATGCCACAAGTTTGGTTCACTACATACCACATCACCTTGGATACACTGACCAATACTTTTGACATGTTATTTACATTACAGATGTTAATTAAGGAGCTTTCAGGAAGGGCAAGTGTACCAAAACAAGTTGAGCAGCACAGCTGCACTGGACTCTCTTTACCTATCCACTCCAATATGGAGATACCGATGGGAGTTGCTTTTCTTAAATCAGCCAGAAGAAATGGTTTTTAGGAGTCTAAGCATCCAGTTTATAATAACTAAACCCTGGGACACACAACTCAATTATTTCTCCTTCCAAAGTAGTTAAACGGAGCTCCACTTAGTTTACCATGTGTGCATTTTTCAGATGCGACCTTAACTAGCAAATGCCTCTCTGCTGGGCAAGACATTAATTATCTATAGGCCCCAATGTTCTTAATGTCCATTCCTGAAGTTATAAAAACTCTGATTTCCTCTGTCTTTCAATATCAATTCCAAACTCCTCACACTCATTTTTAAATCTCTGCATAGCCCTCGTATGTCATCCATCTCAGTCCTCATTGTCTAACCTCTTGCACTCTGCTTTCACATCATCTTTGATTTAACTGCACTATGCACCACTTTCCACTATGCCAGGAAAACCTCCACACCATGACGGAAAATTGGAGAAAACCCACAAAACCTTAACAGATCTTGGAAGAAACTACAGAGGCCCTGTGCCTCCATACAGCCTTTGGGGCATCATGTTGGTCTCCACTGAGCCATGGAAGAAGTATGGCCCTAACTGAGTGGTTACAGTGAAACCTCGATATAACGGACTAATTCGGGCGAGGGGGTGTCCGTTAAAGCCGAAAGTCCGTTATTTAATAATTTTTTTAAATTATTAAATAACGGACTTTCGGCTGACAATGGACACCCCCTCGCCCGAATTAGTCCATTATATGGAGTTTTACGGCCGGGAGCTGTCAACCCGCCCGCCCGGGTCCCGGCTGCTGGGACCCGGGCGGGAACCCTCAGCCCGCCCACAGGCGGGACCCGGCAGGCAGCCCCCCCCCCGAGCCGGCAGCTAGCCCGCCCGCAGGCGGGAGCCGGCAGGCAGGCAGCCCCCCCGCCCGCAGGCGGGACCCGGGAGCCAGAAGGCAGGCAGCCCGCCCACCTGCAGGCGGGAGCCGGGAGCAGCCAGCCCGCCCGCAGGTGGAACCCGGGAAAAATGGATTTCGGATGCAGCGGAAATTTTGTCCGTTGCATCCGAAGTCCGTTAAATCGGGGTTTCACTGTACTGTAATACACCAGGGGGAAGTAGAAATTGTTAATGAGGGACCCAGGGACCCCCTGTAATACACCAGGGGGAAGTAGAAATTGTTAATGAGGGACCCACTCCTACAAACACTCATATGTACTATATATGCATGTGGATAGTGTCACTCATGTATTTGTAAAATTGTCCCAACCCTAAATGTCACTTACAGAAATAGCTTTATATGCTTTAGTCATTTAATTGTCCGCAAGGGGCTTTCAGGGAATTATATGCTTCTCTCTGATTCTGTTCCATAAGTATGGGGATGGCAAAAAATGATGCCATAAAGTTACTCCTTTCTACCTCAACCATAGATGTGAATGGTAATTCTCCCCATTCACCAGTGATGGCAAAAGAGCACACTATGTGCAATGATGTTTTTAATGTAAAAAATCCTTTATGTTGTACTTGATTTAGGGAGGGAATATATACACTTAATATTTATTTGTTCATTGCCATTGCATTATCTTGCTTCCATTGTCTCCACATTCAGGGAGGGGATGTCCAGGGCACAAGGAGCAGTGGGGGTTCGGATGGGTCGATGGTTCTGAGGGGGGTAGACAGGGGGAAGGAAGTGGGGGGAGGTCAGTTAGGGGGCAGGGGCAGCCTGTTTGGGGAGGTACAGCCTTCCCTACCCAGCCCTCTGTACAATTTTTCAACCCCAATGTGGCCCTCAGGCAAAAAGTTTTCCCACCCCTGACCTAAGAGTATTTAAGTTTTTAATCCCAGAACACAGGCTTAAGAGAAACAGCGATGTTTTCATCTAAAGTTATTGTTGACTGTTTTGCATAACTTTTACTGTTGTGAAAGAAGGGTCATAAGCTAGGAAAACATGTAGGCTTACTATTTGTAAATAGGGAAGACAAAATTAATCAAAGTGGTCCTTTTTGCCTACACATGTTCATCTGACTTCAAGCCTATTACAAGTTGCAAGTAAACCCTAAATTAGTATAACTGAAAAATTAATAAAACACTTTGTTCACAGTATGAAGTTTATAGCACTTCGTAGTTAGTTTCATTATTTCCCCTCTATAGCAACTCCAATTCATTGTCCATGTAGGATTTTCACAGAGTAGCAGGGAAGAAAGACCTTTTTCAAAAAAATAAGAAAATATAATTGTAAAGCTATAGAAGAATTCAGGGGGGGAATGTAGTGCCTGGAATTATATGTAACTTTTTCCTTCTTGTTTTTTAAACCTTTGGCAAAGTTCCAGGTTGAAGTGTCCCTTTAATTAAAAATAGAAACACACTGAGTGCTCACCAGAGCATGTGAATAGAAATACATCTTCCTAACTTCTCCCATTTTTATCTTGGCCTTCCCCTTGTCTATGACAAAGATGTAGTTTTAATTATAATTTTGGAATGTGTGTACGGTATGAGAGAAGACAATCCTGAAATGGGCACCACTCCACTTTGAACTCTATAATCTGTGAGCCAACTATCTCCACTGTCTATAACTCCTTCTTTAGATCCATCAGCTTCCACTGGAAAGAACATGGATTTGGTGTTTTTTCTGCTTTCTCTAATTTTTTCTTGTGTCACTAACAAATCACACTTGCAAAGACTTGAATTTAGTCCAATTTTGCACTGTGTAAAGCCATTACCAGCCAGACTCTGGGATAGTTCTCTCCCAGGGCAACGTATACAGCTTTATAATTTACTTAGGTTTTAAACTAAGAGAAATTCCACTTGCCATCTCCCTTCCCTCAATATCCCCAATGCTTCCTTCCACCATACTACACCGGGCATGACCTTCTTTGGGAGATGCCCCAGGAATTCAGATGCAATGGATTACACGTTTCCTGAATCTTTCCTGTTCAATCAGGACTACACTACAGTGCTGGGAATCCACTGCAGCTGTAGCCTGAGCCCATAGCCCAGGCAATCGCTGCACTACAGGGCCCCGCACCCGGGTTTCCAGGGCACACGCCATGTGCCCATGGCGGTGTGACCCCAGGGCGTACCCCTCGCTTGTCCCTGCCCCGCCAGGGCGCTACGGAGCAACGCAACACGAGCGTCCCGAGGGATCATCAGGAGACCGGAGGGCACCGCCGGCCCAGCCACTGTGTCCTCGGGGGCGGACGGGGCCTGGCTACAGACAATGGGGGCCCGACCTCCGCCCCTCCCCGCAGGCCGGGGCAGGACCGGGCGGAGGAGGAGGAGTCACCCCCCCTCCCCGCGTTGCAGCTGCGCCCAGGCCGGTCCGGGCCCCGCTCACCTGCGAGCCGCACCCGGGGGTGGGGGGGCCGGGCCGCGAGGGTATCCGGGGAGGGGGAGCGGCCCCCTAGGGGCGGCGGTGCCGGCTGCAGCGGCGGGGGCTCCGGCGCCTCCTCTTCGGCCCGGCCCAGGTGCTGCAGGGACAACAACTCGCCACCATCCCGGCGTCAGCAGCCCCACGGCTGGGCACACGTCAGCGCGTCGTCGCCTCCCAGAGCGCAGCCAATGGCGAGACGCCCCCGCTCCCAGCCGCGTCATCGCCCCCTGGCGTGCGCGCGGGAGGAGGGAAGCTTCCGGGGGTGGAGCCTCCGCCAGGTGGGAGGGGCTTGTGCAGGGTGCGGGGGGGGAGCTGTCAAGGGGCGAAGGGAGGGGGGGTCTTCCCACACTTGTGTGGAGGGAGGGGAAATAGTCGCTTCCTCTGAGGGGCTGGGCCCCCCAGGCCCCATATCCAGGGCATGTCATGGGGCAAGAAGGGCTCACACTTGCCCTTAGGGTGACCAGATGACCTGATTTTATAGGGACAGTCCTAATTTTGAGGGCTTTTTCTTATATAGGCTCCTATTATCCCCCCAGTCCTGTCCCGATTTTTTACACTTGCTGTTTGGTCACCCTACTTGCCCTTGCTGTGCAAATATGCCTCACGCACTGCAGTCCCAGCACTGTGTCACCATAAGTGCCTGTTCCACTTTCAATGCCTCAGTTTCCCCATCAAACAGAGATAACAATCCTTTTACAAGATCCTGGAGGCCCCACTCACCAGCGAGGCTGGCTGTGTCTCAGCACCTTGTGGGCCCATGTATCTGGGCCCCTCTTATTTATATAACACCTACATTTGTCCCATGTGCAATCAGCTCAAAGCAGACAAGATTCCTGATTACTTGGTTCAGCCACCCAAACACCTTTTCACAGAAACATAGGCATATGGGCCTGGTGCTGACTTCATTTCCATTGACTTTAACAGGAGTGGTCAGCACTTCAAGCACCTGTCTGGATTTGAACCTATGCTTCCAGGGAGATTAGTTTACTGCAAGTATTATGCTTACATCTTTTAAATTAAACCATCGGACAAAACAAACAAACAAAGAGAAACCTAAAGGAAGATGCTGTTTACAATCAAAGTGAAAAATTTTCCCTCTCAAAAAAGAAAAAAACCCATATTTAAAAAGCAACGTTAGGATAAATGTTCACAAGAGATCTAAAGATGATTTATGCTAGTTTAGACGGCTCTAGCAAGGCAAAAGCGCCATCTAGTGGCATATAAATTTACCTAATCCTCTTCTGCATGTAAATTAAAAAAGTATGCTAGATATCAAACTACTTGCTGAATATCGGTACCTCTTATGGTGAAGTATTCTTCTTTACTGTATACACAATTCCCATTAGCCTGAAGTGCAATTTGTACAATGCAATCTATAAACAATTTGGGACTTTCATTCCACTTTACTACAGAATCAAAAGAAATGTAAGGCTGACAGAGACTTCAAGAGGTTATCTAATCCATCCCCCTGTAAGAAGATAGGACCAAGTATACCAAGACCATCTCTGACACTTGTTTGTCTAGCAGCCTGTTCTTAAAAAACTCCAATGATGAGGATTCCACAACTTCCCTTAATAACTTGTTCCAGTACTAAATATTCTTATAGTTAGAGCTTTTTTCCTAATCTCTAATTTAAATCTGCTCTGCTGCAGATTTAAGATGATTTAAGATGATTACTTCTTGTCCTTCCTCCAGTAGGAGGGAGAACAATTGATCACAGTCCTCTTTATAACAGCTCTTAACATATTTGAAGACTGTTATGAGTCCTCCGTTAATTTTCTTTTCTCAAAACTAAATTTACCAAGTTTTTAAATCTTTTTTCCTACATCATGTTTTCTAGACCCTTAATCATTTTTGTTGCTCTCCTCTGGACTCTCTCCAATTTGTCCACAGCTTTCCTAAAGTGTGGTGACCAAAAGTGAATACTTCTCCTCAGGCTTTACCAGTGCTGAACAGAGTGGACAACTACCGTACCTCCTTTATTTTATGAAGGACTGTCATGATAATACACCCTCATCTGCCTTTTTCTCAACTGCATCTCGTTGACTCATATTCAATTTGTGACCTACTAGAACTCCCTGTACTTTTCAGCAGTACAAGCACCTAGCCATTATTCACCATTTTGTAGTTGCGCTTTTCATTTTTCCTTCCTAATTGTAGTATTTTGCAATTGCTATTATTGCGGATGGGGCAGAATGCAGAGCCTCCTGGCTGCGCCTCCACATAGGGGCTGGAGAAGGGACATGCCACTGCTTCCAGGAGCTGCTTGAGGTAAGCGCCACTCGGAGCTTGCACTCCTGAGCCTCTCCCCATGTCCCAGTCCTGATCCCCCTCCCACCTTCCGAACCCCTCGGTCACAGCCCAGAGCACTCTCCTACACCCCAAACTCCTCATTCTTAGCCCATCAGAACCTACACCCCCTTCTGCACCCCAACCCCAATTTTGTGAGCATTCATGGACCTCCATGCAATTTCTATTCCCCGATGTGGCCCTAGGGCCAAAAGGTTTGTCCACCCCTGCTCTAGGTGGTTTGTTTCATAATTTGTTCCAGTATCTTCCCATGCATTGAAATTAGGTTGAGTGGTCTCTAATTCCCTAAGTCCTCTTTGTTCCTCAGTTTAAAGACATGAGCTATGTTTGCCCTTCTCCAGTCCCCTGGGACCTCAATCTTGACTTCTCAAAGATAATCGCTAATAGTTCAGAGATTATATCGTCTACCTTCTTAAGTACCCTAGGATAATCATCAGGCCTTGCTAACTTGAATATATCTAACTCGTCAAAATATTCTTTAGCCTATTCTTCCCCTGCTCTGCCTTATGTTCCCCTCCCCCCCCCCCGCCCCATTGTTAATATTGTGTTAAACATTAGGTCACAATTAACTTTTCTGGAGGAGACTGAAGGAAAATGGGCATCAAACACCACAGGCTTTTTGATGTCATCCTTCCCTGCTAAATAGTGGACCTATACTTTCCTTTCTTTTGGTCATAATGTAATTTATAGAACCTCTTCTTATTACCTTTTATGTCCCTTGTTAAATTTTGTGCCTTAGCCTTTCTCATTTTGTCCCTGAAAGTTTGTCCTATTCTTTTGCATTCATCCTTAACACTTTGTCCATGTTTCCACTTTTTGGGGATTTCTTTTTGATTTTCAAGTCATTGTGTCCTGAAGGAGCCATATTGGCTTCTTGTTATTCTTCTTTCATCAGAATAGTTTGCTGTTGTGCTTATAATATTATGTCCTAAAAAATTGCTGGCTCCCCGGACTACTTTTCCTCTTTGATTTTCCTCCCATGCGACCTTATCTATTAGTTGTCTGTGTCTAGTAAAGTTGGCTTTTTAAAGGACCATGATCCTTATTCTGCTGCTCTCACTCTTTCCTTAGAAGCATGGAGCCTATTATTTTATGAATGCTTTCACCCAATTTGCCTTCAACTTTCAGATTAATAACTAATTCCTCCATGTTAGTCAGAATCAAGTGTAAAATGGCTCCTCCTAGTTATTTCCACCAGCAGCTGAAACAAGAAGTTATCCCCAACACATTCCAAGACCTTAGGGAAATTTTGTGTTTTGCTTTATTACTTTTCCAACACCTATCTTGTATTTAAAGTCCCTCATTATTTCCAGGTCTTGTGTTTTGGATATTTCTATTATTTGTGCTAGCAATTCCTCATTCACCTTTTCCTCCTGATTTAGTGAGCTACTGTACCCCCTACCATGAGATTGCCTCCCCTTTTTTTGTTTGTGTTTCCTTTTTTGTCTTCACCCGGAGACCGAGTATAAATAGGTTCACTATACTTGTGTTCAGTACAGGCATGTTCCATGGTACTTATACTTTGACATATGCATCTGCTGGAAAAGCTAATTTTTATAAACTGAAATTATTTGAAGACTCCTTGAAGTTGAATTTCCTGCCTCTAGAAATTGCTTACTACCTTCAGGTTTCTAGCTATCTGGTCTCACAAAACTTGCTCTGATTTCCCCTGGCTTATGCCTTACTTTTCTTGGAATGTATATTACATTTGGTGCTACCTATACGTGTTTGGGTGATTGTGCTTATGAAGGGCAAGGAGGATAATTTACAATTAAAACAGTTTGGTGGAATTTCACTAGTTTTAGGTGCAGAAGAAAAATAAAGGAAATGAGACAGATGTAGCTAGTACTTTTTCATAAGAAAAATCAGACATTCAAAAATGGCAAGCAATCAACGTGGTAGGAATACACATGTAGAAATACACAAAGATTCAAAATGAAGCAATAGTTCGGATGCATTATTGATAATTGGTGGATTCTTGGCATATTTATACTTTCCATATTATTTGTTTAAATATATTTAGTATCAATTCAGTGGGAGAATTAGGGGCACAAAAATTTAGGGTTGGGCTCGAGTGATTTTTTTAGATCACTAATAGATAAAATCATGTATATTTTGAAATTGAGATAAAATTGTTTCTCCATCTTTCATTTAAACTAAAGAAAAAGCAGACAGATATTCTCTTTAAAAATTCATTGTGTGATTTATTTTACTGTTCTCCAAACAGACATTCAACTTCCTATTACAAATTCTGGATACCAATTTCCTGTATGAAGAAATGTTATAATTAGAGAAAGCATTAGAGGGGATTCAAAACATAATGTACATATTACATTACCCAAAAGATATCCTTAATTATCCAAAACCTGACTGTATTCAATTTAGGTGTTCAGATACTACAAGGATGGGCAATACAAGTAGATAGAATAACCTCTATATGCCATTATTTGAAGATTCTTATTCTTAATATTGAAGTTACCCAATATGTCAGCTCAGAAATGGGATGTCCCAACACTGGCCACCACTGAACAAAAATAATACAAGAAAAAGTCATGATATTATCCCTTTCCCACACATGACCAACAATTCTCATGTTTGTTGAGGTTGGGAGAGAATGGGATGGAGCCTTGTGCCTCCTCCCATCTTTTCAATCCCACATATTGATAAAATTATATACTGTTCCAAACATGGCAATGTAACATGAAAATGGTTTCATCCTTTGTTTGAGTGAATAAAAGGTCTTCAGTGCAAGGACTATTTGTTCCCTAATGTATAAAATTATAACAGGCTTCCTCTCTGGCTTGACAATGTAAATCACATAGAATATGTACACTGGAGTTGATGTTTTGATATTTCTTTTTATTTTTGTACTTTTGCAATTGAATCACAGATCACCACGCTTTTCTTCTGTTGTCTAGTTGCAGCATTTTCAGTAGCCAGTTATCTTTGTGCTCCTTCAATAAATTCATTCAGTGAAAGCTTTCTGTACAAATAAAGAAAATTGACACTGTTTATATGCAGAGATGTTTTTCTTGGAATCTGGGGTCTAATGAGGCTTTTACATTAATGTAAAGCAGGAATAACTCCATCAAAATCAATGTGTAAAACTGCATAAGATCACTCAAGTCCTGAGTTTTTATTGGTAGTATATAAAATTATGCCAATCTCCAAAATAATTCCCAGAGGATGTTGTTCCAGCAAATCCATAGGACTACTTCTGTGTGCCAAGGTTTCAGAATAAGATTCTAAAATGGTATTGACTATTTTGCAACACAGTTAATTTTTTTTTTTTTTTTTTTTTTTTTGCTTTTTATTTGCCCCCTAAGCTCAGAGTGAATTTATTTTAATCTTGGTTTCCTTTAAAATAAAAGGGGAGGGGGGAGTTAAAATTGAGAAAAGTAGGAGTCTTCTCACTATTTCAAAACAAAAAAAAGTCTTCCTTGTTATCAATAAGACCTTTTTCCAAAAATCATTAATTACTAAAAAATGTTTGTAACTGAAAATGGGGTTTCATCAAGGAAATTCAACCAGTCCTAACTGTACATGAGTACAAGAGAAGGCTCTAAATATGGTTCCTTAATATATAAAAATGGAGGCTAAAAGTTTTGGAAAGAAGACAGAGCATTATACTGCTAGGATTTAAATAGGAATTCTTGTCAAATTATTAGTTGTTTGGAGGCCCATGAGATTGTATAGGTCAAACTAAGGGCAGAATTTAGACCAATTTAAAATAAAACTGGTTTATTACATTCATTTTACCTTCCCTTTCTAAAACTATGTGCCAAACTTAATTTCATACTTTATTTACTGACATTTTGCATAGTCAGCATTGTTCCCGGTAGCACTTTGTTTTCTTGGAAAGCAGAGACAGTCTGATCCTGGCTAAATGAAGAGATCCATCAAGATCAAGGTAATTCAAGATAGTATACTGCAGTTCACAATTCCTCACTCTCAGCATAGAACATAATAGCAGAGTGACCAGAATTTAATTTTTACTCTAAGGAATTAAGTTATTGCCAATAAAGCAACTCTGGATGTTCTGGAGAGAGAAAAGTTGGGGCTTGTGAGTTATATCATCCACTGTACCATCAGTGGGTTTGGTATCTAACCATTAAACGATGACTCATTCCTCTCAATCTCCCAGAATTTAAAACTCACTTGCAACCATGACAATTTATAGTCGGCACATAGTGCCAAGAAATAGGAAGTTAAAACAGACTGATGAAACATTGCCAAGATCATCATGATTCAGTTTTTATAGGAGATGAATAAGCTATCAAATGCCTTGGAAAGGTCAATATAAATAGCAAAAGCAATTTGGCCCTTCTCCATGGCACAGTAATATCGCCTGTGATATCTAATGAGATGCAAGACTAGGGACAGTTAGTCTAGCTACCAGGGATGATACCAAATGGTGACAAGAGGAAGTGGGTGTCTACTGGATATATATCCTGCTATCCCATTCACTGTGACTACCCCACCTGACCAGAGAAGAATAGCAGCAGAGATGGTTTCTTCCCTTACTGTGGTATGGCAGTGATTAGTAAATACAAGCAGGTAGTTTCTTACCTCAAAGAGCAGGGAGACTGCTGCTGAAATACACAGCCTACAGGACACACACCAATGGAAATGTGATTTATACCAATGACCATCCTGTGTCCCTGCTTGCTTGGGGAATATTCCTGAAGGCTGCAATTCATAGTCAAACACATTCTCACATTTTCCTGCACTCTCCAGACCCTCCCCCTTAAGTCCCTGCAAGCAAGCACCAGAGAAGGTAGGTCAGAGGGAGGCTGCTCCCAGCCAGACCAGATCCCCAAGCTTATGTATAAAAGCTGTCTGGCTAGGGACATATTTATATTTAAGATTGCTACCTACTCCAAAAAGTAGTTTATATTATCCTGAAAAGATAATATAGTCTCCTCATGTGCAGAGGGATGCTATGCATGGACCCTTTCCCAAGTAATTCCCCTCAGCTTCAGTTGTGGACCTGCACTGCCCACCTTCCCCCACTCCTCAACTCTTTACTGTTACATAGACTTAGCCAGGAAGAGGAAGCTAGCCTGGGAGGTCAGCCTGGACTAGTCCAAAATAGTAGCCTGCAAGGGGGGCCTGGCCTGGGCCCCTGTCTGGCGGCAGACTGAGTGGGGCCAGCAGCGGGCTGAGCCACTCAGCCCGCTGCCGGCTGAGTGAATGGAACCCGATGGCCAGCAGCGGGCTCAGCACGGCCAGGACCCCAGCTGGCAAGGGACCAGCAGCCAGAACCCCAGACCGTCAGTGGACTGAGTGGGACCAGCGTCCGGGATCCTGGCTGGCAGGAGCTGGTGGACAGAACTCCATACCAGCAGCGGGCTGAGCCGCTCAGCCCACTGCCGGTCTGAAGTCCCAACCACCAGCCCCACTCAGCCTGCACTATTTAAATTATTTTTCTCTCTCTTTTGTTTTACTGAGTGCGTATAGTTGAATTCACAGAAGTTAAATGTGCATATGATGCAACTCCACTGTAATAAACTGTAATTTTGTACTTTGCTTCCACCTTTTTGAATCCAGTAAGATCTGTTTGATAAGTGATTGGAGTGACCTCAGTTCATTCATGCTGGGGTACAACTCCTGTAACTACACCCATGATTTTTCAGGGATCACCTAGGCCGATAAGGGGTTCTGTCACTGCCTGCCTGGTAACAGTGGATGCTGTAATGCTATGTTGCTATAACTCAGAGCCTTGACATTGGTACCCAGCCCACAAATAAATATCTCACCTGAGCATCCACCAGCCTAGTAATTCCTGTAAAATGGCATGGTCATCCCTCTGCATCTGAAGAGGCCACACCTCCTTGTAGTCTGATATGTGGGGTAATCTCAAAAGCAAGGGATGAGGGGAATTACTGGAGGTCTATGGGCTCCAACCATCAAGGGCAGGGCAGAAAACAGGGCTCTGGCCTGTAGAGAGGACAAAGCTGTTGGAGTCTATAATCTCAGGCCCTCAAGCAGGGGAGGGATGGCAAACAGTTACAGGCTCTGGCCTGTAGTCAAGCAGGGCAGTAGTAGTTTATAATTCCAAGGCAGTCTAGGGGCTCAGGCAGGGGTAAGCACCCTAAGGAGGTGGGGGGTAGCAGGGGTCAGGTGACACAGGCCACCAAACTCCATAATGTTCCAGCCCAAGGCTCTAATAGTAGCAGAGTGGTTTGTCACTGATTCAGCAGGGATTCCACCACATCACACTGATTGTCTTTGGGTTAGCACTACAGCCAGATAATCATCTGCCTCCCATGAACTACTTCCTACTCTTCCCTAGCAAGTACTGCAGTGTGGTGGGTGTCCAGTATTTCCCCACAGTAGGTTGCCAGCAGCAGCTCCTCAGCATAATGGTCAACCAGCAGCACTAACCACTTGGGTGTGTCCTCAGAATGGCTGGGGTCAGCTTCAGGCTCAAGCAGCCAGCAAAATGCACCTGTCTCCATTAGCAACACCCTCCCAACTGAGCTGCATGGTCTTGGTTTTATACTTCCTCTTCCTGTCCCACCCCTTTGCTTCTGCCATGCTGGGCAAGGACTACCTGGTTCTGCCTACCCGGTGGTGTGCTGTGACCATCCCACCGCATTTGCCTTTGAGGGAGGCCACACCTTCTTGCTACATTCCTTATAGGGAGACACCAATAGACTTTCCCGTCCTGTGTCTCCCCACATCTGTCCTTCCCAAGCTCTTAATTCTGAAGCACTCAGACTTTTCCCCTCAGGTTCATCACCGCCCAAAGGTATGAAATCAGCCCCAGGTTATCAGTTCACTTTGGCACAAATACTCCACATAGTTTGCAGAACAGAGATCTGCCTGTGAATAAAAAGAAACAAGTTTATTTAGTAGAAACATAACAGATTTAAAGGCGTGGCTCCGCTAATTAGGTGCCTGGACCCTGGAGAAGACACACCTGTACAGTGAGATGGTGGCCTTGGGAGTAATAGAAACTAGGTTGGAGGGGAAGTAGGATGAGAAGAGGGGGTGGGGAAAATTTGGGATGTATAGTGTTGCGATTGCCAGAGAAAGAGGCAACTTTCCCCAGCTCCATGGCTGTGGCTGCTAGGGAGAGATGGCCCTCCTTCCCAGACCCAGCTTGGGGGCTGCCCCAGGAGGGGAGAGAGAGCACATCCATCATATTAGATACTGATATTAAAATAAGAGTTGTGTGCTTTTATTTGTAGAACCAAAAAACATTAATTATTATTATTAAGGTTTTTTTATATAGCGCTTTCATCCAGGATCTTTATAATAGCTAGCTAATGGTACAAACAACTTCTGAAAAGATCATTAAGTGGTCCATTGAGATCCTCAGCAATTTTCAAGTGGTCCATGCAAAAAAAAGTCTGAAAACCACTGCCAGAGATCATTACTTGCAGTTAGCTTGAGAGGAGCCCCTCCCTGCTGTGAGGTGCATTTGAAATTGTATTACAGCACATGAGCATAGCAATCTGTATTCATAAGTATACAGATTCATTACCACAATCTTTATACATATCTCATAATGACCTTCAAGTTCAGAACATTACAAACTTTCATAAAATACCTTACTTACCATTTTTATATACAATAACATTGTGATTCAACTGCTTACTCCTTGGGGCCCAGCCCCTGTCCTCTCCTGTTGGGGTGTCTGAACTCTTATTGTCATATCCCATCAATTGCTTAAGAAATTTTTGGAATGTGTATTGCCTTGTGTATACAGTTTTGTTATGCAGAGCAAGACAATGAGTTACAACAGTTGGGACTGCACATTTCCTCTGGAGAATCTTTTTAAAGATGAAAAAAAATCTAGTCAACCCTCAGTTAAATCCCACACACTCTGGGCTGATGCTAGCAATTTAGTGTGGTTGAGTGGCAGGCCAATCTGCTAGTCTCTAGAGTTTTAGCTGAAAAACATCCACAAGCACACAGCTGATTTCAGATTTAAAGTTCAGCCTATTCTTGGAATATGTGTGGGTTGCAAACTCAAATTATACTTTATAGTTCTCTGCATTTCTGAATAGACTTACCATGGCAACAAACTCTTAGTACTTACTATGCTCAGCAAAGCCAATGTCTCAGAACTGGACTGAACTTTGCTAGCCAAGATACTTCAATTTGCTTACCCCTTGAGTGAAAGGTGCTGCTCATTCCATCAACTATACTGGCAGTATAGTATGAGGCAAATGTTTATCATACTTGCCTACATTATTTTTTTCTACAACAAACCAAGTGTATTTAACACCCACCAACTGCATAGATTGTTATAGTTAGAGCAGATTGTATTGCTTATAGTGACAGTCCCTGACAAAAAGAACAGGAGTACTTGTGGCACCTTAGAGACTAACAAATTTCTTTTTGTGGATACAGAATAACACAGCTGCTAGTCCCCTGACACTGTCCATTAAAGAGCCTGTCAGTTGTGCATAACTTTGCCAAACTTTAACTTCCACATGAACAACCTTAATTCTGTCATTTCCTAGCTTTTAAAAACTTGACTTTGCACCCTTAGCATTCTTTTAATGTAGATTTTTGTTTGCAATTCCCTAGATTATCAAAAAGCAAACTAAAAACATAAAACAAAAAAACACCCCAGAAATTCCATCATGTGGAACTATATTGATTCCTACATGGTTAATCAACAGGTTGAGAATCTTTAGATCCACCACACAGACTTCTGGTACTACAGGCAGCAGTAGGAGATTGTTACACTCTACATGTGTTGACCACTAGAGGGAGAGAAGGCACAAAGGGAGAAAGGAGTTCAGGAGAGCTGGTTGTATTTTAAAGAAGCCTTATTGAGGGCACAGGAACAAACCATCCCGAGATGCAGAAAGAATAGCAAACATGGCAGGCGATCATCTTGGCTTAACAGAGAAATCGTCAGTGAGCTTAGACACAAAAAGGAAGCTCACAAAAAGTGGAAACTTGAACAGATGACTAGGGAGGAGTATAAAAATATTGTTGGAGCATTCAGGGGTGTAATCAGGAAGGCCAAAGCACAAGTGGAGTTGCAGATAGCAAGGAATGTGAAGGTAACATGAAAGGTAACAAGAAGGGTTTCTATGGGTATGTTAGCAACAAGAAAAAGGTCAGGGAAAGTGTGGGACCCTTACTGAATGGGGGAGGCAAGCTAGTGACAGATGATGTGGAAAAAGCTATAGTACTCAATGCTCTTTTTGCCTTGGTCTTCACAGACAAGGTCAGCTCCCAGACTGCTGGACTGGGCAGCACAGTATGGGAAGGAAGTGAGGAACCCTCAGTGGTAAAAGAACAGGTTAAGGACTATTTAGAAAAGTCTATGGTCCAGATGCAATGCACCTAAGGGTGCTGAGGAAGTTGGCTGATGTGATTGCAGATCTATTGGCCATTGTCTTTGAATATTTATGGAGATCGGGGGAGGCCCCAGACAATGGGAAAAATGCAAATATAGTGCCCATCTTTTAAAAAGGAAAGAAGGAGAATCCGGGAAACTACAGACTAGTCAGCCACACCTCAGTTCCTGAAAAAATCATGGAGCAGGTCCTCAAGGAACCCATTTTGAAACCCTTGGAGAAAGGAAGGTGATTAGGAACAGTCAACATGGATTCACCAAGAATAAATCATACCTGACCAACCTGATTGCCTTCTATGATGAGATAATTGGCTCTGTGGATAAGTGGAAAGTGGTGGTCATGATATACCTTGACTTTAGCAAAGCTTTTGATACAGTCTCCCACAGTATTCATGCCAGCAAGTTAAAGAAGTATGGATTGAATGAATGGACTATAATGTGGATAGAAAGTTGGCTACATCGTCAGGCTCAAAGGGTAGTGGCCAATGGCTAGATGTCTAGTTGGCAGCTAGTATCAAGCAAAGTGCCCCAGGGCTCTGTCCTGGGGCTAGTTTTGTTCAACATCTTCATTAATGATCTGGATGATGGGATGGTTTACACCAGGGGTCTCAAACTCAAATGACCATGAGGGCCGCATAAGGACTAGTCCACTGGCCCGAGGGCTGCATCACTGACCCCCCCACCCCACCCCACCCCCATCCCTTTCCTGCGAAGCGCTGCCCCAGCTTGTTCATTGAGGCCTCAGCAGCAGCGCCTGAAAGCCAGGACTCGGCAGCGGCCCAGCCAGGGCGCTTCACAGGAGCCCTCTGCAGTGGCGGCCACGAGCGGTAAGTCTCCCATAGAGGTAGGCGGGAGGGCGGCGGGGAGCCTGGCTTACCGCTCCTGGCCACCACTGAAGAGGGCTCCTGGGAAGCGCCACCCCAGCTCACTCATTGAAGCCGCAGCAGCAGTGCCTGGTAGCTGGGGATCGGCAGCAGCCCAGCCAGGCAGCATAGAAGCTTCCGCTTCTGGCCCCTCCCTCCCAGAAACTGCTATGCGGGCGGGGGAGGAGAGCACCAGGGAGCTCCATGGGCCGCAGGGAAGGGCTTCACGGGCCGCATGTTTGAGACCCCTGGTATACACCCTCAGCACGTTTGCAGATTACACTAAAATGCTGGAGGGTACAGATAGGAGTGACCTAGACAAATTGGAGGATTGGGCCAAAATAAACCTGATAATTCAACAAGGACAGTGCAGAGTCCTGCACTTAGGAAGGAAGAATCTAATGCACTTCTAAAGGCTGGGAGCCGACTGGCTAAACAGCAGTTCTGCAGAAAAGGATTTGGGGATTGAGGTGGAAGTCAACAGTGTGTCCTTATTACCAAGAAGACTAATAGCATATTGGACTGCATTAGTAGGAACATTGCCAGCAAATCGAGGGAAGTGATTATTCCCCTCTATTCAGCACTGGTGAGGCCATATCTGAAGTACTGCGTCCAGTTTTGGGCCCCACCACTGCAGAAAGGTTGTGGACAAATTGGAGAGGGTCCAGCGGAGGGCAATGAAAATGGTTTGGGGGCTGTGATATATGACTTATGAGGAGAGGCTGAGGGAACTGGTCTTATTTAATCTACAGAAGAGAAGAGTGAGGGGGATTTGATAGCAGCCTTCAACTACCTGAAGGGGGGGGTTCCAAACCAGACAGAGCTCAGCTGTTCTCAGTGGTGGCAGATGACAGAATAAGGAGTGATGGTCTCCAGTTGCAGTGGTGGAGATCTAGGTTAGATATTAGGAATCACTATTTCACTAGGAGGGTGGTGAGGTACTGGAATAGGTTACCTAGGGAGGTGGTGAAATCTCCATCCTTAGAGGTTTTCAAGGCTCAGCTTGGCAAAACACTGGCTGAGTTGATTTTGTTCGGGTTGGTCCTTTGAGCAGGCGGTTGGACTAGATGACCTCCTCAGGTCTCTTCCAACCCTAATCTTCTATGATTCCATGATAGTTTGCCATTGGATTTCTCAACTCTTTTGTGACAGCAGAGGAATGATAAACTTGAGGAATCCTGTATTGTATTCCATGTTTGAGGGCAGTCTACACTGGTGCTTACAGTACCGTCTGCCACTACCCCCCCACCCCCCCCCAGTTCCTCACCCCTCAGGATTCCAGTGTGGTTGCTTCCAGCAGGTAGGTACTAGAGCATGTTCATTCATTCTGTGGGAATGGGACATGTGGTTGAATTGGCAAATTGAAGCTACGATGGGGGTGATGGTGCATGCTCCAGTACAGGCAGAATCTTTGGACCATTTTATTTGTAAAAGTCTTGCAACCCTCCGCTGAGCATGTGCAAACAGATTTTTCAGACTGATAATGGCCAAATTTGGATAAAATTTTCATAGGGCTAGCAAAAGGCACATCCCTGGCAATATTTAAATTTGAAGTCCTTACTCCAAAGCATGGAGGAACTACAGCTTCTCTCTCAAACAGTTGTAAAAAAAAAAAAAATTACCTGGACAAAACACCATCTTTTCCCTAATCTCGTTCTGGGAAATGGCGGAACCATTTTTTGCTGAAATATTCAAAAGAAACATTTAGCCTGCGGCAGATACGCCACATGTAAAATTTCAGCTTAAATGCTTAGAGTTTGGCAAAGATGCATGCAAATGAAACTAGGGTTTTATAATGGGAAGTATTGGGCAACTTTAACCATAGATGGAAGTACCTGCAATGTCTATAATTAAAAAAAAGTTAATGACCATATGACTCTGTATTCATTAGTATCAGTGAGACATTTTTCTCTGTTATTCCAGTTGACTCTATTAATGGAATAGCACAGGCATAAGTGAGAACAGCATTTGGCCTGATTTCTCAGAAATTGCTTCTTTTTTTTTTTTTTTAAATGTAAATCAAGTACTTCAGACCGTGTCTGAATTACAAGCTGTAGGCTCTGCATTCAGCACAGAGTAAAGCAATGCTTACATGGACAGTCCCACTGCAGTTATTTTGCAGCATAGCAGCAAAGTATTTAGTCATCTATTTCCATTTGCTCCCGTTGTTGCCAACATTGTGCAGGATCATAGGCAGGAAACAGTGCTTCTGCAAAGCATGAACAAGACCATATTCTGCCATTGGTTTCTACAGAAAAATACAGGGAATTCCATCTGCTGCTCTACAGTAGGATATGGCGCAGTGTTAAATTGCCACCCAGATGGAAAATAAAGGGCCAAAATTTATTAATGTGTATGTAAGATTTTAACCGAAGTCTTCATTTTGAACCAGTTTGGTCTGAGGCCTGGGTCCTGTTCATTCCCTCTGGGGCACCTGGCAGTGGACACTGTCAGAAGACATGATATTGGGCTAGACAGACCTTTGGTCTGATCCAGTATGGCTGTTCTTATGCTCTTGCAATTTCATGTGCCAGTTCCTTTAATATTCTTGGATGGAGATTATCCAGGCCCCCCATTTGGTCCCATTAAGCTGTTTGAGTTTGACTTCTACCACAGATGTGGTAATTTCTACCTTCATAGCTTTGCTGCCATTAGCAACCCTGCCACTACCAATAAGCTATTGATTAGCCTCATTAAAAACTGAGGGGAATTATTAGTTTAGATGTTAAGCCATGCCTACATAATTTTTAATCTCCACCCCATCCTCAGCGCTTAGTGGTTCCACTTCTTTTATTTATACAGCTATAAAACCTTTACTATTGGTTTTAATTCCCTTTGCAAGGTCCAACTCTGCTTGGCTCGGTCCAACTCTGCTTGGCTCCAAGAGGTAGCTTTCCCTGTTGATCCCTTCCATCTTCCGTTGCTTGTAGGGTTTCTGCTTTAGCTTAATTGCCTGTTTTATATGCTCACTCATCCAATTTTGTCTGCAAGCCTTCCCTATGAATTTTTCCCCTTTCTTGGGATGAAGACTTCAGATAGCTTCTGCAACTTTGACAAAGAAATTCCAAGCCTCCTCCACATTCAGATCTTGATTTCTTCAGACCACTTTCCTAATTCCCTTCATTTATTAAAAGCTAGCTCTTTTGAACCCAAAGACCCTTGTTGCATATCTATTTTTGTTTATCCTTTCATTTAAACTGAATTAACTCATGATCACTTAAAAAAAACAGGATTCTCTAGAGCTAGTTCTTTTTTGAGGTCCTCACCAATACCAAATCTAAAATAGCCCTTTTATTAGTAGCATTTGCCCTCTAATCTATAGCTGGGAAGTTAAAAATAACACAATGCCCAGGAGTATTTATTTCGTTAAAAACATTAAAGAACATTTGGTTTTTCTTACCTATGTGTAGCACCTTACATTTGTCTTCACTGAATTTCATTTTGTTGTGTATAGCACAGTTCCCCAATTTATCCAAATACCTTTGAATTTTAGCTTTATTCTCCAAAGTGTTTGCAAACCACCAACTCCAGCTTTGCATCATCTGCAAATTTGATCAGTATGCTTGCTGTTCCTACATCCAGGTCATTAATAAAGATGTGTCATAACACCAGACCTGAAACCAATCCCTGTAAAACCCTACTTGAACCCTCCTTCCAATCTGACATTATTCCATTCATAGTTACTCATTGTGGCTGTTTAATCAGTTATGTATCCACTTAATAGTAGTTCCAAGGGGCTGCATTTCTCCAGCTTACTTAGCAGAATATCACATACGACTATGTCAAAAGCCTTGTTAAATTCAAGGTGTACTATGTGTCCCATCGCCTAAACCCCTTGCTCTGTCAAAGAAGGAAATCAAAGTGGTTTGGCATGATTTGTTCTTAGTAAACGGTTGGCTCCTAGTGATCACCCCTTCATCCTCCTTGTATCTGCAAACTCAGTGTTTTATACATTGCTCCAATAGTTTCCACGCTCTTGAGGTCAGGTTGAGGGGGCTATAGTTCACGAGCACCTCCTTTTTAAAGATGGGCATATGAGCCCTTCTCCAGGCTTCCTGGACTTCTCCTGTCATTCATGAATTTGCAAATATTGGCAGTGGAACTAACATTTCTTCAACTAATTCCTCCCTCAGCTAGGGTAAATAGATAAGGCCCTGCTAACTTTAACAGGAGTAGATGGGTACTCTCATGTGCTGCCTCTCTTACTGCAACCCAAAATTGCAGTTGCTTTTTTTGCAACATGATGCATTTAATTATAGTAAGAGTTCTTTATGAATTAAATGACACAAGAGGCCCAGCCCATCAGGGAAATATCCTGCTTATAGTGGATAAGCAGCTATTCCTGCAAGCACTAGCCAGGTCAGTGGTTCAGGGAGGAGAAATGCAGTACACCAGTAGCCCTTAGGTCTGTGAATCATATTATGTAGAGGCTAAAAACCTAGAATTATGGACAGGTATGCAAGGTAGAACATAGAATGTAATAGTAAGAAAGAGGCAACTGTGCAGATGGCCTGTGTATTACACAGAGTTGAGAAATATCCCTTCCTCAATATAGGTCCCCTGAGCAAGTCTTGAGATTTCTAGGCTGTACTACAATTCTCACATGTGGGTAAATAAACCAGCCCCAGCTAATACTTTATTATCACCACACCTTAGTGCTAAATCTGAATGATCACTTAATTTACAGAATGATTTATTTTGAAGAAAAAAAAACTTGCACTAAATACAGAAAACCATGGTGCCTTTACAATCTGTTCAAAGACACAGTTGCCAAGATAAAGTGTATTGGTTAGCCCAGGAAACTCTAGATATCATAAATTAAAGATCTCAAGGATTTAAAAAAGCAGGGGTGAAGTGGATTACCAAAGTGAAGTAGGAGCATGCCCCTCATTGTACTAATCATACTTCTAAGAAAGGAGAACAGGCACAAGAGAAGTTCTGCAGGAATAAGAGAGGGACTGCAAATATCACCCCAGTCTGACTCTTTACAACACATACTGTCAAGTGTAGCGAGTCACTTAATGTATAAGCATGCAGTGCATTAGCTTACAAAGCAGTACCAATACTAATACTACAATTCTGGCAGTTATAGGTGTTGTACAGAAAAGCAACCCTGACTTCTGATATGGGGAGTTAAGTGCATTTATTAAATGTATTTTCAAGCAGAAACAAACAAACAATTACATAAGAAAATAAAGGAAAAGCTGCTGGGCAAGATCAGCACCTCCCAGTTTCACAAACAATAGTCTGACTTTAAAAAATGGCTTGCACCTTTGCAAGGCTTTGTAACTGCCACAACTGGAGTGCAAAGGACAAACTCAAATCAGAGATGTGAAACTCACTGTAAGCAAGAATGAGAATTTACACCAGATAACACAGATCATTGTAACTTCTATCCAGAATCTGCAATTATCTACCACTGCAGATGTACTTTCCCTACATTTTAACATAGAGTTTCTCCCAAAACAGTGGTTCCTCCCCCCCCCCCCCCCATCTGCTTTCTCAAAACACTACAATTGTGCAAGGGAAAAAATTGTATACAATGGTTTATAAATCAGTAGGTATTTAAGAAAACAAAATTATCCCCTCCATCTTAAAAGCAGAGCATCCAGATCATGGTCATCATGGTAGCAAGGCTGAAGACTGCCGTACTAACCATTGTGGTTTGACTTTTGTTACACAGATCTTTTTGGCAACATCTGAAATGAAAGTTGTCAAGCTTGTATTCCTCTTTAATGTAGTTCACATCGCATCTGGAATATCTAAAGCAAGTATAGGACGTCCGTTCACCTTTAAAAAAAAAAAAAGGAAAAGAAAAAAAAAAGAAGTTTTGCAAAATGACTAGCTTCCTTATAGAGAAAACTGTTTCACAGGGGTATTCAAAGATACATTAGATATTCAGTGGGATTTTCCCACCTTGATTTTTGTTACAACAGAATGCTCGTGAGCTGTTTGGGACATAGAAGATGTTCTGATTTGGATTCAGCTCTCTCATACAAGATGAAGAATTTCACAGGTGGACTCATTTCAATAGATGGCCATAACACACACACACACACACCAAAAAAAAATTATATATTCCTGAGTTTTGTGGCTCTGGCTCATCCCAAGCACTGCAATCAAGCAGCTCATATATATATATACACATTAGTTTACAAGACCAGCACAGGGTGGAAATGGCCTTCCAGTGCCCAATCTAGCCAAATGGGATCAGCTATGAAATTGAGGTCCTAGTTCCTGGAATGCTGGTTTGCACTCATCTCTAGCTGGACTGGAAAGCAGGGGACGATGCTGGCAGCATAGAGTACAAGCCTACATACAATTCAGTTTCCAAATTGGACTGTAGTGAAAATGGAAGTGCTGTGCACGTCTCAGTCATACACCACTTGGCATAAAGAAGAAACGTATACCCCAATCCTAAGTCAGTGAACTGGAGAGTGCCAGTCTCCTAGCTGGCAGTGAGATTTCCTCCTTTTACAAGTTTCCCACACACCCACCAGGATGTTTAACTGCACAATGGGATCTCTTTTTAAAGAGTAAAACTACATCCCCCAGTTGTGTTGGAACATCCATAGTTATAACAGTTCAAACTGTATTAATGCACACAATCCTACATAAAAGCTGAAGGAGCCAACAAGGACTTCAGTAAGTGTATTTCAGATGGACATTCAGACAGATTGTAGAAATAAAACCTATTTGATTACATTGGAATCATTAAAATTGAATGAATATAATTTACTGTATTTTAAGTCTACCACTTAAATCGTAAACTTACCAGTTTTAAGCCATAGGCAAGCATCAGCATCACCTGTGCAGGTCATATTGGTCTTACATGGCCCAAAAATAAGTGGACAGTTGTAACACTTCAGCATATATCCTGAGAGAGAGAAGAAAGAAGTCAGTGACTAAGTAATAAACTTTCTCCTTGTACATTTGATGTTCTGAAATAAGTGTGACTCTTCAAGATTATTGTTAGGTCAAAACAGCTATAAATCCCTGAACCATAAACCCACGATAATCTGGTTTAAGTACTGCACCTTTTAGGTCGAACCACCTAATGCTTTAGTATTTGGATTCCAACACTGAAGTCAAATTCAGCTCCTAATCCACATCCACAAGAGTCTTGGGAGACAGATTTAGATAACTCTACTGCTTCCTGCTGTGAAAAGCCGGAGTTGCAGCAGCTGGCAGGGACTTCCCTCAGGACCTGACTCCAAGGTCCAGAGCAACTGGAGCTGGATTTAAACAGATCATGTAACTGCTGCTCCACACTGCCTGAACCTGCAGCCTCCATTCCCTTATCATCCTTTTCTCCTTTGTTTTACCAATGACATCTGTACTGTTCCACCTGTCCACTTCACCAAAAATCTTTGACCTTTTTCTTCCTTGACCCTTACCTCCTTTATGCCACTCCTTCCATCTCCTCCTCCATTACCTTCCCTTCTCTGCTGTCATTAATTCCACCGCTTACCATCCCGTCACTTTACCAGTCTCCTCCTTCACTTCCTGTTCTGGCAACTCCTCAATTCTCCTTTGCTGCCAATGACATCAGTCCTAATCCTAGTCATACTGCTTTCACTTCCCCACATTATTCCTCCCCTCCCTTTCCTCATGCTCAGTCCTCTGACTTTATTCCAAGCCCATGTCTCTATTGCAATGCACGATTCAATGTAGAAATAAAAGAAACAGCAGTACCACCACGACATGCATATAAGTTATTATAACACTCTCTTTTTTTCCTCCCTACTCTCAAGTTGTCCCAAGACTGCAAGTCTCTGGGGCAGGGACCATGTCTTGTTTGTTCACTAACATTGCTACCAAACTTTGAGCACTGCAAGCTGAAGCCTGCTCTTCAAGTGAAAGATAACTGTTCCCCATAATGAGATCAGGACCTCACCCTATAAAAGTAGACACTTTTGTATTAGGGAAAGGTCTCAAAATACATCATGCTCAATATAAATCCATTCAGACCTTTCACATCACCTTTTAGCATGTCCACCAACCACATTATTTCCTCCCTCCCTGAGAGCCCCTCTTTTTCTACAGTGAAGTCACAATCATAGCCCTTCTCTGAAGGATCAAGAACAGCAAATGAAGCGGAGATGGTGGCAGAGAAGACCCTCAATTCCTACCCAAATAGCTATACCCAAAGGCTAGGTCTACACTTCCAGTGGCATGTCAAGTACAAGCTTTACATCTGTAGTACACACCACAACGAAAGGCTCCAGCAACTCCCCTCTGCCAGAGCCTTCCCCTATGACAAGGAAGCAGCTGGACACTACACTGCTAAAAACCAAGAGTATAGACATGAGAGGTACTTAGGTATGTAGAGAGCCTGTGTAGGGGTTCAGGCATGTCGAGTACTCTACTCCGCTAGGCTGTCCATCACCATCTAGATTGGTGCTTATAACTATGCTAGCTACATGTGCAGTGTCTGTCCTCCAAGTATAGACATATCTAAAGTCCATGTACCTGTCTTCCCACAATAGGTTTCTCAAAACTGCCCTCTACAAGATAGAGAGTCAGTGTTCCTGTCACTAACTGCTGTACTCTAAAAGAAGCTTTTTGGAATGGACTGTGAGAACATAGAGTCAAAGGGCAAGTAATCACTTTTTTAGCCAGTGGCGATCTGAGGTACTGGAGGGTTAAGAGAACTAGGTCCTTCTAGGTTGGAGGAGGCCAGTGGGGAAGTGCTGGGTTTATGCTGCAGGAAACTGATAAGCTGCCTACAATAAGAGAAGGGCTGCCAAATATACACTTAGAGGCCTTGGTAAAGTCTGTTTAAAATTACATCATTTTTAGATGACAGTCTGGACCATTGCCACCTTTACTGCTGCTGAAAGTAGACCAAGATAATGCCACATGGGCGTCAGGTCACAGTAATAATTACCCAACAGTTCCAGTTGCGAGAACTCTGAGTGACTGGGCTTATTGCTCAGACAGCAACATCAGATCCACAAACAGGTCATCAATGCCTTGTGATCAGCAGTACTGTAAGAACTTGTTCAATCTAGAATCTGAAAGCTATTTGATCTCTCAGCCATGGATGCTGATCTTCCATCAACACAACAAGAGTAGTCTCTGCACTATACCCACGATGGGACTGTGAAATGTCAGAGAAATCTGCGGCATCTAGATGTGGTGGGAGACAACTCGCAACTTTTTGATCTAGATTGGGGTGATGTTGGGAAAGCAGATATGGTAAAAGTAGCTGGAGATGTGTGATATGCAATGGATGTACATGTTCCCAACCTGGATTCTCATTAGATTTCTGGTTATCACTGAATGATCAGTGTTCAGCAGCAGTAAAGATTACTTTTTATTGTCTAGGAGACCACAGCCTTGCCTTTCCAATATGGACCTCAGCAGTTTAAAGTATGCCTTTGTTAAAGCAAGACTGGATGACCTGGGACTACACCTTAAAGCCATTCAAAAACACAAGCAAGTGCACAATGTGGCAACTTGCTTGGTGAGTGAGATGTTTTCTCATGTGCATATTCAACCAGTGCTTTGTGATTAGATGGGTCGGTCAAGTTCAGATGAAGTAAAATCTTGGTATTACTCTGTAAAGCAATAGAATGTTCTTAACACATTTATCTGAGAGACCATGTCTCTCTCCATACATCTGAGAGGAGTCTGCTTGGTATACAGGGTGTTGGAAGGATATTTTCTGCAAGAGCCCTCTTACCTTTTGTTCCATTTAAGACATGGTGTGAGGCATGACCATAACCTGGGTGGTGACATATGCAAAATAATAGGGAATTTAATTGTGCTGTCTGGATAATAAGTGATTGTAGTGAAATAATTTGAAGGGCCGCTGTTTCGGCTCTCTTCTTCTAATTTTTTTTCCAGATTTATCAATTAACTGAGAGGAACCAAAAGTGTAAGGTGCCCTTTTTCTTTTCTAAATAAATACCATTATTGTACAACTACAAATGGCAGGGGTCGCTGTCAGTATTGGTTATTAGCAACGTGAAGAGAGGTCAGAAGTTTTTCTTTTGTATAGACATGCTCCCTATTCAAGCCAACTTTAGTGTGAAGTGTCTTATTTGAAAGGCCAAGACAACCTTTTCTTTGAGGTGTTGTCAAGTCCCTAGGGGGAGGAACTGATTAGAAGAGGGGGGGGGAAGTGAAAAGAATTCCCCCTTCCTTCTTGAAAAAGGAAGAGATGTGGGATTCTCTCCCCCTCCCCTTTACACATGCTGGCATGTGAACATCCACACTCCCTCTCACCCACCCACCTCTGCCCTGCGGTAGAGAAAAACTAAAAAAAATCTTTTCAAATAACAGGCAAAGTATCTACTTCAGAATTTTGATTTTTAAATGAGTAGTAAGAATTAGAACTCAAACTTTCCATGTAGGATGGTCTCAGGAAATTCCTCTATAAATTTATTTCCACATGCGCCCTACTAAAGACAGGCATGTTATAGCCTGCGCCTTTGTTGCTGATCTGGATACAGCCAAAACAAATCCTATGCAACTTGGAATTCCATCTATACCAAGTCCATATTCCAAGCTCTTCATCTGCTTGCCCTCAAATTGTGCCAAATTAATATTATTGTATTAATATTTACATAATTCAACCTTAATCCGATATCCTGTTGCTGAAATAGGATTCTGCCGTTGCACTGGGCTGCAGTTGGTTTGCTGTTGGCAATGCAATGCAAGCTGCATAAAAGATAGATTGGTAGACGTCCACTACAGAACTCTAGCAAAACCAGGTGTGGCTAAGTTCAGCAAGGGTAGGTGTATATTTCTCAGGGGCTGTGCAGCACAAGGGATCACTGAGCCTACTGTAGCTAGTGGGCCAAAATAGCATCTGGGAAGCAGTTGTCATCTGAAGGAAAGTGGTAAGAAGATCTTCTCCCTGCATATTTGCTCAGTAGCAGTACAGCTACTTGGGTCTGATACTAGGCTCATAATTTGCCCTTTAATGTAGGCACTCCAGGATACCTACCAGAACTGCAAAACACAGCCAGAATAATGAAGACGGTGAGCAGGACACAATTTGTTTTATTCCCATTCATGTTTCTTCCTATATCTGGAAGCAAGAGCACAGTCATGAGTTAGGATTACATGCCTTAGCTCAAAATTTTTAATGTTAGGACAAGATCTACAAAACCACCCTTTATAAGGGCAATAGGAAAGTGGAGCTAATGATACTTCCATACGGAAATGTTGGGGGAATAAATTCAATAATGTGTGAGAGGCATTGGATATTATAGTGATGTGGGTTATACAAATTAGCCGTGATAGTATTGTTAAGGGTTCTCAATGTTTGTTCTAATTACGTGGCCCACCCATGACAGATTCTACAGAATCCCAGCTCTCAGTAATAAAAAAGTTAGTTTTCCCCTACAGTGACCAGATGGCCGGATTTTACAGGGACTGTCCTGATATTAGGGACATCTTACAGAGGATCCTATTTTTCTTCCCCGCCCCATCCTGATTTGTTACACTTTGCTAGCTGGTCACCCTAGTTTCTACCCATCAGACTGAAGAAAATATTCAAAAATGGAATCAAGTGCAAAGCAATGAAATCTACCAGAGACTACAGCCAGCCTGTCATGGCAAGTTTTCAATTTCCATTCATTTCACTGAATTCTAAAGCCTAATAACATTGATACTTAAAATGATCAGCAGTGAAATGCTTTAATAGAGGTGCAAGTGGGTCAGCATGAAGCTCTGAGGTTTGCAGCAGAAGGGAAAGAAGGCTGAAGAGACATAGAAAGGAAGATAGAGAAAGAATAAAGATAATGAAAAGGTAGAAACAGCAGTGGCCCTAAAGGGCAGCACTCAGGCACTTAAACAGTAAATATAGTAAAGTAGAAAGTTAACTACAACAAGGAGTTATGTTCTACTGTAGTAGGCCTGGTTGCCTCCTGAGAAGCCTCTGGTAATCTTGGAGTCTGTCTGCAGTGCTCTGCTTTTGTTGTTGTTTCCCTTAATATATTCAAACACACATATCCATTTCCATCCCTTCTTGTGTTCTGCTTTATTGAGTTAACCAATATTCAAACTAAAAAAAAAAAAGTTTAAATCCATCCATTTTCCTAGACCTCTCCTGCCTTTTGCCTCACTCCCGAAGTTTCAAGTTTCTCCATAGGAAACCTACTCACCTTCTCTATAAGAAACCTACTTTCTCTAGTATCAGAGGTGTAGCCGTGTTAGTCTGGATCTGCAAAAGCAATGAAGAGTCCTGTGGCACCTTATAGACTAAGACAACAGTCCTCAAAGTTCTTTGGCTGCGGCCCCTTTCCACGGTGCAGCGTCCACTCGTGGCCCCCCGGGGTATGTCCACCGAAATGCCACCAAACAGAAAGCTTCCACTTTCTGCAGTGGCATTTCGGCAGTGCAAAAAGAGACCGCTGCCGAGTTCGCCAGTCTCCTGGGAGGATTTTGCAGTGGGATCTCGAGCACCCCCAGGGGTGGTCTCGCACACCCCACTTTGAAGACCACTGGACTAACAGATGTTAGAGCATAAGCTTTCATGGATGAATACCCACTTCATCAGATGCATCCACAAAAGCCTATGCTAGAATACATCTGTTAATCTATAAGGTGCCACAGGACTCTTTGTCGCTTCTACTTTCCCTCGAGGAACCTACTTGAGAACTCTGCAGGGTCAAGAGCCTAGCTTCTTACTTTTGTTCTTCCTGGTGAAGCAGGTGATTCCTGCTCAGGAGCACCCTTTTAGTAATCAGAGTTCTCTGATTCCAGGCAAACCCAGTCAGATTGTCCTACAGGAGTTTCCTGCTTACCTAGTTCTGTCCTCTGCCCTCCACCCTCCTCTGAAGTCAGGGTCTTTCCTGTAGTAGTCTTTTTCACTCCCTGCAGTTTACCAGAGCAGCTCACCTTCATTGCAGCCTCCTGCTGCTCTTTATGGAGAAAGCACTTGATCTCAGGTATCACCCATTCAGTAATGAGGGTTGGCTAGTCCTTGGCCCTGCAGCCCTTAAGGGGCAAGCCTCCCTGTTACACCTACCTCTGATCTTTGAGATCAGGGGAGGCTTGCACAATGGGAGATCTGCTGTGAACCGAGATTAGACTCCAGTACTATGTTTATAACCCCTTACAGGCTTATTAAAAATGGCATTCAATCTGCTGCCAAAAATGAAGGTGATACCCCTAATCTATCTAAATAGCTTTGGATCCAAGAGGTTGAAGAACTAGTGGTCCAACTGTGAAAATGAGAGCCTAAATCCAATCCATCCTTCAACATTGATTCCCTCTGCTTTGGTCTTGAACATCATTTAACTATTCTGTGTCTCAACTTCCCCTACTGTAAAATGAGGACAATATCTACCACACAGGGGATGTTTTGGGAGTCAAACAGTTACTAAGGAGCTTTACTTTATTTGACTTTATGACTGGCATGGATACAGCTGGTAACTAGGAAATGAACACCAGATCATTCTGTTGCTATAGGACTGGCCACATTTTACTCATTTCTCTGTCTTTTGTGAGGCACTGAAATAAAAAATAAAAGACTTACAGCAAATTCCTGCCTGTCACCAGACCTCAAAGTTCTTATACACTAAGAACAGAAGCATTTATACAGAAGTAGGCTTTGGACTTCTAATGTGACATTACGAAGTCTGAAATGGTAGAGGATCCATCGTTTTCACAGATTTTAATGCCAGATGGGGCCATTGTGATCATCTAGTACTCTAGTGCATAACACGAACTACAGAATTTTACCCAGCAATTCGTATAGTGGAGATAATTATTCTGCCTCACCTGCCTCTCTCTACTCTACTCCTTGGAGAAAAGGGAGAGGGGCTGGAGGACTCAAAAGCTGAAGCAGAACCATCTCCTCCCACACCAGCTTGCCATCAGCACTCCTTGTTTTGTGGTACACTGCCCCAGACTGTGATGCAGCAAAAAGGGGAACTGCTGGCTCTGTTATCAAGTCCAATAACTTGCAATTGAACTATAGCATCTGCCTATAAGGAGTTCAAATGACCACTTCCCTTATGAATTCATTTCAGTGGTTGATGACTTTCATTTAAAAAAAAAAAAAAAGTGCCATTTTGAATTTTTTCCCCTCACTTCAGATTTCCTATGTCTGGATTTTGTTAGGCTTTTTGTCCGATAAATTAAGGAGCCCCTTCCAATCATCTCCTTGTGTAGAAACTTGCAGACTACAATAAAGTCAAAGCTTTATTGTATCAAAGAGAAGGTGAACAGATTGAAAAATTAGAGAGATCAGAGACGAACTAGAAAAATTGAGTTGTGGAAAACATCTTAGGAGTCTTCAGAAATTCAATGTTCTTTTTGAAGTGTTGAGAGCAGAACTAGATGCAGTAACCCAGTAATGGTCTCACCCATGTCCTTAATAGAAATGCTATCTCCCTATTCTTACTGCATAATCATTGATGTGCAAAAGGAGAGAACTCTGTTCTTTTTGCCACTGCATCACATTGGGATCTCACACTCACTTAGTCAGCTACAACTTCTACTGCCTGCATCCGACGAAGTGGGTATTAGCCCACGAAAGCTCATGCTTCAAAACTTTATAGTTAGTCTTTAAGGTGCCACAGGACTTTGTTAACTCTGCTTAGTCAGCTACAATGATTCCTGAGTTATTTTCACAGAATCACTACTTTGTGCAATAGAATCAGAGGTAGCCGTGTTAGTCTGGAATAGCAGAGGTAACAGAGTCCTGTGGCACCTTAAAGACTAACTAAAGTATTGAAGCATAAGCTTTCGTGGGCCAATACCCTCTTCGTCAGATGCAAGCAGTGGAAGTGTCCAAGGGCAGGCATAGATAAGTAGGCAAGAACCAGGTAGGAGGTAACAAGGTTAGTCCAATCAGGCTGAACCACTTGTTAAATCAGGGAGGGGGGGGTATTCTTCTAGCAGCTGAATTGCAAGTGTGAACTCTGAGAGAGGAGAAGCTGTTTTTGTAATTAGCAAGCCATTCAAGATCCTTGTTCAATCCTAGATTGATTGTATCAAACTTGCAAATGAACTGCAGCTCTGCAGTTTCTCTTTGCAATCTGGTCTTTAAGTTTTTTTGCTGCAGTATGGTGACTTAAGTCTGTAATTGTGTGTCCAGGCAGATTGAAGTGTTCTCCTACAGGTTTTTGTATATTGCCATTCCTGATATCTGATTTGTGTCCATTTATTCTTTTTCATAGGGACTGTCCAGTTTGGCCGATGTACATAGCAGAGGGACATTGCTGGCACATGATGGCATATATTACATTGGTAGATGTGCAGGTGAATGATCCAGTGATGGTGTGGCTGATCTGGTTAGGTCCTGTGATGGTGTTGCTGGTGTAGATATGTGGGCAGAGTTGGCATCGAGGTTTGTTGCATGGATTGGTTCCTGAGTTGGAGTGATTATTGCGCGGTGTGCTGTTGCTGGTGAGAATCTGCTTAAGGTTGGCAGGTTGTCTGTGTGCCAGCCTGGCCTTCCTCCCAAGGCCTGTGAAAGTGAGGGATTATTGTCCAGGATGGGTTGTAGATCACGGATGATGCGTTGGAGAGGTTTTAACTGAGGACTGTAGGTGATGGCCAGTGGTGTTCTATTGTTTTCTTTCTTGGGCTGGTCTTGCAGCAGCAGGCTTCTGGGTACATGTCTGGCTCTGTTGATCTGTGTCCTTATTTCCTTGTGCGAGTATTGTAGTTTTGAGAAAGCCTGGTGAAGATCTTGTAGGTGTTGGTCTCTGTCTGAGGGGTTGGAGCATATAGATTCCCATCTTTTAAATCTGGCCTACATTCTTTATCTCTAAAACATATGACCTCTCACTTGGCGGTACTTCAAACATGTTTGATTGTGCCCAGTTTACTGAGTGATCCAGACAGCAGGCTCTCAGAGACCAACTATTGTTACTTTCCACCCACTAACACTGTGCACCTATCAGTTAGCTCAATTTAAATGGATTTAAAAAGTGGCTATGTTAATTTTGTATACAGTAGACTCAATTATCCAGAATGATAGGGAAAAAATTAATCCTGGTTAATAAAATCCTGGATAATCACCATCCATAGGAAATATGAGGGGGTAAGGAGTGGGAGAAAGAGTTCCCAAACTCTCCCCGCGCCGGGGGGGGGGGGGGGGGGGGGAGGGGACGTTGGTTCACTGGCTGCCTTGCACCTTGGAGGATTTTTTTTTTTTTTGGTTTGGTGTGTGTGTCTGTGTGCGCACTTCGGGCAGCAACAAAGGCAGCCCTGCGAGTTATGCATTTTAAAAAAAAAATTGACATCCTGGTTAAACCACATTGTGGGTAATAAAGAGTCTACTGCAGGGGTCTCCAAACTACAGCCCGCGGGCCAGATGCGGCCCGCGAGGCCCTCTCATCCGGCCCATGGAGATCTTTCGGCAGGGGTCGGGAACCAGCCACGGGGCCAGGGACGCGCCGCGTGCTCCGCAGCCGCCGCCGGCCAGGGACAGCTCAGAGCTGGGGCCGGGACGCGCCGCGTGCTCCGCTGCCGGCCAGGGACGGCTCAGATCTGGGGCTGGGACGCGCCGCACCGCCACCCAGTTACAGGCGGCGAAACAAGGAGCCACCCACTGCCAGGCGGCGAAACGGTCTGTGGGGAGAGACCGGGTTGAGCGGGTCAGTTGGGGGGGGGGGGGGGGGAGGGGGGAGAGAAGAGACCGGGTTGAGCGGGTCAGTTGGGGGGGGGGGAGGGGGGAGAGAAGAGACCGGGTTGAGCGGGTCAGTTGGGGGGGGGGGGGAGGGGGGGGGGGGAGAAAGAGACCGGGTTGAGCGGGTCAGTTGGGGAAGAGACTGGGTTGAGCGGGTCAGTTGTGTGGGGGGGGGGGGGGGAAGAGACCGGGTTGAGCGGGTCAGTTGGGAGGGGGGGTTGGAGGAAAGGAGGTTTTGGGGGGAGAGACCTGGCTGGGTGGGTCAGTTGGGGGTCGGAGGAAAGGAGGTTTTGGGGGGAGAGACCTGGCTGGGTGGGTCAGTTGGGGGGTTGATGTGTAGTGAACAGGTGTAGTGAACAGGTGTAGTGTATCAATGTGTTATTAAATAATAACTGAATAAAATAATATTAAATAAATAATTAAAAACAACATCCATGTTTTGATTCTTTTTTATTTGGACCTCGAGTGTGTTGTCGGCCCCCGAACTGCTATTTGATAGTTAATGCGGCCCTCGGGCTGAAAAGTTTGGAGACCCCTGGTCTACTGTAATGCTATTTTTTTAAAAAAATCAGTGTCACTCATAAGTCAAATGCCTTAAGAAATTCAAGTAAACCATGTCAGTTACCTTTATCAACCTTGTCAAACAAATGTGATTCTTTCATATGACATTTTCCATAAAACCATGCTGATTGGCATACTTATACTTTTGGCATCTAATTCCTTATTGACGCAGTCCAATACAAGCCCTTCTATTATTTTACTTGGCCTCAATATAAGACTTACAAGCCTGTAATTAACTTGAGTTATTTTTAAATAGAAAAAGTATGCACACAACACTGGCCTTCTACTCTTCTGAAATTTTACCAAGATCTATTGAATATTAATACCTGTAGTCTGGAACCAACTCCATTAAAACTCTTGAATGCAAGTTGTTGGGAGCTGCTAATTTTAGAATCACCTAACTTTAGTTAAGATGTAGTTTAATATCCTTCTTTGGTACAGCTAGATACATCATTCAGCATTAGCCCAAATACAAAAAGAGAAGTATGAACTGAACAATTCTGCCAGTGTCATTTCACAAGTCTTGAAGGGTGGGTCCAGTAAAATAAAAAAAATTAAAAAAAAAGTTAAACACACACACACAAGCCAATCATCTAAATTCATCCCTGGCAAACTCCCTGGAATCAACAGAGCCACACAAGGACTCAATACATCCAGGCATATGCAATGGGACAGTCAGACGTATTTAAGCAACTGACAGTTAACAGCAAAAGGCTCTTGGAAGCCTCAGATTTGAATGGCATTCACAGCTGCTGTGGTTTAATGTTCTTTGGCCAATTCAACACAACTATCAGTATGAAAAATCGCTCTCTTTACACAAATCCCTCTTTGCAAACACACACCTTCTGAAGTTTCCTAGATTCTAGGCTTATTTTTATTTTGCCATTATCCTAAATCAATGTAAAGTCACTTGACTTTCCCGCCTCTCTCTACTCCTTGGAGGAAAGGGAGAGTTTCTTCAAACTCTATACATATTGGTCAGGGTGAGCTGGTGATATACAGAACTTTAGTCCCTGTGGGCATGATTCTGATGATCAGCGCAAGGGACAGTGCTTAATTTTAATAAGACTATCCTGAGAGCATAAGTGTGGAAGAGTCTTGCCCTGTACAAGTCTGACTGTTTGGTATCTTCCTGTACTTAACGGCACTGCACTTGGGTCACCTGACATGGATTTACGTGGTCTGCTAGCTTTCTGCTCTCAATCCTAGCACACGCTTTTAGAGCGGAGTGAACAGAGACTCGTTCTTCAGCTGTTCTGCAACACGCTAGAGGGGAAAAACATAACTGGGTTTGCAGCCCTCCGCCTTCCAGCTGCTTTGTGCCCGCTACCTAGGAAGCACAGGCACAATGCCAGAGGCTGCTAATGCAACATTAGGGCGGGGGCGGGAACCGGTGTTACAAACCCTAGAGCGGTCAGAGGCTACAGTCAAGTCGTGTCTCCGCAGAGAATTATCGGATACATTTAAGAGTCAACCCAGCCGCGCCCCTCAAGCCATCCCAGGGGGTTGCATGGGATTTGCAGACACACAGGACGAGCTGGAGAGTGTGACTGCCCCGGGCGCTGCGTGACTCCCGCCCTTAGGGCGAAACAAATGCTGTGGCCCAGGCCCCGCGGTTTCCTCTGTCGCCCCTCAGACCCGATCACAAGCCTGTCCGAGAAGCGGCCGGGGAGGCCCGGGACCTGGATACTGCGCACTCCTCCCCCCTCATCGACCACTCGTGTCTGACACAGCAACGGCCCGGATCGCGGGGCACCGCACGGCTCTGCCCCCCGCGGTTATAATTCACGAGACCGCGCGCCCCGTTCTATGTCCCCCGCCCCTGCTCACCCGCGGTCAGCGCCGCCCGCCGAGAGCTCTGCTGAGGAGTCTCCACTGCCCCGCCGCCGCGCGGAGAAGTCAGGCTGGTCTGCGCACAGCAGGCGCCCCGCCCTCTTCTTATTTCCCTCCTACCTGCGCTCCGGAAGGGGGCCGGCCCACTGCGGCTGGCTAGGGCGGGTCCACACTGGCAATTTACAGAGCGGCTACTGTTCCCTCAGGGGTGTGAAAAACCACCCTCCCGAGAACAGCCAGTTCCAGCGCTGTAGGGCGCCAGTGTAAACAGTGCCCGGGAGGTGGGTTTTTAGCGTTGCTAGCGCAGACTAGCCCGTCACACCTCAGAGCTTAGCAATGATTAGCTGGGTGATAAGAGTGGGCCTGAGCATGGATTTCTGCAGGTAGGGAGCTGGAGGCTAGACTAAGGGCAGCTTCTGCATGCACTGTTATCCTGGTCCCCAAAGCTTCTTGCACAGACTCTTTTATGGGCCTGACTTGCTAGTAAGGCTATTTTCCCTCCCCTAAAGAAAATAAACTCTTCCTTTCTGGAGACACACCCTCCCAGGAGGCACAACCCTTCTGTAATTCCGCTGTGAAGGTTGCTAAAAAGCATTCCTTTCCCATTTGTCAGGGACTACATGATTTGGAGCAGATTGCCATTTTTGCTTATGGCTTGACTACACTTGCAGACGTAGAACGTTTTGAGTAAAACCAGACTTTGGAGAGTGCAGTAGGGAATGTGCTGCAGTCTGTCCACACACAGCTGCAAGTGCATGGGCAGGGCCACAGTTGCAGCTGCATTGGGAGCAGTGCATTATAGACAGCTATCCCAGCATTCAGGTGACTGCAACATGCTTTTCAAATGGGGGAGGGGGGCGGGCGATGAAGTGTGACAGGGAGTGAGTGTGTTCTGTGTGTGGTGACAAGTGTGAAAAATCAGGACAGGGGTGGGATGAGTCAGACACCTATATAAGAAAACAGCCCAAATATCAGAACTGTCCCTATAAAATCAGGACATCTGGTCATCCTGCTTTTCTTAAAGCTTCCTTCCTCTAGGCAAGTGGATTTCAACCTGGGTGTCTGCAGATTATGTTTAAAACAGTGATACTCAGACCTCAGTGGTTCAGGAGCCAAATTAGCTCTCATTACTCAAAAGACCCACAGTAATGTGAAGAATCAGAGAGGTAGCCATGTTAGTCTGGAATAGCAGAGGTAACAAAGAGTAATGTGAGTTCATTGTTTCATTTATTATAGTACTATTCATATTTGAACAATATGACAGGGTAAATATTTAGTTATAAATAAACTTTCACAGCAAATAATTTAGCACAGGATAACTTAATTGGGTAGTAAAAGCATGCTGATTGGTTAATAACTTAGTTTCTTAATTACATCACACAGTTAATTACATCACACAGTTTAATATCATGCAATGTATAGAGTCACAGGAGACACATTAAAGAGCCGGTCTGATTATTACTGATCCAAGTGGGGCATGAAAGGTAACTTACCACAGAGCAGTGGTTTTCAAACTGCGGTTTGTGGACCCCTGGGGATCTGCAGACTACATCTAAGATTTACAAAGGGGTTTTCACCTCTATTTGAAATGTTAGGGGCCTGTAGGGGAAAAAAGGTTGAAAACCACTGTTCTAGCCAGTTTACAGAGTGCAAAAGCCAGGGCTCTTCTGAACACATTAGCTAAATGGGATATAGAGCACAATAAATTATAGTTTTGTAGCACTGAGAATGTACTTTGTCCATGTTTTAGGCTCATACAGCTTTTTCAAAATAGTTTTTCCTTCTGAAATGTGATGTCATTACCTTTCTCACAAAATCTTTCAGAATCTAATTACACAAAATGTCCCTGTATTCTCAACAGAAGAGAGCATGTAATGAAATAAATCTTATCTATCAGAGACACCAATTGGGAAGTATAAGCAGAAAAAAAATATTGTCCTGATCTTCAGATGGTGTGAATTGCCATATCTCTATCTAAGTGGATAGAGTTTATCCAATTTACACCAGCTAAGAATCTGCATCTAAATGTTTATCTTTTCTTCTACAGATTTAAAGCAAAGCACCCAAAAGTCATGGTCATAACAGTTGCTACGGCAAAGGCTGTTTTTTCTAGCCACTATGATTAGATTCTTGTTGCAAAGGTCAATTTGACAGCAGTGGGATCTGAGGTTGTAACCATTACAAAGTCTCTCTCTCTCTCTCTCTTTTTTCCTCCCCGTGTTGCATCGGTGGTGTTTCTAGCCGGTTACCTTTAAATTAAAAAAAAAAGATTTTTTAAAAAAGAGAGTTCTATTAATCTATTTACTTCCTTGTAGAGAAAGAAAGAAAATTGTTCGGTCATGGTATTCACAGGCAGAATAGAGATTTGTAGGGTTTCCACCACCATAGCTTTCTTAGGTGCTCATATGGCTCCCCATTGCCATAACATTCTAGTACAGGGGAGGGCAAACTACGGCCCGTGGGCCAGATCAGGACCATCAGGGCTTTCAGTGTAGCCTGCAGGATTGCCATCCCGGTTGTGCAGTGGGGATAAGGCAGGCTCCCTGCCTACCCTGGCCCAGCACCACTCCCAGAAGCAGCCAGCACCAGGTCACTGCTGCCCTGAGTGGTGAGTGGGAGTGAGGAAGTGCTCCATATGCTGTCCTTGCCTGAAGGCACCAACACCCACAGCTCCTATTGGCTGGGAATGGGGAACTGTGGCCAATGGACACTTTGGGGATGGTACCCAGAGGTGAGGGCAGCATGTGGCATTCCCCATCCCACCCGCAGGAGTCACAGCTGGACTTGCTGGGCACTTCCAAAAGTGGTGTGGGGCCAAGGCAGGCAGGGAATCTGCCTTAACCCTGCTTCATGCTGAGGCCACCCCGGAGCTGCTCGAGGTAAGCTGTGCCAGGCCAGAGCCTGCACCCCAACCTCCTGCCTTGAGTCCCCTGCTGCACTTCTCCTGCACCCCAGTCCCCTTCTGCACCCAAACCCCTTGCCCTGAGCCTATTCCTGCACACTGCACCCCACCACACACACACTCCTTCCTGCACCCCAACCCTCTTCCCTAGCCCTGCATACAATTTCCCCACCGAAATGTAGCCTTTGAGCCAAAACGTTTGCCTACTCCTGTTTTAATACTACATTGTCAATGTATTTATACTCACATTATCCATGTGAGGTAGGGAAGTTTTATTATCTCCATTTTACAGAGAGAGAAGAGAGGCACAGGGACTCTGATACACAAAGATATTTAGGCTCCTAAATTCCATTAAATTCAGTCTAAGTTAGGCACCTAAATATCTTAATGGATGTGGGACAGGCATACTGGCCTGGATCCTCAAAGGGACTTTTGCAATGCTATGCATTGCAACACCTAACTTTTAGATGCCTAGAAAAATCAATGGAACAACAATAGGCGGTTGACTAGGGAGAGACAGATGCCTAAGAATGGGCCCCTCAAAAGCCATCATGCTAGGTGGGGAGAAACTTAAGCTAGCCAGTGGGAGATGTCAATGAGAAGGGTGTGTCCTAAACCCTGCCTCTTTCATGGAGACAGGTGTCCAGGGCAGCATGATATCTGAGATTCTTCTGCTTGTGTGCACATACTCATGGTAGCTCAGTGAGAGCTAGCATTAAGTATAAATAGCTGCATAGCCATGGTAGCATAGGCAGAGGCAATAAAGGCACAGCTGAGCAGTGCTGAGTATGTACCTACTGTTTTCAGGTGGATTTGTAATCTGCTTCCCATGCTATTGTGGCTATACTGCCTAGTTATACTCATGCCAGCTCTCATGGAGTTACCGTGAGTATCGGGTATCATTTTTGAGATGGGATGACCAGAACCACACATGGTATTCAAAGTGTGCGTGTGCTATGGATTTATATAGTGGCATTATGATATTTGTCTTACCTATCCCTTTCCTAATGGTTCCTAACATTGTTAGGTTTTTTGTTTTTCTTTTACTGCTGCTGTACATTCCCCATGTTGTGAATTGCTCAGGGGCATAAGAGATAGGTGTCCAGCAGTCTAAAGTGAGGCAGCAGTGTGCATGCCCAGATGCAGAAATGGAGGTGGCAGTACTTAGTATACCTAGACTATCACTGCGAGTTGTTTGTCTAACCTTCTCTTAAAAACCACCAGTGGTAGGGATTTCACAACCTCCCATGGAAGCTCCCTCCCTGGAACTCAGTGGTGCCTGGCCTGGGCCCCATCACCTGGGGCTAGCATGAGCCACCTGGCATCGCCTCTCGCCTCCCCAAACATTCTTCCACACCTCTCTAGGTGGATGTGTCCCACAGTTTGACTAAGGGGGGAATATGAGATAGATCTATAAAATCATGACTGATGTGGAGAAAGTAAATAAGGAAGTGTTATTTACTCCTCCTCCTAACACAAGAATTAGGGGTCACCCCATGAAATTAATAGGCAGCAGGTTTAAAACAAACAAAAGAAGGTATTTCTTTTCCTAGTTCCTAGTGTTCCTAGTCAGGGGTGGCTCTAGGGTTTTTGCCTCTTCAAGCACGGCAGTAAGGCGGCCTTCGGCGGCATGCCTGCGGGAGGTCCGCTGGCCCCGCCAATTCGGCGGGAGGTTCGCAGGTCCAGCAGCTTCGGTTTACATGCTGCCGAATCCGTGACACCTGCAGACCTCCCACAGCCCTAAGAGTGACAGTCAGGCTGCCCCCTGCAACTTACTGCCCCAGGCATGCACTTGCTGCACTGGTGCTTGGAGCTGGCCCTGTCCCTAGTTTCCGTTTGCCAGAAACTGGGAATGGGTGACAGGAATGGATCGCTTGATGATTACCTGCTCTGTTCCTTCCCTCTGAAACCCCTGGCATTGGTCACTGCCAGAAGACAAGATGCTGGGCTAGATAGATCATTGACCTAACCCAGAATGGCCATTATGTCTTAAATGGGTCTAAGGTCAAATGGGGAAGTGTGGGGTGTATGTAGCTATATCACAATTCAGTTTTCTGTGTGGTATACTTTTAAATGTAAAATAAATCCCTGCCTATTGTGGCAAAGCTTTGGCCTTGTCCCTGTGGGTCCCACACTTCCAGGTGGTTTGTGCTAGCCTCAGAGGCTCACTGTGACCCTCCCTTCTCTCTTTAGAGACCAGGTTACAGCCTATTGAGCCATTTTCATCATAAGCCAATGATTAATTAGGGGGGGTAGAAAGGTGTGGGGGGAGCCCAGGCCCACCCTCTACTCCAGGCTCCAGCCCAGGGACCCTAATAGTATTAGTTAAGATGTCTGACCTTTTAGCCACCAAGCACAATACAATTCCCTGGGCTACTTTCCCACAGCAGTCCCCCGCTTCTTCAAACTCCTCTTCACCTTTACCTCAAGTCTTCTGATTTTGGGGGTACAGAGCAAGAAGAAGAAACCAAGTATTTTTTCTCCTTCACTAAGAGAGTAAGTAACTCCTTCTTCTCGGAGGGGAGGAGGTGGAATTCCTACTGTGGGAGTTGATAAGGGCATTCCTGCTTCCATTGGTCTGGAATCACAATAGAATCCCTTCTATTTGGCTTTTCTTTGCTGGGAGCGTACAATGCATGTAAAGCAGATCATTTCTACTCCAGACACTGTACTTATTAAGGGTGAGGAAAACTGTTTACATTTTAAAAAGTTATGTCATGGAATTGCATTCACTCTAAAAGCAGGAAGATACTAAAAAACAAGCGAGGGTAGGGCCTTGGAACAGAGGCTGATGATGCCATGATTTTTCCAAATGGATATCCAGGCATGTTTCCTCCTTTAGGAGTGGAAAAATCATGCAGAAGCAGAAAACAGCTCTAAGAAGGATGAAAGGCAGGGTTGTTCCAAAAGAAGCAAGCTAATTAGAGGCTTTATGCAGGGCTGGCGACAGAGTGGTACAACGGGTACAGCTGTACCGGGCCCCGGACTTAAGGGGGGACCCCCCTTAAATCTGGGGCGGGCCCGGTACGCAGCTGTACCCCCTTGTCGCCGGGCCTGTGAGCAAGGCGTGGCTCCGGGCAGCCGCTGCAGTGCTCGTCAGCCCGCCCCGGTCCCCAGCAGCCTCCCCCCACCCCCCTTTGCTTCTCCCAGCCGGGCCACGCGGCCAGAGCGCATGCGGGGGTTGGGGCCCGCGGGCGGCGGGAGACCGGCCGGGGGGGCCCCCCGGCGGGAGACCGGCCAGGGGGGGCCTGCGGGCGACGGGAGACCGGCCAGGGGTGGAGGGGGCCCCCCACGGGCGGCGGGAGACCAGCCGGGGGTGGAGGGGGCCCCCCGCGGGTGGCGGGAGACCGGCCGGGGGGGGAGGGGGCCCCGCACGATCTGCGTACAGGGCCCCAAAATTCCTGTCGCCGGCCCTTGCTTTATGGCATATTTTATAGATTACATGTCTATTTCCTTGAAATCCAATATGCCCCATGTGTTGCTATAGTGAAATGGCTGCTAATTAACACAATAGCAACGATTAACAAAAAGTGATGTTACCCGAATCAGTATGATTTTGAACCAGAGTATTCAACATCAAAGAGAAAAAATTAAATTAGGAACTAACAAAGAACAGAGGGAGTATCTGGTTCAGAGAGCCAATGATTCATATGTGTTTTTCATTCCTACATAAATGAATCATCTAGTGTGTTGGTCTCGTTCATGGTAGGATTGTTCCTTACTGTATATTGTTAGTACACCCAGACAAAAGGGGTAGTCTGAAGCCTGAAATTAGATTAGTAACCCTCACCATTTCCTAATGAAATAGCCCCTTCCCAGCACAGCTAACCGCTTTGGAAACACTAACTGATTGTATGTAGCCTCCACTCTCAGAAAGGCTGCCTTGTGAATTACTTAAGGTTACATTTCTCATTTCCCAACATAGGATTCTTTCCTAAGTGTAAATAACATTCTGGTAAATAACCATATTTTATCTCACAGTTTTGTTTATTTTTGCCTTTCTTTATTAATCCAAAATCACCATCATCACTCATGTTCTGAGTGATCAGATAAATTCCAGAACATCTTAATAGCTGGAATCATTTTGATCAAATGAAACTAATACCAAACTGTCATATGTTCTGCGAGGAATAACATGGTGCCTTCATCTGGCCATAGTTATGGCAACAAAGCAGAAGTGTACTGGTCACTGTAGGTGACTCTGGATAGCACAGCCCAAGGATTTCAAGAATAGAAATGTCTTTGGTAATTGACTGCCCTGTTCCCCAAGGCAAGTAGAGTAGTACACCCCAAAGGAAGAGGGAGAAGATTTGATATTACTGGGTACAGATTACAAGAGGGGGCCCCAAATATAGTAAAAGCACCAAGGTCTATCCCTATCACTTTCTATCCCCATCACTTAGTGAGCCAGTACAATTGGCAACAAAATCCAGGCTGTGACAAAAGCCTTGTTTCCATGTACAGAAAGAGCATTTTTCATGCAATACATGTTTTATTAGCAACAATAATAATAAAATATTGGCAGTTATAAGTGTTGCACAAAGAAGTTTTACAAGTCTATTTCTGAAACATCCACATTTAGAAGCCCAAAGAGTTAGTTGCATTTGCTGAATCTGTTTTCAAGCAGAAACTAAATAAAGCATATGTATACTGGAAATTTTGCTAGGTGTGGCCTTTTAAACTCTTAACTGTTTTTCAGACAAAAATACCAGAAGATTGCATACAACTCTGAATATAGAAAGTTATTTGCCGTGCATAGGACCTGCTCAGCTCAAATCTTTGTTGTGAAAGCCACCATAAGCGAAAGATAAAATTTACACAAGATGCTGAAGCAGCAACTACATGTACCTGCATGCTCATAGAACTCTACAGAGAGGCAGGGCATTCCTTACTCAAAATGCACCTCAATTTAATTTTCAATTGTAAAACACTCAAAAGCTTGCCCCCAAAATAATGCCATTTCAATGGCTTCATAATTCATTTGTAAAACATAGCTAAATATATTTCAGCAAGAACTAGGATTTCAAGTATATTAATAATATCAAAAGAAAATTGACTTCTACACAACAGCAGGAGAATTCACTGGCTGAAGAATAAAAAAAACACAGCGGAGAAGAGAAAAAATTGCAAAATCAGAGAAAATTAAGAAATTATAATTTTCTAGCACTTAACACATATTTTTCCATGTTTTTTCCATATACAGCTTTTTCTAAAATATGGTATATTCCTCCAAATGTGGCATCACAGAATGTTTTACCTCTCTCTGACTGATAACACACAATGTGCCCCCTTTTCCAGACAGATGCTGACAGTAATTTATCCAAGAGAGACAACTTTGTGAAGCAGGATTTATAAATCAGAGGGCAACACTCCACCACCCCATAGTTAGGGAACTAGGAAAATATATAGCAATACAAACAGAAGAAAATATGTTTATCTTTTTGTCTCCAGATTAAAGGCAGAGCATCCAGATCATGGTCATCACCGTCACAATGCTGAAGGTTGTTTTACTAACCACTGTGACTGGACTCTTGTTGCAAAAGTCCTTTTGACAGCAGTAGAAATCAAAGTTGTCAGCACCAAAATCATCAGCAATCTCATTCATCTTGCATTGGGACTGTTTCCAGCAGGCATAGGTTTTCAAATCAACTTTTTAAAAAAAGGGAAAAAAGAGTTAGAAGCAGGCTACCATACTGTTTGCTTCTCTGTAGAAAGAAGCAGAATCACTGCCCTGATCTGAACATGCCCAGTTCTTGTCATCCAAACTCCTATCAACATGTACAGTAGCTCTTCTCTGAACACACACCGTAAAACATGCTGGTGGGAACACAATATGTGAGGCGACAACAGGCTTGTCGGCAGCTCAGTATAACTTGAGATGTGACTCAAGTATTCCCTCTAACTTAATGTCTACACACAAATCTCTAGCTCAACTGAAATAGCGCTTTAAACTCGAGCTAGTTGGCACATAAGGGATCTGGGTTGAATCTCCAGTGCTACTTTTTCTCAAGCTAATAATGCAGTGGGGATGCAGTTATGGCCAACAGCTTGAGAATAAGGTACACAGAGTGATTGGGTTAGCAGCTGAAGTGTTCTTTCAAAGGGAAAACTGGAATGAGCTATTCATTGGTGGATAATGCCCAGTTTGTGCTCAGTTCTCATCACAGAGAGTCTACAGTTTAATGAAAACACTACATAAAATATTATCCTTTTCTAGTTGTGCCAGATTGGTTTCCTTCATGCTCACGGATTCACAAACTTGCAGCTTCAATACATTTTGGCAGTGACAGAACTGGGGGCATTTAACGATCCCCCATTATCACAAGACACTATAGCCAGTCCCTATTTTGAAGAGGAAGAATGAAATGGGTGGGGAAGAGGGCATGTGTTTGGTGGAATCTAAAAATAGTAGAAACATATTTCAGTCTGGCAGTCATTTCTTTTACAAAAGGAGTTAGGTGCTGTCTACATGAGAAAGTTGCGCTAATTTTAAAAGAGAAGATTGGAATCAGAGAGGTGGCCGTGTTAGTCTGGAATAGCAGAGGTTACAGAGAGTCCTGTGGCACCTTAAAGACTAACAAAAGTATTGAAGCATAAGCTTTCGTGGGCTAATACACACTTCGTCGGATGCAAGTAGTGGAAGTGTCCAGGGGGGAGATATTCAACTGATATAAAGGATACATGGAAACTCTTGTATAGTATTGGTTTAAGAATGGCTTATTTCAATTTTAGTTTTCTTAAATGAATACAAGAGTTTCCACACAGCCTTTTGCATCAGTTTATCAATTTAAAATCTCACTTTCAGTTAAAATAATGCAACTCTCTCATGTAGACAAGCCCTCTGTTAAAGGCTCCATTTACAGCTCACCATATGATTTCCCAGCCATTCTTGTAGGAATCCCAGCCTACAAAATGCAAGAGGCAAAGCCACCATTTAGTTTGGTTTGGGTAGTGTGGGATCTCTGACTAGGCAGGTTGTTTACCCCAGCAATTCTGTCCCTTTAAAATCCAGGTCCAAAAGAAACTTCTAGTCACTGGCTTCCTTTAGTTTATGCTTAAAGAAATAACAAAACTCTAGGTTAGCTTGCTCCAATCAAGCCCACAGTGATAGCTCACTTACTGAGTATATAGTTCTATACAGTCGGGCCAGCTGCTTCAGTTCCGAGCTTCTTTCTCAGAAAGAAATTCTCTCCCTCAACAATCCTCTCTCTTCTGAAGGAATATCATTTAAAAGAGCTCAAATCCATGCCAGCTGTACCACTTACTGCTTCTCAGTGCCTCTTAGCATTTCCCTTACTACTAGGAAATATAAGCCATAACATGGAAAATATATGACTAAGACCAGAAAACAGACTTTCCTTTTATGAAAGCAAGGAATACTTGTAGCACCTTAGAGACTAGTTTATTTCAGCATAAGCTTTCGTGGGCTATAGCTCATTTCATCCGATGAAGTGAGCTATAGCCCACGAAAGCTTATGCTGAAATAAACTAGTTAGTCTCTAAGTTGCTACAAGTACCCCTCGCTTTCTTTACGGATACAGAGTAACACAGCTGCTATTATTTTTCCTTTTATGAGGTTTCCTACAGTTCCTCATTCCTTACTATTCCTTTGCTGTTTCTTAGAAAAGGTGAAGAATATGTGCAATGTTTATGTCATCCACACTTGGCATTCAACATGTGGAAAAACCTTGTTCCTCCAGGCAGATTCATGTTTTCAGATCAATAAATCCTATGCTAAATTATATATTTGGCTTTTTACTCTTCTGCAATAAAAAATCATGCACCCAATGTTCTAGGTGCTCATGACAATCTTTGAAAGAGATAAGTAGATATGACATTCTGGTGTCAGAAAAATTGGTTCATTTTTTGAAATATGCTTTGATTGTTCAGAATTTTTCAACCATACGTTTATTTTAAGTGAACTATATTTATGCTCAGAACAAATTATGTGAACTGTACTTTATCCACTACTGTCTTATGCTGCCTTGCTATTAAGTCATTCACTTGGACTACTTCAATTTGATTGTTTTATTTACCTGGATATATGACAAATGTTGTACATCAGATACACACACCACCATTTATCTTCATCAGGTGCTCAAAAAACCAAAATGTACTGATGATGATTATCAGCATGTAATTCAAATGGAATTTCATCCTGAAGTAAATTAACAAACCGGAGTCGGACATTTCCAGACTGGAAATGCACAGACTTTGAATGAGTTAATTTTTCTGTATTTATTTCATTCTGTGGGATAGTATACATACCAAACCTGATCTGTAAGCAAGTGTCATCTTCATGGGTGCAAGTAGCATTGGTTGAACACAATGAAGGACTATTTGCACAGATGTAACACTTCAGGGCATATCCTAAACAAGAAAATAATATTTTATCATTACATAGGAACCAACTGCTTTCCTAATACAAATTTAAAATGCTCATAATGAAGGACTTTTCAATATTTGTTAGAACAAACCATTTTAAATCCTCAAATTTTAAAAAAGACTATTCTTCTTTAAGTACTGCAAGCGCCCCTTATGCTGCAAATTATTTATGAGTCTCTCAATTTATCAACCCAAGTTCAGGGAAACAGCACTGCATTTAAATAAAGCAAATTGGGACTGCATCCAACACCTGCAATGCATAGACTGAGCCTTAAGCTCTAGCATCCCAGGAATATTAACCTGAGTTTCCTACATCTCTGTTTTGCTGGTGACATTAATGCAGAACTGCTTATCCTTTTAATCAGGCTCCTTGTCCTTTCTCTCATTGCTTTTTGCTCCACTCCTCAACCCTTCTTTCTTTCCATCATCTTACCCATTCTGTTCCATTAACTGATTCTCTTCCTACATTTTTCCCCTGTCCCGAACTATACATGTTCTCATAAATCTTCAGCACAATGCTGGTGACAGCTTTTCCTAATCCTGACTGCTAGCACACTCGCTTCCTATCATTAACCTCCTTTTATCTCATGCTCTAATTTCTTATTCCTTTTCCCCTTACTTATCTCTGTTCTCATAAATCTTCAACATTTTAATCTAGAATATCTGTCCTAATCCTAACCGCTAGCATACACCTCCCTCATCTTCCCACATCATTAACTTCTTTGTCTCTTAAGCTCTTTTTTCCTTTACTCTTCTTGCTCCCATCTCATCCTATGTTCCCACTGAGATATATGCTACTGATTTTTTCAAAGAAGCAAATATGTGTCGGTCCATTGCTACCTCCTGCTAAATGCAACATCAGACTTGCTCAAATGTGTGTAATCCCATCTTTAGGCTGTACCCTAAAATAGCTATAACCCCTCATACTATAACAAAAATGAATGTTTCTAGTTACCATTTTAAAACTAGAAAAGAAGACATAATGACAAATCTTTTTTTGAAAATCTTGGCTCATGTGAGTTTGCTTTTGTATAACAACTGTGCTTCAAGTGAAACCTTCTTTGAAACAGACCAATTTCCCCCACTTCTTGCATGAATCCTTGAGCATAGCCGCAGAGAGAAGGAACTGAGAGACAGCAGTAGCTGATATTTATTACACATATAATTGAAGGAGGCCAGTCTATCATCTTGCATTATATCTTTAATTTTTGTTAATCCTTTTGCTATCTAAAATGTTTTAGCATGCAGTAGGCCTTAATCCTGAGGCATAGATTATCCATAGGGGTACAAGAAGGATCTTGTGTGACAAGCGAGACTGGGTTTTTTTATTCTATATAAATTGCATGATAAGTCTATTTATTCAAGCAAAAATCAAGGGGAAGATCTTGAAAAGCAACAGACTAATGATAAAAGTCATTCTTGGGCAGATATTCGTTTTGGCTATTTCTATTCTCCCTGATAAGAATAGAGGGATGGGACATCACTTTTCCATGTCCTTGGAAATTTCTTTTAATATATAGTTTATAAAAAATAATTTTGTGAAGGTCAGGACAAATTTAACACCTGAATAAGTTATTTCCTTACACATTTGAAATGCAAAATGCTGAGACTGAGAAGAATCTAGTCTTTTGGGTATATCCATTGTTTGTGATTTATTCAAGTTAATGCAAAAGCCCCTTGCTTCTTGTCCTATCCTCAAAGGTTAACCAGAACAATTTTTTGCCCTTCTTGTAGCAACCTTTTACATACTTGAAAACTGTTATGGCCCCCCTCAATCTTCTCTTCTTCAAATTAAACAAACCCATTTTTTTAGTCTTTCCTCATATTTTCTAGATTTGTAATAATTTTTGTTGCTTTCCTCTGGACTTTCTCCAATTTCTCCATGCTTTTCTGAAATGTAGTGCCCAGAACTGGACACAGTACTCCATCTGAGACTTATCAGTGCAGAGTAGAGTGGAAGAATTACTTCTTGTGTCTTGCTTACAACACTCCTTCTGATACATCCCAGAATGATGTTCGCTTTTTTTGCAATAAGTGTTGCACTGTTGACTCATATTTAGCTTGTGATCCAACATAACCCTGAGTGCTCCCCCCAGGGCGTGGCTCTGGGAGAGGCGGGGAGCGCGCTGCCCAGGCCCCCTGCCTGGCACGGCTCACTGAAGAGGCGGGGAGCGCGCTGCCCCAGCCCCCCCGGAGCGCTCCCAGCGCGGCTCCGGGGGATGGGTGAGCATACAGCCCCCCCCCCCCCCAGTGCTGCCCACATGGTGGGGCTGGGGGTGGGGGGAGGAGGAGCGCGCAGCCCCAGCCTAACAACCAATGCTCGAGTGGCTCCGGGGGAGGGGCCGGGGGCAGCCTCCATAGCCAGACGAGATGGTCTCGCGGGCCGGATGTGGCCCGGAGGCCATAGTTTGCCCACCCCTGCTCTAAGCCATTATCTAAATAATTTATGAGGATACTGAACAGAACCAGAACCAGGACCAATGTGCCCTTCCAGCTTGATTGGGAAGCACTGATAACTGCTCTCTGGGAACGCTTTTCCCACCTTGTAGTAGCTCCACCTAGGCTATATTTCCCTAGTTTGCTTATAAGAAAGTCATGCAAGATAGGAAAAAGAGAAATTCCGTGGCCTTTGTACACAAGGATTTCAGCTTTTCTGGCAGCATTCATTAACGTCACTTCATCATTGAACTTCAGCAGCTTAAAGATGATGGGTTTGGGGTTGTCAGACTCATTGTCTAGCATCAGGCCTTTGATGAGCTCTTTCAGTATCTAATGGGGGGCAGCTGTGGTCCAGTTTAAGTAGATGAGGGAGCAGTTTCTGAAGAAAGCTGATAATATCCTTCTCCTCTAGATCCTCAGCAATGCCCAAGAACAAGAGGCAAAGATTGTGTCTGCGAGACCCTTAGGGCTTGTCTACATTACCCACTGGATCAACAGGCAGCCATCAATCCAGCGGGGGTCAGACTGGATTAATTCAGTGCTGTAATATTCTAGGATAGGTCCTGCTGTGGCCTTGAAATCTCTTTTCAGCTGCTTAAGTGATTCAGGCCTAGATCTTTTGTTGTCTCTCATTTCTCCATTGGCATTCATATTCAACAGTTAAATTTATCTGTGGGATTAAGTTAAACTTTAATACAGAAATTTATTGCCAATTTGCCTGGAAAGTAAGAGACTAGAGATGAATTGATATGTTTTGAATGAAGAGGTCTGAGACTAGGCAGCCCTCCGCCTCACAGGTATCACATGACCCACTGCTCCCTCCTCCTTTCCCCCATCTTTCTTGGGGAACAAAACAAAAGCCAAAACCCAAATTTCCTTTCCATAGGCTATCAAAGGAAAAAGAGAGAAAATCAAGCAGGAAGGAAAAAGATGTGATGGACTAAGAAGAGTGGAGCCGGAAAAGTTCAAGTCCAACCCTCTTTAAAAATAACCCATACCCAGTTCACACACTGAGATAGACAACTTTGAAAAGCCTCTTTTAAAAATGTTTAAAAATTTTAAATTCACAATTAAGATTTTTAAATAAAAAATTAATCTTGACCTCCCCAAAGGATGATCCATGAGATTTCTTTAGCAAATTTTGCCACACCACCTTGCCGAAGGCAACACTGTAGTTGTCTACACATCCGAAAACTTATCCTATGAAAATTTTAAATCTGCTTCTACCAAATATTTCCAGTTTTCATTCCCTTGTCCCCTGGCAACCCCTTCTGCTGATACTATATCAATGAAACAGGATATTTTGTTCCTATACTTCTGCTCACTGTATGCCTGCATTCTTGCTTCACCTCGAAAACATTCTGTTACAGAAATCTACCTCCACCCCTGAACCTGTCCTCACCACAGAAAGTGACACTGAAATGCTGTAATTTATATAAGCTGTCCTGCTTTCCCCCAACGTGTATAATGACAAATTCTATCCATGACCACATTGTGTACCTGTTTAATGTGACACTGGTATGTATGTAAGAAAAGTGTTAATGCAGAACCTCCAGGATACCTACCAGAACTGCAATAAGCAATCAGAACAATGAAGACAGTGAACAGGATACAGTTCATTTTGTTCATGTTTCTTCCAGAATCTGGAAGTAAGAATAAATGAAAAACAGTTACATGTTCCTTAGTTTATAATATTTAAAACCAGAGAAAGTTTTGATTCAAAAAAAGTAAGGCCTAGTAGTCTGAACACATGTGTCAGGAACTCCTAAGTTCCAATCTTGGCCCCAACAGATATTTCTCTGGCATTGGGCAAATCACATAACTTCTATGTGCTCAGGTTCCCTCATCTGTAAAATGGGGATAATACTCATCTACCTTACAGAAGGGACGTAATGAAGGTAATTCACTGGTATTTGATACAAAGCTTATTGACATCAGAAGGCTTTGGACAAGTCCCTTGATGTTTGCAAAGTATTTAAGGCTTGAAGCCTATGAACTTTGGCATAGATAAATGTCCCAATGGTCACCCCTAAGTTTTGGGGAGCTGGGAATAGGGTGTGTCATGAGTGTGAAGTGCCTTGGAGTGCGGTTTTACCTGTTAGGGGTTGTAGCAGGCGGCTGACTCAGCACCTGCTGAGTCAGCCCCTGCTCCCTCCTTGCCCTGCAACAGCCAGAAGCCTCTGCAAGCCCAGCCTGCTGGGGAAGGCTAATTAGCCACCTGGGGGTAATCCTGGGCTGCAGAGGGCTTAATGTGCTCCACCTGGAAGCCTGCAGGGGGATATAAGGTCTGCCAGGGAGGAAGCCAGAGGGGAGAAAGGGAGATGTAGATAGATAGAGAGATAAATAAGATAAGGTGCAGGGGAGTAAGCTAGCTGAGGCAGAAAGCCTGCAGGAGCTAGCTAACCCTGAGGCCAGCCAGAGACTGGGGGCTGAGCCTAAAGCTGGACTTGTATAGAAATCTGTATATAGGTGGTGGGGTTTTTGCACTGTGTGGGATCAAAATAAAGACACTGGTGAAGCCAAAAGCAGTCTCCTGCCTGTGTTTTGAAGAGGGCGGTCAGAGGCCTGCTTACAGGGGTTAACGGGTGTGTGTGTGTGTGACATCAGAGAGCCCACCTGGAGGAAGAACCAGGAAGCCCCTTCAGTTCTGTCCGGAGCTTGGACTGGCTCCATCTTTTCCAGCTATGAAAGCTCTTCTTCTCTCCTAGCTGTGGGAGAGATGAAACACCCTTCTATTTCTAAAGATTAGACTATCTGTAAGTAACATATTGATTTCATATGTTTGTACCGGATCTAGTGTGTCACTGACCTTCCCAGAGAGGGAGGGGTTAAAGCTTTATATCTCTAAAGTTGCATTAGATGTAAGTTGTTCTCTTTTTTCTTTATTAAACCTTTTTAATTATAAAAAGTGTTTGGTTATTCCCTTAAGTTGTCCTAGCTTTAAATTTGACCCAGTTCCCGGGTAAAGGGAAGTCTGTGTGTCTGAGAGGCAGGCTCACAGGTGTCTGAGAGGCAGGTGTGTTGAGGCTCTCTTCTGAAGGCAGGAGAGAAGGGCTGTAGCTTGGAGATTGTATCTCATCTCTCCCGATATAAGAAGGAGGGGGGTGATGGGGAGTGAAGCAGCATCTGAGTGTCCCTATCTCTCAGGGAGAGGGAAAGGGGGTTTGGGGTGTTTGTGTGCCCCCCTCCAGGGTCTTGGAGATTCACACAAATGGTGGCAGTGGACCCCAAGTCCTAACTGGTCAAGTTTGGAGGATTTGGGGAGACAGGATTTAACTTAGGCTGGGAAAATAGCTTAAAGTTAGTGGTCTGCAAAGTAGGAGAGAACCACACTCTGTTACCCTAGTGTTTAGGGTGTGGGAAGGTATAGACTCTCCACCACAGGGTGTTTAAGGGAAGTTTGTCTGTAACAACCCCAAGAACATGAGCTAACATCAACTCTTGGATATTTTAGGATAGGCACATCTGCAGATGTCTGACCACAAGAGTGTCATGACAATAAATTGACATATGATAATAAGTTGGGATCATTAATATACTAACCTATAGGAGAAGGGCAACGCAACATTAGTAGGTTGAGGAAATACAAATAAAGAAGAGGGGAGAAACCACTACTAAATATGCATTAGACACAGTGGTGTCAGAGTAACACATTATAAAAGTTGTATCCCAGCCTGTGGGGGGGATGGGGGAGGGGACAGATGTAACCCCTGGGTGGTGCCAGAATGATGGCCACTGGTGATCATGAGGAAGGTGATGGTAACGAGGAAGATAATGGCCTACATTTCAGGTTATTTTGCAAGAGATGGTGTGATGGGCAGATGTACATTCTATATTACCTCTATCTACTGTACAGGGTTATAGTGTTTGTGACTTTGCTAAATGTATAAATAAACTACAGTAAAACCTCCATTTAACGGACTAATTCGGACGAGGGGGTGTCCGTTAAATCAAAAAGTCCGTTATTTAATAAAAAAAAAAACTGAGCTGTCGGAGCAGCAGCCCGCCCGCCACAGGGTCAGGGCGGCAGCTCCGCAGCCCGCCCGCTGCCGGCAGCTAGCCCACCCGGGTCCCGGCTGCCGGGAGCCAGACCGCCTGATGCTGGGACCCGGGCGGGAGCCGGCAGCCAGCCCGCCCGGGTCCCTGCTGCTGGGACCCAGGCAGCAGCCGGGAGCCAGGAGCCAGCCCGCCTGCTGCCGGGACCAGGGCGGCAGCCGGGAGCCAGCAGACGGCCGCCAGGGAAGGGGACCGGGGCCGCAGCAGGGAGGGGTCGCGGTCTGATATGGATCAGAAATTTTGTCTGTTGCATCCGAAGTCCGTTAAATCGAGGTCCGTTAAATTGAGGTTTTACTGTATTGTCAATACAGAAAGGTTCCTAAAGTGTGAGTTTTCCAACTGTGCACACTGGGGTTCCCAACTAAACACTAATTTTAATAATACAGGGCCTGATCTTTGGACAAGAACCTTTTAAACCTCAGAGTTTCTTAAGTAATCAATAATTAATACACAGTCCATATATCTAAATCCTAGATCTTTTGTAGCTTGATTTAGTATGTAATATTTAGTTATGTTACATAGCAACTCCTATATCAGATTAGTCCAGAGATCTATTCAGAAATAGGATTCTAGACAGCAGTCAATACTGTTAGATAAATTATGGAACCACCATGAAATCAATAAGTCTTAGCTCAGGGTGTAGGATCACAGATCATTAGAAAATACAGCGACTGTATTCTGGGCTGTATAAAAAAGCAGAACTACAGATCAGTGTTGGTGAAAAAGAGGAACTAAGTGCCAGCTAACGCTTCTAGCATTAAGTAAGTATTAGCAATATTAGTGATTGATTTGTTATGAAAAATAGCTGTTTCAGTTTAGCAATACTTAGCAAAAAATGTGGTTAAGTGTGCTAAGTACAAATAAACAGTGTGGTGTGAAGTAATAGGGAAGAACTAGAACTAACAGGATATAAAAGGGTAAAAACAACGATTTAGCAAAATGCTGTAACTCCTCGGTTTTTGTGGTTTTTGCCTCTGAAGAGTCTTGTAAGGCTCTTCAGAGAGCCACTCATTTTTGGGTATTAACCCGGGTGACTCCTTTTGTGCACAAAATAAACTTTACCTGTCTTTCAAACCTCGCTTTGAGTCTCTGCCTTTACCTGGAGGGAATTGACTGTGCTTCCAGGTAACTGACGGCCTAATTTGGGCAACAATACCACATGTCTATGAGAAGGTATAAAAAACAGTCATATGAAGACAATTATGTAATAGCCTATTCCAAGGGAAATTTCTTCCTAAACCCATGGAGCTGGTGGTTGGTTTAAGTCCTAAAATGTGGAGAGAGAAAGCTATAATATCTAGTACAATTGTAGATATGCTTCTTACTTATATTAAATAAATGTCTTTGAAATCCTACTAAACTCTTGGCCTCAATGGTCTGGTGGCAGTCAGTTCCACAAGTGTTCTAGGAACTGTACACTACAATACATTCAGTAAAACAATCAAAACCAAACAAAAATAATGTTGAGCCTCTCTAAAAATGTGTAGTAGAATCGGTTTCCCTCTAAGAGGGAACTCACAGAAACACTAAAATGGGATTTCTTTGAAAATGTCAGATATAATTTATCAAAGGAAGCCACAAATGATTTCTGAGCTGGAAGAATTGACTTTTAAAAGACTCTATTGATCTTGAGTATCTATTGAGGATAGCAACATGTCACAAAACACTAACACCCCTTGTTCTCCTAGGTCTGTTTTAGAAATCACTGCCATAGAGAAGAAACCAACAAAAGGGTTTGCTAAATCTAAATCATTGGTCAAAAATTATGCACGAGTCACAAATCTTAAAAGCAGGGGAAAAAAGGCACGGAAAACAATATAATCAGGAGAAAAGAAAAACAAGCGCTTATTTCAGACTGTTGCAAGAAACATTGTGCCAAGTGACACATAACCATGCACTTCCTTTCCAGACAGCACAATAATTTCTGTAAGAAGAATGATTCAAATTGCTGAGAGGAATGGGTTGGAAGAGAGAGCAGAGACATCTCCCAAAAGAGCACAAAATTGAATTTCTAGATTATAACTTCCCCCAGTTTGACCACAGAGAAACCGATAGCCCTGAGCATTCTTCTCAGAAGCAGTATGACCCTCCCTTTGTTTATATCAGTGGCTGCCATCTGTCACTCATAGAGCTCTAAATTGTAGCCCTCAAGAGTAACTATCAAGAAAAGGATGTACAGTAAAACCTCCATTTAACGGACTAATTCGGGCGAGGGGGTGTCCGTTAAATCCAAAAGTCCGTTATTTAATAAAAAAAGAAAATCGAGCTGTGGGAGCAGCAGCCCGCCCGCCACAGGGTCAGGGCGGCAGCTCCGCAGCCCGCCCACTGCCGGGACCCGGGTGGCAGCGGGGAGCTGTCAGCCAGCCCGCCCGGGTCCCGGCTGCTGGGACCCGGGCGGCAGCCATCAGCCATCCAGCCCGCCCGGCTGCTGGGACCCAGGCGGGAGACAGCAGCCATCCAGCCCGCCCGGGTCCCGGCTGCCTGGACCCGGGCGGCAGCGGGGAGCTGGCAGGCAGCCCACCCACTACCTGGACCCAGCCGGGAGCCGGCAGCCAGCCCCCGAAAAACGGATTTGGGATGCATCAGACTTGCTCATAAATTTTGTCCGTTGCATCCGAAGTCCGTTAAATCGGGGTCCGTTAAATCGGAGTTTTACTGTATTTGATAAATGAACAGCTTTTTCCTCCATGCACAATGTGACTTTTTTAAACTGAAATGTTTGACTCACAATCCAGCCAACTGCTCCTCCTACTTCAGTGGTCCCCAAACTTTTCAGTGTCACATCCCCCATCCTTACCCATGTCCATACACCACCGGAGCTGGGGTCAGGAGCTGGGCTGAGGCTCTGGAGGTAGTGAGGCCACAACTGGGGGCAGGTCTGGAGCCAGAGCACGGAGCAGAGCCCCAGAAGGGGCTGAGGCTGGAGACAGAGGCGGGATGGGACCAAGAGTGGAGCCGGGTTGCGGGGAGCTGAGCTGCTGGCAGAGCAGGGCTGGATAGTGCTCCATCCCCGCCCCGTGGGGGCTGGCCTGGGTCCCACCATGCCCTCTGGAAGTTCCTCCATATCTCCACAGTCAGTGAGGGGACCATGCCCCACAGTTTGGGGACCTCTGTACTACCTGAAGAGTGGGTGTACCCATGCTTAATTTCTGCCAAGGCTGATCTCCAGCACTGGTAGGCTTGGCAGTTCATAGCTAGAGCCTTGCGTGGATACCCACTTTATATCCACAGATGCAGATAGCTGCGGTTACAAAGCAGATATCTGAGGAACTGCAGGGATCTTCCGGGAACGACAGTGGCAAAAGCAGCCTAACATCAGGCTGCCACTTGCAGGAGGCAGCACTCCCAGTTGGGAAGCTCCTCTGGGGTGGCTGTACCACCCCCAGCCCTGCCCAGTCAAGCAGGCGCTAAGTTCAGCAACAGCTAGTCCAGGAATGTGCAAGCCACTGAGCCTGGTACCCACCCCCGTGGGCAGGACTGGGGGAAGTACAGCCATGCCAGAGGAGCTGCCTATGCAAGTCACTGGCTCCTGATGTGCGGCCGCTTTCACCACTGCCATTCCTGGTAGAGCCCTGCAGCTCCTCAGTTATCCACTTTATATCTGCAGACATAAATTTGGTTTCCGCACTGGGCTCTATCCATAGCCCTGGCACCTCTGGGCTTGCTGCATCAGTTATGAATGTAAAACAATTTCATTATAAATTAAGCACTGGGAGTCTCTCTCCCTCTGGAGCAGTATGGGGGTGAGACTGTCAGTTGAAAGGGACCCCAAATCATATACAACTGTGTCTGAATCACTCCTTCATGCCTCAGAAGAGACTGTAGAATGGAACAGAAAAGGCACTGAAATGAGTGTGAAGATGGGAGAGGCAATGGGATGATGGATTGGGGAGGGGTGGAGGAAAAGGGAGTGAAACGAGGGTGAAGGTGAGGGAAAGGGCAAAGGGAGACAGGACGGATGGAGGAGGAAGTGGGGTGATAGATGGTCTGGGGATGATAGACGGCCTGAGGGGGGCTGGGGAACAGGGGGACTGTGGGATGAAGGTGAAGGTGTGGGAAGGGGCTTGGAGAGGAGAACGTGGGGTGGCAGGGAGCTGGGTGGGGTACAGGGGACATTGGAATGAAGGTGAGGGAAGGGGCTGAGGGGGAGGGGGAAGTGGGGTGACGGGGGGCTGTGGAATGAGGGTGAAGGTGCGGGAAGGGGCTGGGGAGGAGGACGTGGGGTGACAGGGGGGCTGGCTGGGGACCAGGGGGGCTGTGGAATGAGGGTGAAGGTGCGGGAAGGGGCTGGGGAGGAGGACGTGGGGCGACAGGGGGGCTGGCTGGGGACCAGGGGGGCTGTGGAATGAGGGTGAAGGTGCGGGAAGGGGCTGGGGAGGAGGACGTGGGGTGACAGGGGGCTGGCTGGGGACCAGGGGGCCTGTGGAATGAGGGTGAAGGTGCGGGAGGGGGCTGGGGAGGAGGACCTGGGGTGGCAGGGAGCTGGGTGGGGTACAGGGGACATTGGAATGAAGGTGAGGGAAGGGGCTGAGGGGGAAGTGGGGTGACGGGGGCTGTGGAATGAGGGTGAAGGTGCGGGAGGGGGCTGGGGAGGAGGACGTGGGGTGACAGGGGGCTGGCTGGGGACCAGGGGGGCTGTGGAATGAGGGTGAAGGTGCGGGAGGGGGCTGGGGAGGAGGACGTGGGGTGACAGGGGGGCTGGCTGGGGCCCAGGGGGGCTGTGGAATGAGGGTGAAGGTGCGGGAAGGGGCTGGGGAGGAGGACGTGGGGTGACAGGGGGCTGGCTGGGGACCAGGGGGGCTGTGGAATGAGGGTGAAGGTGCGGGAAGGGGCTGGGGAGGAGGACGTGGGGCGGCAGGGGGGCTGGCTGAGGACCAGGGGAGAATGCGGGTGAAGCTCAGGGGAAGTGTCTAGCAGGCTCCTCCATGTCCGCTCCCCTGCAGAGGAGCTTTCCCCGTGCGGGCCCCTCTCCTCAGCCGCTCTCCACAGAGAACTTTCTTCAAGGGCCCTTATTCCCCGCCCAGCCCCAAAGGTCCCTCCGCAGCCCGGTTTGCCACAGACCCCAGCGGGAGGCTGGACCTCCCCGCCGCAGCGCCTCTGCGGCACTAGCGCTGCAACCTCCCCCCCCCCCCCCCCCCCCGGCCTCCAGCCGCCGTTCGGCGCCCGCCCCAGCCCTCCGCAGAGCGGGGGTGTCCCTGCTCCAACAGCCTGAGGGGCGGGAGGGGGCCGCAAATCTACCCCTCCCTTGGAAAGGGGGCTTCGGCCCTCCAGAAGCGGGGAATACGGGCCGGCTGACTGCTCAGCAGCAAGAGGATGGGGGGAGGGGGGGGGGGCTCTGCTCTAGCAATAAACCAGCCTCTGCACTGGGGGGAGCGATCCATAGGCATCGCCCGGCGGCAGAGGGGAATAAGACCAGACCTCGGGAGTTGATGCAGCAACTCCCTGCCCGCAATCCAGCCCTCTAGCCGGCATTGCCCGCGAGCGCCGGGCGCCGCCGTTCCTCCGCACTGCGGTCGGCTCCAACAGCCTCCTACCTTCTCCGGGCTGGCACCCGTGCAGCGCCCCGCTCCCTCCGCCCGCGGCTAGAGTCGCGTCTCCTGCAAGCAGCTCCCCCGAGCCAGCCCCTTCGCGCGCCGTCAGCCTCGCTCTGCCATGGGGAGAGGGAGAGGAGCAGAACCCCCCCCCCCCTTCTTCCCCGCACTGGTGTCGCATGGTAAGTCACCCCGCAGCGTGCGCGCCAGGCATGGCGCTCTCCCTTTCTTTGTACTGGTTTGCGTTAGAGCTCGCTAAGCAGAGTTGAGGTTTATGTTACTTAAGCGGGGTTCTCTTCCCCCCCCCCTACATTAAAGAAACAGGACACGCCGCTATTGGCTTCAGTGGGTAATTCTGACCCCTTTGTGTGGTCTGCTCAGTCCCTGCATCTATATTCAGGCTGTCAATGAGCCCTAGGGGGTGTATTTCCCCCCCATCTCCTCTGCCTCTTGTAATTTGCACCAGCACTGGTGAAGTGGTATTTTTACCTTGGGCTGGGGTTGCAGCCCTTCAAGAAGCTCCGGCTCTGCCCTGGGACTATTCCATCTGCTCACAGGAAGCAGCTTGGTTAAGGAGCTGAAAAAGTGAACAGCACAGATACGAAATTCATAAATGATATTAATCCATCTTGAAGGTGAGGGGGGAAATCCTAACGGTTGGGAGATTCCTGCAGAGGACATGCAGCAGCAGTGGTTCTCAATCAGGAGTACAGGTATCCCTAGGGGTACACAGAGTCAGAGGTCTCCAGGGCATACACCAACTCATCTAGATATTTGCCTAGTTTAACAGGCTCCATAAAAAGCCCTAGCATAGTCCGTACAAACTAACATTTCATACAAAATGAAATGTTTGTCTCTGTCTACTAAACACAAGGAAATGTAAGTACAATATCTATATTCCAATTTATTTTATAACAGTAAAAATGAGAAAGTAAGCAATTTTTCAGTAGTGCTGCAACACTTTTGTATTTTTATGTCTGACGTTGTGAGGAACTAGTTTTTAAGTGAGGTGAAACTTGGGGGTTTGCAAGACAAATCAGAATCCTGCAAGGGCACAGGGCAGTGGTCTGGAAAGGTTGAGAGACACTCACCATAATGGACAAGTTAACCATCTACAAGTGCAGACATCAAGGCTGGCGATGTAGCCTAGTTAGTACACAAGAATATAACTACAAGTAATAGGATGAAATTAAGATATAAAAATGTAGGCTGACAGTGCAATGTTTCAGGCTATGGGAAAGCACCCCAAGAAAAGTAGTGGAATCCCATAAATTGGAATTTGCTGGGCAAAACACTAGATCAATAAATTGTTCAAAACTTCTTTAAACACAGAATTAAAAGTTGACCAGACAGGGCTGTGTACCATTACACAACACTGAGTCCAGTATCTCAGCATAACATTAGTCAGTGTCAACATTAGCCAGTGTTTGGAATAGGGCTGTGTTAGGGGTCCAGTCCCCGATGTTCAGCAACCTCTTCCATCATCCAGACATTGATGAGAGTTGAGGGTACCTGCATTTATTTGGTCAAACACACTTAGTCCCATTAGTAGCGCGGGAACATTTTTGGTTCCAGATGCCCACTTCCCCCTGGGTGCTTGACCCCTGCTCACCCCAGCCTCACTCCCCCCCACTTCCATGCGGCTCTGACCCCACTCCCTCCCCCCATCCAACCCCTTCACCAAAATCCCTGCCCCTATTCCAACTCCTTCCCCAAACAACCTGCCCCAGCCCCACCTCCTCCCGAGCACACCAGGTTTTCGCTCTTCTGTCCCCTCCCAGCACACTGCCAAATAGCTGTTTGGCTGCAGCTGGGGGGGAAGCACTGGGAAGTAGGCAGAGGAGTGGGTACAAGGGGCACTCAGGAGAGGAGGTGGGGTAGGGGGTGAGGGGTACTTGTCTGCCAGGCGGTGCAGAGCACCCACTAATTTTTCCCCGTATGCGCTCCAGTCCCAGAGCACCCACAGAGTTGGTGCCTATTGGTTATTTCCTGGAGCAGGACCCAGGGACAGGGGTAAAGGGGCCAAGGCTGCGGCCACAGCGGGGGGCAGGCGGGGGACCAGGAGCAGAGCCCTGGTCATGGGACCCAGTGTGGGGCCCCAGGACCAGAGGCCTGGGAGCAGGGGGTGTGGCCAGGCACGGGGCCACTGCAGGGTTGGGGAGTGGAGTGCAGGGCCAGTGGCCAGGACCCAAGCCCTGGACCCAGGGCTGGAGGGTGGAGTCCCGCACGGAGGGTCACAAGCAGAGCACTGAGCATGGAGCCAGCATCAGGAGAGCAGGGCATGGGGCTGGCCCCTGGGACCCAAGCCTGGGAGTGGAGTTGGAGCCCTGTGCATGGGGCCGGAGGCCCTGTATAAACCTGGGGGTGCTACAGCACCCCCCCCCACACACACACCCCTACTTCCCATGCCTATGGGAAGGGGATCAGGAGCATGATTAAAGTTTCAGAGTATTTGTGGATAGAATTCCAGTAATATATCATTGGAACTATATTATTCCTTTTATCATTCACTATTCTGAATACCAGATCCTAACCCTTCGAGCAAACCACTAAACTGCATGAACACATTCTCACCTACATAAAATGACCTTCATACTCCAAGCCTTTTGCTGTAATGACATGCCTCTGTTAAGGGCACCTTATCTATTTAATAATGCAGATGTTATAGAGATAACTGAATAGCTATCATTCAGCTGACAGAAGGAACACTCCATATGTTAGCAGAGATATTGGGCTGCATTAGTAGGAGCATTGCCAACAGATCAAGGGAAGTGATTATTCCCCTTTGGCACTGGTGAGACCACATCTGGAGTATTACATCCAGTTTTGGGATCACCCTTACAGAAAGGACACAGACAAATTGGAGAGAGCCCAGTGAAGAGCAACGAAAATAATTAGGGGGGCTGTGGCATGTGATTATGGGTGAGGACACTGGGATTATATAGGCTACAGCAGAGAAGAGTGGTGTGTATTTGATAGCAGCATTCAACTACCTGAAGGGGGATTTCAGAGAGAATGGAGCTAGACTATTTTTAGTGGTGGAAGATGATAGAACAAGGAGCAATGGTCTCATGTTGCAGTGGGGGAGATCAAGGTTGGATATTAGGGAAAACTATTTCAGTAGGAAGGTAGCGAAACATTGGAATAGATTACCTAGAAAGGTGGTGAAATCTCCATCCTTAGAGGTTTATAAGGCCTGTCTTGACAAAGCCCTGTCTTGGATGATTTAGTTGGGATTGGTCCTGCTTTGAGGAGGGGGTTTGACTAGATAATCTCATGAGGTCTCTTCCAACCCTAATATTCTATGATTTCCAGCTATCCATAGAAAACGCTTGTAGCCAGTCTAGCATGCCAGTAAATCTATGCTTTAGTATTCTGCATGACATGTTCATTCAGTGGCTTATGACACATCCTATATAGAACACCCATGGCCATGAACACTGGTCTACCTCGGAGAGTACACAAGTGATAAGTTAGGGCTTATAACAGATGTTTCAGCCAGGCTGAGAGACTCCAGATCTAGCACCAAATAAGGAAGTTTTTCTTCCTAACCTTAGCTGACATTCCATTCATAGCCTAAAGCTGAAGTTTAGAGTTCTGCAATTTTATTCTAGATGTAGTATAATTGCACAAACTATTTTTAGTCATGTATCTACTCCACTTGTGAACCATACCAAGATCTGTGCTTCAAGAGACTGTAGAAATAGGTTCCATGAGTTTGTTAGACATTGATTAGTCAAAGTGTTTCCTTTTACTCATATTCCCTTTCACACATCTCGTTTTCATATGCTGTGGCCTTCCTCCCAATATTTACTCCTTAGAACTAGGCCTCAGGAGATTGCCATATGCAACACCTCCACCCTTGTCTTTTCACAAATTCAACATATTGCATTTTTCTGTCTGCTTGTAAATAGCTGAACATAATTCTGCTTTATGCTAAAAAGCCTGAGTTAAGTGTTTTATAACTGAGCAATTCATTGCCCACATGTGCAAATAGGACATACATGAAGATGAATGTTAATACACGAGTGGTGCAGTTTTCCCTTGGAGTGTATACTGCACAGGTCACATAGCCAATCCTTCATATAGCATGTAAGAAACCAGCTTCTGAGGTAAGGAAAGAAGAGCAATATAGAAAAAAAAACAGATGATATGAATCAGTAGCTAAAAAAACATGATAGAACTTGATGAGCAGATGAATTACCCCAATAACCAGGCTTCAGCTGTAGAACAGAGATCATCAAGAACATAATGCTCTGGCAAAAGCTGGCTTTGCACCAGCTATGGAAATTTGCAGTTTAAATTAGCAAAGGAAGCAAATCCATTTAGACTGGTGACTTCGATGGAGAAATTGTATCCATCTACAATTTCTGTTCGCTACAGAGGTTTATGTTTATTTCTCTTTGTACAGCAAAGTACCAATAGTTTTGGGTTTACTGAGAAGGGTGGTGTTTAGTTTTCCATTTCCAATCCCATTTTAAAACAAAGCTATATATAAAAACAGGGCTTAAACCAAATGTGATTAACTAAAATTCACATGTGAAAAAAACAGTAAAGTGTTTCTCAGGCAAGATCTCTCCTAAAACACAATCCAATCCCACTTATATCAGGTCTTTTCTCTTACCCTAAGCACATCACCATAACAGAGGAAACTGAATCAGGGAAGACTACAACCCTATAGATCACAATCTAAAGAATTAGATATTTTATTCATGTGCTTATGTCAAAGTAAACATTGCCAATGTGGCTTTTAGTGAGACAAGATGAATGAGGGAATCTCTTTTATTGGCACAGCTTCAGTAAAAGAGAAACAAGCTCGTTACCCAGAATTCATGAAAAGCTCTGTGTAAGCTCATCTCTCACATCAACAGAAAGTCGGGCTAATAGTACGTATTACCTCACCCACCTATCCTGAGACTGACATAGCTACAACACTGCATAGGATTGTGCTTTTTGTCTTTCCAGCCATTTACAAGCACGAGACAATGACCTTTCCAATTATTACTATTTAAAACCTTATCTACATTAAAGAAATTTTGCAAAAATTGTCCCCAACACCCATTCAACTCTACCAGATAGCAAGGCAGGCAACAGCCAACCTAATTAGAGCTTCCAATGTTCAGTCACAATGGGAATTTTTTTAAACGCACTTAGTCTTAAGACTTGAGACTGAACACATGCAGCCGGCTGTGGGGACGCTTGAGTGGCTGTCTGTAGAGTTACAATAGTGGCTCGTGGCTGGACTGCCACACTGGCCCCTGCAGAAGTCACGGCACCAGTGACTTCCACAACTCCCATGACAGATACAGTCATACACATCAATATAACAGTGGTACTTTCTGCCTTTAAAGAATATTATAATCTTTTCATTTTAATATTACAGATTTGTGGTTATGCTGAAAGTTACTTGTCTCTAATCTTTTGTTAACCAATTCTTTAAAAAAACCTTTTGTATTTAGTTGAAATAGGAATCGAGGCTCTCTCGCATTACATAGTATTTTTCTTTCACTCAATATTTAAGAGGTTCTAGTAAAAATAACAAGTGAGCAGTTTCAAGTGTTCCAATTGTTAGTACTGTTAATTAGAATTATCCATTACAGGCAGAGTTATGTCTCTCACCCACTGCCTGAGTAATACAGGATTCAATCCAGTAACATTTCCTGGTTCTACGTAATTCTGCCCTGGGAAAACCTCCCGACATGATGACAAACTTACGAGTTAATCTATTGGCACTAAAATCATGTAAAGGAAATAGCGGCCACAATCTATAAAAACTGCAGCCAACCATTACTCAAGGAGATATCCAGCAAATGAGGTTTCAGTTGGGTCCATCAGTGCCAGATACTGGTTTGTCTCCAAACTGGAGGGAAACCTGCTGTGGTAAGTGTGAAGAAGGGCAACCAACTACAACGTGGCATCAGTTACAACTTTTAATTCCTTGCTCTATTCTTAGCAAGAGGAATAGTTCCAAGTAACATTTAGAACAACGGAATCAATATATTTATTTTAATAGCAGTGGAAACAAAATAAATGACAGAACAAACAAAATGTTTCTTTAAATATAAGGCTTTTAGACATCTGTGTACTGCTAAGCCCCAATTGTGAATCAAGCATAATTACAAAAATTCATATAGGATTCAGGAAAACATATGATAATACTTAGTTTTACACATAAAATTTGTGTCACTTACCACAAAGTCAGATAGCAAACAGCATATAAAGGGGGGGGGGGAAAAATCAAACAGTATTTACAAATTTATACTATGTAATAACTGAGAAATTGCTGGTTAGTAAACAGCAGATTATGAATTATGCTACATCCCAAAAGGCATGTATCTGTGATCATCATCAGATATTTATTATAAACTAAGCTGAAAGACAGATTGTCTGAAAAATAAAGTTTGTTTCATTTCAAACTTATGCACTCAATCATCAGAATGTTATGGTATCTGTATATTAATATAAAAATGTACAGGAGCACCTGATCCAACCCAATGGGGTTACATAGGCCTAGCTGAAAATTTCATTCATTCATAGCAGAAATTAACAATTGGAAGTCAGTGTGAAAGGCCATTACATACCTTTTTGCAAACTCCTGACTGTTACTAAGTTTTAAATGCTTGTATAAAAACAAATCCCCATATCATGTAATATGATCATAAATAGGAAATAGTTTAAAAATGTAAGATATGATTACCTCAGACTGTTGAGCTGTTTTGCACTTTGGAAAAAAGTGAACAAAACACAAAACCCTTCTCTTCCCCTCCCTACCGCCTCAAAAAAAAAAAAATAAAAAAAAAAATATCCCCTATAGTCCAATAAGACGAAAGTTGGAACTGGCACCAATATTCATGCTAGTTGTCCTGCTGTGGAAAAGAAACAATTCATTTACAATATTCAGAAGTTGTCTTATGTAGTAGCCCCAGAAAGTTTAACTTCTGACCAACAGGTTTTTGTTTTGTTTTTTAAAAAAAGAAGTTCGGTCAGGTATGACGTGGACAGCGTCCTGAAGGGGCAGGAATATCCAAGACTCTACGTCTGTCTTCATATTCATCAGTATCTGTCGAGTCTTCATCTTCATCCATAGCATATTCATTATGATTAGTTTCCTATAAACAAGACATCCCCATGTTTAACTAAGTACTTAATAATTGCCTCCTGAATCTCTCTGATCAAGTGCTAACAATGTAACAAAAAAAAATGAAAATCAAGATGTCCTTTCCATCACATTTAAAAAGTCAGTCTCAGATAAAGGCTAGTTACTATAAATACTGTTAAAATCAGATTTGTTTTCATGCATCAATTTTATAAAATGTAATCTACATGTCAATTATATTTCTAATCGGTTTAAACTTTTATCCATAAACTAAGTAGACTAGTCAGATCAGAATCTGACTAACGGTTGCAATGGTGTTGATTTATTATAAATTACTGTGGTTGACGGGAGTTTGGTAAAGCTTGGTAAGTCTGAATTTGCTGAAGAATTCAGGAAGTGGGTTTTTTTTGGACCAGACAGACTGTCTGAAAGTTTACTGAAAGTGCTCACATTACACTTGGACACTGACACAATTGTGTACTTTGGATGTTTAACCAGGGTCTCTGTGTGTATTTGTGCTGATGATAAAAAAAAAATCCCACTATGGTCATGATTAGTCGTGTTTACCAAACAAATCACACAAAAAATATGAAAATGGTGAATGTAGAACTATCTGAGCTCGGTTAATTAATCCTGTACAACAGCACAACCACAAGAGCTAACCCAAAAAAGGAATTAATAAGTTGATAATTAATAAAAAAAATTAGCTAGCCTTTAGTCTGTTCACGTTATCCTCTTTAACAATATGAATCAGAAAAACAAGTTATAATACACCGAAAGGACATACATTTCAGGAACATGTAACTTCCTCAAAAAAGGAGTAGAAGTATTGGAAATTATTATATGCTCCTTTCTTCACCCCAATTAACATCTGAAAAGGCTTGTAACAGATCAAGTGCTTAAAAATAAAACCAACAACCCCCTCCATCCTCCAAAAATAAAGACCTTCATCTAGAACTGGCAGCTAAACCTGCTTTGTTTGCTAATCAGGGCCATGTCTACACTACCGCAGTAAGTCGACCTACCCTACACAACTCCAGCTATGTGAACAACATAGCTGGAGTCAACGTACCTTAGATCGAGTTACCACAGGGTCTGCACTGTTGGAGGAGTGATAGGATAAAATCTCCCATCGATTTACCTTATTCTTCTTGTTGGGGGTAAAGTACAGGGGTCAACTGGAGAGCTATCTGCAGTCAATTTGGCAGGTCTTCACAAGACCCACTAAATCGACCACCAGTGGATCAATCTTGGTGTCGATCCCAGCTGCAGTGTAGACCTGCCCCAAGATACTGTGTAGGACCATCATAGCTATTAAGTGTTTGTTTGAAAAATTAAGGCTTATTTAAAAAAAAACCATGATATAACCTGCCACCTATCTGAAATTCCTTTAAATAAATAACTTTGCATTAATAAAAAATAAATTTAAAAAAAATCTGGATTTTACTGGCAATAATACTGTAAATTTTTCCCAGCTGTGGGCCAATAAAAATCCCAGGTCTTCTCTAACTATTGAATTCAATTAGTTCTTTCAGATTTACAAGTATGTAACAGAGCAAAATTTAAGCCACTAGGTCTGAATTTGAGTAAATACTCTAAAATATCAATGTACCATTCAACTTTAATATACAATAATCCTCTACTAAACAAATATCAGATGCAGAATAATAAAATTATCAAATCAAATGCAAGTGATTTCTGCAACCTGTGGAATAGAAGAGAGGTCCTGGTTTAATAAACATAACCAAAGGAAAGAGGAAAAGAAAGCAATGTATCTGTTACAAGTGTGACCTCTGTTGGCACTTTGTATTCACAATTAACCGCCTAAACCAGTGCTAGTTTCCCAAAATATCTTTTTAAAAATGCAATCTTCTCCTAATCACATCACTTGATTACCCATATTCCTCTTTAGCATTGCCCTTCACATGGATGCCAGAGTAATTAGCAGCTTCATTTCCCTCTTATGGAATCGGTTGACTCTGGGCTCTTTTTGCTTATTTGTCAATGCAATTTTGTTTTGCTACTCTGAATTTTGCAAGGCCTTCTGCCTCCTTTGTGTTTTTGATGTTTTTCAGGCCCTGTAGTTAAACACCCTAAATCCTATCTAAGCTACCTAGAGATAGGAGAGTTTACAGATTTTATCAAATCAATTTACACTCTCAAAACAAGCTAACAAAACTACCCAGATTCACCAGCTGCTTCCAAACCTTAAAACTAGATAATCATTTAATAGAACAGCAATTTTTTAAAATTTTGGAGTTGATGCAGGAGTTACTGGGTGAAATTCCATGGTCTATGTTGTGCAGGGTAGACTAGATGAACATTGAGGTCCCTTTCAACCTTAAAAATCAATCAGCTTAAAAGGCCCCTTTAGCACATCTATGGAAACTCCTCTCCTATCCAGAAAAGCAGAGACATTCTTCTGATGTAGAAGGTAAACCACAATCAGGTCACACCAAGACGGAAAGAACTCATCTATGTAACAATTTAGATTTATAAAGAAGGGTGTATCCATCCAATTTCACAAAAGTGCCAATATCACATTACAAAAACATAAAACTAAGTCACCTGCAGAACAAACTCTGTTCCTCCTCAAAAGCCCAACACTACAACGCCTGCATAAATAGATGGAAGCATGCCCCTAAAATCCACAGACATAACCTATTTTCAGATCCTTGGGCTAGAACGTGTCGGAAGAAGCCATTTCAGAATAGCAGACCCCTCATGGAAGAATTACTAGTCTACTCTCATTATCAAGAGGATTGACCTTCAGTGTCTTCATCCATTGAAACTGTAACAGAGTGGGAGGGGAAAAAGGTGGCCCAAAAAGGAAGGTCCCAACCCATTTAGGGATTCATGGATAAAAATTAAACATCTTCGCTTCAAGCCAACTTTGATTCAAAATGCAAATTATAACTCCAGTGACATATGCTGAACCTGACAAGCATGTGCCGCTTAACAGACAGACCACAACTCCACTCAAATTTTTGGACTGAGTAAGTGAAGCCCCACATGGAGTGTACGCAGTAATCCAAGCAGGAGATGATGTTCACATTTAATCGTAAGTGATAACTGTTGGATTCAATTAATCTATTGTGTTACATTCTCTTGGCTATAAAATCACCCCCAAAGGACTCAGAGGAATTCAAATTAGGGGACAGGATTTTCGCATGGGGGGGGGGGGGGGAGGAAGAGAGAGAAGGAGATGTCTCTTTAAATCTAATCTCCAGATTTTTAATCGTTGTTCTTGTCCTTCCCCCTCAGAGGGAATTGTCTACATTATAATACTAAGAAATAAAATTATAAAACTGGAAAAAAGTGTCATGATTATGGAATCTGGTAAGATCTTTATCTAGACAATGTATATTATCCTATTAGAGCTAATTTCATTTATATTTTCTGCAAAAAAGGTTAGGGATAAAAGCCTAGCACAAATGACAATACCAACTGTATCTCAACTTACCATACGTGCTGTAGACACCTTGAATGTTGGGCATACCATATGAAATCTGGGAATTATGACGTTAAAGAACTTGTCCTTATAGTAGAGACAATGGAAGGTATAGTATCCTTCCATATATCCTGAAGTAGTGGAGAAGGTAGTACAGCTGGTATATTCGTAAACTCGACCTGGGCTGATTATTGGAAATTCCCCTGCAGGTACAAAAACAACGAAGGGCTATTGGGAGTTTTGAATTAAAGTAAGTAAAAATAGCATGTACTTCCTCTTGCAATACAGTTAATTTCTAGAGACATTAAATTCAGTTAGAGTTCTGCTGGAATACACAGCTAGTAACAAAAGTTTAAGTGCTTCTGTAACTGTACTATACAAATAAAAGGAAAAAGAGGTAAGCTTGTTGTAACAAATCCTGTTTTAATGAACATTCTAGTGACTGGTTATCTTTGCATCACTTTTAGTCATAAGTGAATAGCAATTTTTTAGAGAACACTGTTCACTAAATCAGAAGTGCCTAACTTGCTGAACAGAAGTCACTATAAACAAGCTCAAATGACAAGAATGCCCAAACAATATGCTGGGAGGGAGGTTTTTTTGTTTGTTTGTTTGTTTGTTTTTTAAATCAGAACTATTGCTACACATCGTTTCTAAATACAAAAATAACACCCTTAAGTCTTCTGACATGCACTTATCTGTTAACCCAAATACATAGATAAAAACAGACGGCATTAGAGACTTCAGGATTATTAATTTGTATTATCAAAGTGCTTAGGAGCCTCACTCATGGACCAGGACCCCAATGTGCTAGGTGCTATACGAAAAAATAATTCCGGTGCCAAAGAGCTTACAATCCAAGTAATTCAAAAATATTTAAATGGCTTGACTATTTACCTATACAGTATTTACTATTAGTATGTTAATATAGAAATTTGCTCAACAATTTAAAATAGTTAATCAAAAATGCTATTCCTTAAGATCCTTTAAGATTGAAATTAAATGTTTAATACTTTCAGTTACACACAATTCAATATGAGAAATTGGAACAGAATGGATGTTTGCTAAGAAAAGAGAATAGCCAGCATCTTGCATCATTACGGAGAATGGCTCCGCCAGATGTTACAGAATTTTCACATTAATCACTGAAATGCTCTGAATGTCAAAATGAAACTCAAACTCGCAGTTTACATACCAACGACTCCAGGACCCTGAACTTCTTCTACATCACCTTTGGCATTGGTTATTCTCCAGTACCGACTGTCCAACTGACAAGCCTTTTCAGGAAGAGCATCTTTGGACATCTCAATTCTGTGAGCCAAATCAAATATATATTTAACTTAGAAATGAATTACTTACATGTCTAAAAACCACCATCAAATGTTTAAAATACTATCCTATACTCCCTACTGCTTAGAGAAAGTGGTATAGTCTAGTGATCTGTGTACAGACACAAGTACGAACACCAGAGCACTAATCCCATCTTTATTATTCCTCTTAATTACCTACCTCTCCTTAACTCATGACAAATATAACAAATGTTTCATGTTTGCAAAGTGATGTGCTATATATTGTTAGTGAAAAACTCCCCAATAAAGTACAAGACCCATTTCAAGTTTTAAAATAGTAAAAGCGCCTTTTTATTTCAAAGTATATTAAAATAAATATATTGAATGCTGTACACCAAGCCCCGTATGTATATGGTATCTAAATTTCACCATACTTCTGAATACTGCACATAAGCATGCAACAGTAATGAGACTTCAACTCCAGACAGGACTCTCTCCTGTTATCAGGAAAGACAGCCTATTTGCTAGTCTCACCTGATTCTGTAAGTGAAGAAGTAATGTGGTGGATGTACAGAACTGAGTTCAGGTAGAAAAGACGTGGAGACTGAAACAGTAATATCTCCTGTTGTGGCCACACACTCCTTATCATGAACATATCTGTGCAACAGAAACATACAAAATAAATGTCCAACTCTTTATTATGATGTTACCCAATTCCATGAGTTCAATGCAGATAGTAAAAGGATATTTTTAAATAATTAAGTTTCCACATGCTACACAAATAGTATTTTGGGTTATTAAACCCCAAATTAAAAAAAAATAGTTTTTGTGTATGACTATTAGCTCTAAATGAAACTAGTCATTCTTTAGTTTTCGTGACTGCACTCGTACAATGATAGTCTTAAATTATGAGAGCAGACTTTAGAAATGTCTTCATGCAATTCTTCATATTAGGTTGTGTACAAATTCATTTTGGAGATACAAAATTTAATTCTTCCAGCATGCCATTAATCTTAAAAGGGGCTATTATACACCAGTGGCTCTCAACCTTTCCAGACTACTGTACCCCTCTCAAGAGTCTGATTTGTCTCTTATACCCCAAAGTTTTACCTCCCTTAAATACAAGAAAGCATCAGCCACTATTACTTAAAAAATATATTACTTGGTCATTTTTACCATACAATTATAAAATAAATCAATTGGAATATAAATATTGTACTTACATTTCAGTGTATAGCATATAATATAGAGCAGAGGTTCCCCAACTTTTGGGGGTCATGCCCCCTTTTACCTATGTCCGTGTCCCCTCCTCCCCAGAGCCAGACTGTGACTCCATGGATGGGAGGGCAGAGACAGTGGTAAGGGGGCCAAGGCTGGGGACACAGCTGGGGGTGGGGCTGTGGTCAGGGGCCAAGTCAGGGGGTGGGGGCAGGAGCAGAGCCACTGGCCTGCGGTGGGGTCAGACAGCCGGGCCTAAGGCCAGGTGCAGCTCTGTTCCTGGCCTTGCCCCCAGTCTCTGTTCTGGACCAGGTTGAGGCTGGGACTGGTGCCAGGAACCAGAGACCCTTCTGGGAGCATGACTGGAGCAGAGCAGTGGGTGGGGAGGGGCTGAGTGGCATTCCCTCCCCACCCCTGTGGGGGCTGGCCCAGGTCCCACCACAAACCATCCACCCCCAGACCTTTCTCCACGGCCCCTTTTGGGGGGAGGGGGTGTCCCACACTTCAGGGACCCCTGATATAGAGCAGTATAAACAAGTCATCATCTGTATGACATTTTAGTTTGTACTGATAGTGTTTTTGATGTAGCCGGTGGTAGAACTAGGTAAATAGCTAGATGAGCTGATGTACCCCCTTATGCAGACCACTGGTTGAGAACTGTCGTTATACACAACCAGGATAAAAAACAGAACATCTAGAGAAGTAACCCACTTGGAGCTTCAAGGTAAATCCACCTCCAAATCTTGTTAGTTTAGAGCATCATAATACATGAATTCAATACAACATTTGAATTAATGGTAGATACACCATATCACTGAGAGAATCCCTTATTTAAAATAGCAAATGTCATTTGTTTACCAGTTTTGTTGTAGTTATTTTGGCCTCAGGATATTAGAGAGAGTCAAGGTGAGTGAGATACTATCTTATGGAACCAACTTTTGTTGGTTAGAGAATCTTTTGAGCTATGCAGAACTGCTCTTCAATAAACTCCTACACCATCTGCAGCTGCATCTTGCTCACTAGCCCTCTTATTCTGCACCTCAAGTTCTAGGTAGGCAGATGGGTTAGAGCTGGTTTTAATTGCAATCCCTTCAGTATGATGCTACTAGTTCTAATATTCCTGGTAACAAAACAGGATGGGTTTAAGCCTTTTGACTCTGCAGTTGTATCTGTTGTATATATTGCACATCTTCTCTCCATCCCCACCAATTAACCCTCATGCCACACATATCCACACCCAGCTGTTGGGGGGGAGGGGGGGGGGGAAATCAGCATTTAAAAAAAAAAAAAAAAAGATTGAGTTTCTCTGCCTTTTAATTATGCTGCACTACAGATCAAAGTCACAATACCTGAAAATCTGGTCCCTGATGATGGGATAGCCACCTGTTACGACATTGTTTACATAAGAAGTGAACCATTCCAAAAAAGAAGTACCTAGATGCCAAAGAGGGAAAGTTTTATAAGAGCAGGTACTCTTATATGTAAGCCATTTACAATATTAACTTTCTTTTTTAACATAGGCAATATAAAAGCCAGTAGGCCTTAATATAAACAATTCCCAAACCTCTGTAGCTGAGTAACTCATTCCTCATACTGCTCTATTTAAAACATTGACCTCTGCTTGTGATGGGAACTGAACTGTGGCTGAAATGGTTTGCTTGTTATCCTCTAACTGTGTCACAGCTAAAATGAGACTGTCTACTCTTCAGGCCAGGAACCATGGCTTTCTTTTTACATTGTGAAGTACCTCACACAATTCTGGATGCTTTTATACTTCAACAACTGCCTTCTAGACCTATTACTAAACCTACAAGTTTGGTTTGGGTTTGTAGGTATCTGCGTGTATATATATAGGGAAGATATTAAAGTTTAAGAAATCTAGTAAGTTTCTGTACTCACAAAAACAAAGCTGGAAAGTAGGGTGGAAGAATGTGCAACATGCACACCTGTTACCACCACAAGCACCCGATACAGAAACTGATATTCAAAAACCTGCAGTTATCACTTTGAAGCAGCTGGATTTATCAGGATCAGTTAAAAAAAAAATATTGGGCAGATTCAACCTTGAAGAATTCCTTTAATGAACATAATCCTCAAAGACAAGACATTATCCTCTATAAGTGAAATAAGCTATAGGTAATTCAGTTAATTCAAACAATGTATTATGAATGGATGATCAATAGTTCTTTAAATTTTGGTTTATATTATTGATGTGAAATATGTTTAAATTAATGATTTCATAATATTCAATTTATCCCAAGCGACAAAGGGTTGCTATGGAACAAAACAATAATTAACACAGTTTACTCATCTCTTGTTCCTAATTTTGCCCTAAAAAGCCATGGTAATGCAGTCCCTGCTATAATACACGGTCCCTGCATTAATGTGATACCATGCATGGATCCTGAACCCCGCGTTCTAGCGAGGATCCAATGTATATGCAATTTAAGACAGAATGAAGTGGTTAGATACACTGGCATCTCTAAAGGTATTTTTGCATAAATGTCCTATTTCCCCCCACCCCTTCACTTCAACATGCTCTTACCTGTAATGAACATATCAATAGCAGATGGATTACGGGCCATCTGATCCTAGAAAGGGAACAAAAATTAAATGTGTGTATTGAAAAGCAGACTGATGTTTTACTTTACATCCTAAATACCTGAATATATTCTTAGTAGTGTATTATCTAGACCCAAACCTAGCTTTTTCAATAGAGCATCCGAATCCTACAATCAGATGTTCAAATTGGTATTTAAGACACAAATGTCTGTCCCATGTGTCTAAGGGCCAAGTTGAACATTCAAACACAACTGGGACATTCCACGAAGGTGATCACATTTGAAATTAGACTTTACGCATCATTTAAAAAACAGCCTTAGAATAATCTGAAAACTAACTCCACCTCATTTTTGTACTCCCATCTTTATTCCTTCCTACCAAAGGGTCTGTTATCGACTCCAGAGGAACATTAGCATTTAAATGCCTTCAATTTTTCATAACAGTCCAGGCAAAAAAAAAAACCAACAACATTTACCATAACAAAAAAAGGTGTGAGATTTTTTTTTTCAATGCCCCCATCAGTGTCAGGTGACTAGAAATCCCATTGCTACACACGAGGAAAATAACTAGCAATTCCCAACAGGTTAAGGTTCTATAATAAAGTCTGTTACTTGAGAGTTCCAAGCTCCCGGCAACTTTCTTTAGAAATTTGTGCTGAATCCCATGGACGCCTAGAATTAGGGCAGCAATTTCAACAACTGCTTTTCAAGGGGTTTTAGCTTAATTCCAATTCAAAACTAAGACTCAAACTGTAGCCAAGGTATTTGTTGTGTTGCTTGTCATTGCAGTTTTACTGTGATGAAAAGTAATATGTACTGGAATAATTTTAGTACAGTGAGAATAATTAAGAATAGTTTAATCTTGAATGTGAGTGACCTTGCTTTTGAGGGTTTCAGACTTAACTTTGGCGTATGTTTTTAAAATGCACAATTTAGTAAATAATGCACAACCTGACCAGTTAGGAAGTTTTAACAAATATTCTAAAAGTTAGTTTATAATTTCTAATACTATAAACTCAACCTGGAATAGGGAAGTCAAGATGAGTTCAGTCTGTGCTAGCACCCAGAGATAGTACTGAACTCCAGTTGTAGATTTAGATTTTGTAAACAATTTTGCTGCTGACAGTGGACAAGTTGCACTGGCTCAGCAATGCTAACCAGAATAGGAAAACAAATATTTGTATCAATAAAATAGAACACAGATAGCAGAATCACTTATTAAAGAGAGAATATCTTGACAATCCATTTTCTGACTATACTTGCCATTTAACCCATGAAAGAGACAAAGCTGTTAAGGGAACTTGGGGCTTCATTCCCTCCACACACTGACGAGACTGAGGGCTTGTCTGCACTACCGCGTGGGGGTCGATCTAAGGGCTTGTCTTCACTACTCTGGGGAGGGATCGATCTTTTGGCGATCAATTTATCACGTCTCGCCAAGACGTGATAAATCGATCGCCAGTGGCACCCCCGTCGACTCCGGAACTCCAGCTTGCCAAAAGGCGCAAGCTGGAGTCGACAGGGGAGCGTGCCACCGACTGCCGCTGCCATGAGGACAGCAGGTAAGTCGGCTGTAGATACGCTGAATTCAGCTACGTTATTAACGTAGCTAAATTTGCATATCTACAGCCGATCTACCCCCCTAGTGAAGATCAGCTCTATGATACGCAGCTTCAACTACGTGAATAGTGTTGCTGAAGTGGACCTACTTAGATCTATTTATCACAGTGTCTTCACTAGAGTAAGGCAACAGCTGATGCTCTCCCGTCGACTCTGCTTGCGCTTCTAGTTCTGGTGGAGTACCGAGTCAATGGGAGAGCGTGATCCTCTGGATCAATCGCTGGCATACACATTAAACTATTTCACTTTTTGTAACATGCAAAAACAAATGCCAATTTTTTTCAAAAAGATAAACGTTTGTTTATAAATGTCTTCCTTACTGGACATTGGTAGAAGATCTCATATTTATTACGACCCTCCACACTCTCCAGTGCCATGTATTGACTCAGGCCAGTGTGAATGCAAAAGGTTAGAGGAAGACATTGTTTCAAACCAAGACGCTGTTGAAATCCTCCAGCTGCTGTGTCGATATCCAATAAATCCTCAGAGCGATAGTGATTGGATAGTGCCATACTTCCCATCAACCTTAGAAGAAACAACAAAAATAGAAACAATGAACACTTGATTAACACCACAAAGATAGCTTTTACTTTTTACTCAATGAATAACTCCTCATTGTAAGGTCTAATTCTGCCATCGCCACAAGGCATAATACTTATACCCAGAGAAGCATGAATTGTAATATTTTCTACAGAATCCGGTCCTCAATTCATAACACCAGCCTTAAAGGTTTTTGTTTGTTTGTTTGTTTTTGTGGTTTTAATATGGTCTTGCTCATTTTCCGTACTTAGCACAGAAAGAACGGGAGTTCTTGGCCATTCTGGTGACTACCAATTGCCTCACAAGTTAAAGAAGCATCAGGTCATCTGTTGATCATTGAAATAGCATAATATGGCAGATTTGCAATCCAGAAACTGGAACTATATTCTGCACTTCAAGTTTTGCCTCAATTCCTTTCAGTATAAAAGGAATATTCATGAATACAGTCGCTCCCCAACTTACGCAGACATTCCATTCTGGAACACCTTGCTTAACTGGATTTTGCGTAAGTTGGAAACGTATCTCTGACCATAACATGCAAAAACACTCAACCACAAAAATCCTATTTCTATTTTACGGAACTTTTTCCGTAAGCTCCCTGAGTTACATCAAGTTTACGTAACTCAGGGAGCGTCTTTACTTAGTTTCTATAGGCCAAGAAATTGTCAACTTTTGTAACAAATATTTGACAAGACACATTCTGTTACCTAACTTAATTCACAAAATGAGTTGAGGCTGAAGCCAGATGTACGAAGTTAATAAAATTCTACAACTCTGCTTATCCCTTAAAAATAGTTACAGAAACAAGTCAGCAATTATTTTAACAGATACATAGCTATCGATCTACACTTAGGATTTACATAGCCTTGAAAATTATTTATTTACATTTGGAAGGAAAAGAAAACCCCCATGAAGCATGTTTCTCTTTTTCATCACTAGAACCTGTGAAAAACAGTTCACATTTAGCTGCCCAATCTGCCATAGGTTCTAAATCAGGGGTGGGGAACCTCCGGCCCAAGGGCCTTATACGGCCCGCCAAATAATTTTGTCCAGCCCGTGGCAGGGCTGGGGACGCGCCGCAGCCGCCGGCCAGGGACGTGCGCGGCCCCCCCAGGCGGGGGCGGCTCGCGCCTGGGGGAGCTGCCGGTGCTGCGCGGCCCCCCCAGGCAGGGGCGGCTCGCGCCTGGGGGAGGCGGGGGCGGCTCGCGCCTGGGGGAGCCGCCGGCGCCGCGCGGACACCATTACCCAGGCGGTGAACGGAGGAGCCGCGGGGAGCGGACGGTAAAGGGGATGTGGGGGGGGGAGGCTGGGCTGGGGGGCAGGCAAGGGGGCGGTGGGAGGGGAGGCCAGGCTGGGCGGGGAGGGGGGCAGGAGACTAGGCTGGATGGGGTGGGCGAGGCGTGGGTATGGGAGGGAAGGAGGTTTGGTGGGGGTGGAGGGGGGGAGACTGGACTGGGCGGGGCAGGCATGGGGGGGCAGGAGGCTAGGTTGGGAGTGGGAGGGGGGAGGAGGTTAGGTTCGGTGGGATGGGCCGGGCCAGGCAGGGGTGGGGGAGGAAAGGCGGTTAGATGGGGGGAGGCTGGGCGGGAGTAAATGAAGATCACCCCCTACACCCAGGCTTATAGCGGGAGCTGATTGGGGCAGGCGGCAGGACCCTGGCTGGCAAGGGGCCAGCGGGGGAAACCCCAAAGCAGTGCAGGGCTAAGCACTCCGCCTGCCACTGCTTTGGGGTTTCAGCTCCCGTTGCCAGCCTGGGCTTCCTGGGGGGGGGCGAAGAGCAGAAAAAAGGTTCCCCACCCCTGTTCTAAATGCACACTAAATCCAAAAAAGCAGACACCTGAAATAATCATCAAAACTTTGACATGTAGTATGTTAAACACCATAATTTTTTTGCAGATTGCAGCATTCTGATTATTGTTTTCTGGCATAATTTTATGGACATCCTCCAGTAGCTCTCTATACATACAAATATTTCCAATACAGTTGGGCCATGAGAGATGTGTTTCAACAAAGACATTGGAAAGTGCTTTAATTCTAATCCAATGTAACTGGCAGCTGGTGGGGGGAAAGGAGGGAGAATTACACAGTGCCTAGTTCAATGTATCCGTATTAGAGCTACAAACAAATCAAAAGTCAAGAGAGCTTTCACACTTTTAGCTTGCTTTAAAAAAGTGGGGAAAGGGTTAGTAGTTTACTTTTTAAAATCCTGTCTCAGCATGCTGTCCTAATTACTTCAAAGCATGGCATAAGCAAGACAACACTACGTTGCAGGTAAATAACTTTGGAATTTCCCAAGTGTCAAGAACACCACTGATCAGTCCTTCAAGAAATAGTCTTTCACTATTTTCTCTCAAAATATTCAGTTTGGATACATTAGTAATATTAAGCCAGGATTTAATAGGTCTTGAGGTTCATACTAGGATGGCATTTCTTGGAGTTTTTACCATTTCCTGACCAAAGGGAAACAAGGCATGTCACTCCCATTTGAAAATCTCTTCTAGAATACTTACTTGTAAACGGTTCAAGTCATCCTCATTAATATGCAGAACTGACTTATTACTTCTTACACACCTGGTGCTAGGGTTGGGGGTAAAGATACAGTAACTCCCCACTTAAAGTCATCCTGGTTAACGTTGCTTCGTTGTTACATTGCTGATCAGGGAATATGCTCATTTAAAGTTGTGCAATGCTCCCTTATAACGAAGTTTGGCAGCTGACTGTTTTGTCCACTGTTTGCAGGAAGAGCAGTCCATTGCAACTAACTGGAGGAACAAGGGTTACTGTACAACAAAAGACTCAAGCTGCCACCCAGTGAGAAGTCAGAGCAAAAGCCAGCTCAATACACAGATCTCAGGTCCCCATTAACATACCATTCCTGGCAGTATTTCTACCATTAATGTCACTTTTCCTCAAATACAACCCAGTGTGTTAAACATGAGAGGCTTGAAGGGCCACGGTTTCGGTGGCTGGACAATATGTAACCATGTTTATTCACTCGTTTAAGATATCAAGAATTGTCAGTTTTATATTTCAGGGAAACTTCATCTTTTCAGTAATATGGAAAATTTTAAAAAAATAATATTTATATTTTGTAGGGTGCAAAATTTCTATTCTATCCTTTTGCCTTTCCAGTGGTTCCACCTCTCCCACTTAAGACTATTCTTGTATTGACAGGTCTGGAAATTATTTCCATGACCATTTTACCACATCCTTTATTCTGCAAATTCTGGTACAAAATAGGTTATTACTGCTCTCAATTACAACAGAGAATACAGAGTAACTCTGTAAATATTGGTATAATTGAGGGCCATAAATATCCAGGACTAAAATTTTGCTAACTATAAAAGGTAAAACTTTCAAAAAGCATTGAAGTCCCATTTTTAAAAGTGACTTGGGGATTTAGGATCCTAGCTCTAACAGCAAGGCACTTAGATGCCTAGGTTCCACTGCTAAGGCACTGCCAACAGTGGGACATGTGTTCTTTGGGTCAGATCTTCACATGAACCTAATAGCTAACTGCTGTATGGTATATAATATTTTGCACAGCCTGCTGAGCAGGCATTGCAATCCTCACTCCATGTCTCAGTTAGCTATGAAGAAAAATAAATAACAGAATTGATAGTAGGTTTAACTCCTTACCCAGGAACAACTAGTTTCTGTCCATTATGAATACGAAATGAACATCGATAATCATCAGGGAGTTTGCAACCTATTTGTGCTTCCACAGCATCTAGGTCTTCCTCCTGCACACTATCTGCAAATACATTAAAAACAATGGTTTTTAGTTGGCAGCTTCAGACAACAGGAACAAGCACTATTTCTTCAGAAATTCTCAGTAAATTACTTGAAGTTCCTGCCTTTGTGTAAACCCCCTCATAAAATTCAATTGGATAATGACGGACAAGAACCGGGCTCCGGCAGTTTGGACATCCTGGTGACAGTGGGGCTGGCTCATGCCATGAAACGCTGATTCTGAGCCCAGGAAACAAGCACAGACTGGTGGGACCACATAGTGTTGCAGGTCTGGGATGATTCCCAGTGTGTTCTGAAACTTTCAAATGCGTACGGCCACTTACATGGAACTTTCACTTGCTTTCCCTGCCCTGAAGCGCAGGAATACCAAGATGAGAGCAACCCTCACAGTTCAGAAGCAAGTGGCGATAGTCCTCTGGAAGCCTGCAATGCCAGACATCTACCGGACAGTTGGGAATTAGCTTGGAGTGGGTAAATCTACTATGGGGGCTGCTGTGATGAACGTTTCGGAACCCACTGGGAATCATACCAGACCTGCAACACTATGCAGTCCCACTAGTCTGTGCTTGATTCCCGGGCCCAGAATCAGCATTCCATGGCATGAGCCAGCCTCATCATCACCAGGATGTCCAAACTGCTGGGGCCTGTGCTTTGAGAAAAGTCTATGTCCATGTCCTCATCACTCTCAGCACCGGGTTGCCGTTGCCTCTTCACCTTCTTTTGCAGGTTCTGGTTCTGCACAAACTGCATGACAATGAACGATGTGTTTACAATGCTCATAACTGCCCTGGTGATCTAAGCAGGCTCCATTCTTGAGGTGCTATGGCATCTGTGCGGGCAATCCAGGGAAAAGGGTATGAAATGATTGTTTCCATTGCTTTCACGGAGGGAGGGGATGCACCCACGAAAACCCGCGAGAATGTTTTTGCCCCATAATGCACTGGGAGCTAAACCCAGAATTCCAATGGGCGGCAGAGACTGTGGGAACTGTGGGATAGGTACCCACAGTTTACCGCTCCGAGTCAATGCTAGCTTCGGTACTGTGAACGCACTCCGACTTAGCACGTATGTGGGAACATACACAATCGAATGTATACAATCTGTTCAGAAAAATCGATTTCTGTAAATTTGACCTAATTTCGTAGTGGAGACATACCCTAAGTGACTTGTCCAATGTCACACATGGAGTGTGTGGGCATAGTTGGGAATTGAGCCCAGGTTGTCCCGAGTGTCATACTAGCTGCCTAGCCATCTGACCATCCTTTACTCTACACTACCCTGGGCTCTTCATGTCCTTCTAGAACAAGGGTCAGCAACCTTTCAGAGGTGGTGTGCAGAGTCTTCATTTATTCAGTGAAATTTAAGGCTTCGCATGCCAGTCCAGAAGGGGTGGGATTTCAGGAGGAAGGGGAGGGGGTCAGCTCACCCCCGCTTTGGGGTTTCCCCCGCAGGCGCCTGCCAGCCGGGGTCTCAGCCCACTGCCAGCGTGGGTGAAGGAAACCCAGGCTAGCAGCAGGCGCTGAGTGGGGCAGGCGAGAACCCCGGCTAGCAAGGGGCCAGAAGAGAGATCCCCAGAGTGGGGGTGGGCTGAGCGACTCAGCCCCCAGCTTTGGGGATTTCAGCCACAGGCTAACGCCAGCTGGGGTCTAAACCCGCTGCCAGCCTCAGTTCCCTACACCCAGGCTATTAGCGGGAGCTGAGTGGGGAGACCCCAGCTGGCAAGGGGCAAGCAGTGGGAAATCCCAGAGCGGCAGCGGATGCATCCGATGCTTATGCTGAAATAAACTGGTTAGTCTCTAAGGTGCTTCCTCGTCTTATTTACGGATACAGACTAACACGGCTGGTAATCTTAAACCTGTTTTACCAATGACACTTAGTGGGCCTGACTACTAGAAAAATCATCCCCTCTGCTCTCCATCTCCCAGTGATAACTCTTAAAAACACTTATGCCAATTTAATTGAGAAGGGGCTAGCAGCAGGTCACTCTTGTGGAGGGACTTATCTTTGGACCTCGCTTCATGTCTTGGTTCACTTGATCCTGGACTGAAGGCTTAAGGACACGAAATGGGCGCACACCTCCTCTCAGACTTGTCCAAGAAATTTGGGAATTCAGTGAGGAACAGAGGGAAGGACAGGACCACGTCTAAGATTGGGCATAATCTTTTTTGGAGTTCAGTTTGATAAAAGTTGGTACTTTTGCTTATGTAGTCCACCTAGATTATGCAGTTGGTGTAAAACTTTAACGCTATACACATATATCTTGGTTTTAAAAACAAAAATAATGTTTATACAATACCTTTCAAAGAACCAATCATCCGTGGACACCGCTGTCCCAAGTATCTCTCTAGATCATCCCAAGCTTTCTTAAGTGTACCATAATATTGAATATACCTTCCTAAATCAGAGTAAATATTTATGAAGATAGCCTTCCAGCTCTGATTTCTCCGAATCTTCTCTGCCCTGAATAGACAAGAATAAAAATATGATAAGTTTCTCGTCTTACAAATTCACTTTCAAAACAATAAGTTATTGCTTAGGCAGTTAGGGTTCTGCTAAGTAATATGATAACATTATGATATAAGAGTGTACATAGATACACTTCAGTCCTGTGAAGGTACAGATGTTCAAATAATTCATAGAACTATTCCAAATTTTAATTTCTTTTGCAAGCAACTACATTTCAGCCAGTCATCTTTGCCAGGGAAAATTCAGATATGCTATTTCTTTAGAGGACTATGGGCCATTATTAAATTCAGGAACTTGTAGAAAACTAAATCAGATTAATTTAACTTGCATGTGCAGAGGGCATTTAAATTAAAAAAGGAATTCCAACCCTATAGTCCTCTCTCTCAATTTTGCCTAAATAAGGACTGAGACCAGAAACCAGGTCATGAAACAGAGGTGACTATTAAAATAAAGATTTCATGTGTAGATAAGATTTTGCTTTCCAAAGAGCATCTCCTCCAATAAAAAGAAGCAAACAAATGCCCATTATAAATTGAGACAAATAGCAGGGGATCCAGCTTTTATTGATTTGTAGAAAAGCAATGAACATTTCGGCATTTAAGTCACAAATGAACTCAGTCTTCAGAGAGTTCACAATCTAAAAAACAGATACAGAGAAGACAGGACATATTAAGACAAAGAGAAGGTAATAACTTGGAGGGTTTATTAATTATCAATTTATTCTTGTAAAAATCATAAAAGTCTTTGGAAGAGCAGAGTGAGGAAAGGGTGGTGGAAACATGGTTAGGGAAAGCAGGTGACCTTTAAGTTTTCAAAATAGTTCCCATAAAAGTCAGGCTTAAAGAATGACCATGCATCAAAGTAAGTAACACTGAGCTCCCCAAATAATTATCTCCTTACGCCTTTTTATTCAAGGACAGAAGTTTAAGATCAGACCAGCATGCCAGACACTGCCACTTCGGAGACTCAGATACAATGATATGGCCCATCCACCAAGATTAACTGTTGAAAGTTCTGCCAGGATTGAGTGGTCCTGAGCTGCTAGAGCTGGAGGTCCAGGGCTCCCCACAGTGGCCCAAGCTCCTGAGATGGTTCTTACCACTGCCAGGCTCTGGCTTCAGGCCTGGACAGAACCTTGGAGGGAGAAGAGGAGGAGCAGGTGGCAAGGCCACAATTCCCGGTGAGTGGAAGCTAAGGCTCAGAGGTTGGAACGACTAGCAGGGGCTGCACTTCATAGTTGGGAAGCTGATGATCACCTTATGAGCTCCCTTTCTGTGAAGCACAGTCCCTGCTGCTTTGCGCCTGCCCAAGGCTACTACACCCATGTTAAAAAGTGGGCATGGCCCTCCTACTTTTAAAAAGGGGGAGGAGCATGGCCCAGTGCTCCTCACCCTCTTAGTCCCCGCAAGGTGTTGGGAGCCCAAATGCTCTTCGTGCCCAGGGACCCAGTAAATCTTATTCCACCTCTGGCTGGAACTGTTGACTGACCAATTGAGGAACAAAAACTAGTTAGCTCTCTTGAGAGTTCTTATTCAAAAGGATGCGGTGATGGGTTCCCCCTGGGGTACCACCTAGAATTGGGGTTCCACTGAGCCCTCTAACTCACCAGCCTGGACTCCCTGTCACACTGTCCTGCTGTGACAAGCTGTAGACGACCACTCCCAGTCCTACACTCCCACCAGCATTCACACAGGCAGGGACACCCAGCTGAACTTACTTGCAGGCTGAACAGCCACTGCATGAACCAACAATAGAGAAGCTACAGCCAAAATAACCCCAACTTCCCAGCCTAAGACCCCAGAGCAGTACCTCCTTTGACCAGTGTCTGGTCAAAACTCTGGCCAATATAAATTTATTACTGGGTTCTCCCTTCCCTCAGTGTAGAGAGAAATATGCAATAAGCTTGAGATTTTTCAGATACGTCACTTAAAGGCACACTGGTTTAGATTAAAACACAAAGCAAATTTATTAACTACAAGAAGATATATTTTAAGTGATCATAAGTAATAGCAAACAGATCAAAGTGGATTACCTAATAAATAAACAAAATCACAAAGTAAGCCTGTGATACTAGAAAGACTGGATATGAATCAGCAACTTCTCACCCTGATATAAGCAGGCTTGCAGATTCTCAAGGCCCAAGCTGCACTTGTTTTGCAACTTGGGCTCCCCAAGTTCTTTTATATAGTGGGAACGCGCTTCAAAAACAGTTCTCTGACCAGCTTGTGGAAAATACAGGTGCCCAAAATGGAAAATAGTGTCATGTGGTCTGGTCACATGCCTTTGCGTGCCCTTCTGAGTCATGGAAGCCATTACTCACAGGCTGTCTGCAGCGTTCTCAGGAAGGCTCACCAGGTGGAGGATTGGAGGATAAGCTTCTCTTAAGACCTACTGTTTTTCCTAATGGCCCATTACCCTGAATGGCGCCCTTCACAACCAGCTTTCTAGACTGGAAGCATCTTGCCTAGTGGGAGGGTCACCCTAGTGTAACTTCGTTTGAAATACAGATCCATAAATATTCATAACTTTATATACAAAAACGATACATGCATACAAATAGGATAATTGTATTCAGAAAATCATCACTTTTCCAATGACACCTCACGACTCATCTTGTACAAGCTGTATCATAATTATATCCTAATTGTACCCCCATGATAAATATGGGATGTAGAGTTACAGATGCTATGCTGGTAGAAGCTGAAGAGGAGACTGGCACTACTCGGTATGCATGAAAGGAAACAGCAACAGAATTCTTCATTTTGTATATTTCCATTAAGTTGCTTTTAGGATGTTCTATTCAAAATGGGCAGTTTCTTGTCTCTCATGCAGCTTTCAGGTGTGAAAATAACAGGTTAGTTATATTTTAGAGGGAAGATCATTTCCAAATACTACAAAGCATGTAAAATGTTAGGAAATGCTTTTGCGTTTACTGATTCTTAGTTTGAATGAGAACATGTAAATAGAATATCTCTTTGAAAAATGGGAAATATTCACAGTCATTTTATTTTCAGATAGCAAGTGACAGTGACTGTGATTTTATTATGTGTGCCCTCCTTTCCCCATGTTCACCCAGTCCATGTGTCCTCATTTGTTGAGTTTTGCCTATATTTAGGTCCCAATCTCATTAGAATCTCTGCCCTTTGCATCTATGCAAAACTTCAATTAAGTCAATGGAATATCATCCATGCAAAGCATTTTCAGGATCATGGTCTTAGTTTCTAAGTTATTTGGAACGGGGACAGCATTATTAAGGCTGCAAGTCTGTCACAGAAGTCACAGACTGCATGATTTTCCATGACTTCTGCAGTGGCTGGTGCTGGTCTAGGGTCTGCTCAAGACAGGCAGCCTCTGGGCAGCAGCAGCAGTTTGGATTTGTGGGAAGAGGCTCAGGGCTAGGGGTTTGGGAGTGCAGGGGTACGCTTATCTGAGGTGGAGGGCACCCCTGCAGCTCATAGGTGATGAAATGGTCTCCACACTGCCCACACCCATAGACCCCACAGCTCCCATTGGGAGGTGCTCTGCCCTGGCCCCTGCCTCCACCACCTAGGAGCTGCAGGGATGGAGTTGGTAGGAAGTCCCCCCTCCCCAGCATCAGCAGGGGTCCCAGGTCATCTCCCCCAGCACACACAGTGCTCCCAGACCTGCCTCCCTCTCCAAGTTCTAGTCACAGGGGGTATTTTTAGTAAAAATCATGGACAGGTTATGGCCATGAATTTTTGTTTATGGCCCGTGACCTGTCCATGATTTTTGGTAAAAATACCCGTGACTAAACCATTGCTTTAGTCATCATCTGTCTGAAAAGCACTACACAAAATTGTGACACTATGTAAAAATTACCTTAATTGCTCCCTGAATCCATCTCAGGTAGGAAGCTGAGGAATTCCTACAGAAGAGGCCAAATCCACCATGTAACATAGAAGTAACAATATTAAACAAATCTCTGGGAGTATCTTCAAGAGCGGACATTAACTTTGTTCAGTTGATATCAGAGTATAGCTTCTCTCACAATTTCTGTTAATATTGGATCTAGAAAACATTACTTAAAGACCACGAGAGACTATGAAGCATTTCACAATCTTATTCTGAAAGATCCTATGCAAAAATAGCACTGTTAACCAAATGAGCTGATTGAAAAGAACTGCTTCAAACTAAAATTTCTGTACAGAAGACAAGAGTACCCATACTTACTCAGATAAAAGCCAGTATTTCTTGCAGTGTCTTTTCCACAATGGATCATGACTTGATAGCTGGTTTAATCTTCGACTTATGCAGCAGCAGCTATAAATACAAGTGAATGTTAAGTCTGATTACAAAAAGTAGTAAAATAATGACAAGCAAATGCAAGTCAACTTATTAACATAGTTAAGATTATATGTCATGAAATGAACATTAGAGCTATAAAATTTTAATAAGTTTTAACTTTATTTTTAGGGAGTACAAACAGTTTTAAATATAATACAATTGTCATTAAAACATGCTGTAACAAGGCTGTCTTGCCACATAAGCAAAGAGAAAAAAATAAATGTAATAAACCACATTACAGAACCATATTTTTAATCCTGGTAGATACCCAAGCAAGAACAGGGTTTTCTAAAATGGTTTATGACATTTGGGGGAGCGAGGAGTTATCTCTGTACTCCCTCCAGTCACAAAATAGTATGTTTCATCTACATTGGCAGTCACCATAATACATCACTAGAGTCACTCCTTGATGACAAATATGTCTGAGGAATGTCTTCACTATAGCTGCAAAACCGGTGAATTACAGTGACAGAATTTGCTAGTCTAGGCAGAGCCCTAGAGAATGAATATTGGGGAACTTTCTTGGCAAAGAAATATTTTTGTAGAGTAGGCAAAGACAGGTCTGTTTCACAAAAGAATTTACTATAAGTTTCCCATTGTGACACTCAATTAATGGTAGCAGTGTTAGCATAGCCTAGCTGTTGATGTTTTAATCACTGTTTTATCTACTAGGCAGTCAGCCTATACTAGTGTTTTCATTGTTGCCAGTACATATGGTGCTCTATCAGTGGTAGTACAGTGATGGAAGGAACTTTTTTACTACCTGACTTGTCAGCTGATTACTACCTATTTAAAATATGAAAATATATTAGTTTCACATACAGGAAATAATGCAACTATTAGCATGAAATAAGAACAGCACAGTGTGAATGTTAGGGAGAGCTGTTTGCACCAAGTTATTTTCTCCCCCAATTTTACTTTGTTATGAAGTTTCCCTCAGCTTTGGGAAATTAGCCCTTATGAAGCACCAACTATACATATACTGGATAGACCTATCTGTTTGCCCATATTGAATCAGGTCATGATCACTAGTTCCTAGACAAGTATTTACTTTCACTCAAGTGAAGGATTCATCTTTATCCACCACAATGATGTCCAAAATAAAGTTACCTCAAAATATCTCAAAAATTATCTTTATTTTTTAGAACCTAATGATGTTTTACTACTGGCAGTATAAGATACCTCTAGTACACATCTTCCAAACGGAAGTCTCCCATAATCCCACAATTTTTCGTCCCACACATTATAGACTTGTGTGTAAAAAGTTCATCATCCTGTTCCCTCAATGATTTGTAACACCCTTGGCAAGTGCTCTTTCTACTGATCCATATGCATTCAAGATCCAAAGTGAAAGTTAATTAGCAACTCTAAAATAGGTAATGAGATCTTTAAAGCATAGTGCAATCCCCCCAACTGTTATCCACTCTATCCTTATGAAATCAGGTTATAATCAGCAATTTTAACATTCCAATAGTGTGGTTATCCCATCAGGTTCCAGTAATTAGAGATAGGAGGTAGGTGAAATGGGTCCAATAAAAGATATCTTAACCACTTTGTCTCGCTACTAGTCTGGGACCAACACAGCTACAACACCACGGTGTACAGGTTTCAGTAGTGTCACCTAGGTCAAGTTTTCTTGCATGGTACCCAAATTGGAAACCTCTTCTCTGAACGGTTTGCCCCACCAATGCAACGTGCTCACAGCACTGTCCAGATGAATTTGCACTACACGTTTCCCTGCAGCGAGCCGGGACGCTGGAGATCAATGCCTGAGCCCAGGCAAGCAGAGGACTAGACAGCAATACAGGGCTGCTGTTCTGAAGCCAGGGGACGCACCTGGCCCGGGGCGGGTCGCCCCGCAGTAGCAAGGCAGGGGGCCGGGGGCGCCGCGCAGACCCAGGCGGGGGCACTTACAACGGAGACTACACCTGTTGACACCTCCTTAGAGGGACCGCAAAACCCACTTGCTGCGCTACCCTCGGTCCCTGCCCGGGGACGCGCCGCACAGGCACCACCAGGGCACCCCGCAGCCGCTACCGCCGGCCAAGGCAGATCAGCGCCCGGGACACGCCGCGCCAGGGGCGCCGCCCCAGCCCCGCCGCGGAGGGCAGGTAGCGGCGAAGGAGCGGCCGCAGCTCGGACGCGCCCGGTCCCGCCTACCTCAGGAGGTCCCTGTAGTCCAGGAAGCTCAGGATGAGCAGCAGCGGGTCGGTGGGCAGCAGCTCCAGGCTCAGGGGCTGCGGCTCCGGCTCCACGGACGCCGCCATCTTGAAAGGCCTCCCTCCCCCCGCGCCCGGCCGGGCCTGCTGCTGCCCGGGGAGCCCCGCCCCTCACGCCGGTTTGTTATCAAACGCCAGGGAGGGGAGGGCTGGGCTGGCAGGAGGAAGCTCTTAAAGGGCCCGCGCCTAACCCTGGAGCGCAGAGCGCCCTTCAGGCCAGCGCCAGAACTGCAGGCTCGGCAGATACTCCAAAGGGGGGGGGGGGGGGGGGGGGATCCTGCCCCATGCGGCCCAACGGCCTGGGCCGAGTCTTAAGTGCACCTGGAACATCATCTGAGTCAGAGGCCACCAGCAGAAGGTTGATTTTCTTTGTTGGTGGTTCAGGTTCTGTAGTTTCCACGTGGGAGTGTTTCTCTTTTAAGATTTCTGAAAGCATCCTCCACACCCCGTCCCTCTCAGATCTTGGGTTGCATTTCAGATTCTTACACCTTGAGTCCAGTGCTGTAGCTATTTGTAGAAATCTCACAAGGTGCCCTCTTTGTGTTTTGTCAATCCTGCTGTGCAAGTGCTCTTACAACGAACATGTGCTGGGTCAACATCTGAGATTGCTATTACAGTAAAACCCCGATGTAACGGACCCCGATTTAACGGACTTCGGATGCAACGGACAAAATTTATGAACAAGTCCGATGCATCCCAAGTCCGTTTTTCGGGGGCTGCCTGCCGGCTCCCCGCTGCCGCCCGGGTCCAGGCAGCGGGCGGGCTGCCTGCCGGCTCCCCACTGCCGCCCGGGTCCAGGCAGCGGGCGGGCTGGCTGCCGGCTCCCCGCTGCCTCCCGGATCTCCCCCACTCCCAGCTCTCCGGTCTCCTCCCCCCACCGTGCCCCCCGGATTTCCCACACTCCCAGCTCTCCGGTCTCCTCCCCCCACCGTGCCCCCCGGATTTCCCACACTCCCAGCTCTCCGGTCTCCCCCCACACTCTGTACCCCCCCCAACTCCCCCCTTGCTCTGAGCCCCCCTTCCCACCCACCCCCAGTCCCCCCTTGTTCCGAGCCCCCCCCCTTCCAGGCAGCGGGCGGGCTGGCTGCCAGCTCCCCGCTGCCTCCCGGGTTCAGGCAGCGGGCGGGCTGCCTGCCGGATCCCCGCTGCCAGCCCGCCCGGGTCCCGGCTGCTGGGACCCAGGTGGGAGCCGTCAGCCAGCCCGCCCGGGTCCCGGCTGCTGGCTGCCGCCCGGGTCCCAGCAGCTGGGACCCGGGCGGGCTGGCTGGTTGACGGCTCCCGCCCGGGTCCCAGCAGCCGGGACCCGGGCGGGCTGGCTGGTTGACGGCTCCTGCCCGGGTCCTAGCAGCCGGGACCCGGGTGGGCTGGCTGGCTGCCGCCCGGGTCCCAGCAGCCGGGACCCGGGCGGGCTGGCTGACGGCTGCCGCCCAGGTCCCAGCAGCCGGGACCCGGGCGGGCTGGCTGGCTGACGGCTCCCGCACGGGTCCCAGCAGCCGGGACCCGGGCGGGCTGGCTGACGGCTCCCGGCTGCCACCCGGGTCCCAGCAGCGGGCGGGTTGCGGAGCTGCCGCCCGACCCTGTGGCGGTCGGGCTGCTGCTCCGACAGCTCGGTTTTTTTTTTATTATTAAATAACGGACATTTTCATTTAACGGACACCCCCTCGCCCGAATTAGTCCGTTAAATGGAGGTTTTACTGTACCTGAAATATATGGCAGAATGAGGGTAAAACACATGGCAGGAGACTACAGTTCTCCCCCAAGATGTTTAGTCACAAGTTTAATTAACATACTGTTTTTTTACTGAGCATCATCAGGATGGAAAAAGGTCCTCTGAAATGGTGGCCAAAGAATAAAGGGGCATACAAATGTTTAGCATATCAGGCATGTAAATACCTTGCAATGCGGGCTACAAAAGTGCCTAATGAAAGCCTGTTCTCACTTTCAGGTGACATTGTAAATAAGAAGCAGGCAGTAGTATCTCTTGTAAATGTAAACAAACTTATTTGTCTTAGCAATTGGCTAAACAAGAAGTAGACTGAGTGGACTTGTAGGCTCTAAAGTTTTATATTGTTTTGTTTTTGAGTGCAGTTATGTAACAAAAAAATCTACATTTGTAAGTTACACTTTCATGATAAAGAGATTGCACTACAATACTTGTATGAGGTGAATTCAAAAATACTATTTCTTTTTATAATTTTTACAGTGCAAATATTTGTAATAAAAATAAGAATATAAAGCAAGCACTTTGTATTCTGTGTTGTAACAGAAATCAGTATATTAGAAAATGTAAAAAAAAAAAGCAAAAATATTTAATAAATTTCAGTTGGTATTCTATTGTTTAACCGTATGATTAATTGCGATTAATTTTTTTGAGGTAATTGTGTGAGTTAACTGCGATTAATCAACAGCCCTAATTAAAATCCACTGATTTGAATTGCTTATAGAATTCTCACATGCCCTAGAGACTTTGGTATGAATTAGGACATTTATGCAATATTAAGCAGTGTACATTTAAAAACTATTAAGAGCTGATTGGATTAAAAACCTGGGCAATTGGATGTCATCAAAGACCACAGATGAGAGTCCTTGTCTTAACCAATGACCTAACACACTTCCTGGAAAGTGTCACACTTCAGCCTTGAATCTCACTCTTTAGGGATGTAAATTTAACTCTTAAGGACAGCCAACCCTTCCAGCCCAGATGTGCCCCCCACCATTGCATTTCAGTCCCATCCTGTTGGCACCCCACTAACCATGAGACTGCTAATGGTTCCTGCAAGTCAGGGCAAAGTGCACGCAAGGGAAGGGCAGGGGGTGATCGGAACAGGGCGGAGAGAAGAGGGTAACACTGGCAGATGTGAAGTGACTCTGGGGTGGAAGAGACTGAGGGAGGGGGAAAGTTGGAGCAAACAGCTAAGGGCAAAGAAATCCAGTTAAAACTGAAGAAAGTTCTGCAAATATCGAGAAGTCCTATTTTGGCTGCTACTGGTCCTATCTTCTCTGATTTACACTTGTTTTACACTGGGGTGTAATCCCATTTACTTCAATGGAGATAACTCCTATTTTATACTGATGCCAGCGAGAAGAGAGTCAAGTCACTTTTGTACTCAGGATGAAACACAGCAGAACTTTGGATAACCAGGAGTTACAGATAATTAGTGTTCAGATTATTAAAGTTGGACTCCTCCACATTAAATTGTGTTTTGCTTTTAAAGGACAGGGTAATTAAGCCCTTCACCCCTCCAAAAATGTTAAATGTATATTAAATTGATCTCTGTTGACTACCCCGGCCAGTGAGCATGCATAATCATAAATATTGGTAGGATCAGACCCAATGAAGTGCTACCACCTCCAAGAACAGGCTCCAAATAAGAGCACCAAGTCACTGACATTACTTCATAACATTATTCCTATATTTAGCACACCCATAAAAGTTATCTTTAGAAATGTAGTAGAGCAGATTCCAGGCTAGACAGACCTCTTTACATTCATATTTTTCAACCTTTTTTTGGCCTGATATTTGATTTGTAGGTCACATTGGGCAGTTATCCATTATTAGAATCCCCTGGATTGAAATGATAATAAGAGCACTCAATAGTACACATCCAAATGCATGAATTAAATACATTAAATTAAAGCAATGAAATTGTGTAAGATTGGAAACAAATACAAATATAACACATTTTAGAATTTTTAAATGTATGTATCTTCCGCATTATATAAGAACCAATTTTTCTTCTCAAAGTTTTAAAAACATTCGACTACTAGATATTGTAGTCATAATAACCACAATGCATTTATAATTCTGTAGTCTCTTGCAACCAAGGATCTCAAAACATTTACAAGCAGTGAATGAAGTCTCATAACTGTCCTGTGAGGTAGATAAATATAATTATGCCAGTTTTGCAGAAGGGGGAAAGAAGACTCCTGTGACTGAATTTGAGAAAACTATAACAGTGTGCATTCACACTAGCCATCTGTTTGCAGTACACCCAGTGCATCATAATCCACAGCATTCTCTTAAAGTGTCACAGCGGGTGTGAATTGTTGCACCTAACCCTCATAGGTGCTGGAACTAGGGGAGTAGGGGGTGCTGCAGCACCCCCTGACTTGAAGCAGTTTCCATTATATATAACGTTTACAGTTTGGGTCGATGGCTCTCAGCACCCCCACTGTAAAAAGCTTAATATATGTGCATAATATATGTGGCCTATATTATTTGCAATTCTCACATTTTGGCTCCTTCCAATGGATGATTCTGTCCAGCACAAGGATCCACACAAGAACCGAAAAGAACAAGAAAAAAGCTCTGGTATAATCTCACGCTGCCAATATAGATGCCATCGCAGAGAGTCACCAACCTCCCTCTGAAGCCCTCAGCTTTGGGACTGGAAACCCAAATTATTACGAAGAGCTCAAGGAGGCTGATGTCCTGTCCATGCATGCATTCAGTAATTTTATCAATTTAATTTCCTTGCTATTCTATCTGCTCTCTTTTTAGTTGTTTATTTTGTAGGGCGGAATTCCCTATATATATTTATTCATGCTTACTTATGCTCGTTTCACTGTTTACATTTGAATAATTAGTTATATGGACAATGGAATCCATCTTTTAGATCTAGACCAGGGGTCTCAAACTCAAATGACCATGAGGGCCGCATGAGGACTAGTGCACTGGCCCGAGGGCCGCACCACTGACCCCGCGCTTGCTGCCCCGGCTCCGCCCCCACTCCACCCCTTCCAAGAGGTCCCACCCCTGCCCCACCTCCTCCTCTGAGCACGCAGCTCCCCATTCCCTCCTGGAAAGCGCTAGGCACCACCAACAGCTGTTTGGCAAACAAAGCAAGAGCAATCTAGGAAGTCCAGAGCTAGAAACACACGCGGCCCAGCCAGGCAGCAGAGAAGCCTCCACTTCTGGCCCCTCCATCCTGCAAACTGCTATGGGGGGACCGGGGGGGGGGGAGAGGGGGGCGCCAGGAAGCTTGGCGGGCCGCAGGGAAGGGCTTTGCGGGCCACATGTGGCCCCCGGGCCGCATGTTTGAGACCCCTGATCTAGACAGTACATAGTTATACAGAGCATACAGATCACTGCTGCTCCTACAACAGGGAGAAGCTAGGAGTTTTCTTCTCTGAGGCAGTACTTCATATATGTTTGTGTAGTTTGGGCTCGGTTGGGTTTTTCTAACAAGAGCTTCTGCAGTAGGGACCAAAATCACCTTACTCTGTCAATTTGTGAGAGATGGCAACACCAAAGCCGTATCTGCACTAGAAAGGATTCGCCAGTAGAGCTGTACTGGCAAGCCCTCCCAAAGAAGGTGCATTGTATACCAGCAAAATAATTATTTTGCCAATATAGCCTGTACCGGTTCTCCTAACAAAATAAGCTATACCGGCAGGCAAAAACCATATGAAGAGTCAAATCTGCCACTGATGGGCAAGCTGGAGGATTGTGAGATTTCACTGGGAGGACTAACTGCAAGAATGCAGCTATTACATCAATGCTTGTATACTCTTTTACTGCAATGATTCAAAGCGAGACACAATGAAGGATGACATGCACTTTAATCTTGTTCAGAGGAAACTCAATCACAGTTGTATGAACACTTGTGAACTAATGGAAGCACTTTTGTGTGAACACGTGATACGTCATCTAAGAAAAGCTGGGACTGTCTAGACAACACAGTGCTAAAAATTCCAGCAGGCACCAGAGGCTGGTCTACATAGAGCCTGCACCATTACTACAACTAGTATAGATAAGGCCTATGTGTATAAGAGAAGTACACCAATTCTTTTCAATTCTTCCTTTCTCTGCTGAGACAGACTGCCACTAAAAGACAAAGAGGGTTCATCTTCCTTGAGTAATTTAATAATTCATCACAGTTTTCCTTTCATTACTGCGGATTTATATAGAGCCTAGAAAGATTGCATTGTCTGAGCTATTCCTCAGACTGAAGGTGTTCAGATCATTTCATGTGTCTCATGTTTAATCTTGGAAAACTGATAAAGGTTTTAATATACTATGTTTCCTTATAATTCTTGGAAATCTCATAAAATGCAAATTAGGGCCCATTTTTACTAGGTGCCGAATGCCTCTTTAGACTTCCTGAGTGTCCTAAGAATCATCTCATCAGGCATTCTTCACTTCACAGTCAGATCTTTAATCCCCTAAATGATAACAAATGGACAGAATGATTGCTTCGGGGGACTTGATGGCTCAGAGAATTGGTAGTAGGACAGAATATAGAACCTTTACCAGGTTGCTGGTTTGAAGCAAGAGCAGTTTAGTGGTTTTCTGAAATGAGTTTGATGGGTCTCTACCCAGTTCCTATTGGATAGGTAACACATCAGAAAAACCACCACAACAATGGGCACTAGTCAGCAGGCTCAGGAGAGAAGCCAAAGATTGACTGGATAATAAAAACTGAGCCACCATTTTACCCCTAAAGGTGATTTGTCCAGAACAGAAGGCATGCTAGCAAAAGGCCAAGTATTAGAAACCTGCACTGTTGCTGCCCAGGCCATCCAATTGTGTGGGTGAACAAAGGACCTACATTATTATCCAAGAACCTTTCACAACCGCTAAAGGTTTAAATAAAAGAGTTATTGAACTATGAATTGTTATTAAATATTTATTTTGATGTGCTCTTTGTAAACATAGGCTTGGGTCAGAAGATGTTGACCAAACCGCTCCTTATTTCTGTATCCAAATGAATGCTGGTGCCAGTGGATGGTAAGAGACCCAGGAATGGAAATGGGCTAACTACTGTTAACATGTCACACAGCCTGCACTGTACTTGTCACTTGTGATTCGATGCAGCATTCTGGATCCTCCAAAACATGGGGCTATACAACTAGGCTTTAAAAATGGCAAATTCTTTGCCATTTGGACACTCAAGCTAGCCTCTCTTACTGTACTGCTTGAAACAACATACAAAGGAACTTGTATTCCACTGAGGATAAAAACCATGAAAAAAAATATACAAAGGAACTTACAGTCCACTGAGGATATTTAGATATACCGGTATTTATTATTATTTATGGGGGGGGGGCCTACAGTGCCCAAATATGTGGTCAGGGCTTCACCAAAGCAAACAGAGAGTCATGGTCCCTTGCTTAGAAAGCTCACAACCTAAAATTATCCAGGATGCCACAAATGGAAGTAGAAAACAGTATGAAGCGGATGAGGTCCAAAAAAAGAATAGGTATAGTCATTTGATCATGCAGTGACTGTTTAGTCATGTGAATACATTGATAGTTTGATAGTTTTGAGTCATGATTATTTAATCATTTCTTTGGGGCATCACAGAAGTAGTGAGGGAAGGTCTGAAAGAGAAGAGTGAGGTTTGAAAGACGACAAGATAGTAACAAGGGGACCTTAGTCAGAACATCAGTGAAAGCTCTGTGTGAATGGACTAAATATTATACATGATCTGGCCAGATGTTTTAATAACGTATGGAAGAGCTGGCAGACTACTGTTCCAGATTGTCCTCCAATGGAATGAAAAATGATTTTTAAAAACCTCATTGTTAATATAATGTAATGAAAAGTGACACAAATGTGCAAGAATAACAGCATACAAGCAGAATTGGGCCCACCCTTTGGGGTCCTTTGCACTGTACTTATCCTTGACATCCCCAGGGATCAGGTCAGAATAGGGGTACACAAGGGGCAACCTTACAGTACAGCTGTGGTGTAGTGGTTAGATGCAGCCCTGGAAGTAACATGCTAGGTTCTAGTCCCAGGTGACATGATAAAGGGGCTGGAACCCAGGCAGATTCCATACTGCAGAACAATTCCCTGATGATTTATGGCCAGCGTAATGGCCTTACACCACTACCCCCGTCTCCTGCCCCTGGCACAGAGGTGTACTAGGAACTGGAGGGTTCTGCACCAGCCCCAAATTTGCCTCTTCTCCCTCCTGAGCTGCACAGTTCATATTTAAGGCTTCTGTGAGACCTCAAGCAAGGCATTTAACCTTACCAAACCTTAGATTATCATCTTCAAAATAGGTCTAAGAACATGTGTATGTCTGATGGTGTTATGAGTCCTATCTAGTTTTGTAGTACATTGGGCTTCACATGAGCACAAATTATTATCACAACCATGTTTTAATGGATGTTCAGTTTTAAGATGGTTTTCCTTAGGTTTAGTGTTCTTTAATGTAAATCAAAATTTAAGAGATTGTTACAGTGGTAAATATTAATGTTATTAAATATAAAACCAAAAATAACCCAGGGTTTATTTATTTTTTATGGAGCATGTGTAATGTACTAGTTCCTGTTCAAAACATAGAGCAAAACAGGGTCCTTGCATTCAGGAGCTTACATATTAATTAGTCAAATAATGCTGAACAAAAACATAATGCACTGGTTAATCGGTAAGTAGCCTCAGCTGAGAGCAATGCAGATATCTTTTTAAAAAAAAACATGGATATTTATCTTCATTGGATTAACATTGACAAGATTTGTGAAAGGCATTTCAAGTGACATTCTGCACAAGAAAGGTATTTGCACACTCAAAAAGTCAAGGAAACAATAATGAAGCATTAGGAATAGCTATAATTTCATTTTAGTTACAGCATTTGTCACTTTGAGTGATTTAAGGTGCTAATAGGATGATATGATCCAAAGTCAGGAATACTTGTAGCACCTTAAAGATTAACTAGTTATTTCAGCATAAGCTTTCGTGGGCTATAGCTCACTTCATCGGATGCATAGAATGGAACAGAAGTAAAATGCATTTATACACACAGAAAGAAAAAGAAAAAAAATTGTACATTAGCATACCAATTCTAAGAGGGCTGTTAAATGTAGATGGTCCATTATCACTAGGAGAAAAAAAACACCTTTTGAAATGGAGATCTGTTGTCAGTGAAATTAACTCAGGAAATGCAATCAATTACTGTAATGAGAGAACCAATCTGAAGTTCTGTTAAGCCCCTGGTTAATTGTGTCCAATTTGAAAATTAATTCCAGTTCCTCAGTTTCTCGTTGGAGTCTGTTTTGGAAGTTTTTCTGTTTCAAAACTGAAATCATCAAATCTTTAATGGAATGGCCAGGAAGATTGAAGTATTCTCCTACTGTTTTTTTAATGTTATGATTCCTGATGTCAGATTTGTATCCATTTATTCTTTTGCGTAGAGACTGGCCAGTTTGGCCAACGTACATAGCAGAGGGGCATTGCTGGCACATAATGGCATATATCACATTGATCGATGTGCAGGTGAATGAGCCTCTACAAGTATTCCTGGCCTTCTTTATGGATACAGACTAACACGGCTGCTATTCTTGAACATGATCCAAAGTGTTTGTCAACTGTAAAAGGCCCCCATTAAAAGCAAGGCTTAATGTAGTGTCATTTTCATGATCTCTTGGAGAGTGTTTGGGCTAGACCTATGCATGAATTTAGTACTGGATTGAAAGTCCTGGAGAGTGACGGTCCTTTTTTATGCAGGAAACAGGTGCAGTGACAGTGCAGGTTTCCCTGCACTGACTCATTATTGTGCTTCCTCTCTGACCCACGGGGACCAATTGTTCAAACAACCTTGCAATTTACTTTTCAGGTACACTTGTTCTTTGCTGCAGTTTTCAACAAGGGTGCCAATTAGTCCCAAATGGGATGGTATTTAGGGGAGATTCAGACACCTGTCCAGTGGGAACAAGTCTGAGCCCACCTAACAGTCATCAGACAGTGAAAACTTCAGGTTACCCACAACTTGGGCTGGATTTAAAAAGGTGACATAGAGCTAAAAGGCTCCAGATCCCATTAACGATCCGCTAAGTCATCCATTCCTACTGAAGGCTCCTCTTTTGAAGTTCCCAGCAGCTCTCATATGGCCTCTGTTTATCCCCTCTTGTAAAAACTCTTATCTGTCTAACACAGACCCTGCCACCTTTCCTAGCAGTACTCAAAACAGTTATTGCGATGTAAACAAGCTGTGTATGCTGATGCTCATTCTCAGTTCCCTTATCAACTGAACAGCATGCTCCTCAAACGCATATTGGGTCAAATTTGCCAGTCATCTAACTCCAAGGATTTCAGGGAAGATATCCCCAGGCTCATTTGCTCACTCACCTCCTGAGCATACATAAAATGTAATAACAGTACTGTATTGTAAACCACATGTCTACGTGGCCCTTCAGTTCAGACTACAAGGGTGTGGAAAGAAGCACACATTAATGTGCTGTAATTTAGGTGCAAACTAAAAGGTAGCTAGTTCACATTAATGTAGTCCTCTTTAAACAGGACTATGTGACTTTTAGTCTGTGTCCACATGAGTGCAGCACGCACGTGCACACTGCAGTTAACACACCCCTGTACTCTATATTGTGGGGCTGTCCTGTAGACATAGGCAATAGAATTCCCCATTGATCTGATGTGTCATTGTTTTGATGAACCTTGCGATCCATCTTAGACATTTTAAGGAGCTATCAACTTCATGGTATCTAAGCACCACTACATGCAGCTCTCGGATTGCTGAGGAATCTCGACTGGCTGGAGGCTAGTTGTCTCACTTCCATTTTGGAATGTTCCATTTTAAGTAGGATAATGTGTTTTTTTTTTAAAAAAAAAAGATAAACAAAATAACAATCTCAAAGTACTGGGAGGTTAGAAATAGCTGGTTAACAGCTTTGTTGAAATACTTTGGTAACGATATATGGTGTGAAAGAGAGAACATAATACTAAATGGGAACAACCTTACCCCATACTAAAGTCAGGAGGCTGTATAAATCAAAACATTTGGGACTAAAGTTGAGAGCTAAACTCCCCAGCAGAAGGACTTTTGTATGGCTTCTTGCCAGCCCGGGGAAAGGTGCCTTCTCAGATAAAATGCCAAGAGAGAGGTTAATTAAAGCTGCTGGAAGGGCAATACCAAATGAACTAACTGCTCCAACAGATACAGACTGGATCCCATACTGCTAATACTCAGCAGAGGAAAAAGTTCTTCTCGCTACTGACACCATATCTCATAGAAACCAACTGTCCAGGTTCTTTATTAAAAACAAACAAACAGGTGCTAACTATAAATTATACCATAAGGATATTATCCTACAATAAAGTGATGGTCACTATCACTTCCTGAACTAGGCTACTTCTTCTGAAATTGCTTTTTAAAAATCCTGCTTCTTGTGCTTTTGCTTCCCATTTGTTAGCTGCTGCACCTGTGCTTCCAGCAGGGCTTGGCTAATCTGGCCCATCCAGTCATTAGTAGCCTGGCAACCACCTACAGTAGCTTTTACACAAGAGTAATGTTTGTGCTATTTTATCTTTTAGACAGAAAGCTGAAGGATTTAAAAAAAAAAAAAAAAAAGCCTGGCCTGCCTTTCTTACTACATTCACCTTTTTCACTCACAAACTAACCCCACAAAACAAGAAGGAGAACTGAATGTGGTAGAACAAAGGTCTCTATCCACCAATTCTAGTAGTTATGTTACAACATCCCCCTGGCTGGGCACCTGCATGTAACTAAAATCCCTAGGGCTAAATTCATCCCTCATTATTAACTTCAAGTGAGCTACACAAAGAATAAATTTTACCGGTATAACAAAGTCTCAAGGCATATTGGAAATCAAGTAGAGGTGGTTAAAGACTGTTTTGTTTTTTCACAGAAAAAATTGACTGTCTTTTGTTGAAAAACCAAAACATTTTGGCTGAAAACCAAAAATTTGGTTTTAATTTTTTAACATGACTTTCAGCAGAAAATTTTGTTTAGTCAAAAACCCAATTTTCCATCAAAAAAAAGTTTATATAGAAAATGTTTGTTCAGATCTTGTACTGAGTAAAGTCTGAGATGGAGTTTTAAGCAGCAGTGTCTATTTCAGCTGTTTCACACTCCTGGCTAGGAACCCAGATTAAGGGTTTGTAAGCATTACAACAAACAATGAATACATGACTACAGTTAGGTGGCGGGGGAGGAGGGGGAAACAAATAGTACATATAAAGGGGTTGGCACCATTTCAGAAGTGGTGCGCCGAGTCTTCATTTATTCACTCTAATTTAAGGATTCACATGCAAATAACACATTTTTACGTTTTTAGGTTTCTTTCTTGAAGTCTTTAGTAAATAACTATACTATTGTATGTTAATTAAATAAGGTTTTTAAAATGTTTAAGAAGCTTCATTTAAAATTAAATTAAAATGCCAGGACCCGGGCAATGTGAGTGCCACTGAAAATCAGCTCGTGTGCCACCTTCGGCACACGTGTCATAGGTTGCCTACCCCGACATCTAATCATAAAAAACAACATAAAATCAGCCTGTTTATTCTTGCAGAAGGGGGTTCTCTAGTTCATGGTATGCATGCCAGAACCCTTACATTTCAGCAGTTCTCTCAACCATACCCCTTTAAAAGGTAACAAACTGTCTTATACAAGAAGTATATCCTCTGAAGTCTATGTATTTTCACAGAGATTTAGGCTCAAAGTCTGCTAACACTTATGCATGTGCTTAATTTTACATACTATTACTTCGACTGAAGTCAATGGTTTTTATCAAGTGCCTGTCATGCTGGTATCTGAGCATGTATTATTAATAATTTTTAACATTTAATTTGCTAAAAGCCTCCATTCAAAATGTTTGGTGGTCCTTGGATGGACAGTGCCACAGACATGTAGTGTACTTTTATTAAATGACACTCTTGGAGCTTTTCTGGTTTATTAGGTACCTTTCACAGAAACACCTTCTCATTAGGCTGGAACAGAAGAGCTCCCAGCTGGATGACAGAAGCTGTTTATGATTAATCTTGAATTTATATCAGCTTACCATTCATCTATTTGATATTACCTTTGAATCATAGTTTAATTACTTATCTTAAATCTTCTCTGATACAGTGTCTCAATCTCTCTTTTATATATTGTTGTGTAGTTTCTTTTTTGTCATAGAACAGAGGGATGGATGAATCGTTCCAGTGTCCATTCAAATTTCCATTGCCTGCTGTGCAGTGTCTTCTATGAGGGAGATGAACCTGCTGCAGTTGAAAGCAGTTGAGGCTGCATTGTATTCATAGAGCAACAGAAATCTTTGTAGATTATTTTTTTCTAAGAATCATCAATCTCTTCAGTGTTACAAGTCACAGTAATCAATTAATAGAAGTAATATTTTCATTTTCAATTAAAATACAGACCATGCACAGTCTATGTGCGTCCTATCAAATGTTTACAGGCATCGGCATTCAGAGGTGAAATGTTACCTTCTATCTGAGGAGGGTGGTAAGAGGGTGTTCGAGGAGCGGAAAGACATGTTAAAGTGCAGCACTTCAGACTGTCTTCTTTTCTGAATTTACCACATTAGACTGGCAACTGTATAAATGAATGATCGTCTGCAATGTTCTTTTCCGAGTGGGCTATGAAATGAGGGAGCCTTCATTCAGTTTTGTGCGGATGTGTCCAGAATTCAAATACTTTGTTTCTTGGATATAATGACAATCGGAAGCACAGTATTACCTTGAGAAAAGAGATCGGTGAGACAGCTGCAGTACCCTGTACTCATGAAAGATATTGCATTAGCAACTGCTCCACAATTACTCTCTCCGCTGAAAACTCTATTATCCTGGGCTCTTATTGCCTTATTCAAGGGCACAAAATTAAAAAGTGATATTGCTGGCACTACTCTAATCTTCCTACCATGGCATTGAATAATTGGACAATGAAAGAAAATGTTGAATGATTCTGATATTAAGCACATTGAAAGGACAATGCATGTGAACATCAGCTGATGAAATAATGTCCATGTTATTATGCATTTCCTTCTACTAGTTTAAAATCATTTGTTTTTATCTTTGTTGTTGGTGTTGGAACATTTTCTTTTCCTGTAATTGCCTGAGAGATTCACTGTTTTAAGGAATATACTTTGAAAGGGATGTGGGTGAGATGCTTCTCAATTTAACCCTCCCACTGTATTAGTCCTTTCTGTTAAAGAAGTAGAACAGCTACTGCCTTTTTACATGGATCTAGGGAATCAACTTCACTAATGACTTCAGGATGGTGTAAGTTACACTTTGGTGAGTCAAAAAACTGGTACAACTTGTGAAGGATAACTTGCATCAATTTGGCATACAGTGGGTGAGCAAAATGAGTATAATCTACACAGAGAGGGAAAAGAAGTGGGGAGTTTAGCAGCAAAAAGCAATGGGCAGGAATGTGTACAATAAGGTTTCTTGTAGGGTCAGGGGGGTTGGAACATGCATTATTTTATACGTTAAAAGTTGCTTTTCCATTACCTCCTCTCCTCTCACACCTTCCCTCCTCCAGAACACATATGCATACTCCCTGCTCCATGGTGTGTAAGGACATATTGACATGGAAAACATTTAAGAGTTATATTGGTATAGTTATACACATACACTTATACCATTCTAACCCCTTTATTCTGGTTTACAAGAGTCTTTTTTCAGTTTACCTTAAACCTTTTTCCAGTTGACAAGCTAAACCAAAATCCTGATCTTATACGAGAATAAATGTCCACAGAAGAGGGTAGGGAGAAAGGGATGTGTTATATTAGTACAATTATATCTAACTAAATTCATATTTTAGGTTATACTGAAAAATCTTTCCCATGTAAACAAGAAACTTTACAAAAAAGTCAGTAAGTGTTATTATCCCTGTTTTACAGATGGAAAGTTTGGATCATGTAAATATTCTGCAGAATATTTAAGTGACTTGCCAAAAGTCATGTCCGAAATGACTCTCAGAGGTGGAATCAGACCCTGTTGTAAACACTAAAACCACATCATTTCCATGTTCAATTGAAATTATTATTCAACATCAATCTATTCAATATCAATCGAGCTGGTAATAAAATTATTTATATTGGTATTTCAGACAAACATCTAATTGAGATAGGATCTCTGAAATTAGTCCTTTAAGGGATGTCTAATGTACAAGTCAAACTCACAAATTATACACCATTAAATGAGTAGGAAATAATTATCAGAGCTTTCACTTCTTTGGAGATAATTAATTATCTTGATGCTGCTTTCACTATACTGGTTTTATACTGGTGTAACTCCATGAATTTCAGTAGAATTATTCATCCTGGATTTACATAATCCTAAATGAGATCTGAATCCGGTTCAATACCTCTTTTGTAGTGATACAAAGAAGCCAAAAACACAGTGCTTATTTCTGTCAAAGTGAATCTAACTTTGTTACCTGTTTCTGCTAATGTAGTCATAACTATCAACCAAGGTTCTTAAGCAGCAGCAATCTACAGCCTAATGAAAACACATAGCAACCAGTCAGGGGTCCTTCAGCCAGCAGGTGAGTCTGACACACCAAAGGTCCAGAATACCTGGTGCCTACTGCTCTGTACTATCATGCAGAAGATGCTCTTTCCTTTGTAGTCTTTTTTTCTATAGGTCACCGAAAGGTGAATACAGCAGGGTACAGCCTTAGCGTTTGTAGCTAGCATCCTTACCTCTACCTTGCCATGGACCAGTAGAAGATGATCATCTCACTATTTGTGGTCGAGATGCTGATCATAGGCGATGCCAAGTGCTCCCAAGCCTATTAGGAAACAGTGTCAGTAGAATGTGTGGACGAAAGGAGAATACTACTAAGCTCTTGATTCTCAGCTATGCTTGGTATTTGCTAGGTACTGCTGAGGGTGTCAGGAGATCACAGCTGTGGCTCCCTGTTCCGGAGGCTGGTTCTATGCCTGCCATGCCCTGAGCATAGTGTAAAGCAGTGTTAGGGCTGCTAAAAGTATATCAGCTGTTTATGGCCCCCAGGCCAATGCACCAACTGAGAATATTTGGCCCACAACAGCACTCTCTAGCCACCCTGTCTCTCCTCTACCATGTCCCCATGGTCCTTATTCTTGGATCCCCAGTTCTGTGGCTATAAGGAGGTCTGCTGGCTTACTGCTCCTCAATACCACTGGCTATATCAAAGAAGAGAATATCATTTGTAGAACTGTAAATGAGGGGTCAGTGACAGCATGTGGTGAATGGTAATACCGGTAGCTCTGCTGAAAACCACCAGACAGGCAGATGCACCATGCATTGAGAGCCTTGGACTCACTTATTAGTTACACTCTAGTATTGCCTCATGTGAATTTTTGTAACTACTAGTGAATGGAATGTCAGATCTGCTCAAGTGTTTGTCATAAGCCTTAATACTGCTACAGTTAAAAGAGATTTACCTTTATGTCAAGAGACTATGGTTTTGTAGGAAGGGATGGAGTTTCATTCTCTCTAAACATGGTTACTGCAGATCTGTTGCATTAGGTTCAGGAATGACACATGCACAGATGAGAAAAATCAGGTCCAACCACATACTTAGGAGATCCTTGTCCCTCACGGACTCTGTTGGGTTCGGACAGCTTCTGTCTTTGTTATGATGCATCCCAACAATGTTTTTCTTTGCTTTGCAGCCAGCTCCAAAATAGCCACTGTCCCACATCACTGCTTACTTTTTCCCTCCTCAGAAAGAGCTACACAAAACTCACTCAAAGTATCCTGGGTTCTTATGTCACTGCCATAGACTGGAGCACATCCCTTTGGAATATGCCCTTGAGCAGATCGCTAAGAATCAGCTGTGCACCAAATGTAGCCAGGGTGCAAATAAATGAAATAAATAATACCAATGCAAAAGCAAACTTATGTCCAAACGGTTGTACATTATTGAAAGAAATAACAACGCTCAAACCTTCTGTTGTTTTTATTAAAGCATTCAGGTTCTTACTACACACAACAAATAGTTTTATGATATAATCTAAATTAATAAAATAGTTGAACAACTCTTTAGAATTATATTTGTATAGAAATGATCAGTGGAGCATCTCATCTTCAAACAGTGCTGCTTGAAAACAGCTACTGATCAGAATGTACTGAAAGAGTTGTGTGGGGCTAGATGTTGCACTTTTCATTCTCTGGGGAAGAGGAGGAGATTTCCAGGGAAAAGAACCATTTTTCTCTCCTGCAGAAAGCTTAAAGCTTTGGAGACTCTGAATGACTTCATCTCCAGTGTCCTTCTCTTATGTCTACATTGGAAACTATTGTCTAAACAGAGTAACTAGAAAAGATGGGAAGAAAAATCAATTGCACAATCCTAGTCTGTGAGTGTCAAAGTCAAAGTCATTACTGCATTTCCAGTTATGAGAATCCATTATCACAATGTATTTGTTCCCCAACTCTTGCCTACATGGCTGATAATGTCAGTTATTGTCAATACGCCTTTGCTAATAGAAGTCAGTCTATTTGCTATTGCTTGTAGTTTAGATTCTGTGTAGCACTGTCTGAAAAGGGCCTACGCTGTGGTCTTTCCCTACCCAGTTTAGACAAAGCACATAGAGTGATTATCTCCTCATTGTAGCTATGCATTTGTGCCACCCATAAGATACCTCTTGATGACTATGAGGGCGTGTCCTGGCTATATCATCCCATTTATCTTAGTCCACTCATAGATGTCCTGCTCACATACTATGTCTGAGTTGATGAGGAGGTATCTGTCGCCGACACAAAAATGTTTCTGGCAAGCAGCACATTTGAAGCATTCCAGGTGGTATACTTTGTCCTTCACTCGCATAGTCATCTCATAGGCCCGGATTCGCTTGTCACAGGAAGCACAAAGGCCATCTTGGCCAAAGAGTCTAAAACAACAACAACAAAGAGTTATGCAAAGTTTCCTTGGAGGAAAGAGGGGTAGGAGGAAAGAAAAAGAGAACTGAAATAAAAGAAGTTCACAACACTGGCTTTTTGCCATGTTTAACATTGCATTGTAAAATATATAGACGTTTAAACATTTGCTTGATAAAATCCATTGAGCAGGGACACTCAAAACTTTCCAGCATCAGTGGCATCCAGCAGTGGTGACCTGCCAAGAACTCAAGGGCGTCTCACATTTCTTTTTAAAGGATATACTTGTTTGTTGTGATCAAAGTAAGGGCCTAATTCTGAAAGGCAATGAGCAACCGCAATGGGATTTGAACCTCTCTAGAGCAGACCATATGGGCGTGGGGCTAGCAACTCCACCCCGTAAGGGAACCAATTGCTACTGAAACATCAACACCAGTTGGTGGCCCATACCCCGGCTGGGGGGTGACGAGCAAAGAGAGAGAGAGCAGACCATGAATTCAAACCACCTTAATCCTTTCTTTCCACTCTTAATATTTGCTTTCACTTGTATCTTTTCTAATCAATCAATAGAAATTACCTGCTGATTGATAAATCTTGCCATTGTTCAGTTTTATCCCCACAATGCTTCAGTTTTAGAATTCTGAAGGGTATTTGAGATTCCTTTAAACTCAAATATCAGAAGGGTGGCCATGTTAGTTTGTATCCACAAAAACAACAAGGAGTCCAGTGGCACCTTAAAGATGAACAGATTTATCTGGGCATAAGCTTTCATGGGTTTTTTACCCTTATGCCCAAATAAATCTGTTAGTCTTTAAGATGCCATTGGACTTGCTTTTTTTAAACTCATATGTTTCTCCTCTCATAAAACCACTCCTGTTAGGCTTCAGGAGCTGGACACTATGACCCTCTAGAAATCCATTTTAGCCCAAAGAATTTTATGATCTGAATTGCTCTTTAAGCCATACTAAAAAAAACCTTGCTGAGACCATAATTATTGGGTTGTCTATGAAAGGACCCTCTAATGCGTGCACAACATGTTTATCCCTCTACAAATGAACTGCTTTCAGCGGGAACACTATGACCTATTCAGCTATTTGTCATAATGTAACGTCATCCTCTACTGTAGGCCGCAGCTTGCAGAGTTTAAAACCCCTATATTTAATACATAAACAGAAATGTATTATTTTTAATAAAAAGGGATAAATTCAGAAATATTATTTGTCTGAAATATCTGCTTGTGTGTTTAAGTTACATGCTTTGCCACATTAATTTTAGAACTAGTGAGTCCATTTCCTACATTTTTACTGTGTTTATCATAGGCTGTGCCCGCTTCAAGTAACCTGCTACGTTTGAAAGAAAAAAAGCCTATTAGATCTCTGAAGGAAAAAGAAATAATTTCTCTTGTCTACCAGGAGATGTCGCTGTTCACTTCTGCCTAATGAAAGTGATAATAAAGGTGGTGAAAAGCTTTATTTCTGAAAACAGGCAGTCTCATTGTTCAGAAAACACATTAATTTTGTTCCCGTAGCCTGTTATTCTTCAATTAAAAAGTTAACAAATATTTGCCTGGACTGGACTGGATTTGCCATGGGACTGGATCAATGTTAGAATGTTTCATATAATGGAGATGTACAGTTTAAGCCATTATTGGGGGCTAGCCTCCAGTCTCTAGCAAAACTCCCACTGGAAAAGCTATGTGATAAAATTACTAGGAACTCTACTCTCCCCCCCCCCTCCCCAATAGACTATACTTTTAAAGGAAGTTTTGTGTAAGGCGTACCAAGTTCAATACTAGACCCGAAAAAGCTGTGGGTCAGGGAGGGGAAATGTGGAGTTCCTACTTATTCCATTCCATCAGCTCCTAGAGCACAAAGGATACATTATAACAAATGATGTAGAAGGAGCAATACACTTTAATTGTAATCAAGAACACACAGGTTCTTTGTTATCAAATTATTGGGAAATAATAGATTAAACTTTAATCTGATTTGTCAAAATTTATAAGTAGACAGATGGACAAGGATCTACTAATGCAAAAACTGTAACAGGTGCTCTTATAGGATCATATTCAGGAAGACACTACAAATGCCTAAATCCATTCTATTCGGGACAATGCTTAGGCATGTGCTTAACTTGATGCACAAGCTTAGCTTACATTGATTTAAAGGTCTTCTGAACTGGGTCATAATTATTATAATAAACGTAAACAGAACTGTGCCTTTCAGCCTGAAGGATCCTAGAGAACTTTAAACGCTGATACTCAAACCACAGTTATTGCCCAGAAACACACCCCACATAGAGAGTAGCAAAGCAAAACATCTCTTTTCCAAGTGGTTTTATTGTACTGTGGAAGAGGGAATTTGGCGAGGCACCAGGATACCTTATTCTTGCAAAAGCAACAGAAGATCTTTCATATGCACTCATCCTTTAGACCTCAGCAACTATAGACATTGCATCAGAAAGGCAACATCTGCAGAAGTGCAACTCCCTAAAACCAGGCTGGGGCATTGGCTCATTACTGACTCAGAGGGAAGAGTAACACATACTGACTCCTCGGCACCTACTCCAGGTGTCCCCAGGCAAGTGCTAACACAGCTCAGCGTTGCTTAGCTTCCCAGATCAGCAAGCACCACCTAGCAAAAGGTGGTGCAACCACTGTAACTACCCTCAGCATTTATATTTTAGGAATAAATTATTCAGTATAATCTCTTCATGGACTCTTGTGCTGCAACATCATTAGGGATCCTAGCTTCATTCTGAATACCTAAATAAACCTGAAATTACAGAAAGCAAGCAAGTTAGGAGAGGCTAGTATAGGGTAGGAAGGCTCTGTACCTGAGATAGTCTCTCCTGCAGAGTTTCCTGCCCAGTTTATAGTACAATCGTCTCCCCACCTCTCCAAGCCTGCATCCACACAGGTCACAGCTGAGGCAGTCCTCATGCCAGTACTGATCGATGGCTTTCAGGAAATAACGGTCCCCAATGTTCTGCTGGCAACCTCCACATGTCAGCAGTGAAGGGGGGATTTGGAGCACTTCATCCACTGGCTCCCTGAGAGAATGAAACAATTGTTGGAGAAGGGAAAGCCCTTTAAGCTCAACCAAACAAGCAAAAAAAACCAAACCAGTCGCCTAATTAGAACAGGAATTATGGCCAGATTATTCTCCAATTGAAGTCAATGGCAGCCCCCTTCACCTCCTTGTTATCAATTGGAGCAGGAGTAGGCTTTTTTTCCTTTGTTTTAAAAACAGAACAGACTAATATTTAGGAAATCACCAAAGGTGTCAAAGGTGTTGTTAGTTCTTTGTTTCTTCTTATGCCAAGACTAAGGTACAAACGTGACAATCTGTACAATACCTCTAGCTGTTCATTGTAGTAAACACATTTAACATGTGTTGTAAATGAATTAACAACATGTGTTAATAATATGAATGTTAATGTGTTAACATTAACATATGTTAATTAATGAATGTTAATATGTTAACATGTGTTGTAAATGAATTGTCTGTATATGTGTATCACTGCCCTCTGTGGAAGAGAATAAAAATGTCACAATTATGAATCATAGTCACCACACTGCTATAAAAGAAACAAGATTGTCCTTTAACACAGGAGGTAAGGGACTGTGATTTTGGAGCAAGAGGGTCTGGACTCACTGTCTCAGTGAAGTACTGATTGTGCTTCTGCATATGCTGATGACAAACCTAGGAACAACCAACCATTAAGTCCTGGGATTTTTTATAATCATCTTGGTATTTTAAAATAGTTCCCTTTTATCCATAGCAAAATGAAGCCATGCCTTCCTTACCATAAAAGGGATAGCTTACATGGTGTTTTTCAATAAGATTAGTATGTTTATCAGTAAGCATTTAAAAGGGACACCCATCAAACTGTATAAACCCCAAGATTTATCTATAGGTTGTCAAGGACCATGAACAGTATTGTAAAACAATTGCCCTTAAAAAAAAACCCAAAACACTCATTCTGTGGGCTTGATCCTGCAGTCTTCACACTGCAGAGCTGCTGAAATCTATAGGAATTCTGCCTTTAAAAGGGCTGTGGGACTGGAAGATGTGTATTAAGAGTCCTCCAGGGTTGTTCCATGGAATTAAGCTTCCTTTGAGGAAGGTATATTTGAAGGCTAAACCTGACGATGGAATCTGTGTGAATAGCATTAAAAATGAATAAATACAACAGGAGAGACTCTGGCCCCATGGAAGTCAATGGAAGTTTTGCTCTGACTTCAAGGGTGCCAGAATTTCACCCAAGCTTACTACAATATTTTTTTCCTCGTGGTTAATGCAACCAAGAGTCTGATTCTGATCTCACTTACACTGGTTTTACACCAGTATAACTGCACTGACTGTAAGGAGTTACTCCTGATTTATACATGTGCGGATGAGAGGAGACTCAGGTCCCAAAACTGTATTGTGGTAGTACTTTAAGGGTTTGAGGTTTTTTAAGCAAATATTCATCCAGTGTATTTTGTTCCTATACCTGTCTGACATCTCATCATTTTTAAATAAGAAAAAGAAGGAATAGATCTGCTAATACAGGGGATGAAGCCATAATTTTTTGTAAGTACACTTTAAGAAATTCTCACTGTTGCCTGTTTGCACCACTTTGCAAGTTCTGCCAGAAACACTACTGGCAAAATATTAAAAGGTGTAAGGTGCTGAGTACTCTGGCCTTGATCCAGCAAAGCATGTAGGGCCTTATTCAATGCTCATTGAAGTCAGTGGAAATAGGACGCCACTGGATTAGACCCTTGAGCACATACTTAACTTTAAGCATGTGACTAGTCACATTGAAGTCAGCTACTCAGATGCACATCAGAGCCGGAGCCCTCAACACCTGGCAGAATCTAGCCCAGTATTCTTAAGTATTTATTCCGTTATTGATATCACAATCTGTGGACAATTTGCTTTTATTACATACCACAACTGAACTGCAGAATGTAACTACACTGCCAGAAAAAAAATCTGGCTTTGTAGCATTTCCAACAGGCCAGGGAAACTCACATTTTTCTACCACCTTCATTTACTGGAGAAAATAGTTTCCTAGTCAAAAATGACTTTCTTCTGTGTCTGAAAAATGTTCAGTGCTCCAGAACTTCCATCCTAACGCCTGCAGTTCTCAGGCAAAATTCCCTCGGACTTCAGAATTCAGTCCTAAGATAGCATCTGCTCTTATGCAGTTCCATTTTCACTCTTTACAATTTGTATAGCTCTGTCCTAACAGTCTTATGATGTGCAGTACACATCTGCCAGTCCAGAATTGCCAGTAAAGTCAATAGGAATTTCTACATGCAAAGGATCAGACCCTAGAATTTCAAAGTACATACAGGCAGTCCTCGGACTTACGACACAATTGGTTCCTTACAATTGGGTCGTAAGTTGGAACGTCGTAACTCGGAACCGCAATCTACTCCATTGCAGGACTGAGCGTCGTAAATTCGAAACCTCTGGTCATAAATTGAATCAGGGTGTCAATGTAGAACCATCATAAGTGCCGTTCATTGTAACTCGAATGTCATAAATTCGAGGACTGCCTGCACCTCCGTGCCCTGTGCTTTTCATGCAGTGCTACCCATAGTGCCGTCCAATCACATATACAACTATAAAGGAATGCATGATGTTTCTGTGAGGCTGGCTTGAAAACATCAATGCATAAACAACACACATAAGCCAAATAATATAAACAGACATTATACCTATAGAACAAAGCACTGTGCTTATCTGCAGTAAATCCTACAGGTCCACATGAATATTTTCGGGATCTGAGAAGATAAGGAAGCAGCTTTTCCACAATAAATGCATCCCTTCTTTTGGGAGTTCAGATGTACACATACATGCACCAACATGAGGAATCATGAGTTAGTTATTTCAAAGTCCAAGCCAGGTACTACAGTTTTACACTTTGGCAGATGATCTCTTGCGATGCTTTCCAGCCCTGCCGGAACCTATGATTCTATGTTTATTTTTAATAGTATTTCTGTTTTATGCATTAGCTTTTTTATGTGCCTGGATTTCATACCCAGCAGTTATTCACTAGAACAAAGTAGATAAATAAATAAATATTGCTACTACTTTGTAGTTGAAACCTTTAAAAAAAAAGGTACCTAGACGGTTAAATTACCATTCCTTAAAAAACAACGGGAAATGAGAAAAATGGTAACAAACGCAAAATGTCTGAAATGCCATATTAACTGCCTTGGACCATGTGTGAGTTATGTTTTACACATATTAGATTAGGGCTTCAGAAAACAACATTCTTAATGACTTACATGAAACAAAGCCCAAATTAATTAAATGTATAGAGGGAATTAATATTTTAAGTTCTACATTGAAAACCAGGATTTTTCAAGTGTTTTTTCTCTCTGTAATATCACGGTGCCCCTGAGACACTGACAAGTGCAATGCGCCTAATGCTGCTCTTGAGATGTTCAGCCCTGGAATTCAGTGGAATGACACCACACATTGTGGAGCTGAGGTAACATTCCTCTTGCAACTCAATGCCTGCATGTGCTTGGTGTACGAATGGATGGCTTCAGGAAATCTACTGAAAGAGGCAGATCATAATGCTACAATCAGTTACTGAATTTATGTAACCTCTTCCACAAAGGTGGCAAATGAGAACAAATTTCTCCTCCCACGTCCTCCGTGTATCAATCCTTTATATATTTGTGGTCCATGTACAGAACCCTTCCCTCCCCCACACCACCATTATAATCTTTTGAAAGTTTCAAACTGACTCGTTGTATGAAAATGTGGAAGTTGTATACCATCAGATAACAGCTCTGACCTTTCAGTCTAGTCAGCTAGTTGGGCAGATTAAACATGGAGCAGAGACTGAAAACAAGTTAAGCTTCGGAAAGTATTAGGCACCCGGTATCTCTGAATTACTCTCATCAGCATCACTAAATCTCAAGATGTGGCTAGGGGGGAAATATAAGGGTTGTTAGATTTTTTTCAAACAGGAGGTTTATTCTGGCAGGTTTTCCACAAAACCGGAGAAATCTGAAGAATTTATAATCTGGTTTCAACTCAAAATGGGGAACTGGCTGTCTCTGGGCTGGTGCTGCCATCCACATGAGTGGCACACTGATATCCAGGGGCTACCTAGTCCAGCACCAGCTCAGTGCAATCTACCAAACCTCCCCATTGCATTACAGGCACCAAAGTGACACACTACCAAATCCACCCTGGTTGTAATATTACAATGGCAGCAGCAAGGTTTGGAAGGGGGATGGGGGAGGGGTTGCTTGGGACTTTGTTGCATGCAGGGATATTATTTTGAAGGTAAAAGCAGCCCTCGTATATTTCTGAACCACCTTCTACCAGAAAGAGATCTCCAAAGCATCTCCCTAGAACTGGGGCTTACTCAAAATAAATAAGAATAAGAACAAAGGAAGCTCATAAAGTCCTTTTCAAGCCCATTTGTTGGAGAAGCTGAATATCCATCAAAACACAGAGGGGGGCTTAGGAAAGAAAAAAGGCCACTTACTCGGAAGGATCGAGGCTTTTCCTCTCGATGGCAGATGACATTGGCAGGGCTTGCTCCTTTGTAGTGTGTCTGTGGTAGGATCTGCCCCCTCTGCCCCTACAAAGGCTGTCTGCTTCTGATGCCTTTTCACCAGCTGGGTTTCCCCTCCACCCCCCAATGACATTCACAGGATTTCCTCCTGCAGCACCAAAGAGAGAACGAAATGTGGGGCTGCTGCTCTTGCTGGGCTCTGTCTCCGCAAGGCTGACCCTTAGGATCTAACCTCCCATCCTTGCAATGCTCCTCCTGTTTGCTGCGTGGCTGGGCAGCCCCAGCTGCCGCTGCTGCTGTTCAGATCACTGATGGAAACAGACTGTCTCAGCTGTCACTGCTGCTCACCGCGGAGTCCCCTTGGCTTTGCTTATGCTTTCTGCCTGGACAGCTCTGTACATGCTCTAGACTGAGAGAGGTGCATATGCCGCAGATGCAGAGATTAGCCTCATCCTTATTATTATTTAGCTCAGCCCCGAGTCTCTGGTTTCATTTCCTTTTTCCTGATCACGATTCAAATACAATAGAAGGAAATCACACTTAAAGAGACAGCTGCCCATTTCTTAACTGGACTCCAGGGGATTTAGCAACACAAACAGCAGCATCACGAGCGAGTTGGCTTCTTAAAGGGCCAGTAGCACCCTCGCCACAGAGTCCGTGCCGGGGAGCTGACTTGGCATTTTTACAACCCAGTGCAATCTAAGATTACTATATAGCTTTGCAGCGAGCGAGCAAACAGATATACAGCCTGAAAACGATCGTCTGGGCGTGGATCAAGTACCCAGTGCTATTTTTACTGGCACCTTAACCACATATATTACCAAAAGCACTGTAGGGGAATGGTATCTCTCTCTCTCTCTCTCGCTGTGTGTGTGTTCAGTGCTTTGAGGGCCAAGAATAAAAAGCATTATGTAAGAACTATATATGGCTATTATTATCTACCTAGCTATGACCCATGTCTCCCTCTCTTTTATTCTACCCTTTGATAGTCAGTAGGTATCAGCCCAATTGATCCTCACCCACTTCATGATGGGTAATATAGCAAATTTATACCTGATTGCTCTTTGCTGCTAATTAGCTAGAAAAGCTCTGGAGCGGGAGGTTATCGAGCTGTAATTAATCACATAAGCACTAGAGATGGGAACGAACCTATGTGACCATTTCAGCCATCTCCCCACCCCTTGGCAGTCTTCACCTCTTACTCTCCCTCAAGGCAGGATGGTTCTCTGCAGTGCATCCTGGAGCGGAGTGATTTACACCAGTAAATTAAACCTACTACTGCAATGACAGCATTTTGCCTTCCTCCAAAGCATTAGGTACTGGCCACTGCTGGAGGCAGGACATTGGATTAGATGGACCATCTGTTCCAGTAATTGCAATGTAAAAGATCAGCAATAAAATATGAGTGAAGAATGAGAGAAATAGTTCACTTCTATATTGATTCCCATTTCAGGATTATATTTGGTCTATTTTTATTACCCCGTCTCATTTTATTAACCCTTTGATCCACTTCTTTGGTCACTGGGGCAATAACACCAGAGAAACATTAAGGGTCTGATCCAAAATCCACTGAAGTCAGCTGAAAGACTCCTATGAACCTCAAGAGGGGAGGGAGGGGTTGGATCAAGCCCTAACAATCTCTGAAGCCATCTTTGATCATTAGGAAACACCCATTCATTGTACTTAAATATACTGTATCCAATATACTTTAATCTTACAGTATGATAGTCATATTCATAATCCAACATATTTTACTTAAGGAAAAAGCACTTAGTTTTCATTGGCAGGATGGAATGATGTGATAAATATTTCATGTCAGATATATTAACTCTATGATCAGGAGCAAAAAGGAAACCTTCCAGAAAGAGAGAATAATTAAACTACCAAAAGACAGAATAATTAAACTGCCCGGGACTTTATTAAGATGGCTTGAAGGATTAGTAACTGAATTTTAAGAGGGACCGAGAATACATGTGAGGACTTCAATCATTTTTTTAAATTAAAGTTTAAAAAAGCAAAGGCCCAAGGGTTCAATCCTTCCAGGAATGGAGCACTGCTATGAGACCACTGACTGACTGCCAGTCTGACCACCTCAGGCCAGGCCTGGAGCTGGCTACTAAACAGAGAAGGCTCAATGAAGTTAATAAGACACCCAGCCTGCTTGAAGTGAAGCATGTGCTAAGAGGTTTGGCTGGACTGGGCAAGAGTGCTCAGCACCTTGCAGGATCAAACTGAAAGAAATGTAGCACTTTACAATAAATATATTGATCCAAATTCTGCCTTCAGTTAACTTTGTGCAATTCCTAGATCCTTAATAAAATGCCAGTCGGTGGGGTTGCAGAGCAGTAACAGAGTGTGAAATTTAGCTCACTGTTTCTTCTTATTCTCTACAGACGATAGTGCATTGGTACCTGCCTGCATCCTGCATTGATACTCTATGACCAGTGGTAGGTCATATAATTGTGTAGCTTAATTTTTTTTAATAAAGCAAGGATTGGTTCTGAAAATAACCTTATCACTGCACGTGTGAAGTAAAATCTTCTAGACGGGATTGCTCTCAAGGACAGTCAATATTCAAAGTTCTAGCTCCAAAAATCTTTTTCTTTTTTTCCCCCTTAAATAAATATTATGTATTTATTTAAAAAGCCCACAACAGTGCACATATTTGCAGGAAGAGCCTATTGGACACAGTCCAGCCAAAAAGAAAATCACTCAATGCAAACCTAACAATGGGTGGACAACTTTCGAAAGAAACATTTCGGGTTTCATCCTGCCAGGAATCGAGCACTGCTGTGAGGCCACTGACCTTGGTTGACCACTTCAGGCCAGGGGTGAAGCTGGCTTCCTAGCAGAGAAGACTCACTGAAGTAAAATTAGACACCTAGGTGTGCTTAAGTTAAGCATGTGCTTAATGGTTTTGCTGGACTAGGCAAGAATACTCAGCACCCTGCAGGATCAAACCCTTAACCAATAAGAACCTCTCCCATCTGGTTAATAGTCTAAGAAGCTGAAGCAGGCTGTATATGCATTTCAGGTACAGGGTTTGACTCAGGCTTTCAGAACCTGGGCAAAATACCTAAAGAAGGTGATATTCTCAGTCGCTTAAGTAGACAGCCTGTGAAAGTGTTGATGGCGCTACGCGATTCTTACGGATATCACCTATCTGCAAGTCTGAAGAAAGGCATGATGACCACCAGTAGAAGAAGCTCTCTCAGTCTCCCTATTCTCCATGGATGCCAGCAGGAGGTAGGGTGGAGAGAACTGGGTACAGAGGAAAAAGCAGATCACTTTGCTGGTGTGTAAGATAACAAATGTTCATTTCACTGTACTTAGGGAGAGAGTGCTGCTTGAACTCAATCTAGTTAAACAAATAGTAATCAGGAAATACTGCATGAGGATTAAAGTTGTCATGGTACCTTAAATAGGCTGCACTACAAAGACACAAGGTAACATTAAGCTCCATGTGGCAGGTGCAATTTCAAACCAAACCAAAAGAAGGTCATTTTGCAGGCAGCACAGTTAGGGTGACCAGATGTCCCGATTTTATAGGGACAATCCCAATTTTTGGGTCTTTTTCTTATGACTCCTATTACCCTCTTCCCCATCCCAACTTTTCACACTTGCTGTCTGGTCACCCTAAGCACAGTGACTGAAGACAAAGACAGAGTGTCAGGAAGAAGTATCCTGCATTGATGGGCATGCACCAGACTGCAGGATTTGTCTGAGTGGAATTTCCATAAACAGTGCTTACTTTGTGCCAGGGCTTGCTAGGGCTGAGCCCTGGCACCTCTAGGCTCCTCAGTTCCTAGCCCTGGCATCTCTGGGCTTGCTGCCTCAGTTATGAAGGTAAAAATATTGCTTGAGTCCCGGCACCTCTTTCATTACAAATTAAGCACTGCCCATATGCATCTAAAATAAGTGCCTTTCCCTAAACTTTCAGTGGCTGGATTCGACACCAAGTCCCAGTGGATTAACTAAAAGCTGAGTAAGGAAGTTCTCACCATCCTAATTAAGCCCTAGGTTTCTAGCAGCTCTATTAAGGTGAGGAAAATGCACATAGCAAAGTAATGGATTCCATGAGACAACTCAATTTTTCCTTACCAGGTTTGTAGACAATAGATACTGATTCTGATGAGGAGGACAGGACAGAGCAAGAGACTAGGAATTAGGATGGGCTTTCTGCACCATCTGGGCAAGTCATTTAAACAATTGTGCCTCAGTTTTCCCATCTGTAAAATGGTTATCTCCCTCAATGGAGTGCAAGCTTAATTAATTCATTTTCCCCTCCTTATGAGGAATGCGACAAAAGTACAGAGTGCTATTAACTGCTAGAAACTGCAGTGCCTGTTTCATGCATGGGGACTAAAAGGCAAGTATTATTTATAGTGTAATCTTTTCTTATCATTGTACCTTTCTCCAGGATGCCATGTTTTCCAGGGGTGTTCAACACAGCTTTTCATAATCATTGACCACTTGGAAATCATGAACGATGAGTGTTGGTTTCAATTAACTTTCATTAAGATGGATGATCCTATAGACTTGCTCTTGAAGCAAGGCTCAGATCAAATCCAGTGTGGCTGACTGTATTTATCATGCAGAACATGTGCACTAAAGGGCTGTGAATAAATTGGCTGCCTAAGTCAGCATATTTCCCAATGAGAGCATTTTATATAATGTTTCACAGCTCGCATGGAACAATGTCATCCAGGCAAAGAGCTAAATTTGTGCATTTCCAAAGAACTGCACCCCCTGTTGGAATCTGGGGAGCAATCATTATCTTTTGATCTCTCCTTATGCAAGGACTCCCTCTTGTACTAACAGAGCTCAGCCCAGCCAGACCTTAGCATTATTTTAAGGCTGACTGTAGCTGAGCGTTTCCCATAGATTGCATTGATCATGTGAAACCATTTCAGAGCACACCTGTTTGTAGACTCTCCACTACGGGGGGAGATCGACTGCAGATACGCAACTTCAGCTACGTGAATCACGTAGCTGAAGTTTGCGTATCTGCAGCCGACTTACCTTCCGTCCTCATGGCGGCGGCAGTCGGCGGCGCGCTCCCCCGTCGGCTCCAGCTTGCGCCTTCCGGCAAGCTGGAGTTCCGCAGTCGACGGGGGCACCGCGAGCGATCGATTTCTCACGTTTTCATAAGATGCGAGAAATCGATTGCCAGAAGATCGGTTGCGTGAAGACATACCCAAAGGCCGAGAACTAACTTTGTTTTTTTTTCAACTATAATGGATGAAAATCATTTTACTTTTTACCTTAAAGTGCAGTTAATGAACCATTAACACAAGACTAGAATCTCACTGACGGTGTGGTGGATTCGCTGTTAGCCCTCTGGCTATTAGGCCAGAAATGTTTAGAATCAAAAAAACACGTCTAGTGGTTAGTGCAAGATTGCCAAAGTTGTATGCATACTTGCGTACAATTACACCACTAGGATGTACACAATTAGAGCAGTGGTTTGGCTGTCAGGACTCCAGTCTTCTATTCTTGATTCTGCCACTGTTTCACAATGTGACTGCAGTTGAGCATGTGCAGAAAGCTTGTGCACTATAGGTTTACACCCTGGCCTCCTGTGCAGTGATTCACCGTGTAGAGAACTCCTAGATCTATCTACTTCACGTTAGCTGTGTGATAACGATTGTACCGTCCTTGGAGTTGCTTGGATGAAGGTCCTATAAAAGTGTAAAGCTGCCACTACAGTGCAAGCCACACTGTCTGAAGTGCAGGCCTTCTGCTAGGAGATTTAACGGAGGTACTTTGCATCCACCTGTATGTCAATTAAAGAACTCAGTTTACATTATGAAAACTATATGTGACCTACTGCTGAGCACAGATTGGCTACTACAGTACAGTACTATCCTATTATATTGCAAAGTGCTGCTTTGGGTTAGCTCAAAGGTGAAAGGCAACATACAAAAACGTATTCTTTTCCTTTTTCATTTGCTACCTTTTCAAGGATCTGGAAAGCCCTTTTATCCAATAACTTTGTCAATGAGCACTGCATCTTTCAAAGAGCTGTTTCTTTTATATGCAGGACTCTATACCTTTAAAAAGAGCTAGCTATCATTCTTTTTAAGTTTTCTAGCGACAGACATGTTGTTAGGATGCTAGGGAGGGTTCTCTGAGTGAGGAGAGCAGGATCTAGCCCTAATTGCTTTTGAAATTCTTGGTAAATCATGTATTCAGAGGAATTGAAAAGTCCAGGCCAAGGACACACTTGTCTTTTTTCAGGATTAACCTTTTCCTTCAATTGAAGAAAACAATGAAGTCTGCAGTTTGGATGAGGGTTGCCCTGGGATTGTGGAGTCTAGACTTTCAGAATAGAAGATAAAGTGCAGAAAGAAGATCTAGTGACTAAATGTTTTGCCTTATTTCTTTCAATGGGCAACAAAGATGAAATCAGTTGGCTTTTACAGCCAAGAGAAAGCTTCCAGGGCAGGTCACACCAATGATGATGAAAACTAAGTTATAGGCAGCCAAATGAAAGGATATTTCACTGGAGAAATGTGTAATGGTTTTCTTCTCTCTCTTCATCCCTCTTTTTTTTTTTATTGATTTCTCTCGCTCCCATCAAGACTTTGCTGCCTTGCGCACAAGCACAATCCAATTACCGTAAGCTCCTTCCTCCGCAAGGCTATTGCTCTTCGGTGTCATCCTTTCAAGTAATTTGCACTTTTCCCATGGTAAGTACTTTCACTCTCACTCTCTCTCCTGTGCCACTGCCCAGGCACGTGAGTCACGTGGGTCCGGCTACACTGCAATCAAGAGGTATGATTGCAGCACTTGTAGACATACATGAGCTAGCTTTGATCTAGCCCAGGACTCTGGGCACATACAGGCTCTTGCATACAATTACACCATTAGGGTGTGGATGGAGAGGAGCACTTTTTGGCTAATGGACACAATGCTCTTATTTTAAGGCTAAGGGTCTGATCTATTGGAGTCAAGGAAAAGATACCCATGGGCTAAGTGGGCTTGGAATCAGGCCCTAGAAGAATGATTGCTCTTAGGAAATGACTACGGAGTGTGAATTCAAAGTAGTTGATCCTTCCAAGGTGGGAGGTCCAAGGGAATTATTGGGCAACAAGAGATTCTGTAGTTCAGTGTCCCCAGGGGAAGACTTTATTATAATGATAATCTTTAGTACTTATATGGCAGTTTTCATCTTCCAACTGCATTACAAACAATAGCATAATTTGTGTGCTACATGGTTTCACCTTGCTATTCACCAGGCTGTTTAGTAAAAAGACAGATTTGTAAGATTATCCCTGACATTAGTTGGTACACACAGTGCCCAGTGCATCCACTAGTAGATGGAGTCTCCTGGTAGACGCAGTTGCCTTGGCATCAATATTAGATGCATTAATCCTGGAACCACCTGACGATATACACCATATCCCTAACGTCACCTAGGACTTACACTAACCTTGTTGTCACCTCCTGCAGTGTTTCCATTCTTATTTTTAATTGCTCATGAGCACTTAAATACTTAAATACTGTGGTGATGGGTGCTATAGCACAGATCTGAAGATAGATTAGGTACACAGCAGCACTAATCTCTTTGGCATCTGGTATCACAAGGAGGCTGTGTAGCCTAGTGGGTAGAAAACCTGGGTTCTATTCCTGCTGATGCCACTGGTCAGTTGGGTGACTTGGGGCAAGTCACTTCCCTTCTCTGTGTCTCGGTTTCCCATCTGCACAGTGGGGGTAATGATACTGACCTCCTTTGTAAAGCTCTATTGTTGAAAAATGCTAAATAAGAACCACCTACTATTATTGAGGGATCTCTGAAAAGTAGCATAGGCAAGTGCCCTGCCTGTAACACAAACAGCAGCACAGAGAAACAAAGTTCAGATCCTGGAGCTCAGCATTTGCATCCTTCCTTTATTTCTCAAGCCCTGTCACTCTCCTTCAGTAGTCCCTATATGTATTCACCCACTATCTATCTAACACCTTGTTATGCTGCACCCCAGGTCGCAGCTCTATCTTCAGGCCCCTGTAGTCCTTTATCCTCATCTGCACACATTATCCCACAAGCCTACTTTCAACTGATCTTCTAACACTTCTTAACAGGACAGAAATCGCCTCACTGGGGAATGTCTGATGCATCATTTGAGTTATTTTTTGTCCATAACAAGGTTGTGTTGCAGGCATTCCAGTCACCTAATTATTATCCTTGACCTTGGGAAAAAAAATCTGAGTGCATTTAATAACAACCCCAGTGAGCTGAGGCAGCTTTGCAATTACGTTGCATAATGTTGTCAGGCAAAGGGGGTTGCCAGGGAGATAATGGTAAACACCAACCTCAGTTCTGTCGGAAAAATAATTGGAGTCATCTCCCTTTGTGGCTGGTGCAGAAGAGCAAATTGGATGGGTAAATTTTCAGTTACTGTAGACATCAGCAACAACACCGCACTTCATTGACCAGGTCATTAGTCCCCTTTAAATGCTATGGCCATAAATTGTCTGACTTCCTTTCAGAACACACAAGAGTGCACGTAGGCATCATTGCAGTGTGAAGCCTGAAAGCCAGCTGCACTATAACCTTTCTTTTGTTTCATGCTGTTATTATATCTCCTCTGATTATTTAGTGTGATCCTATCAAACTGCTGCGTTCGTCAATGAATCCATCACTTCTGACAACTCCATAGATAATATAGTCCTGGTAGTCTTGTAAATAAAGGGCTAAATTCTCCTTTCAGTTACACTGGTCCAATTCCATTGACTTCACAGGGGTCACACAAAGTAATCAAGTGAAGAATTCAGCTTCTGGCAATTCCCTATTATTCTACCTCCTGCTTTCTGCACTAATTGCTGCTATACAACATCTGTTTCATCTCAAAAGGGCCTCTACAGCTGTTGTCAGTACCACCTCTGCTTTGCAGGCATATAAAGATGCTTAAATGAATGTAGAAGAGCTGGGATGCTTTGAAGCTCTCTGGCAGGATTGTTAGGTATTTTCCTACCTGTTCTTGGTCACGAAACAGTATCTGTATTTGCTCCCCTTCCTCCTATCCTCTCCGCCCTCCCCATTATTCATGGAAGCGATCCCTTGAAATGTGTTGTTTTCTGAATGGATATTGTAGCATTGGAAAGCCTGGTTAGCATGGGGCTGTTATGAGGGAGATAGTTTCAGGGCTGATGTGAGTTATACAGCTATATCCAGAGGTGCCCACAGATATTTCAGCAAGTATTTTGGTTCTTGCCTATGTTTCATTCAGACACCTCACTCTGCAATGAATTAGGCTAATGAATTCCAGGCTAAATTCTACTTTCAGTGACACCCATGAAATCCCATTGTAACAAAGCACCAAATCTGGCCCTAACAGATATAGACTTTAAGGCCAGAAGGGACCATCATGATCATCTAGTCTGATCTCTTGCACATTCAAGCCCACAGAACCTCACCCATCCACTCCTGTAATAGATGCCTAACAACTGGCTGAGTTACTGAAGTCCTCAAATCATGATTTTAAGACTTCAAGTTACAGAGAACCCACCAAGTTTAAACTTGCAAGTGATTCGTTCCCTATGCTACAGAGGAAAGCAAAAAGCCTGCGGGGTCTCTGCCAATCTGAGCCGAGGAAAAATTCCTTCCCGACCCCAAATATGGCAATCCATTAGATTCTGTGCATGTGGACAAGACCCAGCAGCCACATACCGCAGTTAACTAATAACTCGGGAAAATGTGTTCTCTCTCAGGCTGCAGTAGACACTCATTCAGCATCCCCTTGGTGTTTCCAGCTCTTCTTTCATGGGGCTTTTAAAGGTTTTCCCTTGTTCTACCTGGGCAGCCCCTTGCAGCTCTGTCATTGGAGCTAAGGCAGAGTGTGTGGACCAGTAGTGACCTACCTTCCTGGTGGTTTGCAAACTGAAACATTTGATGACCAATGCATTGTAGGCTTGGGCTGTTGGGAGGTGAGGTCTTTCTCTGACAGAATAAAGAAGTCAGAGAACAATCGAACTATGCCATGGGGTTCACCTCTCCCCCCCTGCCTGAGTGCTCCTGTGGTTCCCATCCCCCAGTCAGGCTGAAAGCTTCAGGTCCTATTTCCAGGATGCCTTTTCTCACTGAGCAATCAGACTGTCCATCCGTTGACACTGGTTCTGGTTGTTACTGATTCCAGTCAAGCCTCTGGTTCTCTATCGTGGCTGTCCATTAGCTGCTTATACCTTTGGCATTAATAAACTCTCTCCTGGCCATGCAATGCAGACCCTGCCACACTATAAGTGCACCCAGCATTGCAGTATTGCTGTTCTTTACCTACCGCTTCTCAATAGATCTCTCTTGATATCAGGCACACTTGTTGGCACACACACATCTTTTATAGCTGTTCTCTCCTGGCCCCCTCTACCATCCAATTAGAAGGCTGTCAGCGACAAAGCCATCACTCATTCTGCAGCTCCTGACAACACTGGGCACTGCTGTACTGCTGCAGAAGATTAGAGGAGCCTTTCCTTTGTATTATCCAAGGGCTGTATACTCACCAGAATCCAATTTCTCTTCTCAATGCATGTGTGTATGGAGCAACTAATGCTCTCCTTAAGAATCCTGTTTTCATCTTTATTAAAAAGAACAAGAACACCAAAAACCAGAGCTGTCTAATAAACATTTCCTTGCTATTTTCTTTTTACCAAGCCTCAAGAGAACTACAGACCTTGACAGTTACAGGGTTTAGGGAGTGGAAATGCTTTCTAGTGATTATAACAGGGGACTGGAATCAGGAATCCCAGGTTCTTTTTAATGATTCATTTAAAAATGATGGTGATTCTATTTCCTATTCGGTGATTGCTCTTTACCTTAGAAGTGCTCTGCAACTGAGAAACAAATGGGTGTGTAATTCTTTCACCTCTAGTCTAGATCACTGATTCAAATCTGCTCTAGGCTGAAAATCATTGTACTCTGAAAACTGTTCAGCAACCTATGTAGTGAATGACAGTCCTGTACATTAACTTTACCATAAAGATTACTTGGTAGTACAAAAGAAATGTTGCTTTAATCTTCTGCAGCAGTACAGAGGTGCCCAGATTTGTCAGAAGCTGCAAAAAGAGTGATGGTCTCAGTGCCTAGATCTCAGTGGCATTCCAGGCATTCTACTGAAAGCAGAGTTGAGCCCATTAACTTTCCAACTATGGATTGCATTAAACAGTAAATGTGATGGATGGAATATGTAGGGTTGAAATGCAGTGTAAATCATCAATAAATGCTGTATAACCCCCAAGAAGGGAAACTAGTAATGTACAAACTAGGTTCAAAACAAGCCCTCTGTTAATTCATTTAGTTTCAGATACTGTACCCACTTACACTGATGTAAATTTGGAGTAACTCCACTGTTACTGCAGTGTGAAGTCACTGGAGTTACACTAGTACCACTGAGGTCAGTATCTGATCCATACAGATTTAAACATAAATGCCCTTTAGAATTCCTGATCTTGCTATGCAAAATGAAATGCAAGGCCAGGGTACTCTTCGAAACCGATCAAAATCGCTCTATTAGATCTGTCTTTCTCTCTTCCCTCTCTTTTAATCAAATCATTGCACTATAATCAGCTCTGATTCTAAGTCTCTATCTGTAAAGAACAGAGTGAGCTTAGAAAATAAAATGATTTAACACGTTGTTTCCTTCCTTATTTCTGCCCCGGTTGAGTTTGTTTCACAATTTCTCCTACTCATATGACTGTGTTGTTCTGCAGCCAGGAAGCTGGTAGGTCATTAATGCCATCTTAGTGTGACACCTTGGCAGAAAGATAGTTAATGTTACTATTAAATATGGAATCATTAGGTTTAGATTTTCCATTTTAGAATCAGAAATGTCTTCAGTGCCTTCTTATTTTCTGAATTCCTAGTCCCCTTAACTCTTACTTACTATACAGACAACATATACTTTGCACCACAGCCGGTGTCCTAAAACAGGATGTAATCAATATGCATCCACCTGATGCACACAGCAGTAGTAGATATAACAAAACAGGGGTTTTTTTCGGGGAGATACATCTTTGTTTCCTTTCTAAGATAAATATTGCAGAAATGATATGCTTTTGTCTTACAAATTCATGTTCTGTAGGAAAAGTGGATTTCTTTTGATCACTTTCAGATGATAAAGAAAAATGCAATGAATGCTAAAGCCATAATCTTTCTCTTCCTTTTGGCTACACTTTTTTGATAAAAAAAGATTACAGAATCCTTTTGATTTATGATCAATATGAGATAAATGTAAACAGGGTATTTGATTCTGAATGAATATGTCTTTCTATTAACACTTGTTCTGAGGATTTTTGGAAGATTTTTACAAGGCAAAAAACACAATAATTAAACAGCAGATAGCCTGGACATGGAAAAAATATTTACAAGTTGGGATATTTTCCCTGATATGTTTTGTTTTCACCATAGTTGTGAACAATTGAACTGTTTTTATTCTCAACAACATAATTACCTAGTATTTTCCTGCTTACCATAGTAGGTACAGTTGAGGGCAGCAAGAGAATAGTCATTATTTAGCCCTGGAAAATACATTGTTAATTCCAAAGCAGGAGACCTGGGATTGGCTCACTTTCTGCAGCAAAACAGAGCAAGGACTCTCCATTGGGATCTGATCAGAGTTGCTTTCCCATGAGTTCAGGGTTGAGGCTCCTTGGTGGACTTCACCCCTCCCTAACCAGACAAACTTCATATCTCAGTTCCTGTGCCTCTTTTACCCCAGAAAACTGATCCTATTTTTTCCTCCATGTTCTTGTGAATTAACCGAGCCACTAAACCATAAATTTCTGTGTGGAAAAAAATTCTTCTGCCCAGGAAAAGGACATCATTGTATTTTTATATTTATTTCTACTTCAAGTGGACTTCCCGTCAACAACGCCCTAGAGGAAATAAACCAAAATCTGTTATGCATCAGTCTCTGTACTAAAGTACTTTGCATTCCTCAGCTAATAATAGCTAATAATGATTTTCAATTGACAGCTTACTTCCTCCCAAGTGTCATTTATAGACAATGTCAAGGAGAAAGCTGTCAGGGACAGAATCATGTCTGAGAATGCAGCTGGCCTGACTTGACTTCCTGTATGGCTGGCTTCCTGTAGACCCCCAACTGCAAACAGCACATTGATAGGCTAGCTTTGTACAGATGGCTTCCTGTGATAGCTCTTCCTGGTCACCACAGCCTGCTGGATACAGACCAATATACATCAGCAATGAGCATTTTATATTTGTAAAACATCTGCATATTTGTCCTCAAGTGGCAGTGATCATGGTGCAGTCATTCACGTGTGGAACCTTCTGTTTGATCTACTTAGAAAATTATTCATTGAAATATTTACTCAGTACTCCTCTAACTCCCGCCAGCTGAGTAGCTCAAAGGGGTTTGCAGACAATATGATTAAGACTCATAGCACCCAGCTGAGGTAGGTAAATAGCCTTCCAACCATTTCACAAAAAAGTAAATTGAGACACAAAGAGGTTAAGTGACTTGCTCAAGGTCATAGGGTGAGCAGCAAAAAATGACCTATGATTTATGACTCGTGGTCCAAAGCTGCTCTGTGAATTCCTTTCACAGTTCGATTAAAAAGGCTCCACTTAGTGTTATTATATAATGGGAGGGTTAGTAGCACTATAAAAGAAACCGTATTTATGATGCCTCTAGTGTTCAGATTCTTCCCAGATCATCCCCCTGTGTGTTTTTGCTACTTTTTAAGTCAAGTGAATCACAGCATAGAGCCAACTCTGGACTCCACTCCACTGCTTAGGAGTCACGAGCAGACCAGGGACAATTCCCCCAGTATATGAGCCAACATAAGTAGACCTGTACAGTCCCCTCCTTGCCAGTCCTGGTATAGGCTGAACATGGGAGAGATGTCCCTGTAGCACTGAATGCTCCCCTGGGAGTGCTCTAACATACTCTGGGAGCCATTTTTTCCCCTACAGCAACCTAGAATCCAGGGAATCAAAAATATGGCATAATATGGAGAGCCATCTGTCTTGGGCAGGTTAGACCCAACAAATTCTGCTACTTGGCAGGGGGTTAGACTAGATTAGCCTCACAGTCCCTTCTTTGACCCTTGCAGTCCCTTCTATTCTACCCCTATGATTGTAGAACAACCTTTTCCCTGCCTCCTGCTGGGCTGCACCTTCTGAGTTGTGCCTCTCCAGAGACCTATACAGTAACACCTTGCTTAACATTGTAGTTATGTTCCTGAAAAATGCTACTTTAAGCAAAATGATGTTAAGCGAATCCAATTTCTCCATAAGAATTAATGTAAATCAGGGAGCTAAGTTCCAGGAAAAAAACTTTTTTGCCAGATAAAAGACATATACATATAAAAGATAACTTTTAAATAATTTTAAACAAACTAATACCGTACTCACCAATGATGACAACGAACCTTGGTTGACACCGGTGTAGTGAGGTCGGGGCATGGGTCTTGCCCCACTCTGCCCGTCCAGCGCTTCTACTAGGGGGTGGGGCCAGGGACTTGCCCACTCACAAATTGAAATACCAGGAGGGCAGAGTGGGATAAGCTTCCATGCCCCGACTCTGCTCCCCAGCTGGAATGCCAAGTGGCGGAACAGGGCAAGCCCCCACGTCCTGACCCTGATCCCCAGCAGGAGAGCTGGGCAGGTGGATGTAGTGAGGCGAGCCAAGCAACCTTATAACAGAATGTTGCACGACTTTAAACGAGTATGTTCTCTAATAGATCAGGAACCTAATAACGAAACAATGTTAACTGGGATGATTAGAAGTGAGGAGTTACTATATATCCAAATCTCCTGGTCAGGCTTCCATACAATCACTCCCAGGCCTGTCGACAGAAATTGGGGGCCCATGGGAAATGTGCATCTGCAGGAAAATGTATCTTTTTTCTTTTATTTTACATTACTGAGCTTCTTGTGAAGATCCCGATTCCCATACCGCAATGCAGATATGAAAGGGGCAGGCCATAAAGCGTTTCTACTATGCGAGCTGACCAGTGTAACGAGGTGACACACAGGAGGACTGGTAAGGGACTGAACTTTCTTTCATGACCCCAGCCTATGCATGGGTAGGTTATAGGTAACACAATGGGGTTGGTAACATGGTATATAAATCAGCACAGGGTTTGATCCAAGATATACATTACTAAGAGGAGCAATGTCAGAAAAGATGATCAGCACCTAGACTGAGAACAGCAATGGCTTGGTCCTACACCCATTGAAATCACTGAGAGTTCTGCTCTTTGAGAGCAGGATCAGGCCCTAGAGCTGGAAAACTCAGTGTTACACCTTCAAATAGACACTATTAAATGAAGCACTCTGTGCAATTCTCCCCTGTTTAGACCCATGGGGGGAGGGGGAAGGGGTCCTATATATATTTCTGAGTAAAGTACATGTTTGTATTTGTGTTTGTAGGTTGCAAAACAACTGCTCTCTGGATACCCTGGTTTCTGAGTGCTCTGCAGATATAGTAAATCACCTTTATTGACTAAAGTCATTCACCATTGAGCTCTCAGTGACAGTGCCGCAGACTTTGGGACTGGCTCAGGGTTAGAAATGCAGCTGGATCTCTTCCTCATTTAAAACCAAAATGAGAGACAAACCCATGTTTGATGTTGCTTTCAGTGGTTTTTAACAAAGAGGCAGATTCTTCATCCTGCCTGAGCTCTGATGATAAAAACACAAGAATGTCTGTACCGGGGGTCAGACCAATGATCCATCTAGCCCAGTATCCTGTTTTCTGACAGTAATCGTACCAGATCCTTCAGAGGGAATTAACAGACCAAGGCAATTATCGAGTAATCCATTCCCTGTTGTCTAGTCCCAGCTTCAGTCAGCCAGAGGATTCAGGACACCCAGTGTATGGGGTTGTATCCTTGACCATCTTGGCTAATAGCCATTGATGAACCCATCCTCCATGAACTTATCTAATTCTTTATTTAACCCAGTTATACTTTTAATAAAAGAACTATGGGCACCAATTAAATTAATAGGCAGCAGGTTTAAACCAAACAAAAGGAAGTACATCTTCATACAACACACAGTCAACCTATGGAACTTGTTGCCAGAGGATGTTGTGAAAGCCAAAAGTATATAATAGGACTGAAATAACACCCTGGTGCCTCTCCTCACTGACCTGTACTAAGTGCATATTTAGACATTTCATTTAGGGCCTCATCCTGTGAGGTGATAAGTGGCCTTCAACTCCTACTGTCTTCAATAGGAGTTGAGGGTTCTCAGCATCTCACAGGATCAGACCCTTAAAGCAATATCCTATCCGGCGTGCCCAGCTTTAGGCAGGAGTAGAAAGTATTTCCTCGGGAGACTCTTAGCTTCATCCAGACAAAGCTAAAACCACCCTTGACCCTTCACTCCACATATGCACCCTCAAACTCCTATGGAAGCTGATGGGTGTCGGAGATGCACAAAGAATGTAGGAGTAGGCCCATACAGTGTAAGTATTTTCCATTGGAAAACAATCATTTGCCCCCCCAGTGATTTATCACAGCACAATGTGTAATTTTTCTGATGAAAATTAGCAGTAGCAGTCGGCTGGACGTGGCATGTCTCTTGGATAATGAGGAAGCTTTGCTAGTGTGCATCTCTCAGAACTAGTATTTACCTAGACTACATCAGTTTTCATAAGCTTTGAGGGCTATCAAATCATATGCTGACCAGACTGGGTGAAATTCACTTCAGCCACATACAGTCAGATTCATTCCTATGGGCTAGAATAGTGGCTGCTGCCCCTCCCTGTCTCTTGCACAGGGTGTTAGCACCACTGGATCCACACAAAGGCAGATCCCCCTGCCTGTTCCCTGACTTGCTCCCCAAACCACCTTCTGCCAGGATCTAGATGAGGCTGGTGTGTGGGCCCAGGCTGGGGCATTAAGTGTGTGAAAGGACACCCGCGTGGAGACAGACACGCTGCCATGCCGCCCAAAGCACTGCCCGCACGGTGAGCTGAGGCTCCGGGGGAGTGGGGAAGGCGGGGCTGGGGCTGGTGGCAGCCTCCCCGGCCAGGAGCTCGGGGGCCCGGGCAGAAAAAGCCTGCAGTCCAGATGTGGCCCATAGTTTTTCCACCCCTGCTTTAAGCCATCTTTGCCCTTTCCATATTCTGGGGTAGTCAGGGGCCTGCCCAGGCCTTGCCTAACTCTAGTGACCCTATGGACCATGAGAAGCAGCGACTAGCCAGAGAGCATTGTGCTCCGGACACATTCTTCCTCCTTCCCAGAGTGTCCCTTCCCATCTGTGGCCCACATCTCATATGGCTGTTATTTCAATATGAATGTTATACAGTAGCAATACCACTGCCTGCCTTCCAGTGTACCAATGTCCCACAGCACCATCTGAATTTTCTTGTTATGTATCTGACTATTTCCCTAACAGACATTGATTTGAACCTTCTTGGGCCCAGGAGCCCAAATCAGCTTATCCTGACTCAATGCCAGCTGAGTTAGGCTCCATGTGCTGGTAATACAGCCTACGAGCAGCATCCACCCGCTCTCCACTTCCTGATCCTGGAGCAGCAGACAGAGGCAAGAGAGAATTGGGCTCTGAATGCCTATTTCAAGAAGGTATGTTGCAGAGCGGACAGCATTTCATTCTAGCTGCATGTGGGCTTCAGTGTCAGACTTACAAATACTATTGCATTTCCCAGAGCTGTGACTGGGGAGATGGGGTAGAAAAGGTAGGCAAAGATTCATGTGTTACTTCTGGATTTATTTTTGGAGGAAAGACCGTAAATCTGGCAGAAAGGCAAGAGGCAGGACATTTTCTAAAACACCAGGATGAATCTTTTTGCCTGTGTACATTTTTAAAGAATTTAGTTTGGTCCCTTTCCCCTCCTTCTACTTCCGTTTGCATTCTAGCATTCACAGTGCTGTTGCCGGGAAGAAAACGCAACATTGCTGTTGAATGAATGACCCACGAGTACGTAATTGCTGATACTGACTTATGTGGTGGTGTCCGTTTTGCTCTCCTTGCCACTTTGTTTTTAATTTCCTTTCCTAAAAAAAGCAGCTTATTACATTGCTCAGGTCTGGATATTTGAAGCCAAATTTTCAAAAGCAGCCTCCAGTTTTGAGTGTCACAATTTTTGGGTGCCTGACTTTAGACTGGGGCCTTTTTTTCAGAGATGCCGAGTTCCTGCAGCTCCCATTGACTTCAAGGTGGAGTTGAACATGCCCAGTACCTCTGAAAAATCAGCTCAGTTGGGCATCCAGAACATGAGGCACTGAAGGCAATGGACACGTTTTTAAGCTTTGGTCTTGAGTTTGTTTCAGGCTGTAATATGACCCAAGCCACAACCCTGATCTTCCTATCGGAACTTTTCCAAAATTTGGAATGCTGGATCCAAGGTTTTGACTTGAGTCTCTCCTACTTTTTTGTATAGTGATTAATATTCCTATATTAAGAACAAGTCATATAAAGCTAGTAACAATCATTACATCTGCCCGAGAGTGCTGTATCCCACTCTTCACAACATCAAGACCTTTTTTTGCTCAGTATTCTATATTACGTTTCCACATATTTTCTGTCTGTTCCTAGAGCCCCTAATCCAAAATTTATCAGAACACTTTTGTATCAAGGGGGTCTCCCACCGAGACTGACAGGGCCTGGGCTCCTAGACGGTTGACTGTTTGGCCCTGCTTCAGAGCCAGAGCCATAGACTTTTTGGGGCTCCACCCTGCCTGAGGGCTTAAGCCCCAGAGACTGATTACTGCCCAGCCCCGTTCAGAGAGCCTGGGCACCAGAGACAGCTAATTTCCCCTTTCCATACTGCCTTTCTAGGTAGGAGACAAGGAGGGGGGGGGGGCATGACCTTCCTCTGAGATTGACAGGGAGGGATGGCCACACACTCGTCCATGTTGAATGTGTGTGTGTTTTACTTTGCTTGCCTGGATTTTCTACTATGCAACAATTTTGTTTATCAACAAATGCAGCCTGTTTTTAAGTTAAATCTGTCTTTACTCTTCAGGTCATTTCCCCCTTTTTCAAAACTTTACAAAGTGAATAAAACTGCCTCTGCCCTGGGGAATCCTGCTGCATATTCCTTCACTGCCTGGACTCCTTCCTTCTTCTGACAATCTCTCTTTTCTTCTCCCTAACCCAATTATTTGTTTCCATTTTAATGGTTCTTCCCCTTCTTCCACATAACCCAGATACCATGCTGGTGAGCGTGATAGGGGCTGGGAGGGAGCGTCCATCCTGAAGGCCCAAAATATTGGCATCTCCTCCATTTAGCCTCAATCCATCCTTTCTTGGGGAGCAGAATCACATATAAGCCAGCTCCCCAAAAGCTGCCTTGAAATTCTAGCACAAATTTCTTAGCTTATATGCACATTTACCGTCATTCTCCCCATCTTCCTTTTCATCTTCTTGCTCTGATATTTTAGGTGTCTAATAAGCTGCCTGTTTTGCCTTTAATCACACAGCAAAAGCCCCCTTCACCATTCATGCTGGACACTTTTTATTGCCACTATACTCATTACTAACTAAGCCACAGAACCTACTCAGCACATAACCCTCTTATTTTTTTTTGTTTGAACATCATCCATTTCCCCCATGTGTGTATGTTTCTTTCTTGCTCCCTCTATCTCATCCCATCTCATTAGCTCTCTGTGCTGAATAGCCTGTTCCAGGACATCAAACTTTAATTTAAACAGAAGATGATCAATAAGCTTAGCAAACTGTCCATGTCAACCTCAGCAGTTTGACTCAAAGTGTTTTATAGGTAATTTAAAGAGCATCCTCATTCATCCCTATCACGTGGGAAATATCTATTGCTTGCTTGGCCTGCTGCCGCTCAGTGTGCTGGTTGAAGAGAATGTGAACCTCCTTTAGACACCCATCCTAGTAAATGGTACAAAGCAGCTGTTCTGGGTCTGCTAGAGTATGGCTACATGGCTTTTAAACACCTGCAGCTGACTTGATCTCATGGGGCTCAGGCTGCGGGGTTGTAAAATTGTGGTGCAGATGTTCGGGCTCAGGTTGGAGTCTAAGCTCTGGGCCCCATGGCGGGTAAGGAGCCCAGAGATCAGGCTCCAGTCCGAGCCCAAATATCTACACCACAATTTTACAGTCCCGCAGATGGAGCCCAGGGAGCCCAAGTCAGTGGACATGGTCCAGTTGTGGGTTTAATTGCTGTCTTCTCAGGACATTTAGGACAAGGCTTCCAATCACACAGGGAGTGTTGGAAAACCCCTAGTTAGAAGATTAAAATCCAAGTCTGTTAGGGAAATAGTCAGATACATAAAAAGAAATTCAGATGGTGCTGTGGGACATTGGTACACTGGAAAGCAGGCAGTGCTATTACTATTGTATATTGAAATTTATATTTATTTATATTGAAATAACCTCTAAAGTCCACAACCAGGTTGGGCCCCATTATGTGTCACAAACACATAACAAATGACAGTCACTACCCTAAAAAGCTTACAGTAGGGTTGCCAATAGTCCCTTATTTCAAGGGATGTCCCTTATTTTTTGATCTCTGTACAAGATCAGGAGTTTCTGAGAGATGCAACAAGCAGCAAGAAATACCTCTGCCAGATGTAGCTGAGGACTGCTTATTAATTTTTATTATTATAGCAATAATAATAATTACTAATATCAGGAGGCAAGGTGGGGCAGGGTTGCTAAGAAAACAGTCCCTTATTTTTTAAATGCAATGTTGGCAACTCTAGTTTACAGTGTGATAGAAGTTTGCTGTACCACTACCCTGCACCTGTTCTTTGGATAAATTGAGAACTCCTGGCTCCTACTTAAAGTAGTTTTAACTCTCCCCCTTTGGATGATGATTCCGTCTCCCTACCCCAACTGTAATCTGTAGTGGCGGGATACGAGGACAAGCAGATCAGCTATTGCCCAACTCCCATTTTTCCTACCTGGCCCATTCACTGAGTGGAGTTTTCGGGATGGAAAGAGGATGTCGGGGAGTGGGGCGGTTTTCTAGCAATTCACTGGACACAGCTGAGCTGATCCTAGCAGGGGCTGCCTGATTGCATTTCTTTCCACAACATTCATCTGACAAAGTGGGTCTTCGCCCATGAAAGCTTATGCTCCTAAACATCTGTTACACTATAAGGTGCTACAAGAGTCTTTGTTGCAGTCCAGGCCACCGCTTCCTACAGCTCCTATTGGCCAGGAATGGTGAACCGAGGCCAGTGGGAGCTGCGAGCAGCCGAATCTACGGTCACTCGGGTAAACAAAACATCTTGCGGCCAGAGAGAGGCTTATCCTGGCCATGCCACGGAACAAGTTTGGGAATCCCTGGTCTACACTAACTGGGGAATGTTCCATCGCTGCATTTACAAACTCAAGCTATCAACTATTAGTTGAAGAATAGATATGATGCAATACTGTGTATGAAGGAGGAGGAAGGAAACCTATTAAAATTAATACCAAATTAATGTTGGTGAATTTTTGGCTATCAAAGAATATGCTCAGAAAGCCAGCATACAGAAGAAAGTGACAAGGGGAGCCTGTGAACCAGTGGAATACAAAGTTTATGGAATGTTGGGTGATGGAGGTTGATGGTTTCAACAATCAGTCCTCTTATCATGATGATATTATTCCATTTGCTTTAGGTCTCCTACTCACAATGTACTGTGGATGTGCACCTACAGAAAATAGAATCAGAGAGGTAGCCGTGTTAGTCTGGAATAGCAGAGGTAACAAAGTCCTGTGGCACCTTAAAGACTAACTATAAAGTTTCATGAGGTATGCACTACTGGCAGCTGATACCTCACAGCAGGCCTCATTGGCAGGGCCAGCTCCAGGCACCAGCATTGGAAGCATGTGCCTGGGGCAGCATTCTGTAAGGGGCGGCATTCCAGCCAATCTTAGGGCAGCGCTCCTTGCTTCGGTGGTGCCGCTTCTGCCGCATCCCCTCCCCCCTTCTTTTTTTTTTTTGCTGGGGCAGCAAAAGACGTAGAGCCGGCCCTGCTCATTGGGTAAGTGTTGTGAGGGGAAATCCCTGAGGAACAGCAGCTAGCATTCATATTCCCAGTGCTATGGGAGGAGTTGCTGATTGCCCATGTTAGAGACTGATGATCCACACATGCAAGTGGTAGACTAAGTATTGAAGGGGCCAGGTAGGATGTTTAGACTGGAAGAAATCAGCAGCAAAATGTATGCGACACAAACTGTTTGGGGGAACTGTTGGTAGGACCCCCCAGGAAACCTTTTCAGAGCATGTTTCAGAACTGCAAGCACTGTCTTACTGAGTAGCACAGAGTGCCAAGCAGGCCCTTACAAGACGAGCTGTAAGTTTCTAAAGGCATTTAGCTCCTAACTGACTCTGGGCAGGAAATTACACAACGGATGTTGAAATGTTGCCCTGTTGAAAAGTTGTCATTTGAGTAATGGATGCTCTATTTCCTGTTTTTGCTGAAAGGTAAAGTGCAGCATAATTAGCGAGTGAAAGAGCAACCTTGGCAGCCAAACAAAAAAAGCACATTTTGGGTGCCTGAGCCAATTGTTTACCCAGCCACTGAACAATATTTTCTCCAAATAATGATGACTGGGAGAACTGATCATAACAAACCTAGGCTTGCCCATCACAAACCTTATCCTGCAATGTGCCTTCAACTCCCAGGGATGTGAATGGGAGTTGAGAGTATTTTGCTACTCTCAGCATGCAGAGTTTGGGAGAAGGGGAGGGGGACATTAGATCCAAACTCACTCCTATTCTTTAGGGTCTGGGTAGAATCCCAAACTGGAAAAGATTAGATCTACAGTACTTTCTGGATCTGATTCAACTGCTCTGGGGAGAACTGCTCTGCTGCTCTCCGCTAATTACAGTTCAAGATGGTGGAAGTCTGAAAGCAATAGATATTGAGGGATTTTTGACATTTTAGGCATTAATCTCACATGATTTTGGCTGTGTAATATGAGCCCAAACTTTAGTTCAACCTCATGTCCAAAATGTAGATTAATTCTAATCCTGATTCAGAGTCAGATTGAACACTGCTTCCGCAACCCAGTTTTACATTGAAGAGGCTAAAATTCTCTCATGCTTCTACAATAACAATCTATATCTTCAATAAACCTGCACATACACTTCTGAATCACCTGACCCACACCCTTGATGCTCACTCAGGCAAATGCTCAGCTGGATGTCCTAACTATTTCTGTGATAGTTGACCCTCCTTCCTAATGCAGCCGATGCAACCAGGAGGCCAGATAAATATCATTGCTTTTCGCCATGATGTTAATATGCTCTTATTATGACATATTAACAATATACTTACCATACATTGTGGAATTCTCTCACTTCTGGGTTCTGTACTCATACATATACTTTATTTACTATATTTTTATGTATAACTTCACCCCATTCTTCTATTTTAATATTTTCTTTGGTTGTTTCTGAAGTATAATTAAACAAAACTGTGAAAGCTACTACTGGATGACAGGGTGCTATATAGAGTCAGTAATAAGCAATAATAACACATATATACACACATTCTGGATGCTGCTTGCACAGTCTTGCACAGGGTTGTATTTTTTGTAAATAGGATCTGCCTGCCACCTATTTCTGCCTTGCACAGTGTTGTGTGTGTGTATATGTTTTAATTAATAGGTACGAGTCTTTCAAAAAGAAAAATGAATGGGGCGTGACCTGCCATGGGAGAGTTATAAAAACACAAACCTCTGGTGGGTGTGGGGTCTGTTTTGACTTGCCCTTGGTTTAGAGTGCAGAGAACAATTGGGAAAAACATGCTCATAGATCAAATTTGCTGGAAGCAGAAATCCTGGGCCAAGGCTCCAATCACTGGAAAAATGTGAAGTGCTTGGAGGGAAAGTTAAGGCAGAAAGAAAACAGAGTCATTTGAAAATACTCCAGGAAATGTCAAAGTGGTCCCCCCGGAGTTCAGTTTATAGGCCCTTGATGCATGGGTCCAATTTCCATGGACATCTGAATTCCTGCACTTCACGGGAGTTGCCCATGTAGGGCTACACTGTGGTTTTAGTAACCACTGCAGGGCGTGCAGAACGGGGAAGGATGCAGAAGGGCACTGAGACAAATCTGTCCATGGTAGGGCACCCCCTATAGGCAAGGTGGGGAGTACACCTATGTGGGTCCCACACCCCAGCAAGCCCTGAGGAGTGTCTTTAACAGGCAGATACTTATCTTACAGCTGGGGCCTCTTGTCTAGTCCCCTCTCTGTGTGCCCCTGATGCCACCAAACAGCCTGTAGTCAGCAAAAGGGGTTAAGCAAAAGAGAGGTAAAGAAAAGCCTGTAGGCAGCTTCCTCTGGGATATGGGCCCCTCGCTTACTTCAGAGGGGCCTTGGGAGTGTCAGCATCCACTTCAGAGCACATTGGACTCCAGCGAAAGCCTCAGTTCTTTTCCCCTTCAACTCAGGGACTCTTCACTCACCTTCTGCAAGGGCAGGACTTTGCAGGCTGCCCATCCTCTCTCTAGGGCTGGAGAATCTCAGCAGTCTATTCTCTTCCCAGGGAGGGCAGCATTTGACTGGAGTTCCTTTTATTTTAACTCCTCCAGGCCTGGCTTGATTTGTAGGTGCAGCGGGGTAGAGCCACTCTAGCCCAAAGACACTCCTTAACCCCTTCCAGCCTAGTGTGAGGTTTATATACCTAGTCGCAGGCCTCCGACCACTGGGCCGTCCTTGACCATCCATTTTTTACAAAGTCTGTGAGGTGGGCTGCCAGGGTGGCAAATCCTGGCATGAAGCACTGTAGCAGGGTGCTGCTGCTAAGGCACCTAATTAGCCCCTGCTCAGCCAGCTCCAGTCAGGGGAAATAGACTGGGGCTGAGGAAAGCCTGATGACTGGCCTGAGGATTGGCTGAACCCGCTGGCATGAAAACCTAAGGGCTATAAAAGCTGGGAGGGGGCCAGAAGATAAGGGAGAATAGCTGGGGTAAGGTTAATCTCCTAGCTGAGGGTTGCTCTGTTTGTGGAAAGAGCTAACTAGGCTGGTAAACTTTGTATATAGCTTCATGCTGGTGGTGGGACAATGCTTTGTAAATAAAGACATGGGTGCTGCATAATTAAGGCCCCTCGGAGCTTTACTGGGGCAGTCAATAGGCCCCAGGTAGAGGGGCAGTCCAGCAGACCCTGTTACAAGCACCAATAGTATCCTGCTGGACCCAAGAAGTGCTAGGCTTATTTCTTGATTGTGGGCACTGGACAGTCTGTCAATGCTTGGACTTGGTTGACGAATGGCTGCAGACAGCCTCCTCCTATGGTGTAGCCCAAATAAGTGACTTTGTGGTTCCCTATTTTACATTTTGCCAGATTAGCCACTAGATGGGCATCTGTGAGGGCCTGGAGAGCTGCTATGAGGTATTTATGTGGCTGTCCCAATATTGTTGTCTACAGTCAAGGTCATCCCATTTTGCAGCTGTATTCTGCCTATGTGGCTGTATCCAGTACAATAGCCTCTGGAAAGTTGCCTCTGCCCTATGAAGACCAAGAGGCATGAATTGGAATTTATAGAAGCTGAAGGGCATGGACAAGGCCATCTGTCAGGATTCTGGCATCAAGCGTATTTGCCAGTAGCCTTTCAAGAGGCCTAAGGTGGATATAAATCAGGCTACTCCCAATTGTTCTAATAGTTCATCCACCCTTAGTATTGGGTAGTTATCACATTTTGATATCATGTTGATCTTGCAGAAATCAGTTCAGAAACAGATCATGCCATCCTGCTTTCCCACTAGTACAATGTGAATCCTGGCTTTGCACTCCAGGGTCCACAAAAAATAACAAATAAAGGATAACTCCTTCCCGTTGTCTGTTTTAAAGTTTTCTTCGGTTGTTTCTGAAGTACAATTAAACCGAGCTGTGAATGCTGCTACCGGTCTGGTGCGGGTGCTATACAGAGTCTGTAGGAGTCAATAATGACTGAATGAATTCAGAGAATAAATGACATTTATATTATGTAACCCATTATCAAGCAGCAAACATTCCGTTAGATGCACACTTCTATACACACATTCTGGGTGCTGTCTGTGTCCAGACTTGGACAGGGTTGTATTTTTTTGTAAATAGGATTTGCCTGCTGCCTATTTCTGCCTTGCACAGTGTTGTGTGTGTGTGTGTATATATATATATATATGTGTGTGTGTGTGTATATATGTGTGTGTGTATGTATATATGTTTTAATTATTAGGTACGTCCTGTTTTGTTTTGAGACTTTCAACAAGAAAAATGAATGGGGCATGACCTGCCTAGGGAGAGTTATAAAAACAAAAACCTCTGGTGGGTGTGTGGTCTGTTTTGACTTGCCCTTGGTTTAGAGTGCAGAAAACAATTGAGGGGGAAAAACATGCTCATAGATCAAATTTGTTGGAAGCAGAAATCCTGGGCCTAGGCTATAATCACTGGAGAAATTTGAAGTGCTGGGGGGAGGGGAGTTAGGGCAGAAGGAGAACAGTTATTTGAAAATACACCAGGAAATGTTAAAGTGGTCACCACAGAGTTCAGTTTTCAGGTCTCTGGTGCAATTTCCATTGAGGTCTCCTTGCACTTTGGGAGCATCTGTATCATTATTCTAACTAGGCCATAATTAACAAGCATATTATTAACTGAGACATGAGTAGTGGTGAGCATACTAGTTCCCACTGTAGTCAATGGGAGCAAGGGTACTTACTACCTCTCAAAATCAGGCCTCAAGTATTCAATGTTATAGGCCATGTGGCTAGCCTATGTTTAACATTTCCCAGTGTTAATTTTTCTTGGTGTGTAATTCCAGTTTTGCTCCTGTATATGTATGTTTCTAAATCCTATATCAAGGGTGCATCTTTAACTTGCAAATGCACAATAGAGAAAGAAGTGCAGAAATGTAAGCCCATTCTTCCCTTGTCCGCTGATTAAGGATTTATGTGTTGGAAAAGGATTTGTTCCAACCAAGTAAGTGGAATTATTTGGCAGCAGGGTTACTAACATTAAAGCTGTAATGGAATGTGAAATGTGAACATTTATTTGATGAACCAAAAGCAAAGTTTCTTTGAAATCTACAGGGTCAAATCAGAGTGATTCAACTGGCTCTCTTGGATGAATTTAGGCCGCTGAGATACCACAATGCTCCAAGCCATCTTGATAGGGGCCAAATTCTCTGATAGAAAGTAGCAGCCTGATATGGGCAAGATAACCAAATACAAGTGTTTAAAGAAATAAGTGCTGGCCTGAAAGCTATTGATTTGGTCACATGAGTAGTATTGGATGTGAGGTCTCCTATTAACTGGCACTGTGGCATTAATGCACTACGAAATTCAGACTGTTTATCGTCTCCATCAAAGAATGGAAGGAAATTAGGACAAAGACTTACTGTTTATTCAAAATTTTACTTTTATTTATCTTTTGGTTCTTAAAAGCCTCTTGGCTTACATCTCCTCTGGGCAGAGGCATCAAAAGACATCACTGATGAAACAAACAACTCAGGGAGAGCAACAGAGACATGAAAGCGACTCAGCCTCTCAAAGTGCCCCTGGAGGTAAAAGCCTGAGTAAATAGGCTTTGCAGTGAGCTTTGAAAGGCAATGATCTCTTGGTTGTCAGACCACCCAGGAAGCTGTTACCTGCTGTAGGGAATGCTCTGATTTGGACTCCTCAGAGTTCAGCTCTAGAGACCGTTAGCAAGAGCATCTGAAATTATCTCAACTGTTGGGATAGAGCATAAGGAGAACTGTGGCACCAGTGCATGGGTACTACAGCATAAGTGCCCTTGGGCCCCAATCCTGCAATGTGTTGCACATGGGTGGATCCTTGTATACCTTTGTATGTTGCCACTATACCATTAGAGGGCTCTGCACAGGCACAGAGGTGCTTTGGTGTGCAAACATTACAGGACCTGAACCTCAGAAAAAATACAAATGGGTAGATAGAAGGTAGAATTTTTTGAGTAAATCCCACTAATTTCCATGTCTAATCAAAACAGAGCGGGGTTCTGGCTACCTGATTTTATACTACACTCTTTTACTCATGCCATTAGGCCAAAGACACATGATTTCAGAGAGATTGCTGTACATCTACCTGCACATTTGCCATAACTAGAATTGATTCCCACAGAAAACATTTTTGAAGGTTCCAAACTGTTCCATTCCCTTTTTCTTTACTTTGCAATTTTGTTCATTTTGTTTCCCAGATACAGCTGGGGTGGTTAGTGCAAAATTCCTGCATTATCAGCAGAATTTTTCATTACAAGCATTATCAGCAATAGAAATCTGGGAAATCTTGAGTGACATTTTGTAGCCCAAAGATGGTAGGTTAGTCAGGGTAAGCTCTGGAGAAGTATTCAAATCTTGGAATGCTTAATCAGGACACAAATAGTTTGAGATTCTCTCATTACTGCTAATCATTCTGGGTACAATTTTGAAAAGCTCCTATGTGATTCAGGAGCCTGAGTACCATTTTCATAAGTGATCATTTGCACTCCAGGATTTTTGAAAACTTTCTGGGCTATCTTTTCCAAATAGTTACTGTTATGCCAGAAAAGACATATGTCTTTGCCAGGGGTTCTGTCTGTCAGGAACTATGAGTCTTGAATGCTGGGTCATAGGGCTTTTTTGGAACCAGTAAGTTCCAACCTGCCTTCCACTGCCCTACTAACTGTCACCAGAATAGGAGTTGATCAATGATAGAGGACCCTAGTCCTGGGAATTGATTGGCTGAGTGCTGGGGTCCTCATTGGTTCACAGTTCCTATTTATACCCAGCACAGGAACAGGAAGTTGTCTAGGTAAGTGGATTCATCCTGCTTAGGACTGCTTCCTTGGCAATACCTGCTCCTTCTGCTTCCTGCTGATCTCCTGGTAACCTGACTCCGCCTTTCTCCTGACTCCTCTTTTGTCTTCTGGCCTGGACTCTGATTTCCTGGTGTCTGACCTAGGTTGACTTCCAAACCCCGCTCTGACCACTAGATAAGACTGCCCTGTCCTGAGCGTGACATGTTCAGTCTCCTAGCTATTTCAGTTAAACTCCTGAGGATCTCCCGTTGGCCGTCCATGTTTTACCCTCCTGTAAAGCTCTCTCTCTCTTTGGACAGCAGTGGTGTTAATGCTCTCGCTTCAGCTAGGCTATTGGAATGAGGACCTTCCTTCAAAACAGACATGAGTGCCACACCAACATTAGGCGGCATTCAAGTGATGAGTGACCATGTCTCAGGGACACGAGTCCATCAGAGTGAGTAGCTGGAGATTCAATGTTATTCTGACTCTGTCTCTTTGAAAACCACACAGAGCCAGGGTTTTAGTGCTGGCTTCCTTTTTTTATAGGCACAGACATTACCATTTAGACAAAAGTACCTGCTTTGTCAGCATAGGCATTAATTCTCTCTAATTGGTCAACTTCAAGTATGCAACTATGAATACCATAATGCACCAAGAAGGAAAAGGAGGTTAAGTCAAAGCCCCTTCAAGAAAATGGCCTTATAAATCACATTTGCAATTCCACAGCCCTTGGCTGAATTATCCTTTGCCCTTCACTGCTGTGCAGCGTGGTCTATGCGTCCCTGCCACTGAATCCCAGACATGGTTGCATTTCAGTGGTCATCATGATTCTCCCTTCTAACCAAGGAGCACTTGGTGTTCCTTAAGATGGTGGCAGTGGCAGGTGGCTTGGAGCTATCTTAGCTCTTTCTGGGCTTAGGGAAGGACCATCTCCTAGGCATACTCTAGAGGAGATTAGCCTGAGCACAGCTTTAATTTATTCCATCTGCCAGCAGCTCCAAGGGGGCAATATGGTAGCTGGAATCAGTCCTCTCTGAGAGCTCTAACCATACCTCCTTATCCTGGCCATAGCCCCTGCCTCACTGACTATCTGCATATACACATGTACAGATACATTAATCTCTTCTATAAAACCCTCAGACCAGAGGGAGGGCAGATTACCGCAGGGCTTTAGGGCTGCAGCCCATGGCCTCGGGCTAAGAGGGCCTCCACAAAAATAAATCCGTAATTATATACAGTTCAGTGGTTACCAACCTGTTGACCAAGTTGGCACGTCGATCCTAGAGCCTCCGCCAGTCGATCGTGATCTCTGGGCCCCTAAAAGTCCAGCAGCAAGGCTCAGGCAGGCCGCCTGCATGCTGTATCCCCACACAACACCTGGAAGCAGCCAGCTACTTGCACGACTCTGTGGCCCTTGCCAGGGTGGGGAGGAGGTTCTGCACTCTGTCCCTGCCCTCAATACCATCCCTGCAGCTCCTGTTGGCCAGGAACCAGCCAATGGGAGCTGCAGGGGCAGCACTTGTGGGCAGGGCCGGCGACGGGCCCCGGACTTCAGGGGGGCCCCCCTTAAATCCGGGGCGGGCCCGGTACGCTGCTGTACCCCCTTGTCGCCGGCCAGGGGGAGCCCACGGGTGGCGGGAGACTGGCCGGGGCGGGGGCCCGCACGATCTGCATACGGGGCCCCCAAATTCCTGTCGCCGGCCCTGCTTGTGGGCACGGGCAGCACATAGAGATGCACTGTTCCCCTTCCCCCCCCCCCCCAGGGGCATTCAGAGATGTGCCAACAGCCAGCCACTTCCGGGAGTGGCATGGGTCTATGGCAAGCAGACAGGCAACCTGCCTGAGCCTTGCTGTGCCACTGGCTGGGAGCTACCTGTGGTAAGTGCCTCCTGGCTGGAGCCTGCACCTTGCATTCCCCTCCTGCACCCCAACCCCCTGCCCCAGGTCAGAATCCCTTTCTGCATCAACTCCCTCCCAGAGCCTGCACCCCTCACCCTCTCCTGCATCCCAACACTCTGTCCCAGCCTGAAGCCCCCTGCACCCAAACTCACTCCCAGAAAGAAACTAATATAACAGCTGTTCTAAGGTAAGAGGTGGGCTATTTTTAATCAACTTAACTATATTCTACATATTTTAGGACCGAAATGTGACCACAGAATGGTTTTATTTTAATTAAAAGGCAAATTTAGTATAGCGTTAATAGCCTCTATGCCATAATTGTGATCATTTTGTTTTAAATTAGGAAAAAGACTTGTATACAAGGGCCCCACAAAATCTAATGACCCCAGGCCCACAAGAGAGTTAATCTGGCCCTGCACAGATGACAGGCTATAGGAGCTGATGCCTATGCCACCTGAGGCTCCCCCTACAGTAGGGGGCTTCTCTTCTCCGGTTCTAGGGCAGCTTTGCAGTGATGGGGAGGCCAGGGGAGAGTCAGGCTTGTAGTTTCTAAACCACCCTTCATGGTGGTGTATAGTTGTAAAGGCCTTGTACAGTCACCCGGGTGATTTTGTGTGCCTTCTGATTAAGGAAATACCGTAAATGCTCGGAAAAGCCCCAGTGAGAAGCAGAGAGGGAATTTGGACTCTTCAAATACTTTTGTTACAAACAAGAGTCCCTAAACTTTTTTTTTTCCTGCCTACTGTACTGTCCGCACAAGGGGACCAGCAGCCAATTGGATTATAGCACTGTTGATTACTCACAATTCCCTTCCTGTGAGGACAGGCCCTGATGTGTTGTTTTTTGATAACACTGGCTCCTTTAGAGCAATAATGCTGGTACAGCTTCCTGTCTAATCGTAAAACAATTACTGCACTTCGAAAGGGAAAACATTTTGGAGAATCCTGTTTTAGCTCCAAAGTGATAAAAGAAGCATTTTCTTGCTAATCAATGGTTTGGCTTTCAATTTCCTTAAAACATCCCTGCTGGCCACTTGACCAATGTTAAGGAGACTGGAAGGCTCAAGTTTGGAGACTGGGTAGAGATCTCAATCTGGAACTGAATTACCTCTTTTTTTTTTTTCAGGGGTGAAAAAACTGGGGTTTTAGTTTGGACCCATCTCCATAAGAGGCTATGTAACCTTTCACTTCTAGGTCCCTAGTCTGAATTAGCCCCAAATTGGTAGTGACCAGCAGTTGCCACCATGTAAAGGGTGTTCAGTGGTCTATGCAAAACAAGCTAATGATCTTCATCCGATGGACGCTTTCCATGTTCCTGACACTGATGGTAGATGTCCATGTCACACCATTACAGCTGGTATTAACTGATCCCTTGCTCATAATTTTAACAACAAAACCAAAGACTTAATGGTCTGAGGAATGAACCACTCTGTCACCTGTGAAAGTGGTCTGGACAGGTCAGGGCTAAGATACGGGGAAGGGGAGATAAAGTGGGGTGAGTTGGCACTGCCTTGTCTATGCTGTATGTGTCTTGTGCATGAGGTCGGAACCTCACTTGCCAGGACTGGCACCTGTCATCAGCACTTGAGAAAATCTTAAACACGAAAACCCAGGCTGACTGCTCCTCATCTGCACAAAAGCTTCTTGAACTCTCTAGGCTGTGAAGACTAAAGTTCTAATGGATTGAGTGGCAGACGTGGAGCAGTATAGGAGACTAGCAAAAATTCTGCATTCGTGAGTTAATGTATCGGTGGCAGGATAACTCTGGAACTCCAAGACGAGAGAAAAAACATCGGCCTGATTCTCCTTTCACTTACTCCAGTTGGTGTTACTCCATTGACTGCAGTGGAGTTACTCCATATATACACCAATTTAGCAGAGCAGAAACAAGCTGAATAGGTATATGAAACACGGGACTAACAATAGTATATGATGGAGAATAGGTTCTGTACTCTAGGTAGTCATCCAGTTTCACACAACAACTACACACTGTGTAAAGTTCTGCACATACTGCTTTCCTTTCCTTTGTGAATTTAACAAGTAATAATAAATAAAGTCCTACTAACTAGTCCAGGATTTCCATTTTAAGAAGGCAGATTCTTTTAATCTTGTTTTTCAAAACAAAAAGTGTTCAATGTAGCGTTTAAACATCTTTTTAGGAAAGAGGATTTCTTTTCCACAGAGTGATAGATACAAAATTAAAAAGTAGTGTGATCTAGTAGTTAGAGCAGGGACTGGGACTCAAGACACCCGGGGTGAAAACCTTGCTCCTCTGAGGTGGAAAAGCTTCTATTGACTTCAGTAGGGTTAGGATTTCACTTCTGGATTCTGTTTCCAGCTCTGTCACTGACTCCCAGTGTAACTTTGGGAAAATCCCTTAAACTATAACAACACATTACTTAAATGCCTCACGGAGATATTGTGTGACTTAATGGATTGTTAAAAGTGCTTTGAGATCCTTCAGTGAAAGGATAAGTATAAAGTAATATTAGTTTTATGTGACAGGGTAGCACCCAAACTTGTGACATATTTCCACTGATGACTGCTTTATTGCATTGTCTAGGAGCCATAAACTCAAGCACCTCCATCTTGGGCCAGGGTGTGTACCTTGAAGTGCTTGCTGGGGAACTCTGTGGATACAAAGGGTGTGTGTCTGTGGTGAGAGAAGCATTATCTTACTGAAGTAGAGCAGAGAAAGGAAATGACTCAATCATCAAAAGGCCCTCCTTCCTCAGGGAACTGTCCCTAATCAGTATTATCCCCTTACAATAATACTATTTCAGAGGCACTGTGAACCAGAGCACCACGTAGCCATGTAAACTGCTTCCTGTATTTGCCAAACAAAACAGCATTCAGCAATTAATAGAATTTAGCTATTAGCTCTGCCATGATAAAACAACACAAACATTACAGCAAGTCCTATGGTCATTTTTGGTACCATGCATCTCCTATGGAGAATCCTTTTTGTCTTAGAGGGTAGTTTACCTGCTATGCCATAACACTTTTGCCAGGAAAGAACAAACCTGGTTGCTTACATTTTGCTTTGCTTAAAATGTCACAGCTGTGAAAATTGTCCTCATTACCCTTGCAAGAGTTATTGCAAAGCGTTCCTCAAGGGACACCCTGATTAGTCATTGCTGTAGTATTAAGCAGGGATTCTTTGTGTTACTTGCCAGGGATCCTGTAAAATCTCTACCTTTTTGATGCTTGATAATAGAAAGAGGCACTAGAAAAGTTGGCAATGAAAGCTACAGAATAAAGCGATGGGCCCTCCAGAGCTCTGGGACCGAGAATATTACAGAGACTCTGCTCTTTATAATTAACTAGGATTAGACACAGACACAGATGTGCAGCATCTCAGCAACAAATGAACCATTTGTTCATCTTTAATGTGGTAGGAGGGAAATACATAAGATTGGCAAGAAAATGCACCTTGTAGCTTTCTTTCATTTCCCTCATTCTTTTTTTGATCATCCTCAATCAGTCACCCCTCCTGCTGATGCAGTCACCTGGAGATGGTAGTGGGAGTTGGATAGTTGCACATGCAAGTAAAAGGCAGCCAAGATGCCCAGTTACCGCCTTAGCATATACTAATACCTCCCTGTATCCACCAATGTGGATCTTCACTTATGGGAATGAGAAGATTATGTTGTTTACAGAATACAGATTTTAGCAGGCTGCCATGAATTTATGGTAGTTTCAAAATGGGGGTATAAAGTCAAACTTTGGGTCTGATTCTGGGGCTTTCTGCATTGATGCAGGAATAATTTTTATAGGGGGGATGCTGAAGGCAGAAACCATGTACTTTGGGTTGTTATTACTACTTCAAGCCAGGGGCATGGCAGCACCTCTAGTTCCAGCACCTATGATTTTCTGCTAAGGCTTGGAACTCTGAGATGTTTCAATCAGGCAGAGAGTAAACCCACTTCCTTGGGAATGATGCACTTGGACATAAAATGGGCCTTTTTTAATCACAGAAACTCACCCAAGAAATCTCAATTAACCCATTATGGCTTCTGTATCAATAGGAATGATGAAAAACAGAAAATTGCTACAGCTCATGGCTGCACCATAAACAGCATCTCCTCATTGCAGGGGGACAACAATAATGGGCCAAATTAATATCTAGTGTAATTCCATTGATGTCAGTACAGTTAAACCAAGGAAGAGTTTGTCCCTGTGTATTTTATTCTATATGTGATAGATAAGAGATATTGATGAGCTAGTGGCAATTGTCATGCAGTGTTTCAGCACCTGCACAAAGACTGCAGTTTGAAATGGTATGAAAACAACCCTGCCATGTGATTCCAGAGGGGTTTATGGAGAAATAAGGAATCCTGGTCAGGAATAGCATGAAGGATCTTATGAAGCAGCACCTTCCCATAAGTAATAGCAACAAAGGTCAGATCTGAATCCAAATGTCCAGGTTCAGGAAAGTGGTTCTATGAAACATGGGCAGCAATGAATGGTGACAAAAATAAATAAAATAGAGTTCCTGTAAGAAATTTTTTTTGAGGGGGTTAGTATTTCAGTAAACTACTCTAGGGACAGCTCTGGGCCTTTATAATATTAATTGTCACAAAAATATCTTTTAATAAATTCCTCATAATAAATATAATCGACCTTGAGTGCTACAGTCTTGGAGGAGAAAATGAGGGTTGTGGTTTCAGTGTTTGATATGATCCTGAAACTCTCTGAACTTCTCCTGATTTCTGAAGAGGGCACAGGACCTGATTCTTTTTTCATATTCACTGCGGTAAATCAGGAGTGACACCAGTGAAACCAACAGAATTACACTGACATAAGTGGGAGGAGAACCAGGCCTTGGTTTGGCAGGGCCAGGGTCTGACTGGCTGGAGAGAAAGTTCAATGGAGGGTCATTGAAACAGAAATGAAACCACTGAGCTTTCAGGTTTGTTTTTTACAGGAATCATGTGAAACAAAACAACACATAAAACCCCAGAGCTGTCGCAGCCTCTTGCCACATTCTGTTCATGAAGCTTAAATCCTTAAAAAGAACTAACTATGAACATAACCCCAATTAGCTAGTCCTCTGTAGCACTCCCTGCTTTGGAGTCTGCCCAGCAACTTCTGCAACTACTCCAGATTCTTTTCAAGCTTCTGCGTCTAACTAGGCTCAGCTGCCTCTAATTCTTTCCCAACTGTCCTTAAGTGTCTCAAACCTCCACAACCATTATCTGGCTCAATAAAGCCCCTTTCAGGCCACCACTGGCATAGTGCCAGGGAGCACAGACCACTACCCTCAACTCATCTTTGACTAGGACAGTGGTTCTCAAACAGGGGTGCATGTACCCATGAGGGTACGCAGGGGTCTTCCAGGGGGTACATCAGCTCATCTAGATAGTTGACTAGTTTACAACAGGCTACATTAAAAAAAAAACCACTAGAAGAGTCCATATAAACTAAAGTTTCATACAATCACTTGTTTATACTGCTCTATGTACTGTGCACTGAAATGTAAGCACAATATTCATATTCCAATCAATGTATTTTATAATTGTATGGCAAAAGAGAGAAAGTAAGCAATATTTCCATAATAGTGTGGCTGTGACACTTTTGTACTTTTATGTCTGATTTTGTAAGCAAGTAGTTTTTTAAGTGAGATGAAACTTGGGGTACACAAGACAAATCAGGCTTCTGAAAGGGATACGGCAGTCTGGAAAGATTGAGAATCACTGATCTAGAATAACAAGGGGGTGCAGCCTGTGATCTCCTTTCTCTTCATGTGTTCAAAAGGTGACTGTCTGGCCTGTTCCCCTAGCCTGTATTTTTGGTGGAGTAGTAGTCAGCAAGTTCATCACATGCAGAACATCCAGCTTCTTCAGGGCCTGATACATCAGCAGTAGCTGGACTAGGGATGCTCCTCATTTTCTACTGCTGACATGTATTCTGATGTCACCATCCTAATGGGGACTAACAAAGCAAACAACCAAACACTTTAACTGCTCTCATCCAGTTCCCTTTGAGAGGAAACAGTAATTAGTGATAGTAATAAAACTCAGTGTGTTATTCCTAATGAGCAGACACATTTCAACAGACCAGAGTTAAAATATTGGGCAGCCCCACTATCCACATCACTGGCTTTCTTCCTTTCACATCATCTTGGCCAAAAGCAAAATTCTCACTTCTCCAAACATCCCCACTCCTCCTTGGTTAGTTTCACCAGAATAAATTGGGTCCAAATAAATAGTTTCCCTTCTGTTTTGCTAGCCTTACCTGCTCTGACCATATCCTTGTTCAAAGCAAGTCATAAGCAATAGGGATCCAAATGAGCTTACCATCTACAATAACCCAAGGCAATTGCAAATGGATCCTTTGTTTGTTATGGCAACTGAGAAGGAAAATCCTCTTCCAAGATAACAGCATTAAATTCAGGAAGAGCAGAGGCCTAATTTTTTTTAAAAAGGACAATATAAGAAACAAAAATGGTTAGCTATGTTTGATAAGGGTTAGGAAACAGGTCCAGGATGGGTCAGAGTAAACTGATACAGGGTCAATAGCTAAGGGACTACTGATTAGGAGGACCGATGACCACATACTCCAAAATTAAAATCCTTCCCTCTTGAATTGTAAAGGAATAGATCCTGCAGTCCTTTGTGGCCCTGCCACTGGCCTGCTTGGCAACCTCGGGAAAGTAAATTCACCACTCTGTGCCTCAGTTTCCCCATCTATAAAATAATTATACTGGCCTCCTTTGTAAAGGGTCTGATTCGACAAATTCATAAACATGAATAATCCAATAGAACACAAACTTAAAGTTAAGCATGTGCTTAAGTCATTTGAAGATTGGGGCCTAAACAGATCTGACAGCCCAGGAAGGTATTATTAGCCCCATTTTACAGAGGGCACGCAGAGAACCAAAGCATGTGGCAGAGCCAAAATTTGGACTCAGATCTCCTCAGTTTTAGGCTACTATTTAAACCACAGGCTTATCTTTCCTCACACATTTATTGCTATCCCATCATAGCATTGCGGATTTTTGTTAGAGAGAGAAGACAGAAGCAATATTATACCTGCTCCCAACTGGTACAAACTGACAGGTTAACAATATCATTCCATAAGGACCAGCTCCTTCCAGATAATCCACACCTTTTTGAAAACTTTCTCTCTCGGACTCTAATTCTTTTCCCTGGATTCCCAAATTTATCATTGTTGAATTTAAACTCTTGCTGATGAATTCAACACCATGATCTACAGAACAGCAACGTCTGGTTGATTATTAGGTTTCTCTGTAGCCTGTTTTAACCCTAACACTGTTATTTATATAAAGAAACATCAAAGTGCTTAGGGTGTGATGCACTATCCTAAAAACAATCAAAAAATACATGTTTATTTATATTATAACCAATAATATAAAAGGCCACTCAATAAAAATTCAGACAAAACTAACTGGTGGGAGAAAGCAGTGGGGAAGGAGGAAAGGTAATAAATATGAGGCCTTGCTGTCAGAGTAAAAAACACCATTGGAACAGAAAAGGTTAAAGGTGGTGGTATAGGTGATGAGAAATGGACTAAGCTGTGTGTGTGTGTGTGTGTGTGAATGTCACTAGGGATCTAGTGATAACGATAATTAACCTGCCGCGGAAGGCACAACAGTGGGGTTTTTACAAGGCCATGGATACCTGTCAGTATAGACTCTAGTTGTGGGAAGCCAAGAAGAAATTAACTCTGAGCATGCAAGTTCCAGGAGGGTGCTCCTAGGAGGGTAAAGCCTTCTGATGTGGATAGGTGGGGGGACTACAAGCCACTACATTTATAGGCACATCCCTGAATGATGAGGGGAACTGCTGGAAGGTAACCAGCTCTACACAGGATTTTAGTGGCAGCAACCACTAAAAACACACAACACTGCAGTCCGGATCCCTCACTCAAACTAAACCCCAGAGGAAGTTTTGCATGAGCATGGAGCATAGTTTGGAGCCTGCCTGTGCACTGCTGATATCGTGCTTTGAATGAATATTCAGTTTTGTGCTGAAGTGCAGTCACGAGACAAGTGTTTAATAGTGGACCTGGCAATGTGAAGCATACAACATGGCCAGTGAAGTTAGGAAGAAGCAATGTGAAAGGTGGCTATACTGCAAAGGGATGTGTCGCTGTGTGTTTTCTCTGCAGCGTGCTGATAATGAGCAGGCAGCTATTCCTCCTCCCCGCTATGTCCTGCTATCCAGAGAAGAGGATAAGAAAAAAAACAAAGGAAGAAGGGGAAAGGTTATGTGGTCAGAGTGGGTGGGTAAGACCACCACCCATCATGTCTTATCGTCCTTCACACAGACACAAACTCCGCTCTAGAAGGGCGTGAAAAATGGTCTGCAGAGTGATAGCAACGGAACCAACTGAGAAACAACTCACCAAAGGGAATTACAAAGGAAAATATACTTGACCGTTGTTCTCTTTTTGTTTGCCTGAATCCTTTGCCCACAGTCCTGCACAGTGAACATGGGCAGTCCCAAGTTAGACAAATCCCCTCTGAGGAACACTTTTGCCTGTCAGCTGCAGGAAATGCCCCCTCCTGTCCCCTGTGCACAGTGGAGAATGACTCAGTAAGTGTCAGGCCCTGGTTAAAAAGGAAGCGTACAGAATGTACTAAGCACTGAAAAACCCATGTATGTGGGTGGTGGGTGGGAAGCAAATTGGGTGTGAAAGGGCACCACACCATGTTCTACAAGCCTAGATTTGGTTTGAGGTTTTTTTAGTCTTAAAGATGTTTCTTATTTACAGATAGTAGTAAGTGTGCAATGCCCTTTACCAAACCAGAAAGACACTGGGAGAAATGAACCCCTGGTGTAACACCATTGACTTCAAAAGAGTTGTGCCAGCAATTCCTTTGGGTCAAGCTCCCTGCTCACAAGAGCTAACCATCTGAAGACTTGATCCTGCAGATGGTTGAACACTCTCACCTCCCACAGATTTCAATAGGAGCTGAGGGGGGCTCAGCAGTTTGCAGAAGACACTTGGCACTCAGTAGGTTTAGGCTCAAGCTCAGCCAGAAACTGGCCAATAGGTCAGATCCCGGAAGGTGTGGAGACAGAGGAGTGGCTATTAAAGGGTTTGTGGCATACTAAAAGTGTCAGTGAGCTGAGCTTAGAGGCAGCACGAAAGAAAGCGTGGAACCAAGCGTGGGAGCAGTCAAAGAAAGCTGTTGGGTACAGAGGAGCATAAGAAACGAGATGCAGTGCAGACTAAGATGATGGGAAAAGTTAGTTGGTATAGAGTGAAAGGAAACCACATCAGTTACTGTACTGGAAATATTCAAGGGCATTCATTTGAATAATGAACCATGTTTATACTAACAATAAATGTGGTACTCAGTTTGTCTCTCCTCAAAAGAACTGTATGTAAAATGGAAAGGTAAAGAAAAAACACTGTAAAGAGGAGCGCCTATTTACCCTTTCATAACACTAGAACAAGGAAACATTCAGTGACGTTGAAAGGCAACACATTTAAAACCAATACAAGAAATTACTTTACACAAGGCACAATTAACCCATAGAATTCACTGCCATGGGATATGATGGAGGTTTGGCACTTACATTCTAATCATGATCAGACATTTATACAAACAATGAAAACACACACAGATATAGCAATCAGATATGGAAAAAAGCTGTTTTAAAAAGTAATATGAATCCTGAGACTTCAGGTCATAAGCCAGTCACTAACTTCTGTGAGTTAGAAAGAAATTTTCTTTGAGGGAAGTTTATTCCATAATTGTTCACTAAGGAGTTTTCTGGCAGCTTACTTGGAAGAATCTAGTTCTGACTGCTGATGGAGACAATACTGACCTAGATGGATCTATGGATCTGATCTGGTGTAGCTGGCAATTCCTATTTTGTCTTCAATATGGATCTCTAGTCCATACTCTTTCTGTGCAGGCTGTTACTCATTGAATTCAGTGGGAGTTCTGGAAACAGATTAGCTATGGAACATACAGTAGACTCTCGATTATCCAGGACTGGATTAACCAGGATGTGGCTTAACCAGGATGTCAAAAAAAATATGCGCAACTCACAGGGCCGGCTCTGGCTTTGCTGCCACCCCAAGCACACACACAAAACCCCCCCACCAGGGCTCAGGGCAGCCAGTGAACCAACACCCCCTCCCCCCAGCAAAGGGTGGCTGGTGAACCAACCCCCACACCCCATATTTCCTATGGATGGTGATTATCTGGGATTTTATTAACCAGAATTATTTTTTCCCTATCATCCTGGATAATCGAGAGTCTACTGTATACTAGATATAGGGTGACCAGACAAGTGTGAAAAATGGGGACGGGGCTGGAGGGTAATAGGAGTCTATATAAGAAAAGACCCAAAAATTGGGACTGTCCCTATAAAATCAGGACATCTGGTCACCCTAACTGGATATCACAATGAGCGGAAGAGACAGCCCTGTGGAATAATGAGAAAAATTTTGTTCACATTCTGAAATTCTTACTTAGAATGGAATTTATGTTTCTATTCAAAGAATGAAACATTCAGTATCTGAACTTTATATGAATGTTACCATTTCTAAAAGCCAAGTATTGTATTCACCACAGCAAACATCATGCTTGCAAAAAGTTTAATTTGGAGAAAAATAGTAAGTACCGAGTTTGATTTTTCCAGAAGAATTCCATAAAAATATATCCTTTTATTCCCAGTCACATTCGTGGTATATCTCTCCCATTTTATCCTCATCTCTCTTTCCCTAAAATTCCCTCTCTTGGAACTCCAACAGATTGCCCCCATGACTTCAGGCATTTGAAATGTTAATAATGAAAATTACTGATGTTTCATTACCAAAAAATACTGTATAGAACCTGCAGATAAGCAAGGTGTCCTGCAACCATGCCACCTTGCACTGCTTCTCTGTCAGATCTCATAAACTAAGAAAGATTAGTATTTGGTGGGAGACACATACATAGGTCATAGTGGTGGGCCTCTTCTCATTGATTCAATGCCAGATGTGTCTGGATAAGAAACAAAACTGATCCCCTGACCACTTGTGGGTTTAAAGATCCTGGAATTCCCTCTGATGTTTCAGCTGGATAAAGTATTCTTCACTTCCTGTCCTATCACACAGTGTACTGTGGACCCAACGCTGCTGTGGATGAAATGATCCCTGTGAATAGTTTGAATACCAGTATGAGTTTCTAAAGACTTTGGGGTCCTTCAGGATGGAAGATGCTCTGTAAGAAGTAAGATGATGAAGACATAATATAAATAACAACAAGCAGTAGTAGCCTTGCTTTAAATCTTCCCATTCTGTGTAATATACTTGATGATGGTACTGCTAAAAGCCTTCTGTCCACGTATGACTTCTAATAGATTGACGATAGGAGAACATCAGTGCAAAAATGGAGGGTTCCTACATGAAGGAGGCAGGAGGAGGGGAAGGACTTCACATGTTCCATGTTCATTTTCCATTCAGGCAGAAGGTATTTACATATATGGTATCAGATACTGATAACCTTAATCATGGTGAATTAGAAATCAGTGGGACCACTTGTGCAGTAAAGTGCTATTTACTGTGAGTGAGGAGAGTGAATCTGGCCTTTAGGATTTTGTTAGGCTGTTACCCAACACAGTTTCCTATGTACATAAAATGTATTGGCAACCAAATCTCATCAGAATGATCTATCCAAGAGAGAAGTTATTGAACTTGAGCCTTCAAATCCTTAATCACGAGAGGCAGGCAAGCAGCTGCAGTCTAGTAGACTGCACATGGGGCTGAGAGTCAAAAGACCCAAGTAAAAGCCTGGCTCTGTTGAAGTCATTGGGAGATTTATCAGGGATTTTAATCGGGCCAGAATTCTACCACAGGTTCTAGTCCTGACTCTGCCACTGAGGTGCTGTTTGACCGTGGGAATATCAGTTACTCACCCTGCAAAATAGGAAAGATAATAATGCTGACCCACCTTTGCAAGTGCTATGTAAAGGAAAAGGAAAACGGAATCAAATCAATGGGTTATGGGCCTGTTTGCATAATCACAAGTTTGCAGGATCAGCCCTCATTCTCTTTTACCAAAATGACTGACTGATTAGGTTTCACACAGACTACCTTGAATGTAAAGAAGCCTCCTTACAAGCCAGGACAGGAGATGTGTCAACAGCAAGGCCTCCTCTCCCCACATCCACTTACAAAAGTGGGAAAGTGAAGTACTGTCCTTCCACTAGTCATTTCCACTCTCCTCAGCCGTGCTTTGTTTCTTTTCTGGCACATTCTTTTGGATCAGATTATATTCCTTCTATTATATCTCATCCTCTTATACCAGGTAACCAAAGCTGCATGCATTTTGCTACATCAGAAATTCAAAATGATGAAGTACTACATTTTCTAAAGGATCCTTCTAAGGGTATTTTGTTAACAAAGCAGTGATGCCACCTGGAGGCCACCATACAAATTAATATATAGGGGAAAGAGACAGCTAGTGAGCATGCAAACAATATTTCTCTCTAAGTTCTTTACTTGTTTTATTAATGAGCTACCATCAGCTTCTTAGATGAGGCTTAGGAAAGATGCAGGAGAAGGCCACGGTGCCTTCTCAGAATGAATCTTTTCCAGCAGTTTTTCCTCAGGTATTAGCTGGATCTAAACATTCTTAACCTTCCGATGACTGAGCAAACAAGGAAAAGGGAATGCATTCACTAACCGACTGCATCCTGAAATAACCTCTGTCCTCAGATTCCAAGATACACATCTTACAGGAGGTCATTATTATATACAGAATGTCATTAAATAGTCTTCACACAAGTTAATTGGGAGAGAAAATTTTAATTCTGAAACCTTATCATGAATTACACAGCATGTGTGGTGGAGAGGGAGATGTGATGGGGTGGGTCATTCATTGTGCCACTGTGATTTTCCCAGTAAATAATGGATGGACAGATTCAGGGCCAAATTCTGTGCTGGTGTAAATGCATATGATTCTAGGGAAGTCTATTGATTCAATGGAGTGGAACTCACTTATATCAGCAATGAATTTGGCCCTTGCGTTCTGTGTTTTAAGCCATCCCCAGTCATGTTTCCCAGAGCCTGAAGATGCCTTGTAGTACAGAGTGTATGAAAATTCCCCCCTGCCATTTCATGGCAAAGTTGTTGCCACAGTGGAAATGAACCTTTTGAAACTTTGGGAACATTTCAACTCTTTAAACTCCCCGACTATTATTAGATGTCCATTACAAACATGAAGTTGAGACATTCAGTCTCAGTAAGAAAGACTAATTACAACTAAAATGTTTCAGAATGAACACTTCCCATCCACACTGTGTTAAAGCAAAGTGTTTGATGACTTTCAGTACCTGGACAGTTGTTCGGTGCGTCTCCCTTGGGTCAGCCTGCAGCTGTACAAACCTTTGACTCCAGCTGTTGTGTTTTTTGTACTCCGGAATTTATTTTCTTCATTTTATGATGGGAAGATTCTGAACATAGCACATAATGACCCAAAGAGCACATGCCCGAGCAGTTTCTCTCAAGGCCTCAGATGTTTGAAAATCCGCTTAAAACTGCATGAAGGACATTTTCCCCTCCTCCCCATCACTTATTAAACATACTAGCTTCCCTGCACTTTGCAATGAAGGAGACTGCCTTTTTACTAATGCTAAAGAAAATATTAATTAGGCAATCGAAATTACACATTTCCCTTATATGAACCAAAATTGAGATGTCTCTGTGCTCCTATTAGACATTCACACACATTGTTGGCCAAATCTAACCTACAATCTGGCATACAGTTATTTATTTATGATGTCCTTTTGTTGAAGGCCATGCATCAGTTCAACCATATTTGCATGTCCGAGGAAGAAAACACACTCTACAGGTCTTGAATTGAGTCTTGCCTTGCATTAGCTATAACGTCCATGCTGGGCTTTGGTTTCCTGAATGATTTTGCAGAACACTTCTCCAGTGCCCCCTAATGGATGAAGTATAAAATATTTTCAAAAACGACAACGAGTACAGTGGCACTTTATAGACTAACAGATGTATTAGAGCATAAGGTTTTGTGGGTGAATACTCTAATACATCTGTTAGTCTATAAGGTGCCACAGGACTCTTTGTTGCTTTTGTAGATCCAGACTAACATGGCTACCCCTCTGATAGTCCTCAGAAGTCATGTGCCCCAACCCCTGAATGATTTTCTTTGCCCTCCGCTGGACTCTCTCCAATTTGTCCACATCCTTTCTGCAGTGGGGAGCCCAAAAATGGATGTAATACTCAAGATGTGGTTTCACCAGTGCCAAAGAGAGGGGAATAATCACTTCCCTCGATCTGCTGGAAATGCTCCTACTAATGAGCCCAATATGCCATTAGCTTTCTTGGCAACAAGGACACACTGACTCATATACAGCTTCTCGGTCACTGTAATCCCCAGAACCTTTTCTGCAAAACTGCTATTTAGCCAGTCAGTCCCCAGCCTGTAGCAGCAGTGCATGGGATTCTTCCGTCCTAAGTACAGGACTCTGCACTTGTCCTTGTTGAATCTCATCAGATCTATTTGGCCCAATCCTCCAATTTGTCTATGTCATTCGGGACCCTACCCTCCAGCATATCTACCTCTCCCTGCAGCTTAGTTATCCATGAACTTCCTGAGGGTGCAATCCATCCCATCATCCAGATATTTAACCCTATACCCCTTAGCTCTTGTTGCTAGATATGTAGGTCTAGGGTTAAAATCCCACTGTAATTCCAAGCTGCGTCTTTTACCAAAGGACTGCTGCAACATGGAACTTAAACTCGAGTGGCTTCATGGGGCCTGTTACAGGGACACTTTCACATCATACTTAGGAATAAATTTGTTTTTATTTAAATCAACACATTACATCCTACCATTTTTTTGTGTGCTACCAATATTCATACTGACAGTCACTTCTCTCTCTGATTTGTTACTAAAATTAAAAATACAATGTAGCTAGCTTTACTCCTTTAATTAGATACTTGTACAGTGTGTCATAATCCTTGGAGAGTAACATTTGGTTGTTGTGATCACTTTTTGTGGACCAGTTACTTATTCAGTTGATTAAAAGTGTTTTAGAAAAAATAGGATCATGCATTAGTCAACAGACTTGTTTCACTCTGAGGAGGACACTTATGCCTCTAAAAAAAGTAAACTGCCTGGGGAGGCAGAGAGGGGGATTAGACTTTGCTAGAGGCATTATGCCTTTCAAAGGCATATGTATTCTGGATTCTGTGGGGAGCTTGCTGGGAAGTGCCCCTTTCTACACCTTTCAACGAGTATAATCACCAGTACGCCCTAGGCCTCAGACAACTCTGTTGTTGCAGAGGGTGGGTGAAGGCAGAACCTTAGGCCTGTGGGGCTGCTAACACTGACAGCAGCACTAGTGCTGCTAGACCTTCCCATTCTTGTCTTCCTCAGTACTAGAAACCAGGTTATCCCTGTTTGAGGGAGAGCTCAGAGGGTGAACCCCTCTTGCATTTTTCCTGTGGATGTATAATTTTGTCTATTGTGCTGAAATGTTAATTCTGCTACCAATACATCTCCTGTTGGGCATGTGCACACACATACACATACACAGACACACACATTTACTTTACAAATATTTAGATATGGCCAGATTTCCAGTGGTGCTAGGCAACCACAATTCCTATTTACTCCCATGGGAGCTGTAATTACTCAGAACCTTTGAAAATCAAGCCATTAGTGCTTAGATACTATGTAAAGGGCAACATAAAACAACCCCATAAAAGAGAGTTTTCCTTACTTTCAAGTTATATTGTTATGATGTAATGACGGTATTATAGGGATGTTAAAGCCTGTTTGTCATCTGTTGATTCACTGATACAGCAGCTCTTAGCTCTTTTGGCTATATGCTTACTAAGCACTCTCATGGTTATTTTTGGTTTGAGAATATTTTTGTGAGAGAGGTATTAGGTGTATGTTCTGGTTTTCACTCAGACTGGGTACCATGTGGGAAAGCTGACAGCAAGTTTACAAATGTAAATGTGTGATAATGCCTAAGATAATCAGGTCAGTATAAACAAAACCAGAAGAGCTCGACTTCAGAGAGGCATATGTTCATCTCAGTGCACAGGGATTTACACGTCAGCACTAATTATTTTCTGTTTGACAATGTGATTGTGCCATTTTAAAGCTGGTGATAGGAGGTGCTAATAAGTACTTCAACTAAGAGTGAAGATCAAGGCAACAGGTCAAGCTAGCCCCTTGCCAAAAGTTATATATAACAGGAACTTTCTAAATAAAGCCAAATCATCTAATCTGCTCTCTCTTTTACGTCCTAAGTAATTATGAAATCAGTATTACATTAGTAAAATTAATGGTTCCAAATCTTACCAGTTATAAAGCACTTGGGCATGCTCATCTATTCAGACACCCCATATATAAGATGAGAATTCCTCCAATTTGGAATAGCATGTATCTTGTGCTTGAATAAAAAACAAAATAAACAGTAGCTCTTGCTTAGCAGTCACTAGCTCAAACTGGAAGACGTCTATCCTATACATTTGAGAGTGGGGAGTCAGTCATTTAAATTCAGATTTATCACTAATCTTTCCACACTTACTAATAGGTGTGTAAATGTCTCTGAAGATCATCCCCATTGGAAGAGTGCCTCGTGCACAATTTTGAACTTGCGTTAAAATTGTTCAACTTCACTTGGCAATTCTGTTTCTGAGAAACCACTCTGATGATGAATGTGGTATAATGCCTTGGAAGAAAGCTATAACTGCTCATTAAGCAGATAGTCGGAGGTACTTATAAACATACAGGGCCAGATTCCTAGACATCTAAAGGGGTGCAGAGCATAAAGGAGCCATTTTGACTCCCCCACCCCTCCTTGGGTGCTCTACACTGGGCTTTGATCTTAACCAATTGTTAATAACTTCAAGAGGCCATTCCATTACAGCAGGTAGGGATCACTTATGTGCCAGATGTCTAAGCCATACACTCTAGTCTTGCAATTATCCTGTGCAGAGAAGTCATACCACCTGAAGATCTCCCTTTGTGGTGGAAGTCATCTAGGAGTCTGATCTGGAGGGTTTAGAGCTGCTTACCACCTGTGCATGATGCATGGTGTGACATGTCACACTATCCTCATTTCTGTCTGGAAATAAAGTAAGATAGTTTATTTCAATGTAGAGGCTGTAAATATTTTATATGTATTGTAGGCAGAGTAGATAGTGACACCTATTGTTCAGTTGCCTTGTGCTTTCCATTATAAGCCCTGGCTTATAAATTGTCCCTTGGCTAATAGCCCCTTTGCTAAACTTCACTCATATGGACTGAAAATTTTACTGCTTTTCTCTTTGCCTCATACTGAATTTTTGGAAAGTTTCACTGAAAACGGTTCAGCCATTTCTGGAAATGAGGTTACGGAGATATGAGCAGATTTGGCAATATCAATATTTTTTCACCTGTATTTTGAAGAGCTCTAGCACAGTGGTTCTCCAATGTTTGTACCGGTGACCCCTTTCACAGAGTAAGCCTCTGAGTGCAACTCCCCTTATAAATTAAAAACACTTTTTAATATATTTAACATCATTATAAATGCTGGAAGGAAAGGGGGGTTTGGGGTGGAGGTTGATATGACCCCACCCCCATATAATAACCTCATGACCCCCTGAGGGATCCTGACCCCCAGTTAAAAAACCCCTGCTGTAGCACCTTCATACCCTGGAGCAGGAATTTGAAATATTGCAAGGAAATACTGCTGGGAGCAGACAGCTGCCTTGTCCTGCCTTTCCTGAGTGAAAATTCACTCAGATTTAGCTAAGTTATAAGACTCTGAAAATCAACATTTGAACATAAATTTATAGATTTTAAGGCCATAAGTGACAAGTGTGATCATTTAATCTGACCACCTGCATAACACAGACCATAGAATTTCACCCACTAATTCCTGTATCAAGCTCCATAATGTGGTCAAACTAGGGCATGTATTTTAGAAAGCCATCTGGTTATGATTCAAAGTTTTAAGTGATGATGCTTATTAATTATTTAGCATTATGATAATGCCATGGAGAATCAGTCATGGATCAGGGCCCCACTTGTTTAGGTATAGTACAAATGAGCAACAGATAGTCCCTCCCCTGAAGAGTTTACAATGTAAATATAAAATGAGAAGGGACAACACTAAACAGATGTCAGAAGCACAAGGAAGCAATAAGACAATACTGGTAAGTAGTTAGTTAGTTGCCCTTACTGTTAACATTTTGGGCCTTATTTCTGGTTTGAATTTGTCAAGCTACAACTTCCAGCCCTTGGCTCTTGATATGGCTTTGCTAGATTAAAGAGCCCTTTATAAGTCATGATGAAGTCACCCCTTCACCCTCTCCTTTATAAGCTAATTAGACTGTAGGGTATGTTTTCCACTCCTCAAATAATTCTTATAGCTTTTCCCTGGACTCTCCTCAATTTTTCAATATCCTTTCTGAAGTGTGGAAATCTGAACTGGCCACAGTATTCTGACAGTAGTCTCACCAGTCCCTCATAGAGATAATATAGCTACCTGTTCCTACTTGATATGGACCTGTTTATATATCCTAGGGCTTGTCTTCACTACCCGCTGGATCGGCGGGTAGCGATCGATCTGTTAGTGAGCGATTTCTCGTGTCTCATGAAGACACAAGAAATTGATCGTCCCCGGCGCCCCCGTCGACTCTGGAACTCCAGCTCACCGAGAGGCACAAGCAGGAGTCGACAGGGGAGCGCGTCACCGACTACCGCTGCCGTGAGGACGGCAGGTAAGTCCGCTGAACATACGCCAACTTCAGCTATGTGATTTACATAGCTGAAGTTGCGTATCTTCAGTCAATTCCCGACCCTAGTGAAGACCAGCCCTAAGGATCACATTAACTCTTTTGGCCATAACATTATATATGAGTTCATGTTAATTTGTTTGACAATCACTATCCCTAAGACCTTTCAAACTGTTTTCTAGGATACACACTCCCATCCTCTAACTATGCCCTATGTATTTTGTTCCTCGTTGTAGGACTTCATATTTAGTGCTAAAGTGCACATTTGTTCGTTTGCACCCAACTTTCCAAGTGATCCAGATTACTCTGTATAAGTGCCCTGTCCTCATAATTATTTATCATTCTACGAGTCATGATAGGCAATTATTCTGTATTTTCTACTAGATCACTGATACAAATATTAAATAGTGTGGGGCCAAAAACCAGTCTCTGTGAGACCCCATAGTAACACGCACTTGTTGATGATTTCCCTTTAACAATTATGTGGTAAAATCCGTTAGTCCCCAATTAATATAGTAGGTGCTATATTTGTGTATTATGTTAATTTTGCAACAATGTACCATCAGATATAGAGTACAAAAACCTGTCATATCTCAAATACCTGATTCCAGTGTGTTATGCACATATCTTTCTCCACAGGAAGCTTTATGAATATTTTATTGATTTTGCTGCTGACACATTAATGTTTAACATCACAAAACCTGTAATTTCAGTTTATTCAGACAAGAACTCCTTTAAGCTTTTAATTCTGCTTCAAGGTTTATTTTGTTTGAATTTAATTTTATTATGAAAACTTAGCCTGTAGGCTTAACTAGAACAGGAATTTTTCTCCCTTTGGCAAATTTGCTTCAGAATAGGAAACTAAAAGAACAAAATGATTCATAATTTTGTAGAAGTGATGATCAGCATAAAGAAATACCGCTTTTAAATTATATGAAACTTGGTCTACTTTAAAAATGTGAATCTGAGTGAAAGCTAGCATCTGTAGATTGCACCAGATCTTCTTCTTTGTGAGCAGATATTGGCTGGTCCCCACTACGACTTAACGTCGACTTTAGCAACGTTAAGTTGACATAAACCTGTACCCATCCTCACACGGACACCATTTGCATCGATTTAAAGGGCCCTCAAAATCGACTTCTGTACTCCTCCCTAACGAGAGGAGTAGCGCTGAAATCGACCTCTCTAGGTCGATTGTGGACTAGTGAGGATGCATGGGACGTTATTGGCCTCCAGAGGCTGTCCCACAATGCTCCATTCTGACTGCTCTGGACTGCCTCACTGCTCCACTGTGACCGCTCTGGACAGCACTCTCAACTCGCTGCTCTAGCCAGGTAGACAGGAAAAGACCCGGGAACATTTGAATAGCATTTCCTGTTTGGTCAGCGTGGCCAGCTCACCTGCACAGCTCAGTCGCCATTCAGAGAAATCAGCAGCACAAGCCGCCATGTAGACCTCAGCATCACAAGACGCCATGCAGAGCTCAGCAGCCCTGGAGACCAGCCAGAGGAAAAGAGCTCCAGCATGATCCAATTGTGAGGTGCTGGATCTCATCGCTATCTGGGGAGAGGAATCTGTGATGTTGGAACTCCGCAACAACAAACGGAATGCCAACACGTTTGCCAGAGTCTCCAAGGCCATGCTGGAAAGGGGCCACAACAGGGACGCCCAACAGTGCCGCATGAAAATTAAGGAGCTGAGGCAAGCGTTCCAGAAAGCCAAAGAGGGAAACGGACACTCAGGGGGCGCGCCGCGGACATGCCGGTTCTACAATGAACTAAATCAGATAATGGGGGGCGCCCCCACCACCATCGCACCGGTCTGTGTGGACTCCACCGATGGGATAATCATCAGGCCTGAGGAGGATTCGGATGAGGACGACGATGATGAGGAGGGAAATATCACGGAGCAGCAGGAGGCCAGCGGAGAAACCCTATTAGCAGGCAGCCAGGAGCTGTTTATCACCCTGCAGCCAGCACCCTCCCAAGGGGGTAAGTGTTTTTTTTTTAAGAGATTACATGACTCATGATTTTTAAAGGAAGCATTTATTAATGATTAACTTGCCCTAAGGTCTTAGCGTGCTTTCATTGCTGGTCAGTTTCTACTCAAAGAGTTTGTCAATATACTCCGGTAATGACCGGAAGTCCTCTATGGACATTTCAATGAAGCTATCCAGGAGGTAGCGATGAATCTTCCACACCAGCTTTCTGGGGAGAGCCGCCTTATGTGGCCCCCCGTGATAGGAGACCATCCCACGCCACGGAAGTAGTAAATACTCTGGTATCATTGAGCAGCATAGCATTGCCGCGAATGGTCCAGGACTTTGCAGTGACTCAAGCAGCATGCGTTCTCTATCTCTCTGAGAAATTCTAAGCAAAGTGATGTCATTCATGGTTGCCTGTTTGAAATACAGACTGCAATTAGTAGGGAGATAAAGGTTCCCAGCTGCAAAGTAATCTTTTCCGCTGAAGACCGACCATGCGCCCCCCCCCCCCCCCCCGAACGCGCACCCGCCCCCCCCGCCAGCCTGTAGCGGTAGCTAGCAGGGATTTTGAAGAGTCTGCAAGCGGTTGCTTCCGCTTAAGACCGAACGCGCTCCCAACCCCTCCCTCCCCCGCCAGCCCGTAGCGGTAGCTAGCAGGGATTTTGAAGAGTCTGCAAGCAGTTGCTTCCACTGAAGACCCCCAGCCAGCCCTTAGTGAGAGATTTTTGGTTTTGTTTTGCAGTTCGTGGTTCACTGGGAGCCACGCGGTGGGGGGAGGAGGAATCCACGTGGTGGGGGGAAAGGGGTGGGGTTACTCTAGAATATCCAAGTGCTTCTTTTAAATATGGATTTCAGCTTACCATGGCTGGCTGCATGATGATTTCAGAAGCCGTGTTGTGCTGAGGGTCGCATATGTGTCTGAGATGCTGTGACTTTTCTGTGAGCCATTCAGTCACTTTTAGGTGTGGAATATGACCTTGTACAGAAATCATATCAGGCCTCTGAATACTGAGGTTGCCAGTTTCATAGTACTCCCATTGTGATCCATCCGAGAATGCATCTGTCTCATAACCTCGTAGCTTTCTTTGCCCACATTTGAATGTATCTGTCTCATAACCTTGAATGTATCGGTCTCATAACTTTGAACCTTTCTTTGCCCACAGCTGCACAATTATCTCAGAATCCCCCGTCCTGCTCCTCACGCCGTGCATCGCAGATACGAAAGTGTAAAAAGAAAACGTGTGATGATATGTTCAATGAACTACTGGAAAACTCGCGTACTGAGGCAACCCACCAGACGGAATGGAGGGAAAGATTGCTCCAGTCAAGGCAGGAATCAAGATCCGCAGCAGAAAAGAGGGAAGAAATGTGGCTGGAGCGCAAAGAAAGATGACTGGAGCGCAAAGAAAGACGACAGGAACGCGAAGAAAGGTGGATGGATGCTTTGCTCCAGATAATGGAGGACCAAAGAGACATGCTGAGGTGTCTGGTGGAGCTGAAGCAGGACCAAAGATCGCCTCTGCAGTCTCTAACCACCTCCCCCCCTCCCCAAGTCCCATAGCTTCCCCACCCAAACACAGGGTGAGAACCCAGGGGGGGGAAGCTCCGTGGACCGACCCACTCTACCCCACAAGCCAGCACAAGCAGCAGCAGGATGAATTTATCAAAAGACTTTTAAAAGCTGCTGTGTCTTGGCCCCCCTCCTCTCCTCCCTCCCCCCCCCTCTCTCCGCTCCTCCACCACTGCGACTGCTGGTTTCCCTCCTCCCCCACCCCGTTCTGGGCTACCTTGCCAGTGATCCCCTGTATTTGTGTTTGTGATGAAGCAATAAAGAAAGCATGATTTTTAAAACAGTGAATTTATTTCCTCTGCAAGCATCAGGAGGGGGGAGGGAAAGAGGGTGCAAGGATGGCAGGCTTAGGGCCGAGCAGAGCAAGGGAGCGGGTTGTCAAACGCCATCTTGGGCACTCATAAAACTGGTTTTCAGGACATCCCTGAGGTGCAGCGCGTCATGGTGCGCTCTTCTACTTTCCCTGCTGTTTGGCTGCTGGTAAGCAGCGGACAGGAAATTTGCCTCTGCCTCCCAGCCCGCCATAAACGTTTCCCCCTTGCTCTCACAGATATTGTGGAGCACAGAGCAAGCAGCAATAACAATGGGGATATTTCTCTCGCTGATGTCTGAGCGAATCAGTAAGGAACGCCATCTCCCCTTCAGATGGCCAAATGCACACTCTACTGCCATCCTGCACTTGCTCAGCCTGTAGTTGAACAGCTCCTGACCCCTGTCCAGGGCTCCTGTATAGGGCTTCAAGCCAGGGCATTAGGGGATAGGCTGGATCCCCAATGATAACTATCGGCATTTCCACCCCTCCCCCCATGGAAATTTTCTGGTCGGGGAAGAAAATCCCTTGCTGCAGCTGTCTAAAAATCCTAGAGTTTCTGAAAACATGAGCGTCATGAAGCTTTCCCAGCCATCCCACGTACAGGTCGGTGAAACGTCCCTTGTGGTCAACCACTGCTTGCATGACCATAGAATAATATCCCTTCCGGTTTCTGTACTCTGCGGCCTCGTTGTCCGGTGCCAGGATAGATATATGAGTCCCATCTATAGCCCCACCACAGTTAGGGAATCCCATGGCGGCAAAGCCATCTATTGTAGATTGCAGGTTTCCAAGGTTTATAACCCTGGGTAGAAGCAGCTTGACGATTGCTCTGCTTACTTGCATCACAGCAGACCCCACTGTAGATTTACCCACCCCAAACTGATTCGCGACTGACCGGCAGCTGTCTGGCATTGCAAGCTTCCAGAGGGCTATCGCCACTTGCTTCTGAACTGTGAGGGCGGCTCTCATTCTGGTATTCTTGCGCCGGAGGGCCGGGGAAAGCAAGTCACAAAGTTCCATGAACGTGCCCTTATGCATGCGAAAGTTTCTGAGCCACTGGGAGTCATCCCAGACCCGCAGCACTATGCGATCCCACCAGTCAGTGCTTGTTTCCCTGGCCCAGAATCGGCGTTCCATAGCATGAGCCTGCCCCATTGCCACCAAATTTGCCAGATTGTCGGTCGCCCTACTTCCAAAAACGTCAGTGTCCCTGTCCCTGCTGTGCACGTCCAGGTCCATCTCCTCATCACTGTCGGCAGGTTCCGGAAAGCACAGTTGTCTCCGGATCGCATTCCTCTGCAGACGGCACAGCATAAAATCCACAACAGTGTGCGAGGTCCTCACAACGGCCAGTACTGCAGCGGTGGCATCAGTGGGCTCCATGCTTGCCGCGCTATGGCGTTAGCGAGGCGCGGAGAAGGGGTGCGAATAATGGGATGCCTACCCACAGTGCACCGCTCGAAATGGGGTCGGCGGCGCGAAAAAAGGGCACGAAATTATGAAATGCCTACCCATAGTGCAGCACTCGAAATGGTGCCTGCTGGGGACTCCGGGAACTGTGGGATAGGTACCCACAGTGCAATGCTCACTAAGTCGATGCTTGCAACAGTTGTGCGGACAGACACTGCCGACTTGCTGTGCTTTGTGGGGACACACAAAATCGACTCTATACAGTCTGCTTTAAAAAATCGACTTAAAGGAAATCAACCTACTGCTGTAGTGAAGACATACCCATTGTGCTGTGTTCATATTGCTGAAGGTGTGGTTCAACCCAAACAAAGGCTGTTGTAAAGACCTTGTAGGCTCCAGGTTCACTATATTTCCCAGACCAAATGTGCTCAATTGACAAGTTAAAATACATTTTTTTCTAATGGTCAGTCATACAAATAAACTAGGAACAGAGAAGCAACAGAGATTCTGCAGATCACACTGGACCCCTATGTCAGCCTAGTCCCTTCTAATAAGGCCTTCAGTAACACTTGTGAAGTCCCATTTTGTTCAGCAGGTTTTTAAACATGCAACTGACAGGAACTTGGTCAACAAGTGGGATCCTTCAGGGATGTGTCCTGGGTCTGGTTCTGTTCAGTATCTTCAGAAATGACTTGGATAATGGCATAGAACATATGAAGTTTGTGATGATACCAAGCTGGGAGGGGTTTCAAGCGCTTGGAGGACAGGATTAGAATTCAAAATAATCTTGACAAACTGGAGAAATGGTCTCAGTTAAACAGGATGAAATTCAATAAGGACAAATACAAAATACTACACTTAGCAAGGAATAATCCATTGCACAAATACAAAATGGGAAATGACTTTGTAGAAAGGAGTTCTGCAGGAAAGGATCTGGTGGTTATAGTGCATCACAAATGAAATATGGGTTCACAATGTAATACTATTCCCCCAAAAAGCAAACATCATTCTAGGATTTATCAGTAGGAGTGGTATAAGCAAGACATGGAAGTAATTCTTCTACTCTACTCTGATAGGGCCTCAATTGGAGTATTGTGTCCAGTTCTGGGCACCACATTTTAGGAAAGATGTAGACAAACTGGAGAAAAATGACCTTTGAAGAAAGATTGAAAAATTGGGCTTGTTTAGTCAGGAAACATAAGACTGAGGGTTCCCTCCCTCCAACATGATAACAATCTTCAAGTATGCAGAAGGTTGTTATAAAGAGAAGGGTGATAAATTATTCTGCTTAACCACTAAGGACAGGACAAGAAGTAATGGTCTTCAGCTGCAGCAAGGGAGATTCAACTTAGACATTAGGAACAACTTCCTGTCACTGTAGTTAAGCACTAGAACAAATTACTTAGGGGGATTGTGGACTTTCCATCACTGGAGGTTTTTAAGAAAAGGTTAGACAAACACCTCTCAGGGATGGCCTAGAAGATAATACTTAATCCTGCATCAATGCAGAGGACTTGACTAGGTGACCTATGGAGATCCCTTTCAGTCCCATGTTTCTATTTCTATCTAAGAATTGAAATTGGCCACCAGTCTCCTCATAAGAACATAAGAACGGCCATACTGGGTCAGACCAAAGGTCCATCTAGCCCAGCATCCTGTCTACCGACAGTGGCCAATGCCAGGTGCCCCGGAGTGAGTGAACCTAACAGGTATGATCGAGCGATCTCTCTCCTGCCATCCATCACCCCCCTCTGACAGACAGAGGCTAGGGACACCATTCATTACCCATCCCGGCTAATAGCCATTTATGGACTTAGCCTCCATGAATTTATCCAGCTCTCTTTTAAACCCTGTTATAGTCCTAGCCTTCACAGCCTCCTCAGGTAAGGAGTTCCACAGGTTGACTGTGCGCTGTGTGAAGAAGAACTTCCTTTTATTTGTTTTAAACCTGCTTCACGCCAATTTCATTAAGTGGCCCCTAGTTCTTCTATTTTGGGAACAAGTAAATAACTTTTCCTTATTTACTTCCTCCACACCACTCATAATTTTATATACCTCTATCATATCCCCCCTTAGTCTCCTCTTTTCCAAGCTAAAAAGTCCTAGCCTCTTTAATCTCTCTTCATATGGGACCCGTTCCAAACCCCTAATCATTTTAGTTGCCCTTCTCTGAACCTTTTCTAGTGCCAGTATATCCTTTTTGAGATGAGGAGACCACATTTTGTACGCAGTATTCAAGATGTGGGCGCACCATGATTTGTATAAGGGCAATAAGATATTCTCCGACTTATTCTCTATCCCTTTTTTAATGATTCCTAACATCCTGTTTGCTTTTTTGACTGCCGCTGCACACTGCGTGGATGCCTTCAGAGAACTATCCACAATGACTCCCAGGTCTTTTTCCTGATTGGTTGTAGCTAAATTAGCCCCCATCATATTGTATGTATAGTTGGGGTTATTTTTTCCAATGTGCATTACTTTACATTTATCCACATTAAATTTCATTTGCCATTTTGTTGCCCAATCACTTAGTTTAGTGAGATCTTTTTGAAGTACTTCACAGTCTGCTTTGGTCCTTACTACTTTGAGCAGTTTAGTATCATCTGCAAACTTTGCCACATCACTGTTTACCCCTTCCTCCAAATCATTTATAAATAAATTGAATAGGATCGGTCCCAGGACTGACCCTTGGGGAACACCACTAGTTACTCCTCTCCATTCTGAAAAAGTTCCATTTATTCCTACCCTTTTAACCAGTTTTCAATCCATGAGAAGATCTTCCCTCTTATCCCATGGCAGCTTAATTTACGTAAGAGCCTTTGGTGAGGGACCTTGTCAAAGCCTTTCTGGAAATCTAAGTACACTATGTCCACCGGATCCCCCTTGTCCACATGTTTGCTGACCCCTTCAAAGAACTCTAATAGATTAGTAAGACACGATTTCCCTTTGCAGAAACCATGTTGACTTTTGCCCAACAATTTATGCTCTTCGATGTGTCTGACAATTTTATTCTTTACTATTGTTTCAACTAATTTTCCCGGTACGGACGTTAGACTGACTGGTCTGTAATTGCCAGGATCACCTCTAGAGCCCTTTTTAAATATTGGCGTTACATTAGCTATCTTCCAGTCACTGGGCACAGTAGCCGATTTAAAGGATAGGTTACAAACCTTTGTTAATAGTGCCGCAATTTCACATTTGAGTTCTTTCAGAACTCTTGGGTGAATGCCATCTGGTCCCGGTGACTTGTTACAGTTAAGTTAATCAATGAGTTCCAGAACCTCCTCTACTGATACTTCAATTTGTGACAATACCTCAGATTTGTCACCTACAAAAGACAGCTCAGGTTTAGGAATCTCCCTAACGTCCTCAGCCGTGAAGACTGAAGCAAAGAATTAATTTAGTTTCTCTGCAATGACTCTGTCATCTTTAAGTGCTCCTTTTGTATCTCTGTCATCCAGGGGCCCCACTGGTTGTTTAGCAGGCTTCCTGCTTCTGACATATTTAAAAAACATTTTGTTATTACCTTTTGAGTTTTCACTAGTTTAATAATCTCATGTATATGAGTAGGAGGGATTCACAACCAAGACTTTCCAGTGTAGATGAACAACCACCCAAATGCTACCTTATGGGAAATGTTCCTTTGTAATGTCGGCTAGAAAGGGTATTCTTCACTTCCAGGACAATCTATTGTGTAATGTTGCTGTTATACAGTTATGTTTCATCCTGGAAGTGCTACACTTATAGGAATTGCTTCCTAAATATAGTTTGCACCTGTATAGCACTTTCAGTAAATGATAGTTCATATATGCAAGGACATTAACTATTGCAAATTAGTTGTCAGAGATTATAGAAAAGCCAGAGAGCAGGTTTGCTTAGCATGGAGCTAAAATTAGGTGTAAAATGAGGAACGGAAGAATAGAAAAACAAGTAGCTAATTATCAAATTCACAGAAATGTAAGGGGCATTTCTCCACCTAAAATACCAGGGAAACCGTTCCCTCTATTATAAAAAAAAAAGGCATCTGGATAACTGTCAAAGCCTTTCCAGCTTGGTTTGCCACATTCAGGAGCATTTCAGACGTCACACTTGTATCTCCTTAAAATAGGCATATAGCACTCATTTTGAATGCAAATTTGCCTTCAACACAAGATAGGCATTGTCTCACTATTATTTCCTGCAAATTATAAAGAAATAAAGTAATAGGCTTTCAGTTACTTGGACCAGAAAACAAAGTCCAGCAATAGCTGAGAACATTAATAGCACCAAAGGAGTTGGATTCATTATACTGCCTTAGGTCAGAAATGCATATAAAGTTTAATATGTAGGCAAGCATTAGGCATCAATATCTGCAAGAAAGACACAGGAACCTTTAACACCACACCTGGCAGGTAAGGGAAGAAAGGCAATTGTTTGCCAATGCCTACAATGTGGATGTCGCAGGTGGTTCGCATTGGAGATGTTGATCGCCCATCCTGTTCTCAGGGATGCTCCTTACGTGGTACCGAACATCCCATGAGCCGTACCCGGTACGGAGCAGCTACGGGGGAGCGTTAGCTGATCAGACAAAAACTAAGTTTTCAAGCCATACGCCTCCGGGTCAGAAGTTCACGGCGACTCCGCATCATCCTCAGAGCGCCCCTGCCCTGCACCGCAATGGGGCGGCTTTGCCTCGAAACACAGCGGGTCCCGCGGGTTACAATTCTCAGCGCGCGACACCCCGGGTCACCCCCAGGCTCGGCAGCCCCTGCCCGGCCCGCCGGGCGCGCCTCCCCGTCTGCCAGCGGAGGCGAGCGGCCCCCGGTGCCGGCGATGGGGCTGCTGCAGTTTCGCCCTTTCCCCTGAGGGGGCTCAGAGCCCCCGATCCCTTCCCCCGCCCCGGGGGGGTCCACGCGACCGCCCCGCTGGAGAAAGGGCTGGAGCTGCCCAAGTGGCCGTTGACCGGGCCGGATTCGGGCGCAGCTAGGCTGAACCGCCGCTAGAGGGGGGAGTTCCCGTTGCCCAACAAGCCCGGCCCGCTCCCGCGGGGTCCTTCCAAGGGCTCTTCCCATTGTGTGCCGGGTTTAAGAAGCCAGCGCGCGCCTGAGCGGCCCGGCCGGGGAAGAACTCGGCATTTGGAAGGGGGATGGCTGGAGGCACCATGGGGACGCGCCGCAATCCCGAGCCCGTCTCGCAATGGGATGCAGAGCGGTCAGTGGCTCAGGCGTTCTACATGGACACACCCCGCCGCCGAGGACCCATCGCTCGCTCGCAACCCGGCCCTGCCTGTGTCAGGCGCGCGCGCTGTAGCCTCTTCCTTTAGTAGCTCGGTGCAGAGGTAACAGGAGCGGCGCAGGCGGCGGGGCCGGAGTGGGCTGAGGCGGCCATTCCTTACAGCGAGAGCGCAGCGCACTGAGCCCCCCTCCCCTTGGGACACACACGCACGGTGAGGGGGGGTAGTGGTGACGAAGGGTTCCAGACACAGGGTTTCGTGAGTGACCGTTGAACGGGGCTAGGGGACGAGCGGCGCCAGGAGGCTGCTGGTCACGTGACTCCCGAGCGCTCTCGTCGCAGGCGGACAGAGCCGAATCGATTTGGTTGCGAGATCGTTGGGCGCGCGCCTGCAGGTGCGGCTCCGACGCGCGTTCTGGGAGGCGGGTGAGGAAGGCGGCGGGTGCGCGCGCGCTCCCTCCCGCGTGTCCCCTCCGGCGGCCCGTCCAGCCAACCCCCCCCTCAACGCGCTCTCTTTTCTCGCCTGTAGAGATGCCCTCGGCCACCAACAGCACTATGGCGAGTAGCAGCGGCAAAGTGGGGCCAGTGCCGGCGGGCAGCGAGGCTGCTCCGGCAGCCACAGCCCCCCAGGCAGTAGTGGCTGCCGGCGGCAGCACCAACTCGGTGCAGACCGAGGCCATGAAGCAGATCCTGGGAGTGATCGACAAGAAGCTGCGCAACCTGGAGAAGAAGAAGGTACCGGATCTCCCCGCACCCCGGTCTGGGCCCTGCCACCCCCTCCCGTGCTCTGGCTTCCTCTGGTCCAGCCTTCCCCGGGCTCATCGGCCGCTCGTTCCCTCTGGGCCTCCCGGCGCCCTCCCCCGCCCGGGAGTTTCCGTTCCCCGGCGGCCTGTCGTCCCGTCTCCCGCCGGGGCTGCGGAATCCCCTTTCCCCATTCTCCACGGCGGGGATTGACCAGCCCGAGCCCCGCTGTGCGGGGAGCGAGGTTCAGGGTCTCCGTGTTCCCGCGCCTGGCCGGCCTGGTCCCCGGGGACTTGCCGCGGGCCTGCTCGGGGCGTTCCCGGTCTGGGCCCGGCGGAGGCTCCCGCCGGAAGGTTCTAGAAGCGCGGCCGCCTCGCCCGGGGCCGTTCCCTTCCTGCTCGGCCTGGCCGAAGCGCGCAGCTCTTTGTCCGCAAAGCCCAGCCCGGGGCGATGCGCGTTCTCCTCACGGGGCCGTTGGGCTCGGACACAGGCGGGGAGGGGGTGGGCAGCCCCTTCCCCCTTCCCCGTCTCTCAGTCGCGGGCGATGTCCCCGCTTCTGGTGAGGCACCGGGGCGGTGAACCACAGCCCCCTTCCCCCCACTTCTTTGTTCCTGTGGGCCGGGGTCTTCGCGAGCTCAGCCTTTGCGGGGGGGGGGGTGAATCGGGCTTGTGACCGCTCCATGGGGTAGCGGCTCTTTTCTCCCCGGGACAGAGAGCTGGGTGGGTGCGGGCGGTAGGCTCTGTAGACTGTGGGGCTCACGGACTGTGCACATGGAGGCTGAAGCTAACATGGCGGCGGTGAGAGGCAGTCTCAGCCTCTCCGAGGAAGCTGCATTGTGTGAGCAGGCACTGGTAGCACAAAGACGGGGCCAGCCAGCCACCCTAGTAGAGATTCCTAGCACCTGGAGGCTCCCTCTGTAGGGGTCATGCAGCCAGGACTCAAAGGCATCCAGGATAATATATAACAGTCCTTGCCCTGAATCTTGGGGTGTCTGTTGTGGGAACTTCAGCTAATCTCAGAGGGTCTGGGTTGCCTAAAGAGAGTGACAGTGTTGTGGTTACTTATGCTTTCTATGGTACCAGTTGTGTGGCCCTGTTCTACAGAGCTTAATGGGTAAATGTAATAGGACACAATAGCAAACACGAGTGGGAATGGTTATTACCCCCATTAAAAGCCCAGGAATTCTGGTGATATACTCCAATCAGTGATCAGTATATTTGCAGGTTAAAACTTGGGATGCTACCAAAAAATTCTGACCTGCAGCAGAGCTAATCTCTTAATTCTTCTTTTGTGTTTTATGTTAAAAAAAAATATGAATTCAGTTATGAAATTTTCTGTTTCACTTTTATTTATAAACAAAACTTGAAATATGAGTAGTCTAGTTTGGGATGAATTAACTATATTAAGGATGTAAAGGTGACCTGCAGAGGGGCCAAAAATCATGCCTTCTTTAAACCTGTAGGCATGAGTGCACAGCTTCCCCCCCCCCCCCCAAGAAATAGCAGGAATATTAAGTGTTGTCGTTTAAAGAGAGAGGGCTTTTTGTATGACTTTGAATATGCTATAGCTGTTAATCCTCACGACCGGTATAACTATAGGTTTATAGTGCAATATGTGCCTTGCCAGTGTGGACGGGTAGGGAGTTATAGCACTCCTGTAGGCTTTATAGCGTTATAAAGTGCCAGTGTAAGCAAGGCCTTAGTCTTTAACTGGAGGTTTGGAGATTGTCAATCAATCCTTAAAACTTTCCCTAGGTGTGTTAAGTGAATTAAGTAGATTGTAATTGGTCTGAATAAAAAACTTCAGACAAAGCAAGTAATTGAAACAATATTATAAACCTGTTACTTTTCCAGGGTGGACACAACTTGAATTTTCAGTTAAAAATTAGAAGGGAGGTGGGGAGAAAAGCTCTTAAAGAAACTTCATAACTTGCAGTTTAATAAATGCCTTTAGTGTTCATCTTTTCTTGCAGTCCCTCTCAATCTTTCCAGACTACTATACCTCTTTCAAGGGTCTGATTTGTCTCGCATGCCCCAAAGTTTCAGCTCGCCTAAAATCTACTTGCGTACAAAATCAGACCTAAAAATACAAAAGTATCACATATGGTATAACTGAAAAAGTGTTTACTTTCTCATTTTTACCATATAATTATAAAATCAACTGGAATATAAATATTGTACTTACATTTCAGTGTATAGTATGTAGAGCACTATAAACAAGTCATTGTATGAAATTTTAGTTTGTACTGACTATGCTAGTGCTTATGTAGCCTATTGTAAAACTAGGCAAATATCTAGATGAGTTGATGTATCTGCCTGGAAGACCACTATGTATCCCTGGTTGAGAACCACTGTTTTAATGGACTTTCTGGTAAATTGTCTGTGGAGAGTATCTTAAACTAGAAAAGGTAACAAAGTCCTGTGGCACCTTAAAGACTAACTTTAAGGTGCCACAGGACTCTTTGTTACCTCTGCTATTCCAGACTAACACGGCTACCTCTCTGATTCTTAAACTAGAAAGTTACAAGTAGAAGACATCAGAATTCTGATACAAATGCATGCAATTTGGGACATTTTCGCTTGTGAATTCCTTAGTCTCTGTTAGTTCCCCATACCTGTTATAATAAAGTAGTGACTGCTATAATTAAGATGTCATGAGCATTTCATTATAACTGTTTAAATTTGCTTATTACTTTCTGAAACTTGGCATGGCAACTTTCCTCATAGAGGAGCAGAACCTTTGGATGGGTGTTGTGCTTTTGTCTTGAGAAATTGTGTATTAGCACTATATTTTGCTTTTTTCTTGTTGTGCACAAGGTGTGCAGTTAAGGTCAGATTGTATGTGCATAGCTAGCTTAGTACTGTGCACAGTGATGAAACTGCGTGAAGGGGACGAGCTCCTGCACAATTCTGAAGACTTGCTGCAGATCTCATAATGTGCATAGGAGGTTCCTAAATGGTTCTTGCATGTGTCAAGCCAAATTGTTAAACTATGGATTTTTTTCCATGTCTTAAAAAAAATAAATCAAAGGTGTTAATATTCTCAGAACATATTTTCAGAAGCTTTGAAGATAGCAGCATGGCTAAATAATCATAAGTAAGGAAATGACAGAGGCTACATATGCAATATTTGTTTGTGCTTATATATTGTTTGTGATCACATTTCTTAAATGCAGTATTCATACAACTACATGTTTTTAATCTTTTGAATTTCTGAAGATGTTTTGCATATAAAAGGTAAGATCAGAAATTATAGAGTCTAGAGCAAGGGTGGGCAAACATTTTGGCCCAAGGGACATACCGGGCCAAAATTGTACGGAGGGCCGGGTTATGAAGGCTGTGCCTCCCCAAACAGTCTGATTCTGTCCCCTATCCAACCCCCACCCACTTCTCACCCCTCAGAACTCCCAACCCATCCTTGTCCCCTGACCGCCCCCTCCAGAGATCCTCCACTTCTAACCTCCCCCGGGACTCCATCCCCTATCTAAACCCCCTGCACCTTGTCCCCTGACCACCCCCTGCCTGTCCCCCCTGTTCGTGTCTCCTGACTGCTCCCACTCCTATCCATCCCTCCCACTGCCCCCTGAGAGCCCCCCCGAGACGCCCACGCCCTATACAACCAACCCCTGTTCCCCGACCATCCACCCCAGAACCTCCCCCCATCCAAACGCTGTCTGCCCATGCTCACCGGCCCATTGGATCCCCTGCCCTTTATTTAACCCCTTCGCCCCTTACCATGCTGCACAGCGTGTCTGGCTCCATGCAGCCCACAGGAGCTAGACACGCTGCCACGCAGGAGTGCATGGTGTCATTGAAGCCACTGGTAGGAGCTACAGGCCATAGCGCTACCCGTGTGGCGCACTGAGGCTGCGGCGGTGGAGGGACCGCGGGGAGCCTCCCTAGCTGGGAGCTCAGGCCGGGCTGGATGTGGCCTGCAGGCCGTAGTTTGCCCACCTCTGGTCTAGGAAAGTGGTTGAAAAATGTTAAATGTGAAAATGTCTGAATGTGAAAGATTAAATGCTTTCACTAAAGGAGTTTGCAGGGATTGGAACAGGGATTGGCAACATTGGCAGGCAGCCCCTCAGGGTAAGCACCTTGGTGGGTCTGGCTGGTTTGTTTGTTTACCTTCCGCATCCGCAGGTTCGGTTGATCGCGGCTCCCGCTGGCCGCGGTTTGCCTCTCCAGTCCAATGGGGGCTGCGGGAAGCTGACAACCCAGGGCAGTGGGGTTCAGGCTGTCAGTGACCCACAGTGTCCCACTCTGTTAGTTAAATCGGTGCAAGCCCTTGTGGTGAAGATGTGCACTGCTGACAGAAGGAGCATAGTGTGGAAGTTACAAATTGAAGTACAGTAAAACCTCGATTTAACAGACTAATTCGGGCGAGGGGGTGTCCGTTAAATCAGAAAGTCCGTTATTTAATAATAATTTAAAAAAACGAGCTGTCGGAGCAGCAGCCCGCCCGCCACAGGGCCGGGGCGGCAGCTCCGCAGCCTGCCCGCTGCCAGGACCCGGGTGGCAGCCGGGAGCCGTCAGCCCGCCCCCCCCCGGGTCCTGGCTGTTGGGACCCGGGCGGCAGCCGGGAGCCGTCAGCCCGCCCGCTGGCGGGACCCGGGCGGCAGCCGGGAGCCGTCAGCCCGCCCGCTGGCGGGACCCGGGCGGCAGCCGGGAGCCGTCAGCCCGCCCGCTGGCGGGACCCGGGCGGCAGCCGGGAGCCGTCAGCCCGCCCGCTGGCGGGACCCGGGCGGCAGCCGGGAGCCGTCAGCCCGCCCGCTGGCGGGACCCGGGCGGCAGCCGGGAGCCGTCAGCCCGCCCGCTGGCGGGACCCGGGCGGCAGCCGGGAGCCGTCAGCCCGCCCGCTGGCGGGACCCGGGCGGCAGCCGGGAGCCGTCAGCCCGCCCGCTGGCGGGACCCGGGCGGCAGCCGGGAGCCCGCCCGCTGGCGGGACCCGGGCGGCAGCCGGCAGCCGTCAGCCCGCCCTCGACAAATGGATTTCGGATGCATCAGACTTGCTTAGAAATTTTGTCCGTTGCATCCAAAGTCCGTTAAATCGAGGTCCGTTAAATCGAGGGTTTACTGTAATTACTGTGGTGGCTGTATGTCCACTTAACTTTGTGGTATAGACATGCCCTAAGGCAGTGGCTTTCAACCTTTCCAGACTGCTGTACCTTTTTCAAGAGTCTTGATTTGTCTTGCGTACCCCCAAGTTTCAGCTACTTACTTCCTTATAAAATCGGACATAAAAATACAAACGCTATTACTGAAAAATTGCTTATTTTCATTTTTGCCATATGATTATAAAATCAATTGGAATATAAATATGGCACTTGCATTTCAGTGTATAGAGCAGTATAAACAAGTAATTGAGTGTATGAAATTTTAGTTTGTACTGACTGCACTAGTGCTTTTTATGCAGCCTGTTGTAAAACTAGTAAAATATCTAGCTGAGCTGATGTACCCCCTGAAAGACCCCAATGGGTACACACATTCCTGATTGAGAACCACTGCCCTAAAGCATGAAGTAAGTATTGCTGGATAAGTCAAGTAGAATGGTAAAACAAAAGCGCAAGTCTTGTTGGCTTGATTATGTGGATAGAAGACTAGGGATGTCCAGATTGGAATAAAATACTGTAGACAATGCACTGCATTAGTATTTCTGCATTGAAATTTGCTAACAATAAGGAATTCATCCACTAGGAAGACTTACAAAATATCTAGATATATTTTGTCACCAATGCACAAATAATTTACTGACTAATTTCCAGTAAGATTAATAGGCATTAGTAGATAAATCACCGGTATCCTTAAGTTGACATGTACACATATTGCTTGCATATTTGAGTGGTTTTATTCACCTTAATCTTTTCAGTTAATGGAGTGAACAAATAATGGTCTTAAAAAAACAATTTAAATAAAATGATTTTTACATTTAAATTAGGGCAGTCAAGCAATTAAAAAATTAATCACGTGATTAATTGCACTGTTAATAATAGAATACAATTTATTTAAATATTTTTGGATGTCTTCCACATTTTCAAACATATTGGTTTGTTACAACACAGAATATATCCACCCTGATTGAATTGGCCTGTTAGCACTGACCCTCTCCTCTGCCCCACTTGATCAGACAACTCCCATCTTTTCATGTGCTGTATATTTCTACCCACCTACTGTATTTTTCACTCCATGCACCTGATGAAGTGGGTTATAGCCCACAAAAGGTTATGCCCAAATAAATTTATTAGTCTCTTAAGTTCCTCATTGTTTTTACAGAATACTATATGTACAGTGCTTGCTTTATATTTTTGATTACAAGTATTTGCACTGTAAAAACAAAAACAAATAGTATTTTTTCGATTCACCTAATACAAATATTGTAGTGCAATCTCTTTATCATGAAAGTTAAAGCTACAGCTATTGAATTATGTACAGAAAACCTTTTATTTTTTTAATACAATGAAAAATTTCAGAACCTGCAAGTCCACTTAGTCCTCCTTCTTGTTCTGCCAATTGCTCAAAGAAATGTGTTTACATTAAGAGGAGATAATGCTGCTCACTTCTTATATACAATGGCACCTGAAAGTGAGAAAAGATGTTTTCATGGCACTGTTGTAGCTGCATCACAAAATATTTACATGCCAAATCTGCTAAAGATTCATATGTGCCTTCATGCTTCAACCACCATTCCAGGGGACATGCGTCCATGCTGGTCACAGGTTCTGCTTGATAACAGTCCAAAGCAGTGCGGACCAACGCATGTTCATTTTCAGTATCTGAGTCAGAGGCCACCAGCAGAAGGTTGATTTTCATTTTTGCTGGTTTGATTCTGTAGTTTCCACATTAGAGTGTTGCTCTTTTAAGACTTCTGAAAGCATGCTCTACACCTCATCCCTCTCAGATTTTGGAGAGCACTTCAAATTCTTAAACCTTGGGTCAAATGCTGTAGCTATCTTTAGAAATCTAACATTGGTACCTCTTTTGCATTTTGTGAAATCTGCAGTGCAAGTGTTCTTAAAATGAACAACCTGTGCCGGGTCATCATCTGAGACCGCTATAACGTGAAATATATGGCAGAATGTGGGTAAAAGAGAGCCGGAGACCACCTATTCTCCTCTAAGGAGTTCAGTTACAAATTAACTAACACATTTTTTTAAATGAGTGTTGTCAGCGTGAAAGTACAGTGGAACCCCACAATACCGCACCCCGCTATAGCATAGATCCGCTTATAACGCGAGGCTCCCAGTGGTGGCGGCGTGCAGCACTTTGATGTCGTGCGACCCCGCATTTACCGCGAACGGGTATTTTTGGATCCTGAACGTCGCGGTATTGCGGGATCGGACTGTATGTCCTCTGGAATGGTGGCCGAAGCATGAAGGGGCATATGAACATTCAGCATATCTAGCGTGTAAATACCTTGCAATGCTGGCTACAAACGTGTCCTGCAAATGCCTGCTCTCACTTTCTGGTGACATAAATAAGAAGAGGGCAGCATTATTTGCTGTAAATGTAAACAAGCTTGTTTGTCTTAGGACTTGGTTACACTGGCACTTTATAGCGCTATAAAGCCTCTAGGAGCGCTATAACTCCCTACCCGTCCACACTGGCAAGGCACGAATTTATAGCGCTTCTGGTAATCCACCTCCGCATGGGGAATAAGGGCTGTAGTGCTATGGCGCAAATGTGGACACCCATTGTGCATTAATTAGCCTCCAGCCTGGCCCATAATTCCCTTTCGAGCCACTCTGGTCATCACTTTCAAACTCTTTTGTCGCGTCCTCAGGTGACCACATGTCAGACCCGCCCTTTAAATTCCCAGGGAAACTTGAGAATCCCCTTCTTGTTTGCTCTTCCGCCAGGCGTGGAGTGCTCCTCAGGGAATCGTTGCAGATAATCATTTTGCTTGGCCATGACTCCACATGCCATGCCTCCTCGCAATAAGCGATCTCCACCGTGGAACAATAGCGAAGTGATGGACCTCATCAGTTGTTGGGGGGGAAGAGGCTGTCCAGTCTCAGCTGCGGTCTAGCCGCAGGAATTACGATACATATGGCCAGATATCACGGGCCATGACAGAAAGAGGCCATGACCGGGACACTCTGCAGTGCCGGGTAAAAGTAAAGGAGCTTAGGAGTGCCTATCGCAAAGCCTGCGAGGCAAACAGCCGCTCCGGGGCAGCCCCTGTGACTTGCGGATTCCACAAGGAGCTGCCCGCGATACTTGGTGGTGACCCAATGTGCACTCCATTGACCACTGAGGACACTTCCCAGCCCACCAGTGCAGGACGGAGAGGAGCAGGACGGGGAGGAGGAGGAGGCGACAGCAGCGGCCGTGGCAGCGACCCAGGGCCCGGAGGAGTCACAGGACACATGCAGCCAGGAACTCTTCTCAAGCCTGGAGTGCAGCCCAAGCCGGCAGCCACAACGTCCGGTGGTTGCGGGGGGGCAGGGCAGCAGCAGCGGATTGCGCAGGTACAGCTAATTTTCTATTGGGAAGGCAGGCAGCTTGGGCAAGGGTGGAAAGGGATGCTTGCTGCGTGCTTGCCTACATGTGGAATAGTGCATTGATGTAGTCTATCACATCACAGTAATCGTCATCAGTGATTTCTTCAAAGGTCTCAATAAGAGCTCTTGCAATGTGCTGCGCAGGTTTCTCGGGAGAGCCAGCGTGGTCCCTGACCCAGCCACAGTCACTAGTCCTCACCACTGTTCTACGAGGGGTGGGGGGAGCATTGCTGCACAGAGGCAAGCTGCGTATGGCCCTGGGCGGAAGCCGCATCTCATTAGAATGCCCTCCCTTTTTTCCTCCATCACCTGTAGCTGCGAGATATCTTCCAGCACGAACACCTACAGAGAATGTTGGGACAGTGCTCAGAGTACGGTTCCCGCAAATACCCTGCGCTCCCCCCAAGCCATAGGACAGCAAGGCAGGGAAACAATCATTCCCCCTGCATCCTGAGATCACTCACCATGGCCGGGGCTCTGTTGTGCTCTGTGTGGGACAGGTAAACGGGACAGAGAAACTGGGAATGCGGGGGAATCATAGCACTGTCTGTTGTGGACAAGGGAATCCTCTGTTTGAACTTTTCACTCTTTCCCTGTCTAGCTTTGACCTTGACCATGCCATGACCATCAGTCTTATCACCAGCTGACGCGGCTGAGGAAGACTACGAAAGAGCAAGGAAGATCTTGTACAACAAGTTATGCAACAGGCTGTAACGGAGAATCGCGTTGCTCAGCAGTGGCGGGAGAATGAGAGTAAGCGAAGGGGAAGGCTCGCGAGCAGAGTGCTGAAAAGCTGTTTAAATTATTACAGCTGCAAGTAGAGACTATGCAGCGGATCGCCACCATTTGGGGGAGGAGCAGCACCGTGCTCGCCGCCCCCATTCTCAGTTTCCCCCTAACCCTTCCCCTTCTGGCCCTCTGTCCCCTCCGGGCCACTATCAACTAGCTGCCTGGTTACTACCACCCACAGCTGTCTCCAACCCCTCTGTCTTCACCGACCAACCCCCAGACCCAGGACCCTTACTCACTGCACTCAACCCCTAATAACATGCATTATCGCCTTCCGCAAATCGGGTTCGGAGAACACAGCAACTCGGAGGGCATTGGAGTGTATGAGACCAGGATATACGCCAATCTTTGACCCCTTCCCACCCCAATTGCACCCCCCCTCACATTTTATTTTATTTCAACTTTTATTTCAAAATCTGAAAAAGCTGTTCAATAAATGAATTCTTTTTAATAAATGGGTTTCTTTATTCGGTGCACATTATTACTAACGGCTACAGAAAATCAAATGCCTTATCCTATTACAAGAATGCAGCCTCCCTACCTGCCTCCCTCCCTTCCTCTCTTCAATTCCCATTAGAACTGGCTTTCAGCATCAAAATGCTCCCTCAAGGCATCCATGATCCTTGTAGCCTTGCACTGGGGCCCTCTAATAGCCCTGCTTTCTGGCTGTGCGTACGTGGCCTCCAGATGTTGAACCTCCAAGGACCATGCCAGAGTAAAGCCTTCGCCCTTCCGCTCACAGAGATTATATAGGGCACAGCACCCAGAAATAACCGTGGGGATACTTCCCTCTGCCAAGTCTAGATTCCCATAAAGACAGCGCCAGCATGCTTTGAGACACCCAAAAGCACACTCCACAATCATTTGACAGCAGCTCAGCCTGTAGTTGAACCTTTCCTGGCTGCTGTCCAGGCTCCCTGTGTAGGGTTTCATGAACCAGGACATTAAAGAGTAAGCGGGGTCGCCAAGAATCACAATGGGCATTTCGACTTCCCCTACGGGGATCCTCTGGTCTGGAAAAAAAGTGCCTTCTTGCAGCTTCCTGAACAGGCCGGTGTTGCGGAAGATGCGTGTGTCATGCACCTTTCCCGACCAGCCTGCATTAATGTCAGTAAAATGCCCACAGTGATCCACAAGCTCCCGGGGAACCATGGAGAAGTACCCCTTTTGGTTAATGTACTCGTCTGCTAGGTGGTCGGGCGCCAGAATAGGTATATGGGTCCCATCGATTGCCCCTCCACAGTTAGGGAAACCCATTTGTTGAAAGCCAGCCACGATGTCATGCACGTCAACAAGAGTGACGTTTTTTCGTAGCAGGATGCAATTAATGGCCCTGCACACTTGCATCAACACAACTCCAATGGTCGACTTTCCCACCCCAAAGTGGTTGGCCACCGATCGGTAGCTCTCTTGGGTAGCCAGCTTCCAGATCGCTATAGCCACCCACTTCTCCACGGGGAGGGCAGCTCTCAATCTGGTGTCCTTGCGCTGCAGGGTGGGGGCGAGTTCAGCACATAGTCCCATGAAAGTGGCTTTTCTCATGTGAAACTGCTCATCGTCCCACACTTGCATGACGATGCGATCCCACTGGTCAGGGCTCGTTTCCTGTGCCCAGAAGCGACGTTCAACGGTCGTGAGCATGTCCGTTAAAGCGACAAGCAGTTTCATGTCCAATGCGTTCCTCGGCTCAATCTCCTGGTTCTTTTCTAAGAAATGTGGGGGAAAGTGCTTTGTAGTGACTTTCAAGATGCCTTTATGGTGCTAGATCACTAAGATGACACGTAACTGAGAAGGCAGTGAGTTGGGAAACATTCTAAAGCACATGCATCAAAATATGAAACATTTGTTCATAAACTCTATATCAAAATCATGTTTTTCTCTCTTGAATAAGGACTCTCTATAACCGGGTTTCTCAAACTGGGGATCTCGACCTTCTGGGGGGTCGCCGAGTGCTCCTAGTGGGGTTGCGAGCTCCTGCCACCGCCGAAAAGCCGCCAAATTGATTAGTTGCATTCGGCAGCTTTTTGGTGTACATACCAAGTGCTCTTGGAAGACTTGGCATGTCCGCCGAAAATAGCTGCTGAATGCGGAAGTATTCAAGTCGGTGGCTTTTCGGCGGACATACAAGGGTCCGACGCGCCGCCGAAGAAGAGGAAAAAGGGTCGCGCTTCTCAAAAGTTTGAGAACCGCTGAAGAACAAATCAATTTTTAAATATTTGGACTTCATCTATCTGAATTACAAAACAATATCAGTCAGAACATATATAACCCAGAAAAGACCAAACTAGCTTTACTTAAAAACTAAACACATTTGGGTCAAGACCAAGCATGGAAAAGTTTAGCCCAAAAGGAATTTGCTTGAGAAAAGTTGAAGAGAAATCAAAGGGGGTGATGGCTCAGAGTGAAAATTAAATTTTAGCTAGTTGCCAGCAAACTCCAATATTAAAACGGACCAGTCAGACTTTGTCCAACAGCAGTGTCTCAGTTCAAGTCAACTGCACCTGTATTTCCCCTTCGTAGTCCACCAAGGCACTTACTGTAGGCTCCTGGTTCCTCAACTGTCACTTTTCTTGGGTGGAGACCTGCCTGTCTCTTCCCCCCTGACTAGGGTTTTTTTCTGCACTTTACTTGCCAGCAGTTGCAGATTACTACACAGGTCTTCCTAAGCAAGCATATTTATACTTAAAGTAAAAGTATTTCAGAATTATTTTTAACTAACAATACAACCTACATGCCTGCTTAAAGCTTACCAGAGGTCACTCCAGCCTCAACCTCTGTTAAGTTTGGGTATCTGGACTTAGGGAATTTGCATCCATCTCTCTTGAGCTGTTTCCAGGAAATCTATTTCATGTGTACAGTTCCAAACAGCCAGTGTTTGGTATGTAGTTCAATATTGTCGTTTGATAAGCGAATCCAAGGTTTACATCACATCTCACAGAGTCATTGTGAGTTGATTGCAGAGCAGGGGCTAAAACTGGGATCTGCTGACAGTGTCCTATCACTTTTGGCAGGAGGTGACTTAAACGGTATAGCTGGAGTATGAGTGGATGTAACTTTACCTGTCTCGGACCATTGTCTGTAATTTATCTTACATAGCAGTTTGTACGTTATCCTTATTTTCACTAGTTCACAGCTTTCCAGAATAAATCCTTTGGGCTGAACTCTTATGTGCTCAGTTTCCAAAAGTGAATTGTTTCAGAAACTTTGATCAGATACTTTCACTGCCTGTTTTATCTTTCAATCAGAACTTTGTCACTGTCAACAAATGATGATTAAATAAACATTTAAACCTCTAACATAATCATGCCCTGGTATTTTTTTAGTTTTTCTACTCCAGAGACCTTTTCCACCACCACCTTCCTTTTTTGCCTTCCTGTTTTGGCTACTAAGTGATTCCTTTTGATAGCTTTAGTTGACTCTGGAATTTAAAACTGAGAGAACATGAAGTAGTGGTTGAATCCAGATTTCCAAAAAGCATTTCATAGGAACATGGCAAACTTTATGAAATATGCTTACTCATATAGAAATAATGAAAATTCCAGCGATATGAATACATTAACTTTTAGTTCTATGTAGACTTGTACTATATCTTATATGAAAGCAATAGAATTTTAAGACAAAGTTTGCTGTTACTAGGTTGGATCTTACAGGCCTTTTTCCAGTACAGGAACTCCTCGCTTATTGTTGTAGTTACGTTCCTGAAAAATGCCACTTTAAGCAAAACAATGTTAAGGGAATCCAATTTCTCAATAAGAATTAATGTAAATAGGAGAGGTTAGGTTCCAGGGAAATTTTTTTCATCAGACAAAAAAACTATATATATACACACAGTGTATATGTTTTAAACAAACAATTTAATACTGTACACAGCGATGATGATTGTGAAGCTTGGTTGAGGTGGTGAAGTTAGAGGGTGGAAGAGTGGGATATTTCCCAGGGAATACCTTACTGATAAATGATGAACTAGATTTTGGCTGAGCCCTCAACGGTTAACACGTTGTTAATGTAGCCTCACATTCTAAAAGGCAGCATGGCAGACAGAGACACACCATGTGAGAGAGAGATGGGCGTATCTCCTTTAAGTATGCTGACCCCACTCTTAAGTACATTCTTTTCAAGTGGATTAGGAATTTGACAGCAGCTGCTGCCCTAAGCTCTCTGTCTCTCTCAGTCCGTCTCCCTACCCTGCTCTATATGGAGAAGGGGTAAGCGGAATGTAGAAGCTGGGGGAGGGGGAGACACCCTGACATTAGTTCCTCCCTTTTCCCCAACCCCACAGCAAGCAGGAGGATCCCGGGAGCAGCTCCAAGGCAGAGGGCAGAAGCAGCACATAGCAGTGGGGGGAGGGACAGCTGAACTGCCTGCATTTGATAACCTGCTGAGTGGGTGCCACACCCGGAACTTAGGGGGAACTTAGGGGAGCAAGCAGCTGATAGGGGGGCTGCCGGTCCACCCTAGGTTCCAAGCCCCTAGGTCCAGCAGGCTGCTCTTCCTGCAAGCAGTGGACAAAGCAGGCTACTGCCAAACGACTCTATGAGGGAGCATTGCACAACTTTAAATGAATATGTTCCCTAATTGATCAGCATCTTAACATCCAAACAGTGTTAAGGGGTCGAAGTTAAGTGAGGAGTTCCTGTATTTACCTATTTGACTTAACTCTTAAGTCACCAGCAAAAGAAAATGTGTATGTGCTTTTCTTGTCTTTGATGTATTAAATATGAGGAATGTTAAGTCTGGTCTGGTCCTTCCTGGTTTACTTGAGGACTTAATAGAATCACATATGGATTAGCAGTTTTCTCAGCCCATAACTGGAGGCGGGTAGGTGTTGAATCCTAAAAGGTTTTTCTGACAAATATTAGGAAAATGAATGTTAGCAAAAATAAAGGCTTAAAAAGCATAAATAAAAATTGCCTCCTCCTAGTTAATCAGGTTTAAATTAACTTCCTTGGTATTTGTGATGTAGTTCTCTGGTTCTTATTCGTTAGTCTTCTAGAGCAAATAGACCCTGAGTAGTTAGTGTGAAAAGCAAAATGGAAAAAGCTTCGAGTTGTCTTTATGCACCATGAAACTAAACAGGGCGTACACACCTAGTTGTGTTTCTTTGCAGGTCACTTTCAATGCTGATGCAAAGTAACTTTTTGTTGGTTGCAAGGAAGGTCACTAAGATGTGCATTATAGTAACAGATTAAGTGAGATTAAAATAGTTCCTCCTTGTAAACGTGTATTTTTTTAAATGTAAAATTCAGGTATTTGCATACAAAGTTCATAATCATGTAAGTTTACACCTTGTGTTAGTGTAATTTCATATAAAATAGGCATTGTGAGTAACATGGGAGGAACAGTAACATAACTCTCACTTCTGTTATGTGTAACTTTTTGACTTGTAGTACACACAACATAAAAGCATTTTTTTTTCCCTCAGGGCAAACTTGATGATTACCAGAATCGAATGAACAAGGGAGAGCGCCTTAATCAAGATCAACTGGTAAAAATAGCAACTTTCATAAATCTCTTTTAGCGGGCTGTCAATGTTTGATTTTTTTTTTTAAATATAAAAATTAAAAAATATCTGAGTAGATCTGTCTTCAGCTATATTGATGATAGATTGAAAAGCTACAAGGATATATTATGTGTTGGTATTTTTGTTTATTTAGGTTCACAATTTTTAGTGTGCTGTGGTGAAACCTGACTTAAATTTTAATAGTACTGTTAAATATTTATCCGTGGTGGTGTCATAATTAAGGTTATGTTCTGTTTCATACCTAAAGGAAGAGTTCAGCCTCTCTCATAGGAAAACAGTGTAATGACTGAAAGTTCAGTACATAATCTCAAAATCAAACTTGAATTTTTGGGGGAGTTTCAAGAAAATCTATCAGTTAAAAATTGGCTCCCCAAATTCACATTTTGAGTCCCATAATTTTTTGGACCCTTCTAGCTTAAACAATATAAACTGTACAGTTTGTGTGTAGTGATAATTTAGGTCTCTCTCTTGGCTAATATAAAAAGTGGTTAATTAACAAGGTGAAATAAATTAACATTGACCATAACTGAATCCTTATGTGCTATAGCTAGCTGAGGGATAATATAATTTACATTTGCTGTACTCATTCTTCCTAATATGTGAAAGCTGCCTGGTATAATTTAAGAGAGGAGTATAATACCACCTTTCTCATATGCCCCCTTAATGTTCTCTGTGTCCAGAATTGAGGGCTAACCTGATACATGGAATTAGCTACTTGAGAAGGATTTGTTGCATCAGAAGATCTTTTACAAAAGAAGGGCAGCTTCGTTAAAGAACAGTCATTCAGTATAACAGCTGCTGCTGCTTTGATGAAGACCTAGATCTGACCCAGAGCTGCTGACCTAGCTGAACAATCTCCTAAAACAGGATTGTCATCTAAGGTTTTGTCTACACTGGAACTTTGTCAGCAAAACTTTTGTCATTCAGGGGTGTTTAACTCCCCCTCCCACATCCTGACAGAAATTTTACTCACTAAAAGCGCTGGTTTGAACAGAGCTTTGGCAGGAGAGCTCTCCTGCTGACAAACAACAGCTAAACTTTGAGCATTTTTAGCAGCACAGCTGTGTCACTAAAAGGTGTGTAGTGTAGATAAAGCCTAAATACCTTCTGTTGCTTTGCAAAAATCCTGTTGTTCATGAAACTGTTAATAGGGCAGTTTGAAAAAATGGGCTAACCAGTTGACTGGGCCACTTGATCCCTTGGGCCACACAGGCTTACCACCTTTTGACCACATTGACTACTTGACAAAAGATAATGAATCTGAAGACAACCAAAGACTCAACTCTAGAGGCTAAATTTTGGGGGGGACTCAAAATATTTTCTACTTTTTTTTTTTTTTTTTTTTTTAAAGACCATTTTCAATTTTGGGCGGGCGGGAAACCTACAGCTAGTAATGCTTTTTGTTCATAAATAGCTCTGTTGCTGTTCATAATCAGGACTGGAGTTTTTGGGGAAATGAGAGAATTTCATGAAGAGCATGCTATTTTATAGTGTAATGAGTACATTCGTAAAGATGCTATCTATGAATGATGCCATTACTTCACTGAATATCCAGATTTAGTTTTCAGTTGAACTTTTGCTTCTGAGTCACTTGGGTGGTGGTGGTCTTCAAAATCATTTATCTTTAAAACAAACCACCTGGGAATCTAATTACACAAACTGCCTTCTGTCAGTTAAGCTTGCTCTATGTAATAAGCCTAAAATATTAAATATTAAAAAGTGAGGGAGTGGAAAAATTAAAGGCAACCAATTATACATATCCTCTGTTCCTCCACCCTGAGAGAGACATCTCCACTAGCAAAATCATAATTCATGAAGAGTGCACCACCATTAACTCTACCCCCAACAAGGATTTCAGCTATCTAATGTCTCCTTGCCCAAATTTATGTGTAGAACTTCAGAATGTTGCAGGAGTCTGGTCTGCTTTTGGTAGAGGGGATGAAGGAATATAAATATAAGATGTAAGCAAATGTTTAAAATCACTTGGGAAGGAAATTGTCTACCAGAATGTATTTCTTTAAATAATATTTTTAATCATGATTTAAATCAGCAAGCAAGAAACCTTGGCTTAAACCATCTGTTTTAGTCTTGTTTTGCATTTGTTCTTAGTTAGTTTCTTCAGAAAAAGTTAATTCTCACTGATTGTTATAAAAATTAAAACATGTTGATTTGCAATTAAATATGCCATTTGCATTTCATTTGATACTTTTTTGCTAGCCTAGAGGATCTATTATGTCTGCCCACAATTACTTAAGAAATTATACAGCTCATTGTTTATTCAGAAGTGGTGAATGACGCACTTATTTGCCAGATACATTTTTATTTGGGATTTGTCAAGTTGCAGTTGGATGGAAATATTAAAAATACACAAACAGCTTTTTAAATGTATTTTCATTAGTTAAATAAAACTGCTGCCTTCAATGCCCTGGACATTAAAAAAAAAAAAGTTTATAAAACATGTTTTGCATTTAGAATTAACTGATTTTTCATCAAAGGATGTATTAACTATTGTCGGTGAATGGTCATATTGCCACCATCATGATCACAATGTCTAAAGATCCAGAGAGGTGATCTGTGGGAGGGGGGTAGAGAAGGGGTTGGGGCAGGGATGGGCAAACTTTTTAGACTGGGGGCCACATCGGGGTGGGGAAATTGCTTGCAGGGCCATGACTGTAGGGCTGGGGCGCAGGAAGGAGTATGGGAGGTGGTGTAGTGTATAAGGGGTTGGGGCACAGGAGGGGTGTGGAGTGTATGAGGGGGCTCAGAAGGGGATTGGGGTGCACAGTGCAGAAGGGGGCTCAGGGCAGTGGTGTAAGGTGCAGCAGGGGGTTGGGGCACAGGGTGCAGCCGGGGTCTCGGCAGGGGGTTGAGTGCAGGAGGGGTGTGGGGTGTGGCAGGAGGCTCAGGGCAGGGGGCTGGGATGTAGGAGGGGTGTGGAGTACGGCAGGGGGCTCAGGGCAGGGGGTTGGGGTGCAGCAGGGGGCAGGAGGGAGATGGGGTGTGGACTTTACCCTGGCGCCGCTTACCTGGAGCGGGCCCGGACTGGCAGTGGGGCCAGGACAGGCTCCCTACCTGCCTGCCTTGGCCCTAGCCCCGCTCCACTCTGGGAAGCAGCCAGCACCCTGGCCCTGCAGGTCCTGGGAGAGGGGGAGCAGAGGGCTCCTTGTACCTGTGGTTCCCTTCCCAGAAACTCCTATTGGCTGTGGTTCCCCATTCCCAGCCAGTGGGAGCTTCAGGGGAGATATCCACAAGAAAGAACAGCACAAACTCTCTTCTCCTACTCCCCCAGGACGTGCTACGGGCAGCTTCCTGGATCTGAGTGGGCCACAGCACCATGGGGGTGGCAAATCCATGGGCCGAATCCGGCCCACGGACAGTAGTTTGCCCCCCTCTGGGTCGGGGTGTGTCTGTGGTTTCAAAAGTGCCCGAGCATCAGGGCAGATTTTTTTTTTTTAGTCACCAAGTGCCTTAATTGAACATCGATTTTAATTCCCTTTTCCTTTTTTACTTTATTTTGAAATGAAAGGTGCTAAATGGAGCCTTTATACTAGATTTGATACATTTTTTTTTGCTACCTACAAAGGTACACTGTAACTATATACATTTAAGTTATTAGCTTAATATTTTCTGATTCTTGTTAAGTGGGGTGTGTGTGTGTGTTTGTGTGTATATAGCTTGATTCATGTCAAGCTGCATTAGGATGGTAACTGAAGTTTAAACACAAAATGGCACATAAAATGTACCGTATTTTTCGCCGTATAAGACGCACTTTTTCTTGAAAAGTTGGTGCGTCTTATACGGCGAATATACACACTTTGCCTTTGCCCTTTGCGCGGGGGGGGGGGGGGGGCGAGGCGAATGACACCAGGGACACGGAGTGGAGCGCCTGGCTAGTCCCGGCTGTACGTGAGGCGCCCGCAGCCCGGCCGGAGCGCGGCGCAGCGACCCACGCGGCTCCGCCAATTTTTTGAGCCTCGTGAGTCCGGTAACTGCCCCCGCGGCGCCCCCCTCACCCGGCCGCCCCGGCTCCCCTCGTCACCCAATGTCCCTTGGCCCGCGGCTCCCCCGCGCTGCCTTTCACCGGCTCCCCTCGCTTCCCTGTCACCAGACCCAGCTGTGTGCCCCCCCCCCCGTCCCCCCTCACCCGGCCGCCCCGGCGCCCCTCGTCACCAAATGTCCCTGGGGCTGCGGCTCCCCCGCGCTGCCTTTCACCGGCTCCCCTCGCTTCCCCCGCGCTGCCTTTCACCGGCTCCCCTCGCTTCCCCCGCGCTGCCTTTCACCGGCTCCCCTCGCTTCCCCCGCACTGCCTTTCACCGGCTCCCCTCGCTTCCCTGTCACCAGACCCCGCTGTGTGCCCCCCCCGTCAGCACCGCTCCCCCCGTCCCCCCTCACCGGCTCTCTGGTCCCCCACCCAGTCCTCCCCCCTCCGCTCCCACTCAGCAAATCTCCCTTCCCCCGGGCTTCACCTCGCCAGGTCCCGCCCTCCGGCTCCCTCCCTCTGCTCCAGAGCCCCTACTCCTCGTTTTCCTTCTTCAGAACCTGAGCTCCCCCGTCACCAGACCCAACCCCCTCGGTTCCCCAGCCCACACTCACCAGAACCCGTCACTCGAGTGCCGCCCGGGGCTTCCCCTTCTTCACTCCACAGTCTGTAGTTCCCCCATCCTCTGCCCCCCCCCCCCCCCGGGGTGCTCTCCCCTCCCCCAATACTCTATGTCCTCCCATGGGATTCCCCCCCCCCCCACTCACCACAGCCTCTGTGTTCCCCCCAGGACTCTGTCGCTCCTCCCCAACAGACCCTCTGTGTCCTCCCCTCCACCCAACCCTCTGTGCCCCTTCTTGGGGCTTCCCCCTCCACTTGACCCTCTGTGCCTCACCCCTCCCCTGTCCTCCCAACCTGATCCTCTGTGACTCCCCTAGGGCACTGTCCCCTCCCCCATACCCAATTCTCTGTGCATCTGTGCCTTCCCCTGGGACTCTTTCCTCCTCCCACCAGACCCTCTGCACCCCTCTTGGGGTGCTCTTCCCCCCCCCCACCCGACTCTCCTTCCCACCCCAATCCTCTTCCCACCCCCCAGGCTCTCCTGTTCCCCTCACCGATCCTCTCTGCCAACCCCCTCCACTCCACCCGGACTCTCCCTTCCCCCTCATCCGATTCTCTGTGTCATCCCCCTTCGCCCCACTCTGTGACTTCCTTGCGCTCTGTCCCCCCCAACCCTTTGTGCCCCCCAGTGCAAGAGGAATTCTTGGGGTTCGAATAATAACATTACAGCCTTATTTTTGTTACTTTCACTGTTTACTGACTTTACTGACTATTAATGAGAGTAAAGATAGTTCTTAATATGTTACATGGTTGACATAAAATTGTTCTTAAACTGCTGTTAACTTTATACAGTTGATATAAAATATTTTACTACAGTATTTGGTTCAGAATCTTTTTTTTCTAGATTTTCCTCCTTTAAAATTAGGTGCGTCTTATATGCCGGAGCGTCTTATATGGCGAAAAATACGGTATATTTCTTAAGCAAGACGATTTTAAATGTTTTGGATACAAAACTTGTCTTTATCAAAACATTTTACTTTTTTTTTACAACTAAATAATTTATAAAACAGAGGGATTGACTGTAGTCAGTGAATTAAGCTGGTTTTCAGATATGTCTGGGAAAATTTTCAAATATGCCTGTGTTGAAAGTGACTGGAGCTTATGTTTCTGCTTGTCTGTTTTGTGAAAGTGACAGTCTTCCAAGTTACTTAGGCTCACCTATTGTGCCATATTTATAAAGGTTGACCTCAAAAGATTTCCTACTGGTTCTTTCTTTAAATAGACAAGCAGCCTTTAATGTTTTTGATAGAGGTTTATGGATACAGCATATGTATTTATTTTTATTTAAATGTTTTAACAGATTATAAGTAGTTGAGGCCTTAACATATCTGTATTCTTATTTCATTTTAAATAGGTTTACTTTTAAAAAGAAAAATGTATTTAAATTCAATTTAAAAAAAATAATTTTCTTTTTTTTTTGTGTTAATCCACCTGCAAACCAGGTTGGGCATCTAAATCTCACTAGTCACATGTACGTATCTTACGTACTTAAGTAACTTTTGAAAATCTGGCCCCATGACCTTCAGGTTTTTAGAATTAGAAGATTTCATCCTCTTCCACTTGATCTTTATTCATAATTTGGAAGAGGAAAACAAACTTTCTGCTTTTTCAGCTCCCCAGTTTCTCAATTTTTGAATAAATTAGTCCAAATGAAGAAAATATTCTCTCTCCACCAGCTAACTAAATTGAACCCAGAGTAGTCTTCACATAGATGTAGGCATGTAGTCCACTTAAGCATGCACCCACCTAAGTGGAGTACACATCTGAATCACATCTTAAAGCACCCCAGTTACAGTAAGTAACCATTTCTTATAGTAAAAGTAGGCCTTAACATAATTGGTAATTTTAAAATTTAATTTTAAACAAGTTTATTTTAAAAAAAGAAATATGAATTAAATATCAGATTTTTGCTTTTTTCTTTAAAATCCTCAATTTTTATCCATTCTGCTTTTCCAGCCTTCTTGTAGACTCCATTAATTGTATGTTAGTTTGACCTGGGTTAGTCTTCAAAATGTTTTGTTTTGCATACAACTTTCTAAGAGTTGCTTTTCATTTTCATGAGACTTGACCTATTTTCAGTTGACTGAAATAGAGTGATCAAACTAAATATTAAAACAACTCTCTCGTGCGTGTGTGCATACATGCTGGCCCCTTTATTCCAGAAAGCTAAGCCTTTAACACTTCAAACATTTGTATGTCTCTTCTACTCAATATAATTGAAGCCTCAAATATCACACCCTAACCTCTCATTATTAGTATTCTCATTATGGTTTAAAGATGCTTAGCTTATTTTTAGAACACGACAGTGCTTTATGCAGAACGTTCTCACTTGGCAATGCATATCTCTTGCTTTGTAGTAATGTTGCTTTAATTTTTTTTCAAGGATGCAGTGTCTAAGTACCAGGAAGTCACGAATAACCTGGAATTTGCTAAAGAACTGCAGAGGAGTTTCATGGCTCTGAGCCAAGATGTAAGTAAAGGATTGAAAATCAGATGCAGGCTAACAGTTGAAATGGGAAAAATAAACTGTTTTCTACAAATAGTAAGTGATATTGAATGACTTTTTATCCAGAAAGAACCTAATGCGCATTATATTTGTGTGCATGAATTTTTAAATTGCAACGTGTTGAAACACTTGTCTGAAAATAAGGATGCATTTAAAGTTCTGACTTTTTTTCTGAGTCTTTCAAACTCAATTTAGTATATTGTCACTGCAATTTGGCTTCCTGTTAAAAGAAGTTGAGCTCAAAATGTCTTTATTTAAAAGATTTTATGTAGCACTTAACGGTATGCAAAAAATATAGCTTTCTTCTTTGAATTCTGAGCTCTTTAAAGCACTTGACAAAATGTGACCAAAAATAATGAAATGCATCACAATCCACTGAACACATAACATGAGCGGTATACAACAGTACCCCACCATTTCAGTAACGTTAACATTGTTATAAACCAACAAAATAAAAAGGAAGCAGGAGGGATGCCATAGATATATTTAGGCTTTTGTTCAAAGGCTGAGTGTTTTTTAATATTTATATTGCAGGGTCTCTTATGCTAGGTCACTATGCCATAATAAATTACAGTCTCTACCTCAGATTAGGCCTTGTCTACACTCCAAAATTATGTCAACCTAAGTTAGGTTGACAAACAGCCACCACAGTAATTGCTGCATTGTGTGGCACTGATAGCTTGAGCCCTCCTGTACTGGGGCTGACAGCCAGAGCTGTCAGTGGCAGGGCTGATGGCTTGGGCTGTGGGGCCAACATGAATATTGAGTTGCTTTAACTACATCAATCTAAGCGCTACACCCTTTGTAGAGGTGGAGTTAAATCGATATAGTGAGCAGCTTACATCAGCAGGAGCACTGTTGTAGTGTAGACACTAAAATTTAGGGTGATGTAAGTTGCATTACAACCACCTAACTCTGTAGTGTAATCCAAGCCTGAGGGTAAACCCTATTACTCCGAGAGGATATATGAATACAGGAAAGTTGTCAAGTCAGATAAGACATGGTTCCCATAAAGGAAAATTTGAGTCTTAAAGTTAACTGGATATGACTAAAGTGAAGATTCTTTGTTCAAATGTTGTTTATAGGTTAAAATAATCTTCTAATGAACAATGATAAACTATTAATATGTATTTTCATACATCTTAACATTTTAATTTTATTGGGAGTTCCATTGGATGTGTGGAAATTTCCAGTCCTGTGAACTTCCTTTCTTCGTTTCCTCTGCCTACTGCCTCAACCATAGCAATGTGTGCTAAACTTCTTCAGTCATACTGCTGGTCCTGAGGGAATTCTGCACCAAAAAATAAAAATTCTGCACACAATATTTTTAAATTCTGCAAATTTTATTTTTCAATAAATAAATGTGGAGGCCCCAGCATGGCAGTGCGGAGCACAAGCCACTGGTTTCATGGAGGTGGGAGAGTGATGAGGCTGCATCCGACTCTGATGCAGTGGAAAGGCCAGGCCTGTCCCACCGCACCAGGGGTGGGCATGTAGGGTTGAGCAGGCAGGATTCAAGTGTGATGGGGGTCTTAGTGCGGTGGTATCTAGATGTGAATTCTGTTCTCAGTGGTACCAGATGACCGAACAAGGAGTAATGGTCTCAAGTTGCAGTTGGGAAGGTTTAGATTTGATATTAGGAAGAACTTTTTCACTAGGAGGGTGGTGAAGCATTGGAATGGGTTACCGAGGGAGGTGGTAGAATCATCTTCCTTAGAGGTTTTTAAGGTCAGGCTTGACAAAGCCCTGGCTGGGATGGTTTAGTTGGGAATTTAGTTGGGGATTGGTCCTGCTTTGAGCAGGGGGGTTGGCCTAGATGACCTTCAGAGAGGTCCCTTCCAACCCTAATATTCTATGGGCTGGTCTTCACTAGGGGGGGAGGTCAGCTGTAGATACACAATTTCAGCTACGTTAATAACGTAACTGAAATCGGCATATCTGCAGCCGACTTACCTGCCGTCCTTGCGGCGGCGGGCGGTGGCGCGCTCCCCCGTCGACTCCAGCTTGCGCCTTTTGGCAAGCTGGAGTTCATGTGGGAGCTGCTGGCAATCAATTTATCGCGTCTTTATGAGACGCAATAAATCAATCGCCAAAAGATCGACCCCTCCCCAGCGTAGTGAGGACAAGCCCAATGATTCTATGATTGAGAGGGTTTTGTGTGGGGCCATCTGGGTGAGGGTGGCTCAGTGGGGGAATCTGGCTGCATGAAGGCTAGTTGGGGGGTTCGGAGTGCAGGGGTAATGGGACTCTGCAGGGGGATCCAGTTGAAGTGTTTGGGCCTCAGTGTGTGTGTGTGTGTGTGTATGTCTGAGTGTGGGGGGATGAGGCTCAGCAAGGGGAGGGGGAATGGAGGTTCTTTGGGGGTGGCTTGGTGGGTTGAGTGGAGGAGATCAGTGGAGGAAGGGGAGAGAGGCTCAGTGGGGGATTTCGGTGCAGGGGGGACTCCATGGGGTTGGGGTTCGATTGCAGGTGATTGGTATGGGTCTGGGTGCAAAAGGTTGAAGCTTGGTGAAGGGCTCCGGATGCATGGGGTTAGGTACATGGAGGGGAACAGCTCCCTGTACAGTGACCTCTACAGTGATTGAGGAGTGGTGAGTGAAAGACATAGGTGAGTAGGGGTGTGGAACTTTTTGCAACCAGGGGATGTGTTTGTGTTTGCAGCCCCAGTTGCACTTTGCAGAGGAAGAGAAAGTCCTGTCCTCCACCAGCCCACCGGGGACTAGCAGCTGATCCCAGTGAAGGATAGGGAGCCATTGGCTGGGGCAAACACAGTTACTGTGGTGACTTATGTCCACACTCCCCTCATTGGGTTGCTGGTGTGCTGTCCTCACTAGGAGTTCTTTCACTGACAGAAAAGGGGCAGCATTAGGAGCTGAGAGCTCCACTGACTGGGAGCCAGTCCACTGACTGGGAGCCAGGTTGCCCCACAAGCTCCCGGGCTCCTGGTGGGTGAACCGTGGTTTCTCACCTCCTCATTACCTACCAGGGCCAGGAGAAAATTGCCTGGGGCTTCTTGGCTGCACCCCTCTACCCACTCCCTGCTGGGAGCCAGGCAGCCATTTCAATTTCACAGCTCCACCATTGAGGCCAGAAATTGGCAAGACAGCCATTGTTCCCAGCTTGGGATGTGGGAGGGGAGGAGAAACGGTGCCTTGTAGTGGGACCAGCCGGGTTTCTTGTCAATTTCATGACGCTGGTTTGAAAGTTACTCCTCTGCCACTCTCCAGGTCCGCATAGCCACTTATTTGGCTGTACTGGCAAAATCCACACACAATCTCTTCCACAAAACGTTGGAATTAACATAAGAACATAAAGAACAGGCATAATGGGTCAAACTAAAGGTTCCATCTATCCCAGCATCCTGTCTTCTGACAGTGGCCAATGGCAAGTGCCCCAGAGGGAATGAACAAAACAGGTAATCATCCATTGACTTTACTGAAAGTTTACCCGATGACAAAAAGGAACAATATAAGGCAAACGTCTCTGAGGGGTGTCTCATTGCCAGGACAGACCTACCGGCCTCTCTTGACTCTGCAGACACAGCAGCACAGTCCATCGCCACATCTATGGTCATGTGCTGTGAATCCTGGCTCCACCTCTCTGGGTTCCCCAGGGAAGTCCAATCCACTGTGGAGGATGTTTGAGGATCAAAAACTGTTTGCTGACAAAACTAATGTGTCCTTACACACCTTAAAGGACTTACAGGTGACCTTAAAAACCCTGGGCATATATGTACCTGAAAACAAAAAGAAACAAGACAAGTTTTACAACCAGAGATTCCAGGCTGCCCCATACTCTCAGCCCCAAAGACCGTATGACCAATGACGTAAACAAAGACAGACCAGACGTTGGCAGAGCTAAGATCAGCCTTCAATGGCTCAACCATCTACCTCCAGACAATCATTTTGAAGGTGTGGTCGAGTGCACGAGACCTCCACTTTCTCTGATTCTGGAACCAGATCCGGTGTCCTGCCTTTCTCTGATTCTGGAACCAGATCCGGTCTCCTACCTATTCGAAGACCATCAGCATACTATCCTGTCTGGAACACCACCACAACAGAGAGTGGAGTTCTGGAGATTATCCAGAAGAGCTTTTTTTATTTCTATCCCACCTACCTACCCACCCACCCCTTCCCTCTCATTCTTAAGGGACACCTTTATGAGCACTTATTACAACAGGAAATAAACCACTTTGTACAGTTGGGTGTTGTGGAACCTGTACCATCTCAACATGGGGAGAGGTTATTCCCATTTTTCTTGCTCAGACAAAGAATGACAGGTGGAGATGTTTCAAAATGGAGGCTCTTATCCACGATAATTCTGGCATTAAAGAAAGGAGATTCTCTCTCTGCCCTCAACTTCCTGGACGCTTATTTCCATATTACAGTATAACCCGATGCACTGAAGATTCGTGAGATTCACCCAAGGAAATCTGCATTTCCAATATAGGATGCTACCTTTTGGCCTGTCAATTGCCCCATGTTCTCGCTGTCATTGCAGCTCACCTTTGCAAACAAGGAGTGATGATATATCCATACTTGGACGACTGCCTTATAAGGGCAGCAAGGAGCTATTACTTACTTACTTAATCCTCTTCACTCCTGCTGGAGTATAAGGCACCAACAAATCTCCTCCATACCTCTCGATCTTGGGCAAGCCAGCTGATTTTGTTCCATGTTTTGTTCGGCTTTCATTCCTCCTCGTCATATCAGGCATTACTGCCTTCGTCCTCAGCTGATCACCCATGATAAGAAGACATTTCGATAAATCTTTTGGCGTTTCTGTAGCAAGTGTTTTTTATGTGGCGGGTTGCTAACCCAGTACACAACCCTCCTCCTTTCGCATTCTGGACTTGGGACCAGACAACGGTGGAGTTGCAAGGAGCTATAATGCCACGCAAACCATGATAACCATGTTCACAGATCTTGGGTTGCAAATAAATGTACAGAAGTCCACACTGGTTCCTGTCTAACAGTTGGAATTCAACGCAGAAACAGCAATATTACCCCCAACAGTGCTTCCTCAGTCTAGTCAACTTAATTTCAACAGTGATGGACAGCCCACAAACATCTGCCAAACATATTTACAACTTTTGGAGCACGTTGCCAATAATGTTTGTCATAAAATATGCCAGGCTCCACATGCAATGATTACAGGCCTGGCTTTGAACCGTGTATATAACACACAGACATTCTCTCAACAGAAGCCCTGCAGGGTAAAAGACTCGCTAACATGGTAGATACAACCACAGAACGTCTGCTCAGGAATCCCTTTCCAATAAAAAGTTCCAACCATGACAGTCATGACAAACACCTCTCTAGTTGGTTGGGGGGCACATTTATGTGACAGTATGGGCCATGGCCACTGGTCCCCAGCGGCGTCCAACCTTGGAGCTAAGGGCAATCAAATGCATGCAAGCATATTTCCCTTTAATCGAGAACAATGCCGTCAAGATCCTTATGGACCATATAGCATGCATATACTATATAAATCGCCAAGGGGGAATGCGATTACACCCTTTTATGTGCAGAGTCAATACTCCTCCAGAATTGGTGCATTACCACAGCATAGATATATTGGCATCCTATCTGCTGAGATATCAGAACACAGCAGTGGACCAACTAAGCAGGAGTTTCTCTCAAACCCATGAGTCGGAGATGGATCCTGGATTTCTCAAAGCCATATTCAAACTATAAGGGTTCCATAGATCTGTTTGCGGCAGCTCAGAATGCTAAGTGCCCACAATATTGTGCCCAGGCTGGATTGGGACACCACTCCCCGGGCAACGCTCTCCTCATAAAATGATGTAGGTTTTTCCTCTGATCCCACTACTAAGCTGATTCATTCACAGGATCAGGCAGGACAAATCCATGGTCATTCTCGTTGCACCCTGTAACCGGGCCCTTGCCAGTCCTCTTCAAAAAAACTGCCAGAGACCAATTTATATACAGCATCCGTGCCTTTTATTAACTGTCTGTCCCCATCACCTACTATTTATGGATATATACAGATATCTACAGACTAGTGCTCAGGGAGACGGCTAACTTCCTGGCCAACTGGGATCCAGAGCCCCACGCTCTTCCCTTTCCTGTCTCCCTGGTCTCCTCCCCCTCTGGTCTCTTCCAGCCCCCTTCCTGCCAGCCTTTATAGCAGGCTGGTTACTCAGGCCTGCAGGTGTCTCCCCTCAGGCAATTAGGGCGTTGCCTCTCTGCCAGCTCCAGCTAGTACCTTCTTCTCCCTGGGTCGGGGCTAACGGGCCTGGCTTGATCCTCTGAGCCAGCACCCTGTTACAAACCCACATGGCCGAGACAAACATGGTTCCCATACCTGAGACAGAGGGCAGTGAAAGTGCCTCGAACCCTTCCCTTACTGTTTTACTTTCTGTCACAGGACGCAAGGCGTGTCCATGACCCCAACTTCACAGTACTCTGCCACAAGGCCTGGTTACTCCATGGCTAATGAGGGTTGAGAAGGACTGTTTCGAGGAAGTGAAAGATATACTACTGAACAGTCAGAGACTAAGCATAAGAGAGATTCACGCATACATAGGTGGAAACGATTCGGCACCTGGTGCCAGGACAAACATTTTTCCATAGTCGACCTAGTATACCTAGCACATATTCGAGGCTTCTGGGACTTAAAAATCAGGGCTATTCATCAGCTCAGTCAGATTACATTTGACTGCCATTACCTCCTTCCAGGACAAGGTGGATGCAGTCTATCTTTGTTACCTGATGACTAAGCGCTTCCTTAAAGGCATAGAGAGCACTTATCCCGCACTAAGAAACCCTACTCCCAAGTAGGATTTCAATCTTGTTCTATGTGTTCTCTTGGGAAACTCATTTTAATCCCTCACAACTTGCTTTGTTGCACTTACCAGTGTAGGCTGCTTTCCTAATTGCTATCCTGTCAGCAAGATGGGTGGGAGAATTAGGTATCCTAATTGCATTCCTACCTTATGCTACAATCTTTAAGGCTAAGGTAATTCTACGACCACACCCTAAATTCGTACCCACGGATGCCTCCCCTTTTCATTTAAATCAATCCATTTACTTACCTGTATTTCACTGAAGCTCCATACTGACAGCAGGGAGTCCTCACTCCATACGGTAGACATTCGCAGAGCATTAGCTTTCTACATGAAACAAAAACATTAAAAAATCATCTCAACTATTCATTTCCATGACAGAACGCTCAAAGGGCCAAGCCATCTCAAAACAGACTATCCAAATGGATATGTGGATGCTGCTATGAAAACAACAGTCTGCAACCTCCATTTGCAGTTTGCACACGTTCCACCAGAGTGTTAACAACATCTGTGGCCTATCACTGACATTTGCAAAGCAGCTACCTGGGCATCCACCCATACTTTTGCTAAACATTATGCTTTAGAACAACAGTGAGCAGCAGACCCTCAGTTTGGACTCAGTGTTATCCACCGTCCAATGAACCAACTCCGAAGCCCCTCCCCTCCACTGAGGGACAGTGCTCAACAGTCATCTGAAGTGGAGCACCCCAAGGAACATTTCTTGAAGAAGAGGAGAAAGTTACTCATCTTGGACAGTAACTAAGGTTCTTCAAGATGGTTGCCCCGTGGGTGCTCCACTATATCCTCCCTCTCCCCCCTACGCCAATCTTCAGGGGTAGAGAAGGAACTGGGGGATGGTTGGCTGTGCACCACTATGTAACCGCTTGGAGCAGTGCGAGATGGCTACAGCACATGTGCTGCCCAATCAGGCACTGCTACTACAAATCTTTGATTACAAGCTCAGGGTGCCAAGACACACAAAGTGGAGCATCCATAGCAACAACCATCTCAAAGAGCCTCACTTACTGCCCAAGGTGAGTAACCTTCTCATCCACATGGACAATATGTCTTGAACCACCGTTACTGTAAAATAAGTAACTCCTCTTCTTTCTACCATGTCACCAATTCTCCCTGCAGCATCCCTTTAAATGAATCCATCAATCTGCTAAGGAACAAAGTCAGTGTCCTTCTGTGATTTGGAGATATAGGGTTGGTTACTCCCTCCTCCACACTCCCCTTCCCCACCTCCTTACTCGCCTTCCTATCCAGGACTTAATTTGTCCTCGGGCTTACCAAAAAACAAAAGAATCAACAACAGACAGGAATGTGCAAAGCACCTTATTTGTTTTCTCTGTTCTGTTTAGGTCCAATAAAGAATAAAGACATCTGTACATTTTTATTATTGAGTCTGCAAAAAAACCAAAAATGCCCCAAATCCTACATAAATAAATTACAATGATTTGGACACATGTATGTGCATAATTAACTTTAGGAAAAACAAAGTATTTTAGGAAAAATTGTTAGACCAGAAATAGTTGGTGGCATGCTCTGAGGCCACCAAAAATATTGTTGTGAGAACCCCTGAGGTCACTAGTCAGAAGATGTATTCTGTTTGTCACCGGTACTTATGCAGATTGGTGGTGAAAGGTTGCTCTTCCGCCTTCGGAGCGCCTGTGCTCCTTTTTTTCCTGAAGCAGAATTCCTGTACTGCTCTGGCACAGCCCTTTCCATCTGACTTTTTAAAATTCTGTATATGAATAGACAAGTGGATTTGTTGTGGGATCATGATAAATGTTCCAACAGTAGGGCTCTAAAGTTGATCTTAGATAATGTTGGTAAATGTCAGTTACTTTTATCTTTTAGTGGAATATACTTTCACTGGCACTACATATGAAGAATACCTTGGTAAATTATCAAAGATGGTTATATTGATTATGATTAGAGCCAGTAGCTTGGTAGCAGTGGTGCTCAGACTTCAGTGGTTCAGGAGCCAAATTAGTGATTTATATTACCCAAAAGAACCAGCGTTGTATGAATTCATAGATTCATTTACCATAGTACTATATATTCGTGTTTAAATAGTATGACGCGTGTGTCTAGAGAGAGAACTTCTCACAGCAAAATGATTGACTAAGTATTATTTTTTCAACTACAATTGGTCAATAATGTAAAAACATCCTGACTGGTTAATAATTCATAGAATATCGGGGTTGGAAGGGACCTCAGGAGGTCACCTAGTTCAACCGCCTGCTCAAAGCATATTTGCTCAAAGCAAATTACATCACAGTATTTTAATATGTTCTGTAAAGAGCTGCAAGAGACACATCAAAGAGCCATTTCGAATTGTGCGCCTCAGTCTCGAGTATCACAGCTTTATATAAACAAAATACGGTATTTGTGGTGGCATGTGTAAAAACCAGTTCCCTGGATACATAGATCATTTTGAGTTGTTCTCTAACTCAATCCAGTACAAAATCTATCTTAAGTAGTCTAACGTTCCCCTTTCCTTGTGAGCAGATCCAGAAAACAATAAAGAAGACAGCCCGCCGGGAGCAGTTGATGCGAGAAGAAGCTGAACAGAAACGTTTAAAGACTGTGCTTGAGCTGCAGTTTATTTTGGACAAGTTAGGAGACGATGAGGTGCGCAGTGACCTGAAACAAGGCTCAAATGGCATCCCTGTACTGACCGAGGAGGAACTGGCAATGTTTGATGAGTTTTACAAGCTAGTCGATCCTGAGCGGGACATGAATATGAGGTAGTGCGCTAGTTTTACTGTTAAGTAATCTCTGTAATGTTAATATTGATCAGTGCATTTATTCTAATTATCTGCAGCATAAGAATTTTGAGACCTGTTGGTAATGTTATGCTTCAGTTAATTAATATTTTTGTTGAAGGTTGAATGAACAGTATGAAAAAGCATCCATTCACCTGTGGGACTTACTGGAAGGGAAGGATAAGCCTGTTTGTGGAACTACCTGTAAGTATGTTTACAGTAGAACATTGAGTGCACGGAAAAAATATACGAGTAAAAGTTACATTACAAATGCCTGTGATTATAGTTTTAGCTGTCAGAATAGCTCTTTTGCTAATTGCTTGTCAGGATGGTGACTGAATTATCTTAGTCTCAGCGATGTATAGTAACTGTACAGTTCATTGAAATGCTAACTTACTGCATATTGTATTTGGCACTAACAACCTTACTCATCATTTACTGGGCCCCTAATTTCTGCTGCTTCAGCGGTGTTCTGTCACTAATGGTGCTTAGTAGCAGGTTTTTGATTTCTAGAAAACTGGTATACGCAAGGAATATTTTTCAATGTGGTTAGTTTTAGACCTTACACAAGGCAAGTTATGACTTATGAATTGCTCAAATGGTAGCCAAATTTTCAGGAGAGCACAGCTTCTGTTGAGGTGCTTAAATTGGAGTTAAGCTATTTGGAAAATTTGGCAAGAATAGCATCTGTTTCTTAGAAAGAAATGGCTTCATTAGTGTAAGGAAGTTCATCTACACATGTGGTTATATGGAAACAGCTGTAATAGATTGTTTACTGTTTTATCCAAACATATTGCTTAATTTGAGATGAAGTGAAACTTCCTGTTGGAGGAATTAAAGGAGTGTGATTTTAAAACCAATCTAAGCAAAATTACAACTTTTAATGGATGTTTAATATATTTCACAGAATGGATGTTTTGAAGTATGTTTGTTTGTATGAATAAGAATAAGATATACCATTAAAGGATAAGGAGCTTAATATTTCCAGGGTTGGTTGCTTTTTTCTGAAAACTTCTATATCTGTTGAGGTGGTAATTCTCTGACATAATGATAGTTTGTGATTGCTGACCAAATAAATAATTTAGGCAGAAAATGTGACAAGGATGGGCTAACCTTGTCAAGAATTGTTCAAAACAACTTAAGAGTTTAAAGAAGATATTTTTGTACATAAAGCAGAATTTTGGCAAGAAAAAACAATCTTTGTATATGCCCTCATTTACAGTTGCTGCTTATTCTACCCTTGAAATTGTCCTCTATTTTCTTCATCGCTAGAAAATGTGGGGTTAAAATCAGGGTTTTGTTTCTAGTATTTATTCTTAGTATTACAAATAATGCACAAAAGAATAATTACTTGTAATCCTAACAAAACATGGCATTTAAAATGGCAACTAAATGCTATTAGGATTTTCCTGTATGGGCCCAAGATATGTAGATATATGCTTTTCAGTGCATTCAGCTTATGTGCTGGTTGTGACTCCGTATTTTAGACTGAATTCCATTTTGTACTTAAAGCAGGAATTTAACTTCTTTGCTGTATATGAAAAATGGAGTGTATCCTCCACAAAGTTACACAACTTAAGTTTTGAGCTAAGTTATTACAAATTGTATATAGTTATGATACAGGCTTACACACACACAGATTTAGGTCAACTTTTACCTCTGATGTCAAATTACTCTATGCATCCCAACCAATTGCCACTCTTTCTCTGCAGCTAATTTGCATGCAACAGTTCTATTGGTTGTAATATGTTGGTGAGATAAAGACGGGTCACATGTCAAAAAGTTCTCATTGGCAGATTAATTGGCCTGACTGTTGCTGCTGTTCATCTTCGAATAGATGCAGCTGTGTATTCCATTTAGGGTGTGCGCGCGCTAGCTAAAGAAGCTTTAGAGGGGCAGTGCTTAACACCTTATGAGTAGCACCTTCCCTGGCTCTGAGGTCCCATCCCTTTCCCCCCCTCCCCCGCGGCCTTCCGTTGTACCGCCTGTGTCTGGGGTTGGAGCTTTGTCGTTTTCACCTCCCAATCCCTTAGTATAGTGTTTCTTTCTTAGCTGTAGTTTGTCTAATTTAAACCCTACTGATATTTAAACCTTGGTGAAGATATCTGTGGTGTGGGGGGTTTGTGGGCCTAGGCAAAGCCTACATTAAAGAGTGGTGTTCAATTTGCAGATTATTTACCAAATGCACTCAAGTAGCAAGGGACCATCATGGGAGGGCATGTGGATTGGTCAAACCCCTGACCTGACTGCATCTTCCTATAGGGTCTATGCCCCTTTCTGGGGCAATCCCTCTCTCGGGACAAACACGGTGCACAAATATGCACTGCAGATGATACTGCTGTCGCTGACTGCCATAGTGGCACCTCTGCACCGCCATCATGTATACACCCCCGAGAATCATAGCATAACCCTAGACCTTGCACTCGTTCCAGCACTCTAGGTTATGCTATGGTTCTGGGTGGGTATACACAGACTTCTTAGAGATCTTGTCTATTCTTGCATTAGCAATGTCTAACAACTTCTTTCATAATACATTTTAAGATACTTACCCCCTAGGATCTAATCAGAAATGAAGTTCAGTTTTTCATAGATTCAAGAAGCAGAATTGCTTTAAAATGACTTTGGAGTTGGTAGCTGCTCTTTAAATTACCATGGTTTAATGTGCAAATGGGCAGTATGCAGTGCTGGCACAACTCAGGAACTGCTTTTCATTTCTGATTGCTAAAATCCAGAGGACATTCCATGGTAAATAATTAAAGTCAAAGTGACATTAGACTACTTTGGACAGTAAACGTTTCCTACCAATAATCCACTGGAAAATAAATTTTATGAGATTATGGGTGGGGATGGACATCATCTTGGAAAATGGTTATGATATTTTAGTCTGTACTTGACCAGAGTTTAATTCCTTTGTAGACAAGGCCTTGAAGGATGTTGTTGAACGCGTTCTTCAGACTAGTTACTTTGATAGTACCCACAACCATCAGAATGGATTATGTGAGGAAGAGGAGGCAGCCCCTGCACCTTCAGTGGAAGATCCTGTAGCAGAAGCTGGTGAATACATTTATCTGTTTGGGTCTCCATATGTAAGTTGTAGATCTACTGTTATCCCTACTTGCTGGGATCCATGAGAGCAGTGGAAAAATAATTAAAAATGTGAAATAAATCAAGCTCTTGTATCTAAACGGTTCAGTTATCCCCGTGCCTTAGACAGAATTTCATGCTTTGTAAAAGAACATATGTAGCCTTGCTACATAATAGATAAATGTAAAGTGCATAAATGTGAGGAATGAGCTAACTAGCAATTAAAATCCTGAATATAGCAGCAGCCTAACAAGGCACAGCTACTTAATGGGATCTTCATTGAGTGGGCTAGTGTTCAAACTATGCACTTAAGACAAAGCTCTCTGGAACTTCTAAACCAGGAATCCACCTTAACAGTAAAACTGCTTATGTGCTATATGGTGTAGATTAAAATTGGTCACCACATCTTGCTTTCCTTTCTAGTCCAGTTTGCTGTAGAGCTGTAGGTTTAAGAACAGAGTCTATGTTCTCATAATTCTAAAATCACAAAGATTAAACAAAAGCTGTGTTTGTCGAAGGAAGATACACTGTTTAAACTACTGGTTGGGATTGGACTATTCTTCTCCACCCCACCCCCAAAAAAAGTCAAAAGGAAAGAGTAATTTACACATTTATTTAATGGAATGTGCCTGAAATAGTATATTTTTCTCCTAGAACCTGAGCCAACAGAAGAATACACTGAACCAAGTGAAGTTGAATCAACTGAGGTACTATTCAGTGGAAAGATTTCAGTCACTATTTCAGCTTTAATGCCACTGTCTGTCTTTCATACTTGCTCTTTTTTATTTTAGTATGTAAACAGACAGTTTATGGCGGAGACTCAGTTCAGCAGCAGTGAGAAGGAGCAGGTAGATGAGTGGACAGTGGAAACAGTTGAGGTAAGATGTTTTATGTGCTTCTGGTGAAATTGCAGTCCCTGTTTTCACTGACTCACAACTCTTCAAAACATTCATAATAGATTTTAATCCAAAAATATATTTTTTTACCAGTCTTGAGCTGGCCATATTTTCCTGTATTGTGTACTCAGCTCGAAGATCTCTCTAATACTAACCTTGCATGCAGCTAAATCTCAATGGGGAAGTTACTTTAGTAGTGCAGTAGTAGGTTGGGGAGATAGAACTAGAAGAGTAACAAGCAATTTAAAAATTGTCATTGATGCATAGCCAATGTAGAACATCTAAATTGTAGTTACAGCTATTGACAGCATTATGGAGCTATATTGCTTTATGCAGTTCCCTGGTGATACTTACAAATACTGTGACTTGCATAGATTTATTATCTACATATTTAAGTCCACCAGTGTACTATAACAGGGGCTCTTTACACACATTTTAATATATTAGAGAAGATAGTTATCCTTCCATTAGTAAGATATATACGAGCAAAGTAATCTTTTAGTGTATATGACTGGATTAGTGTTTGGTTCAGCTTAATTTCCTGCAGAAGCAAGTTCCAGAGCTGCCACCTTCCAAGAAATTTTTTCCCCTTTGACTCCATGGTTCTTTCAGCCTTGAGCTGGAGTAACTGCCTGTCACTCAGGATTTCTTGGAGAAGTGCTAGTGTGGTCTGTCTCAGCAGTCCTGGTAATCTACTTCCACGAGGAGATTAGCTGTCCACACTAGCGTTTTAAAGCACTCAGACTTGCTGTGCTCAGGGGGGTGATTTTTCACTCCCCTGACCAACAAGTTAAAGCACTATAAAATGTAAGTGTAGCCAAGCCCTTAGTCTCATTGGTAGACAAATAAACAATTGATTTTGCATTTCACCTGTCAAAAACAATGCATACAAACTTCATCAAGTAGCTTGGCTAACAGGGAGCCCAGACCAGAAAAAAATTGCTTCCAAAAAACCTTCCAAAAGACTGTCTAAAGAATTTGACCCTCTTGGACAAATTTTGAAAATGCAAACTGAACTTCTTAAGCTGCCATCCCCAAAAGCTCCTGAGCAGCCATTGATAAATTGTGATAAAATTTCTTCTAATCCTACACCAAGCCTCATGCCACCACCTTCAAAACCCACTGTAGCTTCCAGCGTGGAGCATGCTGCAAACACGAGCAGCTTACCTAAACTTACATGGACTTTACATTTTCAGGGGGCTCCAAAGGGGTAAGTGTTGAGTTTAGTGTATTCAAAGGTAGAAGAAGAATTTGAAAAGGCAGCCACAGAAGTTTAGTCCTTTTGAATGCCTTAATGGTAGTAAATATGTTAATGTTTGAGGGTAGAGTAAAGGTAATGGAACAGCACTTTGTTGTGTGTGAGAGATAATGAAAAACTTGGACGCTCTGCTTAAATGCAGAAAATGTGCAGAAAATCTTTGTAGCTATATTGATCCTTGATGGAAAATGTATAAAGAAGGTAACATTTTATTTGATTTATTTTACTATTGAGCCAGCAAAAAAGAGTTACAGTACCTAAACTTTCAGGTTAAGAAGGGACCCTATCTATCAACAGCTTCTCGAGCTTTGGGGAAGTTTTTACTCTTTGATAAATTGCTTCTGATATTGTCTCAACCAACTATGTAGATGAAACCGATGTCAATTGTTTCTTCCTCGCTAGGTTGTAAATTCACTCCAGCAACAACCACAAGCTACATCTCCTCCAGTTCCTGAACCCCATGCTCTCGCTACTGTGACTCAAGCAGATCCTCTTGTTAGGAAACAGCGAGTACAGGACCTTATGGCACAGATGCAGGGCCCATACAACTTCATGCAGGTATGTAGTTGCTCTGCTGTGGTGAACTGGTTTAAGAGGGACCCTAAACTTTCTTACATTTGTTAGTAATACTTCGGTTATATAAAGTAAAAATAATAAAGCCATCTAAATAGTAAAGAGCAGGTTATCCGCTTGTTTTTTGTACTTTATTCTGTTTGCTTGTGAAAACAAGCTGCCATAGTTACATTATCTTCTCTTCAGTGTAGTATACCTCATAGATGTGAGGTAAGTTTTGTAATTTTGGGGTTGTAATTGTTGCAGGAGAATCCTTAATCTTAGTTGGTTTTAAATATATTGATATTGCTATTTTCCATGTATTAAAAAAAAAAAGACCAACTCCCTGATAACAACGATATAACTTAATACATTTTTAAGAGCATGCTTGAATCCTGTTGAATTATTCTATTAGGATTCCATGTTGGAATTTGAGAATCAGGCTCTTGATCCTGCCATCGTATCAGCACAGCCCATGAATCCAGCTCAAAACTTGGACATGCCTCAGATGGTTTGCCCTCCAGGTTTGTAATGGTAAATCATAAAACTGAATCTTGGGGGGAGGTTTGCAAAACTAACTTAATTTCAGGCATTCCTAACTCTATCTCTAACGTTAAACCCATTTGGTGTTCAGTGAGATCATTGTGTGATTTTCATGGAATATAGCTGTGCTGTGGAGAACTTTGTAGACATCAAGTAGTCTGCTCTAATTTTCATTTGTGGCATTGGTATATAAATTATTGCCATAATCTCTGGTATTTGGGTGTCCTTTCAATTATTTGAATGCAAGAACAAGCATTTGGCTTGTGAAGGACATGATATCAATGTGCTGTAGACTAATATTTCCAGATTTAGTGGATACTTCTGACCTTAATCTCTGCCTCAGTTCCCTTTCTGTAAAATTCAGATAATACTCCCTCATCTCACAGGGGAAGTCAAAAAGTACTTGTGAGTCACTCAGACGCTATAGTGATGAACACCATAGAAAGGCCCATGAGAAAATTAATAGTTTGGTTTTCAGAACAGGTTTTGATCAGCGTGCAGTAAATAAGGCGTGGGAGCCACTCATTAAATAAGGAGAAAATAAAACATTGAATAACTGCTCAGTTAAGTGTCCATCCTGTGCTCTGAATGAGTCAGGAATCTGGGGCGGGGGGGGGGGGGGGAGGGAAGAATAGTTTGTGACATGTAATTAAAAACTCTGTTACGCATATGCACAAGGGGGCTGAATTACGGTTGCACAAGCAACATTAATTCTGACATTACCTTATTTTTTTGAGTTCTTAACTTTAGGGCTGTTAAGCAATTAATTGATTTAACAATAGAATACCATTTATTTACATTTTTTATGTTTTCTACATTTTCAAATATATTGATTCAGTTACAACACAGAATACAAAGTGCATAGGGCTCACTTTATATATTTTTTATTACAAATATTTGTGCTGTCAAAAAAATAGTATTTTTCAATTTATCTAATACAAGTACTGGAGTGCAATATCTTTATCATGAAAGTTGAACTTAAAAATGTAGAATTGTGTACCAAAAATCGTGCATTCAAAAAGAAAACAATTTAAAACTTTAGAACCTATGAGTCCACTTAGTCCTACTTCTTGTTCAGACAAACAAGTTGGTTTACATTTGCAAGAGATAATGGTGCCTGCGTCTTGTTTACAATGTCACCTGAAAGTGAGAATAGGCATTTACATGGCACTGTTATAGCTGGTGTTGCAAGATACCTTAATGTGCCAGATGCACTAAAGATTCATATGTCCCTTCATGCTTCAGCCACCATTCCAGAAGACATGCATCCATGCTGATGATGGGTTCTGCTAGATAACGATCCAAAGCTGTGCAGATTGATGCATATTCATTTTCATCATCTGAGTCAGATGCTGCTAACAGAAGATTGTATGTTTTTTCTTTTTGGTGGTTTGGGTTCTGAGCATCTGAGTGGTGCTCTTTTAAGACTTCTGAGATCATGCTCCACACCTCATCCCTTTCAGTTTTTTTGGAAGGCACTTCCGATTCTTAAACATTGGGTGGAGTGCTGTAGCTATCTTTAGAAATCTACCATTGGTACCATCTTTGCATTTTGGGAAATCTGCAGTGAAAGTATTCTTTAAACAAATAACATGAAATATATGGCAGAATGCAGGTAAAACAGAGCAGAAGACACGCAATTCTTCCCCGGGGAATTGAGTCACAAATTTAACTAACATTTTTTGTAGCGGACATCATCAGCATGGAAGCATGTCCTCTGGAATGGTGGCTAAAGTATGAAAGGGCATATGAATCTTTAGCGCATCTGGTACATAAATATGTTGTGATGCTGGCTATAATGGTTCCATGCAAATGCCTGTTCTCACTTTCAAGTGACATTGTAAACAAGAAACATAAAGCATTATCACCTGCAAATGTAAACAAACTTGTTTGAGCAATTGGCTGAACAAGAAGTAGGACTGAGTGGACTTGCAGGCTCCAAAGTTTTACATTGTTTTATTCTTGAATGCAGTTTTTTTGAAGATCTACATTTGTAAGTTCAACTTTCATGATAAAGATATTTCACTACAGTACTTGTATTAGATGCATTGAAAAATGCTATTTTGACAGTAATATTTGTAATAAGAATGAGAAACTTTGCCAGTGGGTTTGACAGAAATTTGATAGAGGAATGGTGAGACTCAAGAAAAATATGTTTTGCCCATTTAAAAAACTTTTGAGGAGCATTTCTACAAATAGCTTTAGTGCATCATACTTGGGAGAAGAGACCTGAAATTTGGAAGGGTGTGGCTGTTGTGGAAGGGATGTTCTCCTTGCTGTCCTCATGAAAACCCATCCACATCATGCCAACTTATAAGTCTCTGAAAAACTGTAATACATGTGCTAAGTAGAGACGTCAATTTTAGCAGCCAGATTCCCCAAAGATTCCATCTACACTGAGCATGTTCCAGCTCAGGGCTGAGCAGGCCTTTTACCACAATTGCAGTTCTAGGCTGCTGCCAGCTATGCCAGGTTTGGGCACTTGAAATGTGATCAGGGAGTTTTTCCTGTGCTCCCCTGTACTCACTGCTGGGCCCAGGCAGCAAGGTAGAGCCCACTGCCTGATTCAAATGCAGACAAGGGGGCAGGAATGGGGATAAGGAGGTGGGAGAGAAGATTGTGAAACAATCAGAATGATCTGTACCCACGTGGGAACACTCCCTTCCACAGGCTGGAGTGGAATCCAAGATTCCTTTTCCTTGTTCTCTGCAATGGATGAACCATGTTAGCTGAAATTTCCCCAAAAAAATTCATTCTGAGGCTTGACAATCAGCTTGGAAAAGTTCAATTCAAAATGTTAGTTCAGCAGAGTTGTAAACAACTTATTATGAGATGTTGGGAAATCTTAGTAAAAGGTGGCATTGCCAGTCCCACTTATAATTTATACCATGTAAGAAGTCTCATTTTAAAGTTACATAGTAAATAAAGTTGTTATATTTCCAGTTCATGCTGAATCTAGACTTGCCCAGCCTAACCAAGTTCCTGTGCAACCAGAAGCTACACAGGTAAGATCTATGCTCATTAAATTGTTTACTAGCTCTTTAATTGGCTTTCAGTTTATTTTCAGTAGGGAGTATTGTGTTGTAAGAAGTTAACCATTAGGTGCATCAGAAATGTAGCTTATTTTTTCTTGTAAGATTTTTTGATATTGTTAGTTTCGACTCCCCTTCAATTTTGATATCTGCGAACTTGATAGTGGCTGGATTTACATCGGAAAAAACTGATACAAGAATCAGTGACAGTGTATGTAGAGGGTCTCATGACTCTCTTGTTCAGTAGATGCATAAGATCCCTGGAATGAATGGAAGCTAGCAGAAAGCGTCCCTGCTAGGAAACTGACAAATGCTTCATCATTGAAGATCAACAGGAAGTGCCATGTGGAGTAAGAGATTGAAAATGTGCATTAGGAGTAACATGCCTTTTAGACTGAACCCTGTGGGAAATGTGTATTCCTAGTTTGATTGTCCGCACAGATTCTGCTGTTGGGACCATGCCTGTGCCTTGGGTGCATTCATTTACCCCCCTCCTCCCACCACCATGCACACACACACACGCTTTATATTTTCCAGGGTTTTTTTGCATTTTGCAATGTTAAGTGGAGCTTATGGGTTTTATTCAATACATTTCCCTTGGTCCAAACCAGTTCTAACAATAATTCCTTAATCATTTATGTAGCTAGCAGCTAAACTGCTTCCAGCTTTGCTGTACAGTGGATTAGGGACATGCGATGGTTCAAAAAGGTGATTCTGGCAACCAGTTTTGTGGGCTTCCTCTCTAGAATCGCCATCAAACCCCTGTTGTCAGACAACAGCAGGTGGTTTTGGATCATCTTGGTGATGGAAGCAGAGCCATTTTTAAACTAACTTTATTGTTCTGCTTTACCCCATAACTTGCCATCAAGGCCACAAAGCCTCCAAGGAAGTTGATCTAAGAAGGTAAATGTAATTAGGGTGGGTTCATGCTGACAAACATCACCTCTGTGTCTGCTGCTACACACTTCCTCATCCCTAGTACGCTGTATACTTTCTCTTGTGATCACCTTAGGAGACATAACAGTAGGAAGAATTTTCATTTAAAACAAAACGCAACTTCAACTGGATTGGACAAAAATACAAATGAATGTAGAACTTCTGTCCAGAGCAGTGGGTGTACATTAGAACAAATTAATTAAAATAAATTTGCTTTACCCCAGTTTCAGTATTTCTAAATTAAATCAAATTGTGCATAAGTATATTGCTACTGTGTATATTCGTGGATATTTGGGGTATCCATAAGAAGATTTTTACCACAGGTACAGTTCCTTCCAAAGTTGTCCTGTCTGGTTCTCCAGTTATTAAACTTGAGCTTCTGCTAAATCTTAAATTCTTTCTGACAGGTGCCTTTGGTTTCTTCTACAAGTGAGGGTTACACAGCATCCCAGCCCATGTATCAGCCTTCTCATACAACAGAGCAACGGCCACAGAAAGAATCAATTGACCAGATTCAGGCAAGTCCTATTAGATTTTATTTTGGGAGCAGTATACTATCTCAGTCTGCAGGTGTGAATAAAGGGGTAGTGTATGATGCTTTGAAGTTAAAGCTTCATAGTTAAAAATATTTGTTTCAGATGTCAATAAGGCCTTTTTATGTTGTAATTATTACAAATGCCTTGACCTTATTTATGACTTGTAATTTTGTGAAATCTTACATTTTTGGTAGCAGTTGTTTGAGTCTTCTATATTCAAGGCTTAAATTTATTAAATCACCAGCAGCTAGATGCTGACAAAGCAGAGATGGGCTAGTACTTTTCAGTGGCCATCTTGTGGAGAATTTCATCGCAGAAGCATGCAGGCAGGCTGTTAGCTTGCAAGAAGAGGGCCGTGTTATTGACCATGGCTAGTAGGTGTCATATTGGGCACTCACTTCTCTGTCCTTTTCTGAGGTTCATGAGTGGGAAGACTTCTTTGTTTTCATTCATCCAATTGTGCTGTGGAGGGGGGATTATAGTTTAGTTGAGGTAGAGCCTCCACACGTCAGTAGCACCTTTTTTCAGGCCTTGGCCATAATTTGGTATGGGATGACTTAATCAGTTGCTGTATGAATTATTGCTTAAGTGCTCTTCATTTCAATTGTTAGGCTTCAATGTCTTTGAGTGCAGACCAAACCCCAGCATCGTCACCACTTCCTACTGCACCCCAGCCACAGGTATTCCAGGCTGGGTCTAGCAAACCTTTACATAGCAGTGGAATCAACGTTAATGCAGCTCCATTCCAATCCATGCAAACCGTAAGTACCAAATGAACTTCATGCTGAATCACTTTGTTCTGTTAATCAAATCTTCTGATAGCCATTATTTTGATCCTGAAATCTGTTCTAGAATTGCACTTAGACTAGGCTCTCTTCTTCGAGTGGTTGCACATGTTAATTCCACTGTAAGTGTGTGCGTGCTTAGTGCACAGATGTCAGACTGTTTCCTCAGTGGTACCTGTCAGGGTGGTTGAAGTACCCCCTGTGGCCGCTTGCCACTGTGTGCTATATAAGAGGAGCCACGCTCAACTCGTCTCAGTTCCTTCTTACCAACAGCCATGATTGTTAGAGCAATTTCAGACTTGTTTATTCAGATACCTTCTTCATACCTTGTAAATAGTACTCCTGATAGAATTCTGTGCAAAACAATTAAAAATTCTGCACACAATATTTTAAAATTCTGCAAATTTTATTTGTAAATAATTAAAGGTGGAGGCTCCAGCATGGCAGCCGCGAGCATGGGCCACTGGTTGCACAGAGGTGGGAGATTACACTGCAGGCTGCCCACTTCCATCCCCTCCTGGGACATGGACTTGGCAATGAGGGTGCACCCACATTGATACAGCACAAGGGCCAGACCCGCCCCTCCATATCAGGCGCGCTAGGTGTGGGCAGGTAGGCTCAGCCTGACAGGATCCAAGCGTGGAGAGGCTTAGTGTGGGGAGAATCCAGGTGTGGAATGTTAGGGTTCTCTGTGGGGCAGTCTGGGTAGGGCATCTCGGTGGGGATACCGGGGGCAGGAGGAGAAGCTGGATGCACTGAGGGGATTCCAGGTGCAGGGATAACCGGATTCTTCAGTGGGTCCAGATAAAGGTGTGTGTGTGGGGGGGGGGGGTGTCCAGGTACTGGGGCAATGGGGCTTGGTGGGGGAGGGTCTGAGTGCAGCTGGTTGGGGCTCAGTGGGGGGTTCCAGGTGTGAAGGGCCTAGTCAGGGTAGTCCAGGTGCATAGGATGTGGGGTGTGTCATATTGGGGGTTCTAGTGTGGTTAAGTTCACCAGGGGGTGGCCTGGGTTCAGAGGTAGGGCTCCTGATGGAAAGGGATGGGGTGGGACTTGGCTGGGAGTGCTGCGTGCAGGTGATGAGTGGGAGTCTGGGTATGGGGGGGTTCAGATGCATGAGAGAAGGTGGGTGGAGGAGCAGCTCCCCCTACAGCTGAGGAGCAATGGGGGCAGGAAGTGAGGGGCATGAGGATGTGGAGCTTCCTGTAATGGGGGGAGGTTTCCGCGGAGGGGTCTGGCCTTGTCCTGGCCACTTTGTGCAGGGGTAGTGCACTCTTCCGCCAGCCCGGCCAGAACTGGCCGGGGCATCCCCAAGGCTGGGGGCAGTGTAGGGATGTGTTTCTGGGTGAAGGTGGGTGAAGCTTGACAGGGTTCTGGGTATGGATGGAATCTGGATGCACAGCAGTTGGATGGGTCTGACTCCGCACCGGCTGGGGCTTCCCCAGCCACTGCCTCTCCACTCCCCCTAGCCCACAGTGATTTACCTCTCCATTGATTGCTCCAGGTGTTCAAAAGATGCACCCTGTGCTGCTGGGGAAGGGCATGTGATCACTCTTGTAGCTTCCCTTTTCTTCCCCATCAGAGAGTTTTTGGCAGAGACATAAAGAAATTTGTGGGCGGCATGAATTCTGCGCTTACACAGTGGTGCAGAATTCCCCCAGGAGTAAAATAGCAAGGACTCAATTAATAGTTGTTAAATAGTGTGTTAGGCTTCCATTTTTTGCATCTGTTGGGACTTTCTTTTCTTTTGGTTCCAAGTTCGGTGTAGCAGGCAGCTGACCAGCCCCTGCTCCCTCCTAGGCCAGCAACAGGCAGAAGCCTCTGCAAGCCCGGCCTGCTAGGGAAGGCTCATCAGCCTCCTGGCTGTAGCCCTGGGCTGCAGAGGGCTTAATGGGTGCCATCTGGCAGCCTCCAGAGGATATAAAGCCTGCCAGGGGGGAAGCCAGATTGAAGAGGTAGAGGGAGGAGGAAGGAGAAGGAGAAAGAGACAGAGAGAGAAGGTGCAGGGAAGTAAGTAGCTGCTGAGGAAGCTAGCAGAGGCTGAAAGCCTGCAAGGGCTAGCTATCCCTGGGGCCAGCCAAGCTGAGGGTTGCACCTGAGCTAGAATAGAATAGAATAGAAAGCTGTATATAGGTGGTGGGGTTTTTGCACTGTGTGTGAACAAATAAAAGACACCGGTGAAGCCAAAAGCAGTCTCCTGCCTGTGTTTCGAAGAGGGCGGTCAGAGGCCCGCTTACATCGGTATCCCCGGGGTTCATGTCCTGCAAGACATATTCAGAGCCCATGCCAGTCAGTGATCCTCATCTGACCTGTCTGAAGTGCTTAGGTGAGACCCACATTAAGTGCTTTGACCCTCAGCCAAGTTATTGCATGTGGAGAGTTTCCAAAGTATTTCAACATCTGTATGGAGTACTCCACCAGAAGTATTTTCAGCTCTACGATCCTGATCTCAGGTCTGGATCCCTCCTTCGGTACCATTCTCAGGCTCACCATCTTGTTCATCAATCTCGGTGCTGAGATCAGATGGGACAAAGACTCTAAGCATGTGGCAGAGAAAGCAGCCCCAAGAGCCTTGCCTACTAAGAGGGGTTCACTGCCTCTGGAGCTTGAGCCAGGTCCATTGAGGCTATCCCATAGGCATATGCAACTGCAAGAGACTTGTTTAGTCTCTCAGTACTGGTTTTACCAGTGTTGGAAACTGTCCAACCGTTTCCTGTGCCCACAGCTCAACCTTCAGTGCACTGAGAACCCCTGGTACTGCTATCTAGACCTTTTCTCAAACCAGTTTTATCTAGAAGGAAGCCTTCCTTGATTTTTCCAGTATTACTATCCCCAGGTACAGGTTACCTCTCTCCAATACCATCTGCATCAATGCCTCTGCTATCGGAAGCCTCTGATTCCTCAGACTTGGAAGTGAGGGCCTCCTGTATCCTGGCAGGGACACAGCATTTACCCTTCTGCAAGATCAATTGGGCTGGCCTTTTCCCTAAGGCACAATGGCGTGGACATGGATGGGGCCCAGGTCCATACCAGTGGCCACTCTGAGCGCCATGTGGTATTCCTTTCCCCAGCCAGGACTTCACCCTCGCAGTCTCGACAATTGTGGGAAGTGCATTGAACATCATGGCATTAGGAATTTCATTCATCAGTGGATGACATGAAAACAGGTACCAGGCACTGAGGGTGTCTGTCTCTGCTTTCTGGTACTGTGACTGGTCCCAGCCAACCACGACCTTCTCAGGTAGCTTCTCCACCACAGATTATGAAGTTGCCACCACTTCAGATGTTGGTTACATCCTTGTCTTCATCACCAGATGAAACAATTGATTCAGTAGGAGATTCACTTCCTCGAGAAGACCCACCACTCTTTTCAGGAAATCTTGGTCTCGGGTCTTTGGCATCCAGGCAGGAGAGGTATCTCTGTCACCTTGACTGAGACTGCCGTGCCAATCACTGAGGCAGTCATGGAGCTCGTTGTGATCCTGTGGCAGACACCCTTTTCCCTGGCTTCAACAGCAAAATAGGCTGAGAAGATACTTCACCGCCTCTAAAGGGTATGAATGTTTTTGCCATCACTCCTCCCCCTCCAATTCTCTTGTGGTATCTCCTCTGCCAATGCGCAGGAAAGACAGGGTGAACATATCTCCACACCTCAGAGCAAGGACTTAAGAAGATTAGATCTGTTTGGTCACAAGCTTTATTCCTTAGGGAGCCTGCAGCTCAAGATCTCAAACCAGCAGGCACTCCTGAGTTGATACAACTGTACATACTAGGAGAACATTGCTATAAATTCACGGACAAATTACCAGAGGATTACAAACGAGATTTCTCTCTAATGGTGGAGATGGGTAAATTGGTTGCCAGACAGTCTGGATAGTGCAGATTCAGTGGCTTGAACAATAGCACCAGTGATTACTGGGAGAAAGTGTCCGTTAGTCATCCAAACTGCTTGCCAGAAGCACAACAGCCCATACAGGACCTTCTGTTTGAAGGGCCTACCTATTCTTTGAGAAAACTGATGGCAGGCTTCAGAACCTTAAAGATTTCAGGGCTACATTTAAATCCATGTGACAAAAAGGATGCATTTTCATCAGTAACCACCTTTTGTCACCATAGCTTTGCTCCTCGTTCCCAAGATCTGCCTAGGAAAACAGAAGGAGCTATAGAAGGTGTCCTCCTCTTCAGTGTCAATGAACTCACCACAACCAGCTGCCCCTTCCAAACAGATGTTTTGATTGGGTAGTTAAGGACATTGTATCAAGAATCTCTTTCAGACGGACTGTGGAGGAAGTACCGTTGAGCCTCAGGAAAGAAGGCTTCTATTCCTGTTGTTTCCTGATTCTCAAGACAAAAGAAGATCTAATGCCCATCTTAGTCTAAGAGAGTTGAACAAATTCCTGCAGAAAATAAAATCTCTCACTGTTCTTAGTGTCAATTATTCCTTCCCTAGAAGGAGGAGCCTGGAATGGGGCTCTTGACTTGAGGGAAACTTACTTCCATATCGTAATATGTCCTGACCATTGAAAATTTCAGGTAAATGCCTGATATTCATCATGATCAGTTCATAGTGCTTCCATTTGTTTGGCAGCTGTGATACCAGCTCATCTTCCAAAATTAGGCTTCCATGTCTTCCAATACCTGAGTGACTGGTTGATCAGAGTCATCGATCCTGTCCAGCATATTCACTGCTCTCTCCATATTCAGTGATCTGGGGCTCTGAGTGAATCGAGAAAAATCAGTATCAAAGCCTGTATAGACAATAGATTTCAGTGGAGCAATTCTTGATTCCACAAAGCCAGAGCTTTTCTACCACAAACCAAGTTCAAAACCATTCGGGACTTAATAATTAGAATGAAGGCTTACCTGCTCATAACAGCGAGTCAGTGCCTGAAGCTGCTAGGTCATATGGCAGAATGAACCTGTGTGTAGTACAGCATGCCAAACTGCCATTCAGGAAGCAGCAAATATGGCTAACATCAGTATATGCCCTGAATTGCCACCATTTAAACAAGGTGGTTCACGTGCCAGAACTAGTCATGTTGTTTCTGGATTGGTGGATAGACCCTCTAAAAGTTTGCTTGGAAGTTGACTTCCTTCCACACTATGAACACGCACTCCAGTTGCACACAAATTGTCCCTAGGTTTGGGGCGTGAGGGTATGTGTGTGTGAGGGCTCACACTGGGTCCCTGAAGACACAAGGCCCTTGGTCATAAATGTCAGGGAGTTAAGAGCAATACATTAAACTAAGGGTACGTCTACAGTTCGAAATTATATCGAATTTATAGAAGTCTGTTTCTGAACAGATTGTATACATTTGATTGTGTCTCTCCTCCCCCCCCCCCCCCCACTAAAAGCGCTAAATCTGCGGAATGTGTTCACACTACCAAGGCTAGCATCAACTCTCGGAGCGATGCACTGTGGGTAGCTATCCCACAGTTCCCTTAGTCTCCGCTGCCCATTGGAATTCTGGGTTTAGTTCCCAGGGCATGATGGGGCAAAAACATTCTCACGGGTTTTCATGGGCACATCTTGTCAGTTGCCTCTCTTCCCCCCCCCCCCCAGTGCAAAGTACAGCAGACAAGCATTTTGCGCCATATCACGGCAAAAATGAAGCCCGCTCAGCTCACCGGTGCAGTTGTGACCATTGTAAATACCTCTTGCATTATCCAGCAGTATTTGCAGAACCTGTCAAAGCAGCTGAGGAAATGTCAACAGCGCGATCATGATAGTAATGAGGACATGAACACAGTCGTTCTTATAAGAAAGCCATGTGGCAATCGAGACATCATGGTGACGTTGGGCCAGGTTCATGCCGTGGAATGCTGATTCTGGGCCTGGGAAACATGCACAGACTGGTGGGACCACATAGTGTTGCAGGTATGGGATTCCCAGTGGCTGTGAAACTTTTGCATGCATAGGGCCACTTTCATGGAACTTTGCTCTGCAGGGCAGGGAACAGCAACTCACAAAGACACCAAAATGAGAGCAGCCCTCACAGTTGAGAAGCAAGTGGCCATAGTCCTGTGGAAGCTTGCAGTGGCCGACAGCAATCAGTCGGGAATCAATTTGGATCTACTGTGGGAGCTGTTGTGCTGCAAGTAGCCCACGCAATCATTGACCAGCTGCTATCAAAGGTAGTGACTTTGGGAAATGTGCAGACCATTGTGGATGACTTTAATGTGCTGGGGTTCCCTAACTGCTGTGGGGCGAGAGACGGAACACATATCCCTATATTGGAACCGGAATACTGTGGCGGCCAGTATGTAAACTGCAAGGGATACTTTTCCATGGCGCCGCAAGCACTTGTGGATTGCAAGGGACGTTTCATCGACATCAGCGTGGGATGGCCAGGAAAGGTTCTTGATGCTCAGGAACTCTGGTCTGTTTGAACAGCTGCAGGAAGGGACTTACTTCCCAGATAAGAAAATTACTGTTGGGGGGTTTGAAATGCCTGTAGTTATACTTGGGGACCCAGCCTACCCCTTAATACCATGGTTCATGAAGCCATACACGGGCACCCTGGACAGTAGTAAGGAGCAGTTCAACTATAGGCTGAGCAAGTGCAGAATGGTGGTAGAATGTGCATTTGGGTGTTTGAAAGCTCATTGGCACTATTTGCTGAGTAGGTTAGATCTCAGCAACACCAATATTCCTATTGAAATTTCTGATTGCTTTGCGCTCCACAATATCTGTGAGAATAAGGGGGAGATTATGGTGGGAGGGAGGTTGAGGCAAATCGCCTGGTGGACAGTTTTGCATGGCCAGACAACAGGGCGATTGGAAGAGCGCAGCAGTGAGAGCTGTATATCAGAGAAGTTTGAAAGCCAGTTTAATGACTGGCCAGGGTACAGTGTGACACAGTTGTTTTTCTTCTTAAAGTTACCCGCTCCCTATATGTATTAAAGGAAATAAAGTCACAATTGTTTAAAAACTGTTCTTTATTATTTGTTGAACAACACATTTTGGAAGAAATTAGATGGTAGCCTGGGGATCAAGGGGGGTGCTAGTAGGTTAGCAAGGCTTAGGGAGATGGAGGAGGAGAGAAGGCCAAGTCCAGATACCAAATCAAAATGTGATGCCAGCCTTCTGCTGCTTGGGCAATCCTCTGGGGTTGAGTGTGTGGGTCCCCGGAGCCTCCCCCCCCAACCCCCGTGTTCTTGGGCGTCTGGATGAGGAGGCTGTGGAACTTGGAGTGGAGGGAGGGCGGTTATACATGGGCTGCAGTGGTGGTTATACATGGGCTGCCTTTCCCGCATTAGATCCACCAGACAGCGGAGCATCTCAGTTTGCTCCCCCATCAGCTTGAGCATGGCATCCTGCCTACTCTCATCACCCTCCTCTCTTCACGTTCATTAAACACTTTACAGGACTCCACAGTTGTTTGCCTCCACGCATTCAGCTGGACCCTATCAGTGTGGGAGGACCGCAATAAGCTCAGCGAATATGTAGTCCCGAGTGTGTTTTTTTCAGCCTTCTAATCTGGGCCAGCCTCTGGGATGGAGTTGATAGGGGGCACATTGAAACATTTGCACCTGTGGGAGGAGAAAAAGGGAGGGTAGAATTTTGAGAGACATTTTGGAGAACAAAAGGGAGACTCTTTGTCAGTGAAACAGGCAATTCATAGTACACAGCACATGTTCTTTCTATACAAGGTCGCATTTTGCCTCTTATACTAAAGTGCCTGCTAGTTTGGTGTGACCAAGGCATCACACGTGGCTGGGCAACAGAATTCAGCTTGCAGGCAGCCATGGTAAGGCCTGCGGAATTCTGCTTCTTCCGCATTCATTTCAACGCTTTTGGACTGTAGCGCCCCCCTTTCCCATAGCAAGCAATGCATGGTGGGTTTCTCATTTAAAAGGAGGGCCTGGCCTGTGGTCTCTCTGGGATGATCACTTCACACACACACACACCTCCCCATGACCCTTAGGCTCAACACCGACACCTCTGCATGAAGAGATTACCTTCCTCCTCCTCCCCGCCCTGCGTGGCTCTCATCAGGGATGAGCCCTTTAAACTAAAAGTGAACAGACCAGCGTGGATGGGCTTCCCTCCACCCCCAACGTGTCTCTCTGATCAGGGATGATCCCTTCAAACTAAACGGGAGCAGCCCAGCATGGACACCTCCCCCCCCCCCCCATATGTGGCTCTGATCATGCCTCAGACAAACATGGACACCCCAGCATGAATGGACATTTCTGATTGTTCCTTTAAACAAATTCCCCTCTTTCAACAGGTGCCCATAAATGATATCACTCTCATGAGGCTAACACAGAGAGATAAAGAATGAACGTTGCTTGCATGCACCTAAAACCCAGGAGCTTTCACTGTCCTGCTCTGTGAAGCTATGATTCCCAACTATTTGCTACTGGCCTGGCGGGCTAAAGTGTCCTTCCATGGAAGACGGAATAAGGCAGCCCTACCCAGAAACCTTCTGCAAAGGCTTGCAGAGCACCTCCAAGAGAGCTTCATGGACATATCCTTGGAGGATTGCCGTTCAATCCCCAGACATGTTATCAGACTTTTCCAGTAGCTGCATTGGAGGCGAATGCATCACAAGTCTTCAGGGCAAATGAATCATTAAACAGCCTTGCTTTTAAACCTTGTATCGTTCTTAAAAGGTACACTCAGCAAAAGTGCCTTCTCCAGAGTCATGGTCCGGGAGCCCACCTTGGGAGGAAGGGGAGGATATTGGCTCCAGTGTTAAGAACAATTCCTGGCTGCTGGGGAGAACAGATTCCCCACTTGCCGCCTGTGCACTGTCCTCCTCCTCCTCCTCCTCTTTCTCTTTGTCCTTCAAAAACTCATCCTCCTCACTCTGTGCGATTCTTATCTTGTAGGTGTCCATGGACAGTGGTGGGATAGTGGTGGTGTCACCCCCCCCATAATTGTTTGCAGCTCACGGTAGAAGCAGCACGTATGGGGTTATGATCCAGAGCGCTCGTTTGCCTCCTTGGCTTTTTGGTAGGCTTGCCTGAGCTTGATTTATTTTTATTTTTTACACAACACTGCTCTGTGTCCTTGGAATAGCCTATTTCTGTCATGGCCCTGGAAACTTTAGCGTACGTATTTGCGTTTCTTTTTTTTTAATGTAGTTCTGCCATAACAGATTTGTCTCCACAACGTGTGATGATCCAGTACCTCCTGTTCAGACCACGCTGGAGCTTGTTTGCGAATCCAGGACTACGTGGTCACCTGTGATGGTGGACTCTTCGTGGTCACCTGTGCTGATGAGCCCGCCACAGTGGCCAAACAGGAAATTAAATTCAAAAATTCCTGGGGCTTTAACTGCCTACCTGGCTAGTGCATCAGAGTTGAAAGTGTTGTCCAGAGCGGTCACAATGGAGCATTCTGGGATAGCTCCCGGAGGCTAATAACGTCGAATTGCGTCCACAGTACCTCTAATCCGGAGCTGCCATGTCGATTTTAGCACTACTCCCCTTGCCGAGGTGGAGTACAGAAACTGGATTTAAGAGCCCTTTAAATTGACAAAACCGGTTTGGCCATGTGGAAGGAATCAGTTTTAATTCAAATTAACTCTGCTGATTCCAAAATAATCGCGAACTGTAGACCAGGCCTCAGTTGATTCACCTCAAAGCTGCTTACCTTTCGGGGAAACAGAGCACAGTGGCAGATCAGCTGAGAAGATCCTTCACCAATCAACATGAGTGGTTGTTACGCCCAGATGTAGCCAGGTTTATCTTCCAACTCTCGGGGTTTCCCCAAGTGGACCTTTTTGACGCAAGACCCAATAGAAAAGTTGCCAGTTCTGTCCTGGGGGTCTCAGCCCAGGCCCCTTAAGATGCCTTTCTCCTCTCCTGAGAGAATTCTCTTCTATATGACTTCCCTACAATTCCTTTGTTCTTCCAAGTAGTATCCAAAAATAAAGAAGGACCATGCTCGTCTCATCCTTCAAAGTACCTGCGTGGCCCTTTCAGTACTGATAATCAGCTTTTCTGATTATGTCAACAGAGCCTCCTCTATTCTTCTGGTTGGATCCAGACATAATTTCTTGAGACCATGACTGCCTTCACTCCAGCCTTCAAGCTCTCCATCTCATAACATAGATGCTTCATGGCTGAGTCCCTTTGAAAGGTTCTGCTCACAGGAGAACATACTTCTAAATCAGGCCTGCACAACTCGGAAAGCAGCGAGGGCCATATTACTGCAAAAAACCCAGCTGCGGGCCAAAAAGCCCCGCCCCCCAGCTGCTTGCCCCCAAACTCCCCCCCCCCCCCTGCTTGGCTTGCCCCACCTCTACTCGCCCCCCGTGGGCCACATAGTGAGCTGCATGTGGCCCCCGGGCCGCATATTGTGCAGGCCTGTTCTAAATAATGGAAGACCCTCAACTAGGGTCACTTACTTTGCTAAATTGAAGTGTTTCTCCATTTGGGTTCATGGGAAACATATATCTCCTCTGCAAGCAACCCTGAATATTGTGCTGGACTATCGTCTAGATCTAGAAGAATCTGACTGTTCTGTAAGGCTGCATTTGGCTGCTATCTCAGTTTTGATGTATGGGTGGATAATAGATTATACCCTCAAGTGAAAGTCCCCATCCATTCTTGAGATCTCAGCTTAGTCCTGGCAATTCTAATGGGACCCCAATTTGAACACCTTGTGACTGGCTCCCTGCTTCACCTATACTAAATTGTTCTGGATTTTTACACTGCTTTTTGTACAGTTGTTGATAGAGTTAACGGTCAAGCAAGTTTCCTCCCAGAGAATCCCTCTCTGCATCCATTTATACTACAAGCTGGCTAATGTGACCTTGTCATCTGGAGTACTGGCATGCTCTGCTAGTTGACATTTATAAAGCAGCGTTTGGTCATCAGCCACACCTTCTCATTACGCCATTGACTATCAGTCCAGAGATTGTCAGTTTTGGACAGGTGATCTTGCAATCACTATTAAGTTAAACTCCGAAACTACCTACATAGATGTTTACTTGAGAGTCATTTTCTGTGGAAATTGTGTTCAATAACTCGAAGAAGAAACTGTTACCTACCTTTCTGTAACTGTTGTTTGAGATGTGTTCTACATGTCTATTCCACAGCCTGCTCACCCTCCCCTCTCCATCAGAGTACATCCAGTACAAAGGAACGGAGGGAGGTGGGTTGTCTCCGCTTTCTTACATCACCATGCATTGGTACGTGATGACAGGGTGAGGGTGCTCCAGGCATCCTGGCGGGTACTGTTGGGGGTGGGGGGGATGACATCTGTGCACACCCACCCACAATGGAGTGGGCATGTGCAACACATCTCAAAGAGCAACAGATACAGAAAGGAAGATAATTGCTTCTTTTGTCAGTTTATAAAGCATATAGTCCTGGATTGTATGCAAAAGACACATAAGTACAAATTGGGAAAATGTAGACCAGAGAGATATTTAGTTTTTTCCTACCATTGTAGGTATTCAATATGAATGCACCTGTTCCTCCTGTCAATGAGCCAGAAACCCTAAAGCAACAAAATCAATACCAGGCCAGTTACAACCAGAGTTTCTCCAATCAGCCTCACCAAGTAGAACAATCAGAACTTCAGCAAGAACAGCTCCAGACAGGTAAACTTGTTAGACAAAACTAAAACATTATTTTAGCCTAGAAGGGATGCTTCCACTGGAGGATAATCATGGAGACCAAATACCAAGAAACCTGGCAGCTGACTTAAATTAAATGGAATTTAGAATGTGTACAATTTTTGTTCTTCAGGGGGAGTCTCTACAAAACCGAAACTCCTAATGAGGAGAATCCATCTGAGGGGAATTTCTGCATGCAGAATAAACTTTTTTTCTATGGAGCAGTGTCGCTGCCTCTAGGCCCTGTGTTTAATTACTTCATGGAAAGATTGTGGAAGTCACTTGAGAATGTTTCCACTTGTTTCAGGCTTGTGTGGTGTGTAATTTTTTTTTTTTAATTTTTAAATCAACAGACACCAGTGAAAAGACGAATTGTACTAACTTGAGGCCTGTTGACACTGACTTCCCTGAATGCTAGACAACATGCATTGTTTTAATATTATGGGATATGTCAGAATAGCAACTTTTAGTTCTGTAAACCATCTGTCTTTGGGTTCGTAAATATTTAGTGCTCTATTTGTTGGTACTATGGTAGACTTGATTGGTTTAAATTGATATCTTTCAGTCTTTGGGGAACATAGAAAATATAAATTTCCATTGTTTTTTTTATTATTATTATAGTGGTTGGCACCTACCATGGTTCTCCGGACCAGTCCCATCAAGTGGCAGGTAACCACCAGCAGCCTCCACAACAGAATACTGGGTTCCCACGTAACAATCAGCCTTATTATAACAGCCGGGGAGTGTCTCGTGGTGGATCACGCGGCACTCGGGGCTTAATGAATGGATACAGGGGACCTGCCAATGGGTTTAGAGGTAAAAAATAAATAAATATACATATATATATCTGTATTGTCAAAATTTTGAGAGTTTATCTGGATTTTTTTTTTCAGGCTCACAGAATCTCTGGAGACCTTATGTTATGTTGACCCTAATATTGTTTAATACAGAATATATTGTGAAGATATTTAAGATGTTGGTGGTGGTATTCACTTTGTTGTATCTTAACAAAGCAGTTTAAATTCTAGGCATGTGCTGGACTGTCTCTAAGAACTGAATGAAGAATCTTATTTTGTTCTATGTTTGTGCATTGCCTAGCACAACAAGTTCCTGGTCCATGACCAGGGTTCCTGAGCATATGGTAATTCAAATAATAAATAACAGATTAAGCATGTGTGCTAAAGAATATCCGAGAAACATCGTCAGATACCACTTCCCAGTTTTTAACAACATCTTAATGAGAAATGTAGGTTATTTTACAGGTGTTCATACAGTTTGCTGGCACACAACATTCTTTTATTCAAGTTTATTTAAGTTTCTTAAGTCAATGAAATTCCTCAGTGGCCTTTAATGTGTGTATTATAATTTATTAAGACCGGTTATGTGCCCTTCAGTAAGCATTTATATTCTAATCCTTAGGAGGGTATGATGGCTACCGCCCTTCATTTTCCAACACTCCAAACAGTGGTTACTCGCAGCCCCAATTTAATGCTCCTCGGGACTACTCCAACTACCAACGGGTGAGTTGACATTTAAGTTACAGGAATAGAAAAATCAGTTAAACTAAATGAAATAACTTGCTTGGGGGAAAAAAGCGCATAAGAAAAATACTTACTATTTAATTGCTAAATCTCAATGACTCCATATCAAATGTGCTCCCTGCTCCACAACCATCCAAATGGCCAGTCTTACTCACCCTGGGATTTAAAAATAAAGCGTTTTTGTGACTTTTGCCTCAACAGTTAAAATGTAAAGTTTGTCTATTATCATTTATCTGTGGGCAACCCTTTACACACAGACCTACTGGAAAGTATACTTTAATCCTGCATTTGGAACTTGGGTAATGATTCTGTTGATGGATGAGCCAGAAGGGAATAGTCTTTCTTACCTGTTTTAGTTCTTCAATGCTATCAAATAAAATGTAATAAAAACTCTATTACTAAACAGATACACACTCCCTATGTTTATATTGGCAGAATTTGCTTTTTTTATATTATTTCAGTTGCTAATATTTAAGCATTTTTTAGATTTATCACTTTAAATTTTCACAGTTGCACAAAATTATGGACTTTAAGCATTTTTAATATTTGTATTAGGGCTGTCAATCAGTTAACTCACGATTAATTCAGATGAATCGCGATTAAAAATAATTTTGATTAATTGCACTGTTAAACAACAGAATACTAATTTCATAGTAGCGCTGTGTTAGTCTATATCCATAAAAAGAACAGGAGTGCTTGTGGCACCTTAGAGACTAACATTTATTTCAGCATAAGCTTTCATAGGCAGTAGCCCACTTCATCGGATGCCCCCACTGGCATCACTTAACTGAATTCATATATTGAAAAATGTATGGGTTATTTCTAAATACTCTTGAAACTTAATATTTTTAATAGCAAATATTTAACTTTCCAAGGCACAACAACTGACTGTGGTGGTACAATGAAGATTCTTTACTTTTCTCACTTTTACACTTTCTTTAGGATGGATATCAACAGAATTTTAAACGTGGCTCTGGACAGAGTGGACCACGGGGAGCCCCTCGAGGTAATGCTCAAATGATACAGTCCTAATTCTGCTGAAATGGAGTTTCTGATAAATCTCTTAGAGGGTTGTGGATCAGAAAACATTTTATTATATGCAACTAATAGGCCATAATTCAAAAATACACTTAAACTTTCCTGGAACTTTTGTTGGAAGTTGTTAGTTGGCTGTTGAGTGAAGTATTTTTGTTCGTAAGAAGTTACATTTGTCTGCTGAGATCTAAGTTTATCTTTTCAGCCACACTATTCAGTTGCCTTTTTTCTTACTAAAACAAAATGAGCCCTGAAAACTTGAAAAAAGCTTTGCACCCATTTCACTGCTGCCCGTACTAACCCAATTTGGAATTTTAATTTTTTGCTTTGAAGATTTGCTAGAATTTTGACCGCAGGCTGTTCTTTTGTGCGTTTTTTTTAAAGCTCCCTTGACTTCTGAATTTGTATATAGATGTTTCTTCAATTTCAGTAAAGATGTGTTGCATTACTTGCAGCCTGTTGTGGAGTACTTTTTTTCTTTTTCTTTTTTTGGTCTACATATTTACAAATTCCGCCTTTAGTTTCTTGCAGACTCTAGGAACTAAATGAAGGAATTATAGCAATTGATACTTAAAAATGGAGATGGGCGTTTTTTCCTTTTGTAAAAATCTCCTAAATATTTCCAGCCTTATTTGCAGCTTCACAGTGTACTTGATTTTGAGAATGAAAATATTAATATATTGAAGTCACTCTATCATGTATGAGCTTAAACTAAATGTTTATAAAATAGCCAAAACTGTTGTTGAGCTAGTCTTTCTGCATTTGAACTTCAATTACTTTTCAACAATACTTCCATGGTTTTTCAACAGGCATTTAGTAACTACATTGCATGTTCTCCATTTTTTGCTGCCTAAAATGTTGAAATCTATAACATTAGCCACCTCGTGGAAATGTCTGTATGCATTGTCAAAAGGAACTCTCCTAGTAAATGGTGTGATGGGACTGGGGATTGAGAGTCTATATAATTGTGGTGAAGCTATAACAGTGCTGTCCATAAATATATTGCAAATTGGAAAGTCCAGGGTTCATTGCCAATAAGTTGCAAGTAAATACAGTATTTGGCAGAAAGATGGATTGATTGAAGATAGACATATCAGCTTAAAAAAAACCTATCTTCAACAGAACAATAGCTTGTGGTCTATTTTCAGAATGCTATTTGAGATTTTCAAGTGGCTTGATACAAAGGAGCAGGAAAGTGAAAGCAAACCTATGATTGGCTGTTTGATAATTTGAGACCCTTTAGCTTAATGGCTTTAAAATAGGAATTTTTTAAAAATTGGTTACAATTATTTTTAAAAATCATAGTTTAACTTGCACTGGATCTGTTATCCCATACATGTGTGGGTGACTTGTGTCAGTAGTTGCTCTTTGTTAACTGACCGGGAAAATCTCTTTAGAAGATAGGTTAAATTAATCTAAGACTGTAATGAAAATTATGAAATATACCAAGAAGGGGGAAACCAAGGAATTTAATAGGCATACATGTGCAGTTGTGTTTGAATGGATAAGGCTACTGACTATATATTTGTACAGTAAATATATACCTATGAATTCTAAACTAAAGTTATTGAGACCAAATTTGAGTCACACCCTTTTATGAACTCTTTAAAATGGTTTGATTTGATAAAACATTTAAGTGCTATTTTTATTTTCTAGGTCGTGGAGGGCCCCCAAGACCGAACAGAGGGATGCCTCAAATGAATGCTCAGCAAGTGAATTAAACTAATCCACCGGATTATATTAAACGCCAAAAACACACTGGCCAATGTACCATACATGTTACCAGAAGAGTTATTATCTATTTGTTCTCCCTTACAGGAAGTTCATTGTAATGGGACTTTTTTCATTACCCATAAAGACAGGACTACAGTTGTCAGCTTTATATTACCTGGATATGGAAAGAAACAACGTTTACTCTGCATGTTCTATCCTAAGCATCATCTTGAGCCTTGCACATGAGATTCAGATTTGTTATTCTTGCTATGAGTAAAACAAAAAAGGCAATTTCAGGGTGATCAAATCTCCATGGTTAACTGAAGTGGCAGAAAAAAGCAAGTCTGCCTTACTTCTGACATTCTATAGTGACGCAACAAATAAAATCGGCAAATCCCTAAAGATTTTTTTCTGATGGCTGTTGACAAAATTAAACTTTCTCTTGAAAGAAGGATGGAAGAAGTGAAGTGTGGTTTGGCAGAGCAACTGCATTTCAGCTTTTTCATGTTAAAATGAAGCACTGAACAGTTTAAGATGCATAATGATGCATATATCCCCAACTAGACAAGTAAGCTGACAGCCAGCTTTTGATAGACAAGACACACCCTTAGCTACAGCATTCTCCATCACCAGGCTCAATTTACTGTGGCTAAGGATACATAAATTGCTTTTGTGTAACTGCTGATATAATTGTATAAGGATTTTTTAACCCTCTTTCCCCCCCAAAAAATTAGCTTTGATTGTCATTTTAAAACATTTGCAACAAATATGGGATATAATCTGGATGGCCACTTGTATATTTGATGTGAAGTATTTAGATATTTCTCTTGAACATATTTAAGTTTCTTTGATAGCAATGACTTTTGTAAGGATTGGTATTGTCTCTGTCATTCCTTATGACTTGCACATTGTCTGTCACTAATACTTGACCTTGCTGTATTATCACCTAAATAACTGATACAGGTACTGATGAAAATCTCTAATGGATAATCATAATACTTTTGGTCACATGTCCTTTTGTCTTTCCTGCAGCCTGAAGGTTTTAAGAAATCTCAAATGCCCGCTGCTGCTGCCCTTTTAATTGCTATCTTTTGAAAAGCACCAGTATGTGTTTGGATTGGTTTCCCCTTTTAAGGGAAATGACAGCCAGCAGTTACAGTTCTAACGGTATAAGCAAGACAAATAAAACATGTTTATAAAAATTGTATTCTGGAACAATGGTTTTCAGCTATTGATGCCGACGTAAACTTGATTGGGATAGACATTTCATAAACTTCTTCTCTAATTCACCTTACAGATTTACATAAGCATTTTGTTTCTTTTTAAATTATTCCAGAAGTTATAACTCACACTTATGCGTGGTCTTAATCTATACTAATGGGATTAACTGGGTGGTTTTTTTCTTTCCATGGAGACTTTCATGTTCGTCAAGTCAATATATGATGTAGAAAAGAATTAGCTTGGGAGTGGGAGTTGGAACTCATAAATCTTATCCCAGTTTCGCCACTCACTTCTGGTATGATTTTGGTTAAATTGGTTAATCTCTTTGTGCCTGTTTCCCTATCTAATATGGGGAGAATACATAGTTACCTCAATAGAGGTGTTGAGTACAAATGCATTTTATAGCACATTGAAGATGTAAAGTGCTATAAAGGGTCATATCACATATCAAGGGTCAGCCACATATCAAACAGGATGTTTAATCATGAGATAATGGTATTGCTTTTACTAAACCAAACTGAAGGGTGTACTGTCGTTTGAGGATGTTTTATACTGTCATGACAGTTTAAAGCTTTTTTTACTTTATTATGAAATAGTCCCAGACTCAATACACGTGACTTTAACTTTGTCATGACCAGAATGTAAAGACCACAGAATTTAATTACAGATATTGTACTTGCTGGGAGATGTATTTTTTTGTGTGGAAGCAACAAGCAACAGTTATCTTGCAAACACATTAGTTGCTTGGGATGGCACTTTTTTCCATAGCAATTAAATGATACACATTGCAGTATGATGGCAAGTCACTCCTGTGACCATACAGCAAACTGCTGCTGGTGAAGTCCCATTTAGTTATCTGTAGCTATTTCTTTACAGTTGGAAAAAGATAAGCTTTTTAATGCTGATTTTTAGGAAAATAAGGGAGTCTTCTCGTTTTCCTTTTAATCTGCTTATAAATAAGTAGTAGACAAATAGCCAGTCAGCTTTCTGCTGCATCCCAACTGACTCTTAAATAATTTTAGTTTTTCATTGAACTTGCAGCATACTTAACTGAAGGCCATTGAATAGATCAGGACATTCCATTTTCAAAAAATGTGGGCATATCCATTTATTTTCAATGATATCATTCAAATGAACTAATAAAATGTGGGTAATTGAGACCTATTATTTTGAGGTGTTATCTTGTGAGCTTGTGTGTGAGAGGCTTTTAGGCAGTATATCCCTTGTACTGTATGTTAATGATACATAGAAATGTACTATAGACATCTGTAGTACATAAAACAAGTGCGTTGAATACATATGTAGCCTGAATGTTCACTCTAATCCCATTCATCTTAACAGATAAATGGTTAATAAACCCCTTGCTGAAAACTGACCACCTCCATCACATTAAGGTTGATAGACCACTAACTAGTCTTCCAGCCGGCACTACAGAAGATAGGACCAGATATGTCCATCATCAGCATAGCTGACCACACCTGTCTAGAAATGTTACTCTGTTTCTATTCTGCCCCCATGGTGCAGACAGGACAAACTAGAACTCTCCTGCTGCAGAACTTTTTGAATTTCATTCTGCATTTAAGAATTTCAGAGCTCTTTAGCCTCTGCAGTCCCTGATTTGACTTCAGGTTTGATTCTCTCCCAAGAGCGAGCATCCCCAGTACATTCTTCACTCCTGTGGGTCCCTGACTGATACACAGCAGCGGCATATAGTTGCTAATAAGCTTGCTGAAAGGAAAACTGTATGCTTGGCTAGTCCTGCTCGGGGATTTAGCTGTGGTCTGTTCTTAAGAGGCACCAAAGACATCAGAATCAACCAGGCCAGGTCAGGTGGCATCCCACTCCTTGTCACAATGACTGAAGAAGACCTGGGCAGCAGTCAAAGCTCATCTGGAGATGCTACAAGTGGGGCCACATGACTGCACACCCCAGCTTTGAAGGCATTGGTTATACCGAGCCATCTGATTAACTATTTCCACATCAAGTTCTTAGAGGAGTAGCTGAGGCCAGTGAGGAGAGTACCGCCTGTGCTGCTACTATGTATGGTATATCAAATAAGCTTCTTCTGCCTCCCTTTGGGCTATGAAGGATTGAAGTCAAGCAGTCTTAAAAGATACCCTAGAGTCCTAGACAGTAGTTAAGGGTTTGTGAGGCTCCTAATGTACTTTCCCTTCAGGGCATATATCCATGGATCTCACATGTCCTAACTAACATGGTCATTACCATGAAGCAACTCGCCCAGAAGCTTGGATTCTATGGCTAGACCTTCTCTGCCTGATTCTGATGCCTGATGGATTCATCTGAACTCCTTCTTAGGGACCTGCTAATATCTCCTCGGAAGAACCATTTAAAGGAAGCAATCCTAGCCTAATGGGGGAATTCCTCACCCCGTCGCACAAGAGATCCCTCCTCATGTAGGCGCGTGGGAATGATTTAAAGAGAACTTTATAACTTGTTTCTGGAGAGCTTTTATTCCTGATCCCATTAGCCCTTGAGTGAGTGAGTTTGGTGGATTTCCTTCCTAAGGAGCCAGACAGGTGAGGGGACAAGTGAGGGAACTATAGCAGCCCAAGAGACCTTTAGCATCCATCCAGACTTCATGGATAAATGCCTTGTCTAGCCAGCCCTCTCTGTTGTTCAGGAGACTTCAGGTTGTGGGAGCTTCTCTTCACAAAATGGCTTTGACTAGTCACAATTTGTCCAGGGTCTTACTAGATGGTCAGTTTCTCTCATCTGGTTTGGTTCAGATTCTGGAGCAAGGACACTAGCTAAAATCGTCTGCATAGAATCTTAGGCAAAGTAATCTCAGAATTGGAAAAGACAATAGAATTTCTGTCCTCGTATAAATCCAATATTAAAGGACTTAGTGACAGGAAAAGCAAAGCAGTCTTTAACCCCCTCTGATCAAATATAACTGGATGAAGGCCTCTGACAAAGTGGAATGGACCCAAAATCCAACTGATCCAGAAGAAAACTTGGACTTCTACTTCTGACTCCAAGTCTTCTGCATCACTTCTTCATAGCCCCGTCTAAGCTAAGTGGTTAGTTCAGAGTCCTTGGCACTCAGAATTCACCTAGCAGACTGTTTGAATACTAATTCATACACCTAGCAGACTGTTGAATACCTCAGACATGGTTTTTTTGTACATTTAAACAGCTCACTTCATAGAACTGTGCTATTCTTCCCAGACTTCTGCTTTGTAACCAGTGTCTAGCCACTAGAAAAACAGGTACATGAAGGCTATTCACTGTCATTTGTGGATTGTGGCAATCAAATCAGTTGTCTTCAGAGAGTTTTTTTTTCTAGAACAGTTGTTTTCAACCTGAAGTCCACATGCTCCCAGAGGAGCAGAGTGTCTAAGGGGTCCATGAAAGGAGAATATGAGAATAAGGTGAAAACCTGGAAGTGTTGTTTTTACCATAGAAGTCCACAGTTTACTATCCTTTATCATGCTGTATCAAATGTCAGGCCAAGCACTTGCAATGTTTGTAGGAGTATTCTGTTCAATCAGTTTTTGGCCCAAGACTTCGTTAGGGGACCGTGGACCACAGGTTGAATTTTCAAAGGGGTCCACACCTCCATTAGAAATTTTTTAGGGGTCTGCCAATGGTAAAAAGGTTGAAAACCATTGCTCTAGAATAACAGTGGAAGGTCTGACCAATTATTATGTTAATGCACCTATGGTTTCAATAGGCTGAGCCTAATGGAGATCCTGTATCCTGGATGAATACTCTATAGTGGAACAATACGTGTATAAAGTTCTAGAATTTGCACTTATCCTGAAACTCAAATGTTTCTTTTGGAGACTGAAGTTACCTAGGAGCTTGTGTTTATCTTGCTGTGTTAGAGAACAAGATCTGCCAACTTCCTCTCAAAGCATCAGATTGTCTCGACATTTGTTCAATGAAAAAACAGTTCTATAGTATCTAGTGGCTGGAACGCTAGGATATATCTGATGTGCTCTTGTGGCCCTGTCTCAACCCCTCAGATCATCACCATCCTTGTCAGCTCATATAATATGGCATACGTTATCAAAACATTCCAGAAGACTTAACTTCTGTTCACCTGGCCCGAATATCTTCTTCTTAGGGCAATATGCATCAAAAAAAAACATTGATAAGTGAGCCAATTGGCTGTAGAATTCAGAGGATTGACCTAGCAGTATAATCATTTTTCTCAAAGGTTTTTGTAGAACTGATACCAGTTTGGCACTCTGCAGATGGATCTGTTTACCTCCTTTTCAATACAAAATCTCCCAACATGTTTCCAGAAAGTGGGTCCCAAATGTAGGGGCATCATATGCCCTGTTTCAGAGGAACAAACAGATTTTCTGTGTATTTTCCCCCCTCTTCAAAGAGCCATACCTGATAAGGCAAAACTATCTCTTCCTGGCCAGGAAGACATATCTGATCTCAGATCTGATGAATCTAGTCTCCAACTAGGGTGACTGCATAGCAAATGTGAAAAATCAGGCTAGGAAATAGGGGATAATATAGAGTACCTATATAAGACAAAGTCCCAAATATCCACTATCCTTATAAAATTGTGACATTGGGTCACCCTACCTCCACCCCTCCAATATTCTTGTCAAGGAGTAACCTTTATCCTAAGACACTGTTGTGTACCTACCTGGACAAACGGAGACTAGCTAACTTGTTAGAAAAAAGTTTGCAATGTTTTTCGTATCACATGCAAATCCCAACATATCCATGTGTTCTTGCAATAATTCAAAACCTTCTCCCAAGCTCCTGAGAGCAGCCTCACCAGTGTCTTATCTCTTTTCTGCATCGCCAATAACTTGATCCTTTGCTTTATACTTGAACAATTTATTTTCTGTGGACTTGTTTCAGTTAGTTTCGCAGGTACTGACATTCTTCTTCGAGTGCTTGCTCATGTCCATTCCCACTGTGTGTGCGCACCGCGCATGCACGGTCCCCGGAAGATTTTTCCCCAGCGGTACCCGTAGGGTCGGCAGGGGCGACCCCTGGAGTGGCGCCCTTATGGCCATGCATATATGCCCCTGCCGACCCTCCACCCGCTCAGTTCCTTCTTTCCGTTCGTGACGGTCGCTGGAACAACGACGCTTCGGCTCGTTATCGCGGTATCCTTACATCTAGCTTGTTCTCTAGTTTCGATAATATTAGGTAGTTTTTGTAGTTAATAGTTACTGTTATACCCTTTGTGAACCGCTTATCCCACTTTTACCAGGAGTGGGCCCGACTTAGTTCGGACAAATGGGTCCTCAGCCTGGTAAGGGTGGGATATTCTATCCAATTCTCCTCCCTTCCGCCCCACCATCCTCCTTCCCCGTCCCTCTTCAGGGACCCATCTCACGAGCAACTCCTAGTTCAGGAGGTCAATACCCTCTTGTCTTTGGGTGCCATAGAGGAGGTTCCTCAAGAATTTCGGGGCAAGGGTTACTACTCCCGCTATTTCCTTATCCCGAAGGCCAAAGGTGGTCTTCGTCCCATCCTAGACTTGCGGGGCCTCAACTCCTACATAAAGAAGTTGAAATTCCGCATGCTCTCCCTCGCAACCATCATTCCCTCTATGGATCGCAGAGACTGGTTTGCTGCCCTCGACCTAAAGGATGCGTACTTCCATATTTCAATTATTCCCAGTCACAGGAGGTTCCTGAGATTCACCTTAGGGGATTGCCACTACCAGTTCACAGTCCTTCCGTTCGGCCTGTCCACCGCCCCAAGGGTCTTCACAAAGTGTATGTCCGTCGTGGCCGCATTCCTGAGGAGGAAGCATGTACACGTATACCCTTATTTGGACGATTGGCTCATCAGGGCAGAGACGGAACAGCTAGTGACCCAACACATAGCTCTTACCAGGGCGACCTTCCTCAGGTTGGGCCTCCTGCTAAACGAACCAAAATCGACCCTAGTGCCCACTCAGAGAATAGAGTTCATAGGGGCGATATTGGACTCTCGACAGGCAAGGGCATTCCTACCTCCTACGCGGACCAAAGCCATAACAGACTTGATTCTCTCGGCCCTTCGATTCCCCACCACTACAGTAAGAAACTGCATGGTACTCCTGGGGCATATGGCGGCTTGCACATATGTAGTGCCGTACGCCAGACTGAGACTTCGCCCTCTCCAGACCTGGTTGGCGACAGTATACAGGCAAGGCAGAGACCCTCTGAGTTTGATCGTCACTCTCCCAAACCACACACTCAGATCTCTCCACTGGTGGCTTCACCCCGACTCCCTCGTAGTAGGAGTCCCCTTCCGGAAGCCTCAACCATCGGTAACCTTGGGGACAGATGCTTCCGCCCTCGGCTGGGGTGCACATCTCGGGGACGCCAGGACTCAAGGCCTCTGGTCTCGGAGCGAGCTATCCCTTCACATCAATGTCAGGGAGCTCAGAGCGGTTCGTCTGGCCTGCCAAGCGTTTCGGGAACGCATACAAGGCAAGTGTGTGTTAGTGCTGACAGACAGCACAGCAGCAATGTTTTACATAAACAAGCAGGGGGGTGCTCGGTCCTCTCACCTGTGCAGGGAAGCCCTAGCCCTCTGGGAATTTTGTATTTCGCACAATATTCACCTCCAGGCCACTTATCTCCCAGGGGTCCAGAATGTACTGGCAGACACTCTGAGTCGTTCCTTTCGGGGCCACGAGTGGTCCCTCAGGGCCGACATTGCTCACTCAATCTTCCTAGTGTGGGGCTTTCCCCGTATGGATCTGTTTGCCACGAGAGCCAACAGGAAGTGCCAAAGGTTCTGTTCCCTACTGAATCTCAGCCCGGGATCAGAGGCAGACGCCTTTCAGATCCCTTGGAGGGAGGGTCTACTCTATGCGTTCCCTCCCTTCCCCCTTATCCACAGAGTCCTGCTCAAGGTCCGTCTAGACAGATCCTCCATGATCCTCATAGCACCGGCGTGGGCCCGCCAGCACTGGTACACCCTCCTGATGTCCCTTTCCATCGGGGCACCCATCACTCTCCCACTCCTCCCGACCCTGATCTCCCAGGACCACGGCCGACTGCTACACCCCAACCTGCAGTCTCTCCACCTCACGGCGTGGAATATCCGTGGTTGAACCCGTCAGAGCTTCAGTGCTCTACTCAAGTCAGGGACGTTTTACTGGAAAGCAGGAAACCTTCCACCCGGGCCACCTACTCGGCCAAGTGGAAGCATTTCTCCTTGTGGACCCAAGATAAGGGAATGGCCGCTGCTTTAGCCCCAATATCCCTCATCTTGGACTACCTCCTTAACCTTAAGCAGCAAGGTTTGGCACTCTCCACGGTACGAGTGCACCTAGCTGCTATATCGGCTTTTCACCCGGGCTTTGGTGGACTCTCTGTCTTTAGTAATCCCCTAGTCGCTAGGTTTATAAAGGGTTTGGAGAGGTTGTACCCGCAGGTGAGGCACCCAGTTCCACCGTGGGACCTGAACCTGGTTCTCACGGCATTGATGAAGCCCCCCTTTGAACCCGTGTCATCTTGCCCCCTCTCCTATTTGTCATGGAAAACGGCCTTCTTGGTAGCCATTACCTCTGCTAGGCGGGTGTCCGAGCTCAGAGCTCTCACCTCGGAACCCCCGTATATGGTCTTTCATAAGGATAAGGTTCAGTTACGGCCTCACCCAGCCTTCCTTCCTAAGGTGGTCTCGGCTTTCCATATAAACCAAGACATATTCCTCCCAGTCTTTTTTCCAAGACCCCATACATCTAACAGAGAAAGAATGCTCCACTCTCTGGATGTGAGAAGGGCTTTAGCATTTTATTTACAACGTACAAAACCCTTTCGTAAATCACCACAGCTTTTTATCTCAATAGCGGAGCGGATGAAAGGGTTGCCAGTCTCTTCCCAGCGCCTTTCGGCCTGGATAACATCGTGCATCAAGCTATGCTATAACCTCTCGAATGTCGCTCCTCCTCAGTTGACAGCCCATTCGACTAGAGCTCAGGCCGCATCCACAGCGTTCCTGTCGCACGTTCCCATCGCTGACATCTGTAGAGCAGCAACGTGGTCTTCAGTGCATACCTTCTCCTCGCATTATGCGATTGTGCAGCAGTCAATGGAGGACGCGGCTGTTGGACAGGCAGTCCTGACAGCTGGCATCAGCAGTACTCCTCACCCTCCTCCATGATAACTGCTCGTAAGTCACAGTGGGAATGGACATGAGCAAGCACTCGAAGAAGAAAAAACAGTTACTCACCTGTTGTAACAGTTGTTCTTCGAGATGTGTTGCTCATGTCCATTCCAAATCCCACCCGCCTCCCCTCAGGTCGGAGTACCGGCAAGAAGGAACTGAGCGGGTGGAGGGTCGGCAGGGGCATATATGCATGGCCATAAGGGCGCCACTCCAGGGGTCGCCCCTGCCGACCCTACGGGTACCGCTGGGGAAAAATCTTCCGGGGACCGTGCATGCGCGGTGCGCACACACAGTGGGAATGGACATGAGCAACACATCTCGAAGAACAACTGTTACAACAGGTGAGTAACTGTTTTTTTCTTCTATATGTTTAGCAATTAACACCTTCAATTCCATTTTCATGATAATTCTGTATGTGGCTGAGTAACTTCAACTAATTTGCTGACATCAAGACCAAGCACTGTGCTCTTCACATTTTTTGCCTACTATAATAATTTTAAACAGTGCTAAACCACAAATAACCTTGCTTGATTGGTCCATCAGCCCTTACTAGAGAACGCCAATCACAACACACCAGACGTTGTTTCAGCCAGTCCCATCTTCCCGCTGGCCAGGATAGCAGTAGCACTGGACACCCGCCTGGCATAGTGCACAGCAGCCTTGAACTCCTGAGTGATATGCACAAGTTCCCTTTAAGTATGCTGAGGCCACACTAAGGGCTTGGTTACACTGCCACTTTATAGCCTCCAGGAGTGCTATAACTCTCTCCCCAAACACACTGGCAAGGCACATATTGCGCTAAAAGTCCGAGCTTATCGCGCTACTGGTAAACCACCTTTTCCAGGAGAATAAGTGCTTTTGCGCTACCGCTGTAGCACAACGGCGCGAATGTGGACACCCATTGCGCGTTAATGAGCCTCCAGCCTCCTCCAGCCTGGCCCATAATTCCCATTCGAGCCTCTCTGGGCATCAGTTTCAACTCTTCTGTCGCGTCCTCAGGTGACCACACGTCAGACCTGCCCTTTAAATTCCCAGGGAAATTTGAAAATCCCCTTCCTGTTTGCTCCAGCCAGGCGTGGAGTGCTCCTCAGGTAACCATTTTTCTTGGCCATGACTCCACATGCCATGCCTCCTCGCAATAAGCGATCTCCACCGTGGTTTGATCATGAGTTGCTGGACCTCATCAGTTGTTGGGGGGAAGAGGCTGTCTAGTCTCAGCTGCGGTCTAGCCGCAGGAATTATGATACGTATGGCCTGATATCACGGGCCATGAAGGACAGAGGGCATGACCGGGACACTCTGCCGGGCAAAAGTAAAGGAGCTTAGGATTACCTATCGCAAAGCCCGCGACGCAAACAGGCATTCTGGTGCAGCCCCTGTGTTTTGCAAGTACTACAAGGAGCTGGACGCGATACTTGGTGGTGATCCAACGTGCACTCCAGCGACCACCCAGGACACTTCTTCCCAGCCCACCACTGAAGGGGGGGGGAAGGTGGACGGAGAGGAGAACGGAGAGGAGGAGGAGGAGGTGGCCGTGGCAGCCACCCAGGCCACGGCGGAGTCACCGGACACATGCAGCCAGGAACTGTTCTCAAGCCCAGAGTGCAGCCAGAGCCAGCCACAGTGTCCGGCAGATGCGGGGGGCAGGGCAGCACCATCGGATTGTGCAGGTACAGCAACTTTTGTACTGGGAAGGCAGGCAGTTTGGCCGGGGTGGAAAGGGATGATTTCTGCATGCTTGTCTACATGTGGAATAGCGCGCTGATGTACTCAATGACTTCAGAGTAATCCTCATCCGTAATTTCTTGAAAGGTCTCTAAGAGCTCTTGCAATGTGCCTGCGCAGGTTTCTCGGTAGAGCCAGCGTGTTCGTGGTCCCGGCCATGGTCACGAGGCCCCACCACTGTTCTAAGAGGGGTGGGGGGTGGGGGATCATCGCTGCGCAGATGCAAGCCGCATATGGCCCTGGGCGGAAGCCGCATCTCATTAAAATTCCCGTCCTCTCTTGCTCCGTCACCCACAGCAGCGAGATATCTTCCAGCATGAAAACCTACACAGAATGTTGGGACAGTGCTCATCAGACTGCAGTTCCCACAAATGCCCTACCGCTACCCCCAAGCCACAGTACAGCAAGGCAGGGAAACTATTATTGTCCCCGAGATTCACTCACCATGTTCGGGGCTCCGTTGGTATCTCTGTGTGAGCTATAGCTTTGTGGGACAGGGAAGCTTCACAGAGAGATTCATGGAATGCATGGGAATACCTACTGTCTCTTGCAAACAAGGGGTTATTGTGTTTTAACTCTTCACTTGTAACTTTTTTCACTAGCTTTGTCCTTGACATCTTCAACGTCACCGGTCTTATCTGTTGCTCAGAAACTAAGGAGGATCCGGAACAGACCACGGAAGAGCAAAGAAGAGCTTTTGAAACAAGTAAGGGAGCAGACAGCAATGGACAACCGCATTGCACAGCAGTGGCGCGAAAATGAGAGCAAACGGAGGGAGGTTGAAAGGAAGCATAGAGAGGAACGGAGGGAGGAACAGAACGAGTTGAGGGAGATGGCTCGTGAACAGAGCGCTGACAAGCGGGCTGACAAGCTGTTGAGAATATTACAGCTGCAAGTAGAGACTGCAGCGGATCGCTGCCGATCAGGAGGAGCAGACCCGTGCTTGCCACCCCCATTGTCAGTTGCCCCCTAACCCTTCCCATTCTGGCCCTCTGTTTATTATTACCCACGGCTGCCTCCAAACCCCCTCTCTTCACCTACCAACCCACAGACCCAGCAGCCTTATGCACTGCACTCAACCCCTAATAACAATCATCATCGCCCTCCGCAAATGGGGTTGGGGGAACACAGCAATTCGGAGGCATTGGAGGTTATGAGTCCATGACATACACCAGTCTCTGATGAGTGACTCCTTCCCACCCCAACTGCACCCCCCCACCTCCCTCACACATTTTTTTTCCAACTTTTATTTCAAAATCTGATAAAGCTGTTCAATAAATGAATTCTTTTTAATGGTTTCTGTATTCGGTGTATGTAATAGGCACAGAAAAGCACATGCCTTATCCTATTAACAGACTGTTCCCTCCCTCTCTCCCTCCCTCTGCAATTCCCATTAGAACTCGCTTTCAGCCTCAAAATGCTCCCTCAAGGCTTCCCTGATCCTTGTACCCTTGCGCTGGGCCCGTCTAATAGCCCTGCTCTCTGGCTGTGCATATGTGGCCTCCAGCTGTTGAACCTCTGAGGACCATGCCGTAGTGAAGCCTTCGCCCTTCTGCTCACAGAGATTATGTAGGGCACAGCACGCGGAAATAACCGGGGGAACACTTCCCTCTGCCAAGTCTAGCTTGCCATAAAGACATCTCCAGTGGCCCTTGAGATGCCCAAAAGCACACCACAGTCATTCGACAGCGGCTCAGTCTGTAGTTGAACCTTTCCTGGCTGTTGTCCAGGCTCCCCGTGTAGGGTTTCATGAGCCAGGGCATTAGAGGGTAAGTGGGGTCACCAAGAATCACAATGGGCATTTCCACTTCCCCCATGGGGATCCTCTGGTCTGGGAAAAAAGAGCCGCCTTGCAGCTTCCTGAACAGGCTGGTGTTGCGGAAGACACGTGTGTCATGCACCTTTCCCGGCCAGCCTGCATTAATGTCTGTGAAACGCCCATGGTGATCCACAAGCGCCTGAAGAACCATGGAGAAGTACCCCTTTCGGTTAATGTACTCTTCTGCTAGGTGGTCGGGGGCCAGAATAGGTATATGGGTCCCATCGATCGTGCCTCCACAGTTAGGGAACCCCATCTGCTCAAACCCAGCCACGATGTCACGCACGTCACCAAGAGTCACGATTTTTCATAGCAGGAGGTGATTAATGGCCTTGCACACTTGCATCAACACGACTCCAATGGTCGACTTCCCCACCCCAAAGTGGTTGGCCACCGTTCGGTAGTTGTCTGGGGTGGCCAGCTTCCAGAGTGCTATAGCCACCCGCTTCTCCACCGGGATGGCAGCTCTCAATCTGGTGTCCTGGAGCTGCAGGACGGGGGCGAGTTCAGCACACAGTCCCATGAAAGTGACTTTTCTCATGCAAAAGTTTTGCAGCCACTGCTCATCATCTCACACTTGTAAGACGATGCGATCCCACCAGTCAGTGCTCGTTTCCCGTGCCCAGAAGCGGCGTTCCACGGTCGTGAGCATGTCCGTTAAAGCAATCAGTTTAGCGTCCAATTTGTTCCTCGGCTCGATCTCATCTTCTTCTCCAGACTCATCACTACTGTCACGGTCCATTTCAAGAATGAACTCCACCGCACAGAGAGTTGTGCTGGCGACACTCGCCAGCATGCTCCTCAGCAGTTCGCGATCCATTAGGACACAGGAAAACGGACAACAGAGCGTGCGTGCCTTGCTGAAACCATTGAAAGATGGCGCCCGAGGTGGCCGGAAACACAGGGATTGCTGGGATATGACACAAAGCATCACGGGGAGTTGGAACAGGATGCAGAATGGCCGCAAGTGACGCTCCCCTTCCCACAAGGCATTGTGCCAGATTGGGAAGAACTGCTCTGTGGGAAACCTGCCCTATTGTGCTACTCTCAGTGCCGCCAGAAGTGCCGCAAATGTGGCCATGGTTTAGCGCTGCCGGGTCTCAGTGTGCACACGCTCTAGCGCAATACCTATTGCTGTATGTCGGACGCGCTATAACCAAATGCGCTATAATCCTGTAGTGTAACCAAAGGCTAAGTACATTACCTTTTTAAGTAGATCAGCAATCTGAGACAGCAGCTGCTGCCAGGAAGTGCCCTCTGTCCTGAGCCCTGTCCTGTCTCCCCCATCCTCTGCTCTATGGAAATGGGGTAAGTGGGCTGCAAGGGGAACAGCCCTTCCCTTCCCCCTTTCTGCACAGCAAGCAGGAGGCTCCGGGGAGCAGCTCCAAGGCAGAGGGCAAGAGCAGAAATGTGGCAGTGGGGGGAGGCACAGCTGAACTACCACAAAGGGAACTTAGGGGAGCAGGGAGATGATAGGGGGGCTGCCAGTCCACCTTGGTTCCAAGCCCCCACTAGCTAGCTCCAACAGGTTGTTCTTCTTTCTGCAAGCTGTGGGCAAAACAGGCAGCTGCCAAACTGTTATAAGGGAGCATTGCACAACTTAAAACAAGCATGTTATCTATTTGATCAGCAATGTAACAACCTTAATAGGGATGACTAAGTGAGGAGTTACTGTATTCTGTTTTCACGCATAGTTCCAATTCTCTTCCTTGTATTTTCAATATGAACGTGGCTTTTCCCATGACTTTGAGGTATGTGGATATATGGCCATTCAAAAAAAACTCTGTCAATAAGGCTGCTTAGCAACACCACCTAATTTGGAACAAGCACAGAACACTAGTCTACTTGGAAAACTTTTACCTTTAACTTGCACAAGTTGATGTGTCTCTAGGGCAGGGATGGGCAAACTACAGCCTGCCCTGACTAGCCCACCTGAGCTCCTGGTTGGGGAGGCTTCCCCCACCCCCTCTCCTCCCTGGGATTTTTAGTGTGTCATGGAGGCAGTGCTCTGGGGTGGGGATGGGGATGTGTGAGCTGTGGGGCAGCGTGTCTGAGCAGCACGGTAAGGGGTCGAGGGGGTGGGTAAAGAGGCAGGGAGAAGTTGAAAGGGATGGAGGTTTGAGGGGTGGACAATCGGGATGGGGGTTTGGATCGGGCATGGGAGTCCCAGGGGTGTGGATAGGGGTTGGGGCAGTCAGGGGACAGGGAGTGGGGGGGGAGTTAGGGGAAAGGTGGTGTCCCTGGGGATGGGGGGGGGTCTCTGAAGTGGGGCAATCGGCGGACAAGGAGCAGGAGGCATTGGATGGGTTGGGGATTCTGAGGGGGGCAGTCAAGCGGTGGGAAGTGGGAGGGGTCCGATATGGGGCGGGGCCAGGCTGTTTAGGGAGGCACAGCCTTCCCTACCTTGCCCTTCATACAATTTTGTGGCCCTCGGGCCAAAAAGTTTGTCCACCCTGCTCTAGGGTTACTTTTGTTTTTGTCATCTAGGAATTTGGGCCAGGCTGAGGGATCACTGATGTTAAAAGGGGATGCTGAAATCAGTGGAAAGTCTTCTGAGTTGTGCCTGCTCTTGCACTTTTGAAATAGTGGTGTAACTTAACTATTTCTTGCTCCTTATTTTTTTGTGTGTGTACTTCTAAGCTTCTTAATTGAATGTATAATTAACCCAGAAAACCAAAGACCTGGCAAGAGTCAAAAAGTGCACCTTGTATGTTTCTTAGTCTGCTCCTTTCTCTCGCCCTGCCCCCATGGGTTGGCTGTGCATCATACAAGTTTTTTAAAACCTCTTGATGCTTGTGAATCAAGGCCTAGCTGTGCAAATTGTTACAGCTGGAGGACAAAAAAATTGGAGTGAGGTAACATTCTATATACAGCCAGCTCTCTTAGAAATCCCTGTCGCTCACACATCTTCCCTCTTGTTTACTTTCTCACCATCAGAGCATTCTGCAATCCTTCCCATAAATAATAAAAATCCTTTGTATTACTCTTGACTATCAAAAAGTATTCATATACGTGACATCCTAATTTTAAACAGCTGCACAATATGAAACTAGTATCTGCAACTGTACACCCAAAAGGCAATGCATCTCTGCAGGGAATTCAGGATCTAACAGGTTCAGTCACAGTCTCCTCTCCCTCTTCACCCCCTGGCAGTGGTAGCACTACACATGCCAAGTGTCCTTTAACTGCCCTCTTACATCCCTTGACGGGGGGATGTCTATACAGTAAACCCTCGATTTAACGGACCCCGATTTAACGGACTTCAGATGGAACGGACAAAATTTCCGATGCATCCGAAATCCGTTATTCGGGGGCTGCGGGCTCCCGCCCCGGGGAGCCGGGCAGGAGCGGTCACTCCCCGCAGAGGTTGACAGCTCCCGCCCGGCTCCCCGCAGCGGGGAGACCGGTGGGAGCTGTCAACTCCCCCCCCACACCCGGCTCCCTGCAGGGGGAGCCGGGCGGGGGGGGGGATTGACAGTTCCCGCCGGGCTCCCCACAGCGGGGAGCCCGGCGGGAGCTGTCAAACACCCCCCCCCCCAGCCGGGACCTGGGCGGGTGGGTTGACGGCTCCCGCCAGGGTCCCAGCAGCCGGGCTCCCGGTGGTGATAAAAGTAAAACCTGGACATAACGGTTTTATTGTCAGCCGAAAGTCCATTATTTAATAATTTAAAAAAATTATTAAATAACGGACTTTCGGCTTTAACGGACACCCCCTCGCCCGAACTAGTCCATTATATCGAGGTTTCACTGTATTGCCGTTAGACAACCAGGCTCAGGGGCTGTTGAACTGCGGTAGGGATGCTGAGCCGCCGGCTGCAGCATGAGCTGTAGGACCCGCCTACCACGCAAGGTGCTAGAGCCTGGCTGTCTACACTAATTAGACAGCAGCGCCTCACCCCACGCTGGGCTCAGCTGACAGGGGCCAGCCCTGGGTTTGAATTGCTGGGGCCACCTCTCCTGACTGCTCGGCAGCCGGCGAAGTCCCAGAACCTGGGGCGTGGAGCCGCGGTCGCTGCGGGATTTCCCGCGTGGGTGGCGCCCGCTCCCTTTGGCCCCCCTCCCGCTCTTCCGCCTGCCGCCCGCTGTTTGCGCCTCCTGCGCCTTCAGTGCTCCCGCCCCGACGCTGCCCTGTAGCCCCGCGCGCAGCCGCCAGGAGGCGGCGCCACTCCGGGCAGCGGCTTCAGCAGAAGTTACCGCGCATGCTCCGTCCGCAGCGCCGCCTCCTCCCGCCGGGTCCTTCCTTCCTGGGCCGCCGGTCTCCCAGCCAGCCACGCGGGTGAGCGCGCCGCGCGGCCGGGAGCTGCGGAACAGCCGCCTGCGGGCCCCGGGGCGTCTCCAGCGGCCGCGCCGGGCTAGGTGAGAGTCGGGGATGCCCCCGCCCGGCCGCCTCCGAGCCCGGGTTTGTCCTGTGGCGGGGGCCGCGGATCTGGGAGGCGCGCGTGGGTTTGACCCGGGGGCCGGTTTTTCCTCCTCCTGTCCGCTGGGCTTTGGGAAAGGAGACGGGTCCGCCATGGGGCTCGCATAGGGGAGCCCGGCGGCCATGATCGGTGCGTCTGATTTAATTCACCGCCCGGCCCCCTGGATTCCCCCGGACGCTTCCCCAGCCGGTGTATTGTCTTTACTCCCCACCCCCTGTTTCTCCGTCTCGTTCTCTCTCCGTCCGCCCCCGGGGGGCTCAGTGCTCCCTTAGCTTTCCCACGCTCTTAGCTTTCCCACGCTCTTAGCTTTCCCACGCTCATTCTTCCCAACCAGCTCCTTGTCAAACTCGGGATCCTCCTGGATTTGCTCCCCTTGCTCGGTTCTTCCCCCCACCCCCGCTTTCCACGCGGATCACAGGGCCTGGGTCGTTTTGCAGTCACAATGGCGGTGGACACCCTGGCATCTTGCTTTTGTTTTCTGAAGAAAATAGTCTGGTTTTATGGAGGTGCGTAGTTACCTAGGAATGTGAAAGTGACGGCAGTGAACAGCACAGGCAGAGGATGGACTAGGTCAGGGGTTCTCAAACGGGGTCATGACCTCTCAGGGTGTCACGAGGTTATTACATGAGGGGCCCGAGCTGTCAGCCTCCACCCCACTGGAGTAAGTCCTTAATCTGTAACTAGTGTTTTGTGACATGACATAGCTGCTTAAATCGTGTGATGTGAGTGGAGGAGGAAAAAAGCAACATGGTAATTAGAATAAGGTGATTGTAAGATGTAATATTTTATTATCTTAGTGACTTTGCTGGAAAAATACAAATACATCCAGTACTGTTAATTTAAGAGTTGGGCTATTGGAAGGAAGAAGGTGCTATCTTTCTCGTTAAAGAAAACTATTTTCAAGTGAAAGCCAGTTTTGGAAAAAATGCTGCTGCTTTTTAATTGTACGACAAACCATTCTGAGTTATTTTACTGTGTTAAATGTTTCTTTAAAGTCATTCTAATGTAAGCAATCTCCCCAAGAAGTTGTCAAATTGCTTTTTTTGAAATCAGATACTTAAAAAACACATCAAATCTGTGAGATTGTTGGGAGGTAGTATCAGACTGAAAAAAGCAAAGAATATCTGATGTAAAAATCTCAACCATCTCATAAAAACTCTGGGCACCCCTGTACATCCTAAACTGAAACATGCTGTTGTAGTTCTGAGACTGGCTAACTTTTGAAAAAACTTTTCAGGCATTTTCACTAACCATGCAGCGCAAGAAGATAGACAATCGCATTCGAGTGCTAATTGAGAATGGAGTGGCTGAGCGACAGAGGACATTGTTTGTTCTAGTCGGAGACCGTGGCCATGATCAGGTAACTATCAGCCTAGGACCAGATATTTTCAATGGCTCTTTTTAGTTAATGTAAAATTTGACTTTGGATCACGGGTTGAGAACCATTGCTCTAATCAGCACACAGCTGCAGCCCGTGTGACATCATTAGGGCCATACAGGTAGTATATATATTGTCTGGATGTGGCCCACCTAATACATGGAGAGCTGACTATGCAGCCCACAATGGTAAATAGGTTGAGGTATAAATAACTTGCACCTTTCTTAAGGAAGGAAACTAATTTCTAGAGCAGCAGAGAATCCTATCTGACAAGTAGATGCTCTGTAATTGAGTTAGTATATTTACAGAAAAGCGTGTCTAAAAATGCACAGTATACTTTGTGTTGTACCTATTAAGGACATAAATGCTATAGTGTGTGAGATTTGTATTGAGACAAACCATGAAATAATAGAAACATAAGGCATATCAATAATTCTTGGAAGGATGTAAATATTAAGCATCGTCTACTTTTTTTAAAAAGCTCAGGAAAGATAAAAGGCAGATAAAATAAAGAAGAATCTGAACTCTTCTTAAAGGAAAAAGACTCTCTACTCCTTTGCAAGGCTGGTGAGAGTTTTCTTCATTTAATTTAACGTGGTTAAATTATCCTAATGTTCTCCTACAAATTCTGTCATTATTGTGACTCAAGCCAGGTGTTCCCTATCCAGTTACCTAGCAAGGCTTACCAGAGTAGAAATCATATGGGAGTAATTTGTAGAGGCAACATTGTATGGAAAGACGTCTCCCATACATCTTCCCCTTTGGGCTCTCAGTGGTGGTTCTAGTGCAGGGGTAAGCAAGCTATGGCACATGTGCCAAAGGCGACACGTGAGCTGATTTTCAGTGGCACTCACATGCTTGGGTCCTAGCCACCAGTCTGGGGGGTTCTGCATTTTAATATAAAATGTTTAAGATTCATTTAAAATTAAAAACCTTATTTACTTTACATACAATAATAGTTTAATTATATATTATAGACTTATAGAAAGAGACCTTCTAAAATCGTTAAAATGTATTACTGGCAAGCGAAAACTTAAATTAGAGTGAATAAATGAAGACCACTTCTGAAAGGTTGCTGACCCCTGTTCTAGTGAGAGAGAATGACTAGCAGTGCCCAAATTCAGACACCATACATAGGGGTTGAATGTGCTGCCTCTGCTATTGTGCTGATGTAGGTTTCCAGAGACCTGGGGAAAAGATACCTTTGTTTAAAAGTCTGCCTGTGCAACAGACAGTGAAGGCCTTGGCTAAACAGAAAAGCTGTATTGTTTTAAATATGCTGCTACTATACCGGGGTGGGCAAACTTTTTGGCCCGAGGGCACATTTGAGTGAGGAAATTGCATGGGCCATGCTAGTAGGGCTGGGGCAGCAGCTTGGGGTACGGGAGGGAGTGCAGGGGGTTGGGTGCAGGAGGGGTACAGAGTGTGGGAGAGGGCTCGGCGTTGGGGTACAGGGTGTGGCAGGGAGCTCAGGGCAGAGGATGGGGTGTGGGCTCTGGCCTGGTGCAGCTTATCTTGAGTGTCTCTAGGATGGCAGTGGTGCGCAGTGGGACTACGGCAGACTCCCTCCTTGCCCTGGCCCCAAGCGGCCGGCACCATGTCCCTGCGGTTCCTGGGGGAGGGGAGGGCGCTGCTCTCACTTGCAGGCACTGCTCCCCTGCAACTCCTATTGGCTGTAGTTATCTGTTCCTGGCCAATGCAAGCTGGGGGGGGGGGAAGGGAAGGGGAGCAGTTCCTCCAGGGGAGGGCTGCTCATGGAGTCCTCTTTTTCCCCCCCCCCCCTTCCCCAAGGGGCCGCAGGGACGTGCTGCCGGCTGCTTCTGGGATTGACGTGGGGCTGTCAATCCCATGGGCCAGATCCAAAGCCCTGACGGGCCAGGTCTGACCTGGGGGCTGGAGTTTGCCCACCCCTGCACCTTACTATACTGCACTCATATAATTCAGATGGTACAAAGCATCTCTGCAGTCTAGACTCATTTGTGGCTTATTCCTATAGAGAAAGGAGAATAAACCATAAGAGTAAAACACCTTTATAGTGATACAACCCTTAATGTGGATTTTAAAAAATGGCACCCCTAGTGACAGCTTACATCAGTATAAAAGTTGTTTGTACACGAGACCTAAATAAGCCATTACAAACAAGTTATTTGGAAGGAGACACCAGTTTGTCTAGTAACTAGTTACTCATCCTTTCTTCCTTTATGCAGTGGGTAGCAAGACATTCAACATACATACAAACCTTGTGGTGTTTGAGATTCATCTGCTTTGTGTGCAGACTGCTTTTTGTGTGTGTCAGATATGTTTTAAAAATATGGCAAAGTGGAACTATATAGGAAGCAATAATTGAAGCAAAGAGTTGGTAGCCCTCACTTTGCACAGATCTGCTTTAATGGCTTGATGGGATTGCACTGTATCCAGACTTTAGAAACGATCCCCTTTCCCAGCAGATCTGTTCCGGGTTACAATCTGTAGCATGCCTTTCATAGGGTTCATGTTCTGATGTTTTGGGGGCAATATAAGGTGCTGGATCTGAGTTGTGGCATCCTGCTGATACTGAGCACTTGTGCAATATAAATCTCTAAAATCTGATATTTTCCACTTGGGAGCTAAAAAAATGTTTCAAGCTGTGGTTAATGTACCTTTGTTTTGATAGGTAGTTATACTCCATCACATGCTGTCTAAAGCAACTGTGAAGACTAGACCCTCAGTCTTGTGGTGTTACAAGAAGGAGCTGGGCTTTAGCAGGTAAGAGGTTTTTGTCTTTTACTCTTTGTGGAGAGTCCAATTGTACTCCAAGGTGTGAAGTTGATTTAAGGGAGCTTCTTGTCAGGTCAACTGTATCTAGGTTGCATGATTCAATCAAATAGAGAAACTAGGCTAAATCCTCTGGTGCTTGTACAGACCTTTCAGTGTAATAGAACTGTTTGTTTTGACTTGAATAGTGTGGTGGAAGTATGGGGCTGGGAGCCAGGAACTGCTGAGTACTAATCACAGCTCCAATACTGATTCTGTGGCCTGGTGACCCTCTCTACCTTAACCCCCTCCTCCATCCCCCCCCCCCCCCCCCCCATAACTTTAGTAACATTAAGGCATGGTCTTACTATAGGTTAAGTGAAAGTTGACCCAGCTGTGTTGCTCAGGGATATGACTTAAGCCCCAATATAGATAATGTTAGGCTGACAGAAGAACTCTTCCATTGACCTAGCTACTGCCTCTTGGGATGGATTAAATACAGCATGGGAAAAACCCCTTCCATGATTGTAGCAAGTGTCTACACTCTAACACTACCATGGCATAGTTACGGTGATGTAGCAGCTGTAGTTTAGACAAGCCCTTAAAACTGAATGCAAAATGTAGGCCCTCATGTCAAAATCCTTGACTCAGTGGTGGTGGTGGGTTAATCCTGGGATCGGAATCTGTACCTACAAATTTGGGTTCATAATCAAAAGGAGATCTGTTTGAGGATTTCTTTCAGATATGGCTATAAGACAACTGAAATTTTTCAAGGTCAATTCATCCTATTTGATCTCTGTGAGTTCAAATCTCTTAGGAACAGTTCATGAGTCCAGCACTCTGTAATCCAAACATTATCCCTGGTTTACCCTAGAGCCTGAATTCTGGAATCCCCTTTTTAGATCTGAATCAGGTCCCAAACAGCCTCTTCAGCCCAGCCCTTTTCCCATGACAACTCCCATATAATCGTCGTCTTTTTTTTTTTTTCCAGCCACCGTAAAAAGCGAATGAGACAACTACAAAAGAAGATTAAAAATGGAACTTTAAATCTAAATCAGGATGACCCGTTTGAGTTGTTTATAGCAGCCACAAACATTCGCTACTGCTATTACAATGAGACCCATAAAATTCTTGGTAACACCTTTGGCATGTGTGTACTCCAGGTAACACATTTATCATTTAGCTTAAAAAAAATTACACTAGAATGAGAGTTGTCTTTCCCCTGGACCATTTACTACCTTTCTAGTAATTTAAATGCCATACGGGATAATCTTCGTCTTGCTTGTTTTTTTCAGTGATGATGGCTCAAGGTATTTTGCATGTTTTTTTGTAAGCACAGTGGATTTGTTGGCAGAATTTAAATTAGAACCAAGAAAACACTAATGTTCTATAGAAGCTTGCCTTCCAGAAATATTAGAGAGAGCAGGTGGGTGAGGTAATATCTTTTATTGGACCGACTTCAGTTGGTGAGAGACAAGCTTGGCACTCTCACCAACAGAAGTTGGTCCAATAAAAGATATCACCTCACCCACCTTCTCTCTCTCTCTCATTTCCTCAGACTGACACAGCTACACTGAATATCTCCAGAAATACGTTTTATGGCAGTTTGATTCCTGTTAGCTGATACCAGTTGTCTTGGAAGACTCACAACAAACTTGAATTTGTTTATGTTTTTATTTGCTAGGATTTTGAAGCCTTGAGTCCAAACCTGCTGGCTAGAACTGTTGAAACAGTGGAAGGAGGTGGAATTGTGGTGATTCTCCTCAAAACTATGAACTCACTGAAGCAGCTGTATACAATGACCATGGTACGTTTAACAAGCACCTCTTCTCCTTTCCCATGCAGTGGTGGTCCAGGGTCTCAAGACATAGTGCATTTCTCTTCAGCTTTCTATTATATGCTGAGTCATCATTTAAATGGTTTCCCTTCCTCCCGTACTGTTGTTTCTCTGCCATTAGCGGTGTGTATCTACCATTAGGCAGTTCTGCTTAACAAGTTGACTTGAATTCCTCCTAGACTGAGGAATCAAAGGTGAGGACGCATAATTAACAACTTAATTCTTTAGATATACAATAAGGGCTCGATGATTCTCTGGGACCTCAATGTCACAAGGTATTAATGATCTCAGCCTGGGCACTATACAGATGGAATGTACAATTTTACCTTTTGTTGTGGGGGTATGTGTGTGTGCGCACATTTGCTAGAATTATATTAAGTTGGAAAGAGGAGCTCAATTTGCCGAATTCATACCAGCTTCACTACTGATAAAATCTCAGAAGTGTAACCTGTTTATGCTGAATATATTCATTGTTCAGCTAGGGAGTTTCACTAGTAGTAATTAAGATAGCACTTGAATTGAAGTATTTTTTTTTCTATCTTCACTGATGAGGCATTCACCATGGGCTATTCAGCTCCTACATGACTGAGTCATAAATTAGACAGTATGATGCAATCACATAAAGTAGATAGGGCTGGCATGGAAATTCATGCTGGGAAGGGTAAAGAGGAATTTGGAGGGTAGGGGAGATGCATGGTATATAGGAAAAGGAAGTTCTATGCCGGGAAAGGAGAGGTATAGTCAAGAATGGATGGAGACAAAGGGATATTTGATAGTCCACATGATTCTATTCCATATAAGCTGAGCTCTAACCCAGAGATTCCTTCATGTTTCAAACTTGTAACACTGATCTTTGTCTTGTTATTCCAGGATGTTCACTCACGCTACAGAACAGAGGCACATCAGGACATAGTAGGGAGGTTTAACGAAAGGTAGGTTCTTAAAAAGTCTAGGTGTACAAGAAAGGCATCCACAGCAATGTCTTGTTTCAGGACTGGCACAATGTTCTGTTAACTTAGAATAATATATGTGCCACCTTATCACAGAAGTGACTGAACTTCGCTGGTGGGGGAGTTGTGTATGTGTATATAGAACCTTTGCATATCTTACAAGGGATATTGTGGAGCCTAATGAGTTAATGTTTGTGAAGTGCTTTGAGAGTCTTTGATGAAGAGCTCTGCAGAAGCACAATTCTCCCAGTGTTACAACTCCTGATGAGACTCACAAAGCACTTCCACAGCTAAAAAATATGAAAATGTTGGTGCTTAGTTTCTCTTATGGCATTAGATCAGTCTCCTGTAAAAGCGAAGAAATCTGCCTTACTGTACTGAATAAACAGTCTTCATTGCTATTAGGATATATAACTAGCACCATCTTTCCACCTGGGAAGACTATAGAACGTTCTTTAGCATGTAGCTGGTGGATGTGTAGTCTCATGGATAAAACGGAATCAGCAACCAGTATGAGGGGCCTAGAATTTTACAGCGATGGGTATGTGTAACTACTACCGGGGGGTCAGGAGTTGGCTCTTTATGCTGATATTTTCAAATTAATTGTCATGTCATATTCTGAGGCTCTCTTGAAAGATCACCTTAAGTTGATGGAAAGGAAGTGACAGTCTCTGGTTTATAGAACATTCAGATGTTATGATGATGGGGCACACTAGGAATGTTAAGTTCAAGTGGGCTGAGTAACTAATTTGTCTCAGCCCAGCTATCAAACTGTGTAAAAGCAGGACCAGATTGTAAATGCAGCATCTGGAGTGAAGGGAGCGACGGTAAATAAGCTACCAAAGAGCTGTGGCAGGGGTAGACAACCTATGGCACACGTGTCAAAGGTGGCACATGACCTGATTTTCAGTGGCACTCACACTGTCCAGGCACGCAAAACTTTAAATTCGAGTGAATAGATGAAGACTTGGCACACCACTTCTTAAAGGTTGACCCCTGGGCTATGGTGTCACCAGTGCTGTATTTGAGCTGGCTTTGTCTGATCATGCAGGTTCATTCTGTCTCTGGCCTCTTGTAAGAACTGCATAGTGATTGATGATCAGCTCAACATCCTGCCAATCTCTAGTCACATTGCAAACATAACACCTATTCCTCCACAGTCACAGGTAAGTGAATATTATCTATTCTATTCAAATAGTCTTTTCCAAGGCAAGGATGCAAACAGTATTTTAAAGATGAGGTTGTTCTTCCTCACTAAATACCAAGTATTAATCTAATTTCTGACTAAAGGAGGGCAGAGACTATTCTAAATTCTGGACTTGAAGATTCAACTTCTTCTTATATCTGGCAAGCAGTACCCATCTGGGTGCTGTAGGGAGCTGTGTCAGTGATTCAGCAGAGGGTGCTCTTTTGAATCATTGCTGAAAAAAATCTTCTAACAACTTGATGATAAGCACTGTGCTGCTGGCAATGCCAGCTGTCAGATGCGAGATTGATCACTTATGATGTCTGAATCTCTTTTGGCATATTTTACAAATGTATGGGGGTTTAGCTCTCTGGCCTGAGAATATTATCGTCTGGGTAATTCTGGTCACCAAAATTCCCTGCAGTATGTTGGATGCTTCTCCTTCTTCTTGACCTAAACTGTTGAGTAATATTGCTATTATGCACTTACTGCATTTCACTGATTGAAAAAAGCATCTGTGTATAAATCTGCAGTTTTGGAAGCATGGGGAACAGAAGAGGCTCTAAACTGGTACATCACTATTTACAACAGAACTTTGAGTTATTTGAGTCCTGAGAAGTTCTGATCCCTAGCACTGTGGTATCAGCTGATAATACTGTACACCCCAGACTGCAAAAACTGCTGCTACTGTTCTTCACCACAGAACTTGGTGATGGTCGTGGTACTGTATCAGTGACAGCGTCGCAGCCCTGTGCCTCCTAGATCTGAGTGTATTTAGCATGACTGGCAATACAGTAAAACCTCCATTTAACGGACTAATTCGGGCAAGGCGGTGTCCGTTAAATAAAAAAGTCCGTTATTTAATAATAATAATAATTAAAAAAAAAAGAGCTGTCAGAGCAGCAGCCCACCCACCACAGGGCCGGGGTGGCAGCTCCGCAGCCCGCCTGCTGCTGTGACCCGGGCGGCAGCCGGGAGCCGGCAGCCAGCCCGCCAGAAATGGATCAGGAATGCATCAGACTTGCTCAGAAATTTTGTCCGTTGCATCCGAAGTCCGTTAAATCGAGGTCCGTTAAATCGAGGGTTTACTGTAATAGTGTGCTCTGATTTACATTGAAACTTATCCTGCTCCAAACAGTCTTGATTTAGCACACCTGAAGTTCCATTGTGAGTTTAAATAGGAGATGATTGAAGGGAGCCAATGGGCTTTCTGGTACAGCTGAGTTCTTTCTTTTGAGATTTCCAAAGACAACTAGGAAATGTAGACAACTTCTACTTAAAATTAGTGGGAATTGTGTGTCTAAATCCATGCGTCAGCTTTGAAACTCTCAACCTTAAATTTGAAAACTGATCCTGTTGCTTCTAAAGTTTGGGAAGAGCTAGCTCTACCAATTCAAGTGACTCTTGGCAATCCCTGGGTGTTTTTCATACCTGTGTCTTGCTATTACAAGGTCTGTTGCCTCTCATGCACTTGCATTGATGTAATTAAGGGAATGTTCCCTCATAACTGTGTAAAGTGGAGGAACAAAGGAACACAATATAAAAACTAGAAGAAAACTAAGGTGGCTATATTGTTGAAAACATAACTAATTTGTCTGTGATTCTCCATTATTGACAGCTGGGACATCTCAGAAAAAATGGGCGGCTTTTATATAATCTGTGCTGCCGTATCTAATCACGACAGGTTGAGCAGAAGTGATCTGGGAGTTTTATCACTGAATTTCCTTGCTTATTTCAGCTTAACATAATGGCTTGTGTTTGTTTTTGGAAAGTGGGTCCCTACTGCTTTGTGCAACTGTTCAGCTCATTAGCACGCATCCTTAATTCAGGGAGGAAAGCTTTGTGCCTTTCTTTAAGCGTGCTACTAAGATAGAGTTCTGTAATTAGACCACTAGCCATGAAAAATTAAGATATAATAATGATGAGCCTGCACTGCAGAAATTTCGTACTCTATTCTAGTAACACTTCTAACATCCATTACTGTGACAAGATCTCCTGACTTGGAAGCTCTCTTCTAGAAAATAGAGAATAATAAGCAACAACAAAACAGGGAAGTAACTTAACTGAGGGACTCTACTTAGGTGTTTAATCAGTTCATGAACATCAGTAGATTTATTTAATATTTGAGTAACAAATCAATATTTAGAACCAAATCTTTATACCCATCATACCGTTATATGCGCATGCAAACCCAGACTTGCATGTGCAAGTTGAGTTATCTGTGTACCCCAGCTGGTCATGACCATATTTGCACAAGCACTTTTGAAGATTAGTTTGTAAACCTGTCCCTTAATTTAGTTACATATTTGTTCTGAAACCATTCCTATGTGTGTTCAAATAACAGTAAATGCTTGTTTTAGTGGTTAGAGCCAGGGGCTATAGGTCAGGACTCATAGGTTCTATTCCTGGTTTTGCCACCGTCTGGCAAGCTACTGCACCTCTGTGCCTGAGTTTCCCCCAATGTGTAAAGCTTCTCACCTTGTAGGGTGTTGTGTGGCTTAACTCGTATTTGTGAAGTGTTTGGAAAGACTTGTCTTCCTTAACACTTTGCTGGGAATGCAATAGCTCCATTGTGTCTAGGTTAAACAGACAGAGTATATAGTTTTGCATGACTTATGGGCTGCAGTAATGTATAGGGACTGGGATGGTCAAGAATTGTGTCAGCTTGACTCTATCTTTTTGGGTTTCTCTTCCAGTGTTTCTTTGGTATAATCCAGATGGTTTGATTTTCTTTCAATAGATGGAAGACAACTTACCAAAAAAACCCAACAACAAACCTTTAGAAAGATATCTAGCAATAATCTCTTCTTCTGAGTTAATACAGCCTATTGTACCAGTTCTCAATAATCTAGAACTGAAGCTGGTTGATCATTCTTGTAATTCAAGTCCAGGGAGGACTGGATTCACACCTCACCTGTCTCTCATTCTGAAAGATATTATATGTTGGACACAAATATATGCCCCACCTACAAGCCTGATCCCAGTATAGCTTGTTAAATTTGCAATAGAACGTCTCTTCCTGCCATATAAAGATATGTCAGGTGTGGAGGTAGCAGCTGTGTTGAAAGGCCCCTTATTAATCCTGCTTTTGTTGAATTCTTCTCTTGCTTCTAGGAGGATAGGCTCAGACCTCAGGATCTGGAGCTGAAGGAATTGAAGGAGAGCTTGCAGGATACGCAGCCTGTAGGAGTTCTGGTGGATAGCTGTAAAACTCTGGATCAGGTTGGCATGGTGTTAAACTGGGAGTTCTCTTGACAGATGTCCCAGCCATTCATGTTTGTGTCCCATGCTGTGCCTCTGAATGAAAAGTTCACAAGTTCAGCTACCTTAAGAGGTGGTAAAAGGGGCTATCACATAACTTATTTTATGTGTCTTATACTTAACAACTTAAACTCCAAGTCCAGTCCATGGATGGTAAAGATTCCCAGCTCTTTCAGTTAAGCAGGGGCTTGTCCTGGTGCTCTGGTTCAAAATGTCCCCGTCTCTGGTGCAGTGCTGATTGTGCACAGCTTTCCTTGCGAGAGGTCACTTTACAAGCATGTGATTTGTGAAGGGCTGTGAGATCCTTCCGAGGGAAAGATGCTTTGCAAAAGGCAAATACTTATTTCTCTTGCTGCTATTCTCTTTGTATTTTCACCCTTCCACAGATTAGAGGGTGTATTTAACTCTCTAGAGTTAAAACAGGTCCTACTTTGTGCCACGCTTCCTCGTGATGTCCAGTTTATAGGGTTGGTGTGGTCAGGGAGTAACACTTAGTGGTTAGAGCTGAGACTGGGATCTAAGATTCTTCCCATTGACCTGCTGTGTGACATTGAGCAAGTCTCTATACCTCACTGTTCCTGCCATCTGCACAGTAGATCAGATACTTTCCTATCTTACGGAGGGGTTCTGGGACTTCCAAGGGGAGTTAGGCACAAATGACAGTAAGGTGCTTATGAAAATCTCCTGGTATAAAGTGATTTAAAGTTCTCAAGTAAAACGTGCTCTTGAAATCCACAATATAACGATAACTGATTCTGTGTCTTGCCCAGTCCCATTTTGAGAGCTCAGGCTACAAGTAAGCTTGGAGATTGTGGTGTTAAGTATCAAGCACTTAAACAAAAAAAGTGATTTGGCTGGTTTTAATGTCTCTCTCACTCATTGTTTCCTGTCCTGCTCCCCAAACCCCCAATGCCTGGAAAAGGGATGTCCGCTTCCATTAGTGATACCATTCAGTAAATGTGCACATGATTTTATTGCTCCATTAGACACCACTCTTGTGTTTGTTTCCTATTCACCAGGCCAAAGCACTTTTGAAATTTATTGAAGCCATTTCTGAGAAGACTCTGAGGAGCACTGTAGCTTTAACAGCTGCCAGGGGACGTGGTAAATCTGCTGCCTTAGGATTGGCTATAGCTGGAGCTGCGGCTTTTGGGTAAGCTTAACCTCAGTTGTCCAGGCTTTTATTTGCATTTGTAAACAATGAGAAGGCTGAGAAGGATTTACAGTGCATTTGTGTGTCAGTAATATACATATATTACACAATTCTTTTTATGCATTTTGATGGATATTCATATTAATTTCCTAATCTTTTCTTTTCTTATACTAACAGGAAATTTTAGATCTTTAAAAGTCAGAATAATCCCATTTTAAAAAAATATTTAGGTAGGCAACTAAAAATCAGTTATCAGCTGTATAATGAAACCAATGAGCAATAGAAGTTGAAGATATAAGTATGGTGAACTATGACAATGTGCTTGGATCTGTATGTAGCATGGGACTATTTGTGGGCTCAAAATTAAGATATTTGGAAGTATTTATAGGATCTGGGCTCTGTTAGGTAAAGAACATAATGCTTGTGTACACTGGAGCAGGTGTCCCAGGAAATGGAAGCGCTTACAGCTTTAAATTTTTTTAATGTACTTTTTTTTTTTTTGAATGGTGGCTTCATGTGGATAGGGTTGTAAATTCATAACAGATGCAGAAATTATCATATTTCACAATTTTTTTTCATTTTTCAAGTATCAGTCATCAAGAAGTGATGAATTTCGCTAGAACTAGTAACAGGAACATAATTCTCAAGGGACTTGTCTGTACATTTTAATTTAAATATTGAGATTTATCATTTATCTACCTTTTGTGTGGAGAGAGATACAATAGTACTATTCTAACTAAAATCACATCCGTTCATGTAATGAAGTCCACAGTCCTTTGTATGTGAGCTTGAGTATTGTTAGATATCTGAAAATATTGATTTGCTTGTTTTACAAATAAATGCACTTAATATATGTCCGAAATAGTTATTTTTAAGTAGCCATTGTCATCCTGATATAGTGATGGGGATATTACAATAAATTAAATAATTTGATGTAGTCACTGATTTGGATTCATTCATAGAAAGGTATATAGTGTAATTCTTGTTAATATTAAAAAAAAACCCCTTAAGGTTAGATTTATTATTGATCACTGACAAAAATGCTGTTTGGTACAAAATTAAGATGGCCATTGGACCATATGACTTTCAGTCTAAAAGGTGAGGTGCAGCAGACAGGATGCACTGGAGACCCCAGTGAGGAAACTAAATTTGAAAACACTTTTTGGATTCATACTTGTGGGCATTTCAGGAGAAGTAAGCATTGAATGCAGGAGTAGAGAAGCGAGTGCTGCTGAATACTTTGACATAGTGATACACCAAGAAGTATCCTATAGGTGTGGTAGGAAGAATATTTCACTTTAATTGTTGCTTTCTATTAAAGTTACAAATTTGCCTTCTATAAACTCTTTATGGTGTAAGATGCTTCGTATATGTAAAATTTCAGTGTTTTGTAATGTCTTATGTGCTCTATATAATATAAACTGGATCATCCACACTGCTTTGGACAAAAGGATTTAAAACCATGGTTTGTTTCCTCAACAGTTACTCCAATATCTTTGTGACCTCTCCCAGTCCAGATAACCTTCACACACTATTTGAGTTTGTATTTAAAGGCTTTGATGCACTGCAATACCAGGTAAGGAAAGCAGGCTTTTACAGTGGTGTCAGGAAATCATGTTTAGGTAGGGATTTAACACTGCATTTCTCATTTTGGTTTTTATGAGGTTATTTTAAAAATGATACCTTTTTAGATATAGGCTGTTCATTCCTAAAAGCCTTTATAATGCTCTGCAGATGTATATAGTAAATCAGAGTGCACTGGTAGTTTACATTCGGTATTTGTAAATCAGAAATATTGTGAAATCAGATTTCTTTGCATAGGAAATGGTTATTGCTTTTAATACAAGATTTTCGTTAGAGCCCTCAGTTTACAGTAAATGCTAGGAATACAAGTGAAATAGATTAAATAGTTGACTGCTTCTTTGCTAAGAAATTGAATTTATTCTTGGATCTGCCACTCCATGAACTTTGCAAGTGTTGGTGAAGCCAGTTCTCTGATGGATCTAATTGAATGAACGAAAGGGAACAAAGTACTGTAGTATTTTTAGTACTGTGTTCGCTTTAGGAATACAGAGAGGTTTATCCAGGTTGAGGCTTTCTTTACAGAATTTCTGTGCAAATAAACTGACCCTCAGGAGTACAAGTGAGAATCTGAATGGAAGATTTGAAGAACACTTTGTTTTTCTCACAACCTGCTGTTCTGTTAGGTCTTGCATCTTCATTTTGTTTAATCTCTTCCTTCAGGAACATCTGGACTATGAGATTATTCAGTCTCTGAACCCTGAGTTTAATAAAGCAGTCGTCCGAGTGAATGTGTTCAAGGAGCACAGACAGACTATCCAGGTAATTAACCTTCATGTCTCTTCTCCAGCCTCACTATTTCCCATTCATGGCCACTGGAAGTATTGCATATCGCTTAAGTTTTTAATCTTTATGTAAAATGAACACACTTATGTGTAACAGTATTACACAGCCTTGTGTATTCAAACAGGTTAGAGGAGGCAAATTGCTTCCTGATCAGTGGGTTCCACAAGGGAAGCTATTTATCTAGCTCTGTGGAGATCTTGCAAGTCAAGGATCTTCACTTGGATTTGCACATTTGTCTTTTGGTATGTTTTATAATAGTGTCCAGAAAAGTGTGGTGGAGGAGCACAAATTTATAGCAGACAGGAAAAATGAAGGAGACCTGATCTGATTCAAATAAAGTTCTTTTGTGGCTCCACAGACATAACAAAGCATCTGACCCGTTATTCCTCCTTCCTGGGTTGGCACTAAAGTTCACCCAACTAGTTTACCAGAATGCCTGCACTCCATTGCTCTCTAATCAGAGACTGGGACCTTGGAAGGAAACTGCTTCTATAGGGCTGCAGCTTTGCTGCCTTTGAAGTCTTCCCCAACCCTCAGACTGCTGCTCTGGATAGGGATTACCTTAGTAAAATGGTACTTTGCTCCCTGCAGTACATACATCCCGCTGATGCAGTGAAACTGGGCCAGGCTGAACTTGTGGTGATTGATGAAGCTGCTGCCATTCCCCTTCCTCTGGTGAAAAACCTGCTGGGGCCTTACCTCGTCTTTATGGCTTCTACGATCAATGGGTAAGAGACTCGTGCAGGCCTGCTTGTCTGGGAAACAACCAGGAAGGCCAGTTTCTTATAGACCCTGCAGATTTACAGCTCTAATTCAGGTCACCCCTTACAGTCTTTCTGTTAGTACTGAGCCTTTTGCATAACTGCTCTGTCAAATGGCTGAGAGCTGCCTTTGAATTGACTGTTGGCTTCATTCTCTTCTGTGGGTCTCTTACTAGTCCAGCCTCCTATTAATTGCCTGTCCTAAGACATGCTCTGTTCTGTGCCTGTACAAGGAGCAAATGTTTACGCATGATGCTGAGGTCTGTTAGGAGGAGTGAATGTGTAGGGTTTGTGGAGAGCAGCCACCTTCTGAAAAAAAGGGGATTAAGAAAGTTCCAGCACTCTGGTTATACTCCTATATAGATTATTGTACCTACCTGTTTAAATTCCCCTTATGTTTCTGTCAGAAATTATCAGTCGCTTCCTGTCACATCACTGTAGTGCCCTGAAAGAACTGCTGTCTTTCACCCTGCAAACAGCTGCATTTCAGTGTCAGGTGAAGCAGTTTGTGTGGGAATACAGTAACGTCCTTTGATCAGTCAGTGTCATATGCGCAACATCTTTGCGAGGCGTTTATCCCCTCCCACTGCATTTTGGCTTCTTTCTGCAACTTGTACCAACAATGAGGCCACAAGGGACCTAGTAATGGCACATGGCACCAGAACACAGATAAAGCCTACAGATAAAAGTGGATTTTAGATCGGAGCTTCCCCATACTACTTCTGGGGTTTTGTTTCAGCCTCATCTTACTTGCTTCTCTTTTATCTCTAATCTTGTAGTTATGAGGGCACAGGTCGGTCGTTGTCCCTGAAGCTGATTCAGCAGCTCCGACAGCAGAGTGCACAGGCACAAGCTTGCATGACCGCAGAGAACAAATCTACAGCGGCTAAACTCGCCTCAGGTACTTCCCCATGCTGACATCTCTGAATAGGAGTATCTGACCAGCCATCTGACTGCTGTTGACTTGCACCCAGTACAATCCTTAGTGCTTGCATACTTGGATTTCTGCAGCTTCAGGTGGATAGTGGGAGTGGAGGAACATGCAGAAAGCTTTAAAGAAGCTTGACTTGTAACTTGGCCTCTAGGCTTAGGGCTTGTCCTCACTACAGGGCAGGGAAGCATCGATTTTTTGGCAATCGATTTATCGTGTCTCGTTAAGACACGATAAATCGATCGCCGGCGGCTCCCCCATCGACTCCAGAAGTCCAGCTCGTCAAGAGGCGCAAGCTGGAGTCGATGGGGGACCGCGCCGCCGCCGTGAGGACGGGAGGTAAGTCGGCTGTAGAGACGTCTATTTCAGCTACGTTATTAAGGTAGCTGAAATTGCGTATCTACAGTCTATTTCCCCCCCCCTAGTGGAGACCAGCCTTAGAATGATCAGTTTCTCACCTTCTGAAATGTAACCCACTTCTAGAGGCATGGACTTCACCTAAGCAATCTAACTACCTTGATTCTGTGTGGAACTAGGCTTAAGTGTCCGATTTTGGGTGGCTTGGTGGGGAAGTAGGTGGTTTGCTACTTTAAATTTTTTGGACTAAAGCTATTGAAGGGCCTGATGCTGTTGGTGTCTTCAATATTTGTCACTTCAGACATGTTTGGTTTTTCTTTCGAATCTCTCCTTCCAGCTCGTACACTGCATGAAGTCTCCCTCCAAGAGTCAATCCGATATGCCCCTGGAGACCCTGTTGAAAAATGGCTCAATGACCTGCTATGTTTGGATTGTCTCAACATCACCAGGATCATCTCTGGCTGCCCGCTGCCTGAAACCTGCGACCTGTATCCTGGCTGAAATTAATGCATGCTTTAAATAATTTACTTCCAGCTGTGGCAGGGTAGAGTGAGCTCTTCCAGAAGAGACTAAGCGATTTATATGCTGTTATTGAGAGGTTGGAGGTGATACTCTCCTCCTTGATTTCTGTTTTCTTTAGCGCACCTTATAATTCTGCTTCTTTTATGTTCGTCCATAGCACATTTCAGTCTAGCTCTCCTCTTCAGTAGTGGATGAAGCATCCTGTGTGACAGGAAATTGCTACAGAGCCCACTGAAGCTGAAGGTTGTGTTCCTTGGTGGGGACGAGCAGACTCGCTAGGCACTTTGAGAAATATGTACATAAATGGTCTAAAAATGTTAAAACAATGAACAAATCTGACGTCCTTATGCAGTGCTGAGCATACTGGGTGGACTTAACAAGCATGGGGAAGGTGCTGTTCCTAGGAGGCTACAGCCTAAGGCCCCAATTCTGTACTGGCCCATTGACTAGCCTGTTGATATCAGTAGGGCTCTGTGCAGATGCAGGATCCACCCAGGCACTTCTTAGTGCAGGATCTGATCAAAGGGCACTCAAGCCGGTATTCTGGGCTTGATCTCCTCACATGGCTTTAAAAAAATAATAATGGCGTGCTGTCAGTGTCTTATTACCATTGATGCGCTTTAAAGAAGAGTGGTGAGTTTTAAGGAAGGTTTGGAGCAAGGGATGTGGTCAGAATTATGTGACTTCTTTCCTAATGGATGTGCTTGAAAGGAAGTATGCAGATCAGGCGTGAAGACTGTCCAAAGCCCTGATGCTGAAGTCTTTTGACAGCAATAGCTTAAAGAATGAGGAATTTGTGTTCCCTGTCCAGCTGATGCAGGCGGAGTACAAGGGCACTGAGCCAGCCCATACAGTGATACTATATGGAAAATCACCTTAGGCTGAGATGAATCAACAGGAGATGTCTTTTGACTTTGGCTGTTTCCTTGATCACCATACTTAGATATTATGTGAACAGAGACACCCTCTTTTGTTATCACAAAGCGTCTGAAATTTTTCTCCAGAGGCTGATGGCTCTCTACGTGGCTTCACACTACAAGGTAGTGCTACTTCCGTGTCAGATGGGATGTAGTGGAGAAATCTCTGCTATTTTAAAGAGGTCAGATTGCGAAAGCTTAGTGGACTGATAAGGCAAAGAAAAATTATTGAGTTGACAGCCAAACTCCATGCCTAACTCGGTACATCACTGTCTTCCCGGTTCCCTCCTCACCCAATAAGCCCTATCTCAATATGGGGAAATAGTGATTCCTGGCTATGAAATCCAGGAGACTAAATCTTAGACATGCCTGTTTTCACTTGAACAGAGCTTGATAGCTGAATTATATAGGGGAGAGAAGTGTAGGTGATGAACAGTCTTCAGTGGCATTTATTGCATTAAATAAGAACTGAGTTTTTGAATGACCTTAAGTTTAATTTAAAAATAATAACATGTACCTTTAACATGTACTTTTAACATGTACCTTTAAAACTCTGATAGATAATCCAATCTAAATAATGTAGTCTAGGATTGATAGCCTTGAATTGTTTTGGGAGTTTCTTTGGCAATCAGTATTATACAGTAGACTCTCGATTATCCAGGATGATAGGGAAAAAAATAATCCTGGTTAATAAAATCCTGGATAATCACCATCCATAGGAAATATGGAGAGCGGGGTTGGTTCACCAGCCACCCTGCTCCAGGGAGAGGGGGTGTTGGTTCACTGGCTGCCCTGCGCTCTGGGAGGTTTTTGTGTGTGTGCTTGGGGCGGCAACAAAGCCAAAGCCGGCCCTGCGAGTTACGTGTATTTATCTTTTTTGATGTCCTGGTTAATCCACATCCTGGTTAACCCAATTCTGGATAATCGCGCCTCTACTGTACCAAGGTTTTTGCTAAATCCAAATTCACAGGAGAGAGAGGCAGGATTTATAGTTGTGTGGAACTCTTCAGTAATTATTATCTTTGTGGTAGAACTTTGAAACTCTTCCCTCGTAACTGGAGAGAATCTTGAGAATTGGTCTGCAGATCCACAACCACCGTGTCTCTAACACAACTAGTAAGTGATAGAGAATTAGTAGTGTAACTTGTTTATTTTTATGACCCTCTAGAATTCTCCCAATGACCTCCAGATGCTTTCAGATGCTCCTGCCCATCATCTCTTCTGCCTTCTACCACCAGTCCCACCTACCCAGAATTCCTTACCAGAAGTACTTGCTGTTGTTCAGGTAAGAGATGGAAAGTGTGTGTTTGGATACAGAACCATTCAATAAGAATGCATTGGCAGGATATGTGACAGTGGCTCATATCTGTAGAACTATATAGTAGTTTCAGTTTTGTGTGTGTTATGCTAGGTCCCAGAAGCTTTAGCCAGGGCTCAGTTGTGCTAGCTGCTGTACAAATACACGGGGACACTGTCCCTTTCACCCAGCACTTACAACTTAAGGAATGCGTTTGTGCTGCACGGCCTGCTGAGAATCCAAAATACTGGTCACAGCAGCCTCTTCCTCTGGGGAGAGTTGATTGCATTACTTCTCAAATGGTTCAAGAATAGCAGCCGTGTTAGTCTGTATCCGTAAAGAAAGCAAGGGAATACTCTTAGCACCTTAGAGACTAACTAGTCCGATGAAGTGAGCTATAGCCCACGAAAGCTTATGCTGAAATAAACTAGTTAGTCTCTAAGGTGCTACAAGTATTCCTCACTTTCTTTACTTCTCAAATGTCTCTTGTATTCCTGTTACTTCATAGCACTTCTATAGTGCTGCACAAATATAAAGTGATGACTGAATTGTGGTGAATTTATTTTGGACCTTCTTATATCTTGCAATTTGCAACTTCTTACATCTTGCAACTTCTTACATTTGCAATTCTTGACTAACATGAGCATTTCTATACAAGTATACAACACTTCTGCCTCCCTGACTCATTATGTACCAGTAATCAAAGTAATGATCACCAGGGCAATACATATGAGTAAATTCACAATCTGTGGTCGGGAACAGGCCCATCCTAAGAGGAGAAATGAGGAAAAATCTAAAAGTGAAAGTGGGTAGGCAGGTGGTGGGTAGTGATTAGCTGCTGCTGACGGGTTATATGTTGTGCATATAGGTAGTCTTTGCTAAAGCATGTTGTATTAAAGTTAACGGGCTATTATCACTGTTTATTTTTAAGCTTTTTTTTTTTTTCCAATTTAAATTTTCACAGTTGTGTGAAATGGAGAGGTCAAAAAATTGGGGAGTCAGACAATTATTTAATAATAGTAGACACTGAGATTAAAATATTTAAAGCTTTAAAAACGTTAAAACCCAAACTGTCAACAGCACACATTAAAATATACAGAGTAAATATGTTTAAATCAAACTCTTACGTTCTCAAACTGCATTTTTCTTTGAAAACTTCAGTTACTATGGATGGAAATATTTTTGTCAGTTCGTGAAATCAATGTTTGCAGATAAAAATCAAATACTTCCAAGCCTATTTATAATCTGTTACACCCTATTCTTCTCCCATCCCTGCCTGCTTATAATCTTATCTTCTTAGACTGAATGTTTTTAGGTCTGGGCCTGTAGTTTGTTGTACTGTACGTTTGTACAACCTCCAGCAGAAGGAGGTCCTGATACACTTCAGGTTCTCCCACAGTACAGATGGTAGGCTAGATGACTGACCAAGTGTTTCCTATCTATGCAATTCCACAGTGCAATGGGCAGTGGTATTTCAGGACTAAACGTCGTTCTCTGTTCACAACCTTTCCTTCTTTGTCTCGACAGGTGTGTCTGGAGGGAGAGATCTCTCGCCAGTCTATCATGAACAGTCTGTCTAGGGGGAGGAAGGCTTCAGGAGATCTTATTCCATGGTCTGTCTCAGAGCAAGTAAGTCCTTTGGCTATGTTTGGGAGGGGTGGGGATGGAGTATAAGTGCTGATTTGATATTCTGAACATTCCAACCCTTTTTTCTTTAATCTGACTTGTATTTCGCATGCAGTTCCAAGATCCAGACTTTGGGAGCCTCTCGGGTGGACGTGTTGTTCGCATTGCAGTCCACCCTGATTATCAAGGGGTAATGTATTCCAGCATTCTGTGATTATAGCTAGCCAGCAGTGGGACTGTCTGCTCTCACAAGGTGACCAGAATGAGGCCTGACCACTGTTTGGGTGGGACCCTTCCAATGAAAGCTCAGCTTTAGCAGCACATGTAGGGGAATTGTCCTCCTTGGGAGTAGTACCAACCCAAAGCCCCCAGCATCCTGCTGGAGATGTGATATGAAGCATTAGAGCCCGTGAATTTCTTGTGAGACTAGGGGTATTAACCCTGGTGTTCTGGTTGTTGCCTTCTCGGGTCGTTCCTTCTACCTACTTATGGGTCCCATCTTCCAGACCATACATCAGTACGTACCAAGACTTCGGTGGGTTACTAATCTGAGAGTTGCAGGATTGAGCCCTAAACTTCTGGTGGTAGCTTCAGTTGGACAATGCATCTTCCACTTCTCCTTCTATAAGCTGTTAAGTATGTAAGCAGCAGATACATTTTTGTAGTGGTTGAATGATACTAGTATAGGTCATCTGTAAACTGCCTGCACCCTCTTTAGAGTGAAAGGTGTGTTATAAATGTGAAGGTTTTGTGATGAATGTGATGAGATAATCAATCTTTAAAAAACACACTGTTTTAAGAACTTTTTAATGTATTTTAATTTGTTTTAATTCCCCTCCTCCTTCACAGATGGGTTATGGCAGCAGGGCTCTGACCTTATTGCAAATGTACTACGAAGGCAAATTCCCTTGCCTGGAAGAAAAATTTACTCCAAAGCCAAAAGGAATTGCCACCGTAAGCAGTGAGGTATGAAGCTCTACGTGCTTCTGGTTTTTCTTGCTGTTTTAGGCTATTCAGTTCATATTGGAAGATATGGTGAAACCCTCAGTAGCGGAGTCTCATGTATCCTTTCATATTTCTAACTTTGGAGAGATTTAATCTGCAGTCACTCTGAAAACTGTGTTATTTGCCTGCTAACTTGGCTGCACTTTTCCCCTCTCTTCTCTCCAGGCTGTCAGTTTGTTAGAAGAGGCTGTGATACCTCGGAAGGACTTGCCTCCTTTGCTTCTCAAACTGAGTGAGCGACAAGCGGAGCATCTAGACTATCTGGGGGTATCTTATGGTTTGACACCAAGGCTGCTGAAGTAAGAGTTTAACCATATTTGTCATCTATACCAGTGTTTCTCAAACTATGGTCTGTGGACCCTCAGGATTCTCCAGGGGGTCCATAGGCCCCCACAGATCAGCTCCTCCCCCTCTCTCCCAGCTCATCCTGCATGCAGGGAAACAGCTGTTCAGCAGTGTGCAGGAAGTGTTGTGAGGAAGAGGGAGGAGTGGGGACAGGATGTGCTCAGGGGGTGGAAAGAGGTGGGGAAAAGGGGAGGGCAGGAAGAGGTGGGGTGGGACCTTGGGGGAAGGGGTGGAGTGGGGGCATAAGGGGTCTGTGAAAAAATTTAAATCAAAATGGGGGTCTTGAGGTTGCTAAAGTTTGAGGACGCTGATCGGTACGAATTGTTGTTGAGGGGAGCCCCTACAGATGAATGTATCATAGCACTTGGGTCCTGATATCTGTTCAGGCTTCCCATGCTTGTAATTCCATTTCCTGTTTCAAATCTAGGGCAGCTCCATTCCCCTCCTCCCCCGCCCCCTGCTGTGGTGGGATCTGTACTTACAGTTCAGGATGGCTAGATGCAGATACTTTTGGAGTCCTTCAGAGTAACGCAGACACAGTACCTATTTACCATCCCAAGCGCTGGTTCTTGTGTGGCCAGACTGTCCCAGTTTCACTGCAAAGTAGATCTGTGGTGCTGTGCAAGCCCAAGGATACTGTTCTATGAAATTAATGAAATAAGTGGGTCCAGGAAGTTAAAGGTGTTAATAGGACACTGGCAAAATACAATATTAAACAGCTGTTTGTAGGTTGGGGTTCTGAGTATAGACTCTCCGCCCTGCTTAAGTCCATGGAGCAAGCACTATGAAATTCATGCCAAAATCTGGAAGTTTGATTGACTGTGCAGAATAATCCAAAATAGAAAGTATATAAAATTGTTTGTGTGTGCATTACCATTCAATCTTGGTCTAAACAAAGCAACATGCTGTTTTCAGAGAGGATGTTGGTTAAATTCCCTTGGTTTGTCAAACAGCCCTTGACAAACGGGGAGAAATCTCATCTTTTTAACTCCGGTGTTGGTGCTTGTCATTATTCCGGCTTTTGACCACACAGACAGGTATGAGAGGAGAGAAATCGGATAGTGAAAGGTGGGAAAAGTACAGCTTCCTGCTAAAATTCACAAGATCAGTGTAGCTGATGAGTCATGAATGTGTGCTCTGGATGGGCAGGTTGGCCAGGACAGATGCAGTTCTGGGCCCTGACTTGCTTCCCTCATCTGGAACTCTGTCTGATCCCAGCAGGTTCCCTTTTCACCAGTCGTCCTCAGGCTAGGCAGGGCCATCACTGGATCAGGTCAGGAGCCAAGGGCGTAGGGGGAAATGATAGGAAGAAGATATAGTTCTGGAGTGGGAGGAAGAGAATGGCAAGACGGCAGCATCTTGCACCTATCGGTCTGAGATACTCTCAGGTCCTGCAGTGATAATCTGGTGCCCTCACTGATGTGTCGATGTGTTCACAGATGGAGGGCAGAGTCTCTGGTGCGAAGCGGAGGCTCTTTGGCCCACCTTGAGGGAATCTCCCAGGAGTCCGTGTTTTTGTTCACTGAAGTCTGTTGGGTTTTTATGTTTTCGCTGTTTTTAAGTCCCAAAATTTGGTGAACAGGCTGTCCCCTTATTTCCGACCCATGAATCTTGTTCACTTTCTGATGTCATAATCTAAATGACAGAATCTTTTTGTTCACAAGTTATCTAACTCAGGTCTATATCAAAAGCCCCTTTTCATGCCCTTTAGATCAGCATTATTTGTTATAAGTTTACTGTGATGCCATATGAACTTTGCTCCACAATCAGGATAGGTCAGCTGTCACAACTTCTATTCTAGCATTAACCTCTCAATAATTTCCACTGTATTTTTTCTCTCCCCACCTGCCCCAACCAGATTTTGGAAACGTGCTGGATTTGTACCAGTTTACCTAAGGCAGACTCCAGTAAGTATCATACTGTTTCAAGACCCTGATCCAGCTCCCACTGACGTTAGTGAAAGCCTTTCCACAGACTCTGAGATTTGGGTTGTGGAATTTTCGAGACGAACCTCAACAAATCATTGTGAGCTAGGCACCAAGCTGCTTTTGAAAAATCTCACTATAAGTGTTAGTTTGTTGTATCGTCTTTTTTTGTATTTTGAGTTTATGGATCACTAATAACTGGGCTAACATATTTTAGAGTTGGGAAGAGGAGTAGTGGCCATCCTTTATCTTTTAGTTGTTCACTCTGCTTAAAAACTTAGGGCTAATGCCCATGTAGGTAACTCAGATAAGTGTGTGCAAATAGTCAGGTAGATGGCTATATGCCTATGCATTTCCTACACTTGTGTGCAGCTGCAGTAGTTTTGAATGGAAATGATGTGCACACACTTCTGTGTACGTAATTCACACAATCTGGACCTTAGTAGAAAAGAAGTTTTTTGAATGAAGTCAGACCCCATCACCATCTTACAATTCTGCTACTGTCATATCAAAATCCCCTCTCATGAGCCAGTTAGATGCCAGAACTGCAAATCAAAGCCAGTCACTTAGAGTAAGTCTTGTCTGACAGCAAGTGTTAAATTTCCTATGTTGTGCGGTTTTGCAGTTGTTTTTCTGACTCCTGAGTGGTAGCTGAGATTTTTGGCTAGCTAAGTAATAGCAAAAAAAATGCTCCTTCTCTGGAGTTTATCAAATCTCCAAGGTTGGTGGGATGTAAATTCCTTAATGGTGGTCAGTGACTTTTAATATAACTCGTGTCCATGCAAGAAATTGGGTAAGAGGGACCCCAGTGCTTTACGTATATTACACCACCTGTCTTTGCTTTTGTCACTTCAATACATAATGCAAAGGGTGAGTACCGGGGATCATGGGAATCTGTCTTCCTTCCTAGAATGATCTGACTGGTGAGCACTCCTGTATCATGCTGAAGATGCTGAATGAAGAAGAGAGTGACCAGGAGCACTGGCTTGCTGCCTTCTGGAAAGGTAACACCTGGTTATCTGTCCTAGTGTGAGAGGAAGCCACTATGTATCCTTTGCACAACCGTGCTGGTAACCATTCTCTTCTCTTCTTGTCCTGAAGATTTCAGAAGGCGATTCCTGTCTCTGCTTTCGTATCAGTTCAGCACTTTCTCCCCTTCATTAGCATTGAACATTATACAGAACAAGAATATCAAGCAGGAGCTGCAACCCCGTGAGTTTCTAGGCTTCTAAAATCCTTTCAGTGGCTTAAGATCTTAACATGGTTTATCAAAAAGGTTCTTAAATGAAACCTGTGAATGTTCCACAGCCATTAGTATAATGCTGCAACTCCCTGTTGTTCAGTTCTGTGTTCTCCCTTCATCTTAAAATATGCTTATTGCTGAGTGAAAACTTCCAGTACTGTCTCCCTGACAGCTGAGATTAGAGCTCTAATTGATCAAAGTTTTGCAAACCCTCTAAAACTAGAGGGCTCTTTAATTTAGCAGACAAATACATAGCAAGAGCCAATGAGACAAAGTTGAAACTGGGTAAAATTAAACTGTGGACTTTTCACAGTGAGGGCAATTAACCTCTGGAACAGTTTACCTTTCCGCTGTGATGGAGATCTCATCACTTGAAGTCTTTACATCTGAATTGGATCTCTTCCTAAGAGAGGCATTCTAATTCAACCACAAGTTATTGATGCAGGAATTGTGGCCCGTATAATATGGGAGGTCAGAATAGATGATCACAATGGTCCTTTCTAACTTAAAAATCAAGAAACCGGAGTTTGCTTTCATAGAACATCATAAGCTCAAAATTTCTCAAGGGAGCACGGGACTTAGTCTGGTTTGGTGTGTTTTTTATTTAATATTTGTTATGGGTGAAAGCTGCTAGCTAACCCGTTGGGAGAGAGTCACAGTGTGAGCAGAGGTGGTGAAAGCTTCCCTACGTACCCAGCCGTTCTAGAGTAAGAGGAGGAGCCCAGTCTCCATGGCCCACTGCTTGCCTAGGAGTGGGAGTCATGAAGGTAGTTGTGAGAAGTAGTCTGTCCCCTACACAGGCTTTTATTTAATCTTAAAATTAATTTGGAGAGTTTGCATGTGTAGACCAGTTGAGAATTCGGTTAGATCCACTATTGATTGGTTCATATATACATTTCAAAGCAAATATGTGGGGTGTGTTTGTGGCTGTTAGCACACAGGCAATTAATATTAAAAGTGAGCTGGATTATCCAGATCCTGAAGGAACATGAAGTGCAGTTCTAATACTGCTATTTTTGATTTGCTCAGCAATTAGCCGTCCTGAATTGGAAGCTGTGTTCATCCCCTATGACCTGAAGCGGTTAGAGATGTACTCTCGAAACATGGTGGACTATCACTTGATCATGGACACAATTCCCGCTATCTCCAGGATGTACTTTCTCAGCCAGCTAGGAGATGTATCCCTCTCTGCCGCACAGTCTGTATGTACCATTTGCTTTCATTTACCACCTCCTTCCTTCCCTGCTGAGACCATGTCACGTCAATATTTCTGGAGCAAATAACTCGCTCCTATGTAACTCTATCCCTGCCTACATCTTGGCTCTTATTTCGTGCTGTTGTTTAGTCTAATTTCTCCCTGTGGGAGAAAGATTCTCACTTTCTGTCTGCTTTTGTACCCTCTACTGTAAACAGAACATACTCCCACTTCACATACCACACACTCCTGTTCCTTGCCTCTTTCACATCTCCAAAACCCACTGCTTCAGCTGACTGCCTCTTCTGCATTTTCTCCTGTCTGTACTGGTCACCCGCCTTTGTATTCTCTTTGAATATGATTGTGTAGGGACCCTGTTCTCTTACCCATGTTGCAAAGCACGATGTATGCATAAAGTGCTGTGTAAATACTATCTAAAAGTCCCAAGCCAGAGCAGGAGGCACTGCTGGATTAAACATGTAGTGATGCCCATCAAGAATGGAGCAATTTGGGGGAGTTCCAATACTTCAGACAAAACTCTGAACCCCTCATCTGTTGTGCTTTGCATTATTTCACTGGACCAATAATTTTGATGGTAAAATCCTGGGAGGTGGGGGAGAATCTTAACTTTTGTGGCTTTAAAAAAGAAATAAAAATCTATCCTCCAGGCTCTCCTTCTGGGAATTGGTCTGCAACACAAATCTGTGGATGTGCTGGAAAAAGAGATAGAACTGCCCTGCAGTCAACTGATGGGCCTCTTCAATAGGATCATCCGGAAAATCGTCCAGGTAATTGCATCAGGGTCAAGTTTGCTCTCTTGAATTTGGACCAATGCAATCCCAGGCCTGAGCCTGGTAGTGTGAGAAATCTGGATCAGAATCCTGTATCCTCAGCCTGTCTCTAAGAAATCATTAGAGGCTCATTGTAAAGAAATGCCTTGTACTTGGTGGCAAATGTAGATGGTTGTGATTTCTGTTGTAAACTCCCCCGTACAATATGCGTATTTGTGTTTATTTTCAAATGGTCAAATGTGCTGAACTGAAGGCTTTGGTCTCTAATCAGCAAGGTGCGGAGGAAGCTGATACAACAGTCCAGGCTCAGTGTCTCAATCTGCCTTAGAATGCTCATCTCTAGGGTCACCATACGACCGAGCTGAAGCCTGTAGATATCTAGGTCAGGCCGCCAGTTTCCTCTATCTCCCTGATGAGGCTGACAGTAAGGGTGTCCGCTGTGGTGGTGGGTGCCTGTCCATGAGGAATTTGACTTGGGCCACCAACTCCTTTCACTTAGATCATTATCAACTGGGTAATACTTCCATCCAATAATAACACTGGCTAGATTCAGACTGGTGTGCCATAGGAATAAAAGGCTCCTCATCCATTTTCCAGTCCTCTGGGCAGGTTAATGCAATGACTTAATAGGCAGAGCTCCTGCATCCTAAAATGCAAATTAGTTGCTTTACAGATGGCTTGCTCAGCATAGAATTCTTTTCGTTGACATGGAGTGACGATAAGGGAGTAAATATGTAGTGCTTTCCTCCATACATTAATGGTTCAGTTGGGATTGCCTAACTGAGGGATGTTGTAAACCACCAGCTCTCACATTTATGCAAGTGACATTGGATGACTGACTTAATAAAAAAATAAGTTGTCTTTACTTCTGCTTTCAAGAAGTGGCTGTTGAGTTTTATTTTTTCACACAAAGTGGCCACTTAAAAAACACCCCCAAAAACCAAAAGAACCCCAATTCCTTGTTCATAGTTCAAAGACTACAGAAGTTCCATAGTGGGCAGCCAAACTATTCTTCATTCATTTTTAAAGCACCTCTGTGGGAAAACACCAGTAGCCCCTCACATATTAATTTATTCCTTCCCCAGTTGTTCAGCAAGATCCAGGAGAAGGCTGTGGAGGAGCAGATGGCCGTTACAAAAGAAGTTGTAATGGAGCCAACGCTGAAATCTTTAAATGAGGACTTGGTAATAATCATCTTGCTACTAAAACGTTCAAATATGCATGTCAGATCTCTTTTGAGAGTTTTCTCTAACTTAGGAGTCTCATAAATTGGATTTCTCCCATTATAGGGAATGCATGACATATGTGTCCTGTAACGGTAGTTATGGGACTTGGCAAGCTTTAACTGCGCCTTTAAAGCTGCTTGGTGCACCAATCCTCCCAGCCTCACCTTTGCATTTTGTATTAAAATGCAGCTACAAAAAACAATTTAAATTGGGAAGAGTTGTTGGGAAACACCCAATTCAGAGCTTGGGGTTTTTTGTTTATTGGGCATACTGCCTTTTGGGTGGGAGGGAAGTCAAGAGCTGTAATTTCTGACCTGCCTTTTAGGAGACTGCCTAATAGACGGGTTACTGCTGTACATAAAACTTGGTGTCTCTCTGGGATGTTTCAATGTAGGAAGACGCAGCAAAGGAATTCCAGGAAAAACACAAGCAAGAAATGAAAAAGATGAAAGAGATGGACTTTTCACAGTAAGAATTTATCCACATAAGTCTCACCACAAATATTCCTAGGCATCTAGTCTGAATACCCAGACTCTGGGAACAGTACACCTTTGCATGTTGCGGGGTAGGGCAGGAATACTCAGAGACCTTGTACTCACTTTCAAAGCAGACCTCTGTGTCATATTGTCAGCCAGTAGCTTGAACCTTTTGTTACTTCAGAAATTTGAAGTCACAGTGTTTGTCATGTTTTTGGCACCTGGTGATTAGAGTTTTCTGAGACTTCTGTTGATCACAGGTAATTAATAATGGTCTCTGTTGATAAACGCCTCGTGCTATCAAGCTAATTTTCATTTTCTAAAATTGGTTTTGGTAATTGAAATCAGTGCTCATTGGCACTGGCCATCCAGCTGTACTCCGCTCAACACATGAGCTAAGATTTGTGCCTGAGCAGCACAGTGTGGACCGCAGCCGGAGTGCTTGGCACAGGGTCTGCCTGAGCTTCCCCAGAGCCAGGCGTACTGGCCGCTGTAGAAGTCATGGAGATCACAGAAAGCCACGGAATCCGTGACAAACTCGCAATCTTAATCGTTAGCTTCCCCCAAACAATGGAGATGGTCCCACTGTCTCTTACACCAGCTTAGGACTCCTGACTTATCCTTCTCAGCTATTCTCGGCTGAGTGAAAGCACTAGTAGAGAAGTATCCTTGTCAGCGCGGACTTCTTCATTCTTTTTTTTTACTTTTTTTCATTTCTTAACTGGCAGATTAAACCTAATGTTGCCTGAAATGTCTTGTAGCAGGTCTTCCTTTGCACAGCTGCGTGTTAATTATTGTGGAGCTAGTCAACCTGAAGGCTGCTAAAGCTGTGAGTCTCACAAAACTCCAGCAAATGTTGCTTCCTTCTGAGCTAACAAGAACCAGTCCTTTCCTATAGCTTGCAAAAAACGGTTTATTTGTTCAAAGAACATTATTGTACCAACACTAACAAAGCTGAGAGGAGGAATAAAAGCTTCTAAAAATCTCTGGTTATGTTTTCTGTATGATGACAGACGTAGATATGCGTGATTATTGCAAACTACTCTCATTTCTCCTCATAGTCCAGTGTGGTTTGCTGCCTTTCCTTTAGATTATTTCCCCCAGACTTCACCCTGGAAAAATCACCCTTATTTGATTTTTTTTGAAGACCAGTTACAGAGAAGTCCAGTAGAAGAGCTGAATACGCTGTAAAGACTTTATCCAGCATTAACCCCTGTTCAACCTTATGTTAACTTCTCTATTGAGACCCCAGAGGCTTGGGGTAGGAGGGAATGAGCACTTCAGTTCTGTTATGTGGTCCCTTAGCCCTGGTCTACACCGGGGGTGGGGATCGATCTAAGATACGCAACTTCACCTATGCTATTCTCATAGCTGAAGTCAACGTACTTGGATCGACTTACCGCGGCGTCTTCATGGTGGTGAGTCGACTGCTGCCGCTCTCCCATTGACTCTGCCTGTGCCTCTTGCAGCGGTGGAGTACTGAAGTCAACGGGAGAGCGCTTGGGGATTGATATATCACGTCTAGACTAAATGTGATAAATTGGCCCCCGATAGATTGCTGCCTGCTGATCCGGCGGGCAGTGTAGACATACCTTTTGTTAAAGCTGCATGCTGTGTCTCAAACACTTGGATACTGTAAAGAGGGGCACAGGACAAGAGCCTCAATTAACCAGAGTTTGTTTTTCTGGCCTTCCTGCTCAAAGGAAACATTCCGGCTATAATATCCTGCACCCCTTTCTTTTCAGTTCCCCTGTGCTAGTGCTCAGTCTTACTCCTAGTCATTAGCAGTGGAATGGCTACAACACCCCAGACCCTCTCTAGAATGGAATCTTTCCTGTTTTTTCCATTGATCCAGGAGTTCTCTTAGTTAACTAACTTCCCTTGGTGAATACTTGCTGTATGCCTCCTTGATCTTCATCTTTCGTACAGCACTAACTTCTGCTTTTTTACTTTAAAAACTAAAACGCACAAATCCTGTAAATGGAAACTATAGATTGAATGGATATCTTCAATAGTGTATGTAGGTCTCGTGATGGCTGGCAGATTAATAAAAGCCCTGCAGACTGAAAGCCTCTCTCCTTGGAGGAGTTTCTTACTTGGGCAGGTGCAATGTATATCTTCTATATGCAAAGGAAAACCATTGTGGCCTTGATCCTCCACTGGAAGGCAAAATGTAAGCGTGTGTGTCTGTCTGCTGCCATTCAGTTCTCTGCCTCTATGATGGGGCTGCCATAAAAGAGCAATTTGGTAACATTCATAATATGGGCAGCCAAAGGAAACAACTTGCTTCACATTTGGTATTGAACAGCTTTTGGATGAGAAGTTCTTGGTCAGCACTGACCTAGTTTGGATTCAGACCACTGATGTAGTCATGAATTGCTGTGTACTGCATTACAGATCCCCCTGAGCCATCTGGTTCTGCTTTGAACCAGCTCTTTATTTCTGAAAGTTTCTCTTCTGTTTGGATGCTGACACAAGCACTGGCTGGGTAGCAGTTTGTGGACAGAAGCATAATTAACTTTAATCGTTCTCCTTTAAACAGACTTGGTTTTGTTTTCTCCACCTCTCACTTAGATACATAATCCGGGGCAATGATGAAGAATGGAACGACGTGCTGACCAAAGCAGGACAGAACGCTTCGATTGTCAGCCTGAAAAGGTTGGGAAAGTGTTTTAAAAAAGAAAAAAAAAATTCATGGGCCCCTCTTCAGTGGATCTGTCCTTCCTAGTTTGCTTTATTGTAAACTTAGAGTGAAGATGAGTTGTTAAAGGCACTGGAATTGTATATCTTGCTGCTCTATTTATTATACTCCTAATGGGGATCGGGAGAGGGTAATAAAAGTCCTCCCTTTTTATAACTTGATCCCCTCTTCGCTTTTATTAGCCAGTATGGTACATCTCTCAATCCTAAGTGCTTTTTCACCCTGGCCATGCACCTAATTTGTCCCGATTCTCCTCTGGAGGGGGTCGTTCTTTTAAGAGATACTCCTGTTCCATTTGATTTTTCTTCTGCACTGGCAGCAGCTGACACAAATGGAAGCTTGTGGAAATTCATCCTGTCAATTTAGGGCCTGATCCTCTGAGAAGATGAATGTCCTCATCTTCCTGTGATTTCCTTAGGAGCAGATGGTTCAGCAGCTCATCGGGTCAGGTTCTTAGTTGAAAATGTTAGACTCCCTGTCATGGTTTTCATCCATCTTCCTTCTTTCCGCTCCAACACAGGGCTCCATGGAGTCTTTCCTTATCTGTGCCCGGGGGATTTGTGGGATGGCACTTTCATTCACGTTGTTTTTCTTGAGGCCTAGGAGCAGGAGTACTTATGTTGCCCATCTTGTGTCTTTATTCTGCTTTGCATGCCTGCACATTACTTCTGTGAATGCTGGAAGCAGTAAATGAGCCCCTAGACATCATAAAAAACCCTATAAGGACCTTTAAAATATCATTGACATTGAAGATTCCACACACATCTGTTACATTCGGTCCATCCACCCCCCAGCTAAGCCCAGGGCAGGACTGTTACTTGTATGCCTATGTTTTAAGTATCTAATGATTTTAGGGTGCCCCAATTTCTGTGCCCAACTTGAGATGCCTTCAAGGCGCTTGACTTTAAGAAGGTTCTGAGCACCAGTCCTCTGAAAATCGGGCTACTTTAAGGTGGTTCAATTTGGGCACCCAAAATCACAAGAAAATCTTGGCCATATTCCTTCGTGCTTTCACTAGTCCTGCTTTAAATGAGCCAAGAAATAGGATCATTTCTTTTCCCCTACACCCTTTCCTTTGGAGGCCTGGCAGTCAAAGTTTCTGTGGAGGCCTCTCCCCCATGTAGCAGATGTTCCCCTATTGAACTGAAATTCTCTTTAATAAATGTTTTGTTCCTGTTTCTCAGTGAAAAGAAGAGAAAAGTAGACATGGAAAGAGAACCAAAACAACAAAAGAAATTTAAGAAGAACAGAGATCCAAGGCAGAAGCAGAAGGGGAAGAAATGACTTTAAAAATGATAGTGGACTTGAAGAACCAGGAGCAAGCTCCTGTCTAGGGAGCCCGACGTCCTTTTTAAGGCAAGGACTTCTCTTGAAGAAGTAGTGACTGGAGGGGAAGGGCGTAGAGACCTTTTAAAGAATATATATTAAGGAAAATGCAGTGACCTGTCAAGAGACACTGCCCACGGGGATTCTTATACTGTGTACTTGGAGAGCCTGGTTTAATGAGAGGCACTACACAACAAACTAGACTATTACAAGGGTGCCTAAATGACTAGGAAATGTCAATTTTGCGGGCTAATCCATAAACAACTTTCCCTCCTTATAGTGTATTTTAATTTTTTATTGTATTTTGGGAGGCCTATTTGAACACTTGCTTTATTGTGCCTTACTACGTGGTGTAGCATGCAAGCATTTTAATACACCTTAGTATGTTTAGTTACTAGCCCTTCTCTACGCCAGCTTTCCATTATGAATGACATCGGGTTCAAGCAGCATAATGTCGGCTTTCAAATTGAGCCACGAGCTCTATTCTCTGTGCTGGGCCTTGCTGTTCACTGAGCACCTGTAAAAATGGCCACAGCCTTTGTGCTGAGGAGCTTGCAGCGTATGTTTATATAAAGTTCTGTTTGGAAAACAAAGCCCACGACTCCTGCTTTTAGTTCTCCAGAGAAAGCCCCTAATAAGGATGCCTCTGCTTCATTCTTAGTGGCTTATATGCCCCTTATCTCTCAGGTGGCTCAGGGGTTTTCCCTGTGATATGCCTGATAGATGGTCCTAATATTTCCTTGCTTCCTAAGCTTGCTGTGACAATTAGAGAAGGCCCTGCTGGCGCCATGCTGCCTGGTGTGCATTCAACTATTGCTGTCTGCTTGGCTTCTTGTAGTTTGGAAATTTGTACAGAGGTTGTCATAAAATCAGCATAGGGTCCAATGCTGGGAAACCAGCCTCCTCGCATACACTGGCTTCTCCTCAAGTGGCAGGGACTGTCCAAGTAACTCAACAGTTCGCTCATGAGGCAGTAGGTCTCCTCTTACCTGTGGTTCTTTTCTGCGTTCGGTACCAGATCTGTACTGCCCAGGCTTGTGTTCTCTTCTGCTGGGAGGTTTCTGAGGTAGAGTTGCTCTCTTCTGTGCCTGTCGCAGACTCCAATGAGTGGGGTAGATCTTAGCTCTTGGGGAACTGCGGATAAATGCAGCAGCTGAAGTTCCACTTTTCCTCTTCCTCCTCCCTTCCACAGAATAAGGGTTCCTATTTCATTGACACCCCCCTCCCCATAGCCTGCTCCCCACTTTGCATCTCATGCTCCCTCCCTCCCCTGCATGGATTTTTCTGCCACCCACCTTCCTTACTCTTGCGCCTCAGCCCCAGGGGCCTGGGAGCTGCTAATAGTAGGCTGTACTGAACACTATGCTGCAGATGGATGAGAGTTACGAATGGGTGTTGATCTTGACCTGCCTCTCCCCCTGCTGCTGGCAAACCTCACTGACCCTCCAGTCCCTCCTACCTCCCCATGAAACTCTTTTTTAAAAAAACAGTTTTCTCCAGCTGTCTTCACCTGGGCATGTGCCAGTTTCCTCAACCATAAGCTATTTGGATTTGTGAGGCCTGTTAACAACCAGAAGGAAGGGCTACTACACCAGTGCTTGTGCCTCCCTTTCAGTAACAAATCAATTCAAAAGACTGCTTTGCTGCTCTACCTTTCCTTCCCAATAAATGGGGGTGTTGGGTGCCTGGAAGATTTCATTTATTTGTGTGGTGTGTCACGGATAAATTGCATCCTTTAGGCTTTGGGTATGGCCAGGTGGAGCGGGAAGGGAATTGACCTGTGCACTTAGTTAGTGTTAAATGATTGGTATGGAATTGAGAGTGGTTTCATTGGTGCCTCTTGTTTTGCTTGCTCCTCTGGAAGTGACAGAAGTGTGATCTGATTGGCCACAAATGACAGCAAAAGGTGCTTGTGGTCCTTGCAGGAGTTGTAAGCAACAGTTTTAAGTTATTTCAGGCTGAGCCCTTTGACCTGTGTGCAGATTATTAGGACTGATTCACACAGAAGTTGGTGTTTATCCCGGGATGGGATGTTCACCTCATACAAAGCAGAGCAGGTTGGTTATGTTAGGTTAATTAACCTGAAAGGCTGCACCTGGGGGAGAGCCAGGGTTTGAGAGGCTGATTGATGATGGAGTTCAGCTGAGAAGGAATGGGTGGGGAGGGTAGGAAGCAGGCTGCAGTCACTCACTGGGCAGAGGGGGTTTGAATTGGTAAACCTGGGAGCCAGAAGATTTAGGAAAGTCAGGGAGAAAGCAGGCCGTGGTGTTAGGTATAGGGTCCCTGGACTGGAACCCAGAGTAGAGGGTAGGCCTGGCTTTCCCTACCAACCCTTGGGAAAGTGGCACAGACTTGGGAAAGTGGCAATGGAGCTGAAGACTGCCTGGGACAGTTGTTCAGTGGGACTTTGCTGACTCTGGAAGGGGACTATAGTGATCTGGCTAGAAGGCCAAGACATGGAGAGAACACCCTGGGTCGTACAGAGAGAGAGAGAGAGAGACAGACAGAAGCACAGCAGGGTCTGCAAATGAGTGGCAGAAGGGGGCCTTGGATTGGAAAGGAGCTAATCCCCAGAGCAGACAGGAGGAGAGGCCCTTGTGGTGAGTGCACCCTGTGACATACCCACTGAATGTGCTGCTGTCTGTTATACCAGAGTAGGGGGAGGCTTTTCCTATTGCACATCACTGCTCAAGGCCAGAAAACTGTAATTGAAATTCCTCCTCTTAAAATGTAGAACTGGTGAAAACCACTGAGTCTCTTATAGGAATCCTTAAACTACGGCCCTCCTAACCGGGTTCAAAGCTGTGCAGTTTAAGATAAAATCTTTTATAGGGCCCATTTCACTGTGATGTCTACCAGAAGCCAGTTTGTGTTAAAGGTGAGACTAATGGGCAGAGAGTGTGAGGTAACTGGGGAAGTTTATATTTATTTCCAAGACTAAAAATACCTCAGATGTGTATTATAAACTATATCTTTGTCCCTGTCTCTCCCACCTGGCGGCTGTTACTTGTCTTAGATTGGGAACTCAGGGATATGGTCTTACCTGGGTTTGTAAAGAACCTCCCACAGCTAAGCCTTGTGCTGCTCAGGGCCTCTGGCTGCTCCCCTATTGTAAGTGTTACCGGTAGCATTGTGGTCTCATACACAGTGCCTCAGACTGGGAGTCAGGAATACTGGGTTTTATCATAACTCCTTCCTACCTTGACTTCCTTTGTATCTTTAGGCAAGTCACACAAATTCTCTGCACTTCTGTCTGTTCAGGTGGGGATAATACATAGCCTGAAGAGACTAATGAGCTTAATTAATGTTTGTAAAGTGCTTTGTGATCCTCTGGTGGAAGGTGTAATATATTATTCAATGGAAATGAAATGATGATGTAGCTTGCTAAATATTTTGTCACGTTTTTTCAAACAAATGGCTTTATTTTGCTTTTAGAGCCATGCTTTGCAGGAGTAATGTATTGCATTGGCAGTTTCCCCTACCTAGATTGCAAATATTATTGAATTCAGACTACGTAGTCACAATATATGAAAATATCATTGGTTAGGTGACACTTTTTGCATATGAGTGACATACAGTTGTTACAGTCAGAGTTACTGCCTGTGCTGTTCAGGACATGGGTGTGGAAATGGGTTTAAACCTGTTGTATCCTGAGTGGGTAAAATTAACTGCATTCTTGAAGCAAACTAGCAAAATGTAAGAGTAGAGCTGTTAACTGCCCTTCGTCTGACTTCTTTCTTAAGTTCTCTCTGGTGGTCTTTGGTTAAAGATTCCTGCTCTGTTGAATATGCATTGGATACAACTTAATTTTTCTGAAATTAGTAAGAGGCTCACACTTCTGAGATGTTAACGAGTAACTGCTCTAATCACGTCATGGGATAGATACTATTTTATCTAAGCAGAATATTGTCTGTTTCGCAAGGAAGGGAGCATATCCCCAGTTGAGCTGTTTTCCAGTTGTTTGGAGGATCTTTGAGATCACTAACTTCCTTTGGATCCCTCCTGTTCATCAGTCCCTTGTGGAAAACTGGAAAACAAAAAACCTCAAGTGCTACAAGAAGTGTCACCAGATTTTTACAAGTTTTGCTGAACCACATTTTCCCTGTCTGTGCGTTAGATCAGTCAAGTGGATGAATTTCAACAAGCCCTTATTCTAAACTGCAGTATAATCTATTTAGCTTCATGAGAAGTTAAAATAAGGGCAGATACGCCTCTGCAGAGTTAGTCTAGTGTTCTCCCTGGCAGATGTTTTCCCCCAATTCAAAGACGGGCAGTTTTCTTGGCTACCGAGGCTAGGATAGCACCTTTGTGAGGGTTTCCTTGCTGCCCTGGTTGCATCTCCTAGGCAGAGCCAAGGTTTCATGGTACTCGTAGCCACCAAGTGCTATATGTTCCTCTTTTCCATAAGAATCAATCCTAAGCACTTCCATTGTTGTACTATCAGTAGTGCAGCTCTCCTGTTAGCTGTTCTCATTGCCAGTGGTTTAAATGTCCGTGGCTGGTGTGTGCTAGTCGTAGCAGTCCCCCCAGGACAGCACTGTGCAGGCCTAGGCGAACTTGCATTTTGGTGCCCCGACCCTTCTGTGTGCCTCTACCCCCATTGCACCTGCCCCCTGTGGACTCTGTAGGCTCCCAACCCCTGCACTCTGCCCCCTTTGCCCCAACCTGGGCCCCTTCCTGCTTCCCTAACCCCCGTACTCTGCTGCCTGTGCTCATTTGGGGATACTGACCTGAATGCATGGAGCAGTAGGCATTGTTGCTCACTCGCTCCCCCTCTCCATGCTGCTCCACCATTCACCCCTAGGGGGCAGTGAAGGGGGAGGACAGGAGCCATGTCAGGGCTCCCTGGGTCACTTTCACCCCCCAGGCTCCATAAGGGGAAGGCAGCAGAGCAGCAGCTCCTGATATTCATGGCACAGTATAGTCCAGGTGGGAAAACTGACCTGGATGCGCAGGGTACTTGGTGTTGCTCCTTGTTGCCCTCAGCCCTCTAGGGGACCATAGAGGAATATTGGGGGTGGGAGGAGGGAGGAGCAGCATCAGCAGCGAGTCACTCACCCCTCCACTGGGAGGGAGAAACCTGGGTGCCCCACACCTGATGCCCCCTGCTAGCCGAGAGCAGCATCTGACTCCACACAGACAGTGTGCACCTCCCTCTCGACCATAATGCCCTGGGCAGTCACTTGGGTGGCCCACGCCTAAGGCCGGCCCTGCTACATTGTCACCTCCAAAATTAGAGCCTTTTTGGTCAGAAATCTGTTGCTTCACCACTCTGTGCTTCTAAATAGCCTCCATGACAGTCTCCCTCGTCCCTCGCTCACACTCTTGGTGTGACTTTATAAAGAACTTCTTTCCCGTTATCCGGTGGCTTCGGAAATTCAGTTCCTCTCTTTGGCTTGTGCGTTGCCCTTTTAAACTCTGACTTTAATGCTCCCTCTTCCTTGCCAGCACCTGGCCATTGTACCTTGGCCTACTCTGGCCCTTCACCCATTTCCCCAACTCATCTCTGAGTGCACACCTATGGGGATAGAATGGGATCTGTTTTTCTTACTGACAATAGTGAAGGTCCTCCCCTTGGCTCCCCACCCCCTGTCCCAGAGCAGAGTGCTTTCCTGATGCTCTTTCTGTGCAAGTGTTCACCAGTGGAGGGCGTTATGGACACTCAGAAGACTCAGGCATGCAGTCTCTTTGCCGCATGTGCTTTATAGAAGAGGGCCACGCCAGCTGAACTGCATGTGGTTCTCCAGTAGCCCCCCTTCCTGTTCAGTCCTGACAGATCCTGTAATGCATTTGGTGTGAGGGCTGTCAGACCATGTCTCTAACACAGTTAAAGCCTCAAGGCCAGTCCTCCTATGGTTCAAAGCAGTCTCCTGGTGCCTTCGCCCAGCGTGTCACGGTAGGAGCTCCCCTCCCTCCCCTGTGTGCCGCAGTGACTGTCAGTCTGCGAGTGCTCTGGCTAATTGGAAGGAAATGGCAAAGTCATGTATGAACTGAGCAGCTCTCTCAGCAGGAGGTGGATAGGCATGACCTAGTTGTCAGTGGAATCAGCCTGCCTTCGTGGAGACCTATGAGCTATTTTGACAGCTGGAGTGACCTACCTGACCTCTAGGAGAGGTAGCTTGGGTGGAGAGGAGGAAACAGAACTGGTGCTGCCATGGTGAATGGGGGAGGGAGAGGGAGCTGAGGATCTGCCAGGAGCTCCTTTGGCCTGCTCTCCAGACACAGGAGGGGAGTCCCCATGGCCCTGAGGCTGAAGTGAGCAAGTACTTGAGTAGTCAGTAGGGAGCACCTCTGGCTCTAATAGAACTTCATATAGTAAGAGGCGGGAAGGAGGGGAAAGCATCTTTATTCTCTTCTGTAGCTGTTTTTATACCACACTCCATCCAGTAGGGCATTCAGCAGCATGGCTGCAGATCTGTCACGTCACTTGGTGTCTCATTCTAGCATTGGGCATTTGACTGAACCAAAATAATTGGTTGATTGGTTAAATATTTAGAGCACTCACTTATTAGAACAGTAACAAAAAGAGCAATACTTTATGGTGTCCACTCGGGTTAGCCTTAGATACACATACACATGCCTAATTACCAAAATCAGGAATCAGAGAGGTAGCCGTGTTAGTCTGGAATAGCAGAGGTAACAAAGTCCTGTGGCACCTTAAAGACGAACTATAAAGTTTTGAAGCATAAGCTTTCGTGGGCTAATACCCACTTCGTCGGATACCAAAATCAAGTTACAGTAGACTCTCGATTATCCGGGATGATCCGGAAAACCTTAATCCCGGTTAATAAAATCCCAGATAATCAAGTGTCTACTGGGAGGGTGGGGGGTTCCGCCGGCCACCCTGGGGTGGGGGGGGGGGTGGTGATGGTCCCACCACCTTCCCCAGTCAGCTCCCGCTGCCAGCCTGGGTGTAGGGAACCCAGGCTGGCAGCGGGAGCTCAGACCCCGGCTAGCAGAAGCCTGGGGGGAAACTCAAGTGGCAGCTGGCTGAGCGTTCATCCTGCCGCTGCTTTGGGGTTTTCCCCCCAGGCTCCTGCCAGCCGGGGTCTCAGCTGCCGCTGCCAACCTGGGTTCCCTACACCCAGGCTGGCAGCGGGAGCTGACTGGGGCAGGCGGCAGGAGTTTGGCTAGAGAGCCCAAAGTGGCGGTGGGCTGAGCACTCAACCTGCTGACGCTTTGGGATTCCCCCCAGGCTCCTGCTAGCCGGGGTCTCAGCCCGCTGCCAGCCTGGGCTTCCTACACCCAGGCTGGCAGCAAGTTGAGACCCTGGCTGGCAAGGGATCCACCGGCGGAAACCCCAAAGCAGCGGCAGGCTGAGCGCTCAGCCCACCGCCACTTTGGGGTTCCCCCCGCTGGCCCCTTGCCAGCCGGGGTCCTGCCTCTTGCCCCAGTCTGCTCCCGCTGTCAGCCTGGGTTCCCTGCACCTAGGCTATCAGCGGGAGCTGAGTGGGGCAGGTGGCAGGAGCCTGGGGAGAGAGCCCAAAGCGGCGGCGGGCTCAGCACTCAGCCTGCTGCCGCTTTGGGCTTTCCCCCCAGGTTCCTGCCAGCCAGGGTCTCAGCCCGCTGCCAGCCTGGGTTTCCTACACACAGGCTGGAAGCAGGCTGAGACCCCAGCTTGTAAGGGGCCAGTGGGAGAAGCCCCAAAGCAGCGGCAGGCTAAGGCTGAGCCCACCACCACTTTGGGGCTTCCCCTATGGACCCCTTTAGACATCCCGGTTAATCCGCAGCCCGGTTAACCCGCGCCCGGATAATCGGGAGTCTACTGTACTTAACTAAGTAAAATGCAAGCCAATGAAATGCAAGTTCTAAAAAATGAAAACTGCACCATGCTACAATCCAATGGTGGGCTGCCGCCTACTCCTGCCTGTTCTCACTGGAATAGTTGATATTTGATCGTGAACAAATAGGCAGTTAGCCGGCCCGTCAATGACAGCTTGCAGGCCTATCTCCTCCCCCCAGAGGGAGAAGGGGGTGCAGTGGGGTGTATTGATTTGGTAGCATGTGGGCTTTTAAAAATATAAATATACCTGTTGCCACATGTTGGTATTGGAGAAGGCATGGGAAAAGAATTGAAGGGGTGAGATTTGTTGGTCCTTAATCCTATCCTCCATCTAGGTTTTGTGATAGGGGAGTCTAGGGATACACTAACATCTAGACCCCACGATCTGTGTCTGTATTGGTGACATGTCTAGAATCATTTTCCAGTGGGTATAGCTGGAAACCACTTTAGGGTGAGAACAGCGTCCTGGAGGCAGGGGCTGGCAGTCAACATACAAGCTGAGCTGAAATCGAGGTGACAGTTGAAGGATGTAAAATCCTTCCCCCTCTCTGGGCTGTGGGAGCCCCTGGGAGATTGAGCAAAGCGAGGTGAGAATTTCACTGAGTCTAATAACCTGCCACTCCTGTCGAGTGCGGATGTGGGGCAATAGGCTGTGACTGCTCTGTAAACCAGGCCAGCAATCTAGCTGAGGGGCTCTCAAAGGGCTTAATGGCTATGGGACCAATACAAGCCCAGAGGTGGCCTGAATGACAATGAGTGCAGTGGGGGTGGGGGAAGTTCTGAGATCAACATTTGCAGTCCAGTTTTGGAAACAATCTGTGTTTCTGAGCAGCTGCATGAAATCTCTCTGCTTCTGTACCATGAGCCCGGCTTCAGCTGAGAGTCCCATCTGCCTCTAATAGAACTTCATCCAGTAAGGGGTGAGGAAATATAAGACCCGGCACTGTGGGCTGGCCCTGTCTCCAAACATTTTGCCTTCCCTGGCTGCTCTAGGGTAGGAGATGGGCATTTAAAGGGAGTGCTTAAGAGCCAACAAAGAGTCCCAGAGGCTCATGTGAGCTTTGGCCCTGTAATACATTAGCCAGCCTTGTGCAAAGGGGTTTATATTGTTATGACTAATGGGAGTATGGATGTATCCCCAACATAAGGCAACTCATCCCTGTGGGGGGGAAACGTGCCTCCTCACCCAGTCAGACTCAGCTAGCTGGGTCTTCACCTTACTGGGAGAACTGATTCTAGGTTTGTCATCATCTCCCTAGGTCACCGGTCCCCTCACAGGACTGCAGCATGTGTGTCAGGAATTCTGCCCTAAGTCATCATGTCTGAGACCTAAATATGGAATCTACCTTATACAAACAAAGCCTCCAACCCACAGGGGCAAATCACCTTGTTTTCCTTGATTCTGTTGCATACCAGGAGCCTCTTTAGAGACTGTCTACTGTCCTACATGTGCAAATGAGGAAAGCAGCACACAAGGAGCCTGAACTAAGCATATTCCATTTTGTTAGCACTAGGGAGCCATGGCAACTGGGGTGTTTCTTCTTTGTTGTGCAAAGGTTTCCTCTGAAGTTTAGCACAATCTTTACTGTAGCCTGGAGAAAGCAGCCCTTGAGTGGCTCCAAGCCCCTGACATCCCCCTGAGAGCGATGTATGTTCTGTGTATTTCCTTTGAAGTTTTGTGCTTCTCGTAAGGTGCCCAAACTTTGCCCTGGTAATTTGCCAACAGCCCATTGGGTAGCCCTCGATTTGCATAGAATGGAACAGGTAGCTCGGCACCCTCCTGAGGGAAATACTTGAATTTATTTATTCCATTTCCTTGAGTAAAAAGGGCCCCCAGGAAAATCAGGCTTCAGCTGAGACTTTTGTTTGTCCCATGATTCCTGAGAGGAGGCCTGTTTTACACTGGTAAATTTCCAAGCATCCCCGTGGCATCGTGCCAGAAAGCAAGAGTGCACACCCCGGTATGTACTTATCTCAAAGGAGCACTGTTGCTCATGTAAATCAAATGCTAGGGACTGCGCTGAGAGCCAGATTGTTACAGGGTTGGTAGGATGCAGAGAATTTTAATGTATTAAAGCAGCCTGAGAACTTGGGCCCAGATCCTCCAAGGGTATTGGGAACTAGGCACCTAACTACCTCTGAAGATCTGGGCCTTCTCCCTAAGAGATGAGCTTATGCACCTTTGTGTGCAGCATCTCTCAGGCCCTAAATCAGTATTGCTGGTGCTGTATTAGGGCAGTGGAAGTAGGATATGCTATTGAGGGAGGGGGGGGGGCAGCTTTACCCATTTTAGCTTTTCTGCATTTGAAATCTTGTTAAGATTTATTCCAGGACGTGTGTCCTGTCCTTCAGCAGCTGGGAGGGAAGTAGACAGTAACGTGTGTTCTAAGAGTTGATTAACATAGGGGCCTGGGTTAATCCTCATGCTGGCTTGCTCAGTCTTCTGCTAACCTGGCTATGTCATCAAACCATTTTCCCTAGAGCCTGGCTTCTGCTGAGGATTTCTACATTGTCACTCCCTGACCCGAGACTCTTAATATGGTTCTAAAGTGCTGAAAGAGGAGAGAAGTAGCTCCTATGCAAGAAGGATCCAGCTCAGGCTCTTACTGAAAAATATTTAGATTTTTGTTTTTACTTCCTCATTCACTCCCCTTTCTCCCTAGTCCCTGTTTGACAAGAATTAAAGTGCCCTAAAATGTAAGTGATTAAGGTAGGAAAGACACAACCCCTATCATGTTACCTGAGGTAGAAACCCAACTCCTTCCCTCTTCTCCCCTTGTACCTTCTTGGACGGTGGCAGGCAAACATGCTTCCTACACCCCACATGGTATTTTCAGAACTATTCCACTCTATGAAAGTTAAACAGCACACCTGTCTCTACACACAGGGCATGAATATAAAGGTTAAAGTAGAGACCTGTCTTGTCCTCAGTAGTGGAAAAATGTTACCATGTGGTAAATGTTCCCCTCTCCAAATCTAATAGGCTAAACTCTTAGCGGGGACCAGGCCCATACGTGTCAGTTGTGTCAAACCCCCTTTTTGTCCTAGTGTGCTCACCCAAACATGCATGTTCATACACGCATGCTGACACACCCACACAAAGCTCACCCCACTCCATTATAGCCTCTTATGAAAATAACAATCAAAATAAGAGTGTAAATGTTACATTGTTAGCAAAATCCTGGTACATTTACATAAATGACAATATTAATGTACAGTTAACAGACAATATTACAGCAATAAAACTGGACCTATGCTTTTGTACAGATAGCTGGAGCAGCTCTTTGAAATATTTTTGGGATTTCTTCCAGTGATAAAGCTGGAACAGCCTCTGGCTTTCTAAGAATAAATAGGTGCACTTCAAAACTGTGTATTTATAACAAGTTGGACCAACTGGTTTTCCCAGCCAGCTTCCAACTAATAGTCTATAGGCTTATGAGTCCCTGACTAGCCAAGCCCTCTCATCATGCAATCCGCCTGTGATTTGCAATCCTCTGGGGGGAGGGGGGGGAGGGGAGGGGAGGCTCAGGTTTTGACCAATTACTTGGAGATGCTGCAATCTGCCCTTCCTTTCCCCTCCTCCACCAAACCTGGATTGTTCTTTTTAGTTGAGCCTTCTCCCCTCCACATTTCATTGTTCAGAGTTCCAAGAACTGCCAACTCTACAGCAAAAGCTTTTTCACCCCCTCTGCAGCCTAAAATGAAGCATTTGAGCTACCGCTTTCAGTGTGTGCCAACCCAGACCAGCAGGGAATTGTTGTAGGTGGTGTCTTTTTAGCTAATGGTGACAGCAGGGTGAGCGGCCAGCAATCATCTTACACCTTTGTTTTTAAGGCCTGTGCTTGTAATTTTAAAGAGAAGTTTGATAGATGTTTCTGCCCTTTGTTATCTAAGAAAACACAGTGACTCTTGGGTAGGAGGGTTGAAGTATCCAGTTTTAAGTACTACAACCTACATGGTGCCTAGGCATTGAAGGCAAAGGTGAGCTAATGTGTGCAAGCATTATACACTATACCCTTCCCTGCCACCTCCAGGGAAGTAGTGTAGATGAGGAAGTAACCCCCCCACCCCCCCATTACTTCTGTTTCCACAGCTGCAGAGAGAACTAACTTGCCTTAAGGCCTCAAGTTTGTGTCAGAGCTGACATTGGAAATCAGGCTTTCCTCTCATGCATGTTTCTCTACACCACGCTACTTCCAGCAAGAGAGCGCACAGCATCAAGGAATAATGAGCTGTACATTCCTGCTTGGCTTTAAGGGAGTCTACACAATACTAGGCTGTAAGCACCTCAACCCAGGAATAGGTTTTACTGCAGCTCCTGCCACAGCATTTTTGAAAACCACCTCTTACTGCATCGGTCCCTAATCACACAGGAGTGCTACAAGTGCCGTTCCCAGCCTGTTAAAGATGGGATGACTTGGACACTACAAGACAATTGATCAAACCTTTACAGTGTAAATAGGGTAGGCTGTTTTCTTTCCCATTGGCCACCACTGAACACAGACAAGTAGATCCAAAGTAGGTGCTACTGAAAAAAGAAAATTGTAGAGGCCTCTTTTAGTGTTCACCTTCTCTCAACCTTGTGTGTTACAAAGTGTGTCTCGGAAGGTGCAAAGAATGTATGGGAAATAATGTTAAGAGTCTTTTGCTATGTGTAAGACTGGTGTTCATAGCTACAGTGGTAGTCTGATTGTGCTAACTACTAAACACATTTAGTCAGGTGACTGAATGCTCAGAGGTTCATGGGATTAGAGGACTAGCAACACCACCCTTTTAAAAGCACCATTGGTGTATATACATCAACCTGCTGTGGTTTGTAGATAGATGGTTTAGATTAGTGTGTTGCAAACACCCCCAATGTTAGGCCTCACTCCACTGCATCTGTGCTCTATTTCTCTAGCAGCTTTCACCTTGTGCTCATGAAAATGTAGATCCGCTCCTGAGGCAGGTTCTTCAGTTGCGGCCTCAGTTTTTCCTGAGTGTCGCTGTCCTGGGGTCGCTCTGATGCTGTACAGCACAGAAGAAAAAAGCCACCTCCCTGCCTTTGTCGTTAGAATAGTTGCAGCACACTAACATGCTCCCCAGAGCAATCATTGCCCTAAGGGCTTCAGCTTGTGGGGACTTTCAGCATGAAGCGGTGGTTCCATAAGACAGAGCTGGAAGCCCCGGCAGGATAAGGTCCCGTGCCAGGGTGATGCCCTCATGTTCCTGCTGCTGCTTTGCCCCTGCCTCACACTCTTGAGGTGATGTAAATAGAATGCAATCGGCTGGCCAGTGTTGTCTGCAGGTCCCGCAGAGGGTCCAGACCCTGCACCTTGCTGTTCCTGCCATAGATGAGCTGTCGGAACGAGTCCTGTTCCAGCAGAGAGTTCATGTGTTTGAGGAAGAAGCCCTCGCAGAATGAGGCCAATTCAGGTGCGCTGTGAATCTGTAACACAACAGGCATCAGTGACCACCTCTGTGAGCCCTACAAGTTAAAGCACATTTCCACAGCTGCCACTGCTAAGCCCTTTCCCACTGACTGCTTCATTGGGCAGGATGCCTGCAAAACAAGGGACTGTTAGGGGAAGGGGTACGTAATGTAGTTGGTAAAAGCTTATGGAAAGGACACCTAGGCTATGAATGGCTCTTTTCCCTCTCCCTGTGAATGTGCCTGCAGCCAGACACATTCAGCCTAGTGGGATATTCTCCAGGGGATCAAGTACATTTTTTTTCTAATCCTCTGATCTGCTGTTAGCTGATCCACAGTCCAGTGGCCCTTAAAGGAAAAGAGCAGCTGGTTGATGAAAGGACCAAGATACCTGTTTTGTGTGAGCCTAGAGTCCATGTGTCGCATCATGACACCACAAAGGATTCTTGCCAGCTGGTATGTAATATGAGTGGCAATGGAAATATGGTGTATATGACAGAATGCTCACTCCTAGACCAAGGTGCGGAATGAGATGGGGAAGAGCCACTCTAATACCATGCCTGTGAGTGCCTCAGATTGTCCTATTGCAGAGGTGGGCAAAATACTGCCTGTGGCCCACATCCAGGGCCCTCCTGCCTGGCCCCTGAGCTCTGGCCCAGGATACAAGCCGCCGTCTCCTCCTCTGCAGCCTCAGCTCACTGTGATGCTGGCACAGTGCTCTGAGCTGCGAGCTCTTACCAGGCAGCACAGCTGCAGAGTCATGGCCTGACCCGATGCTCTGTGCTTCGCAGTGCATGGCTGGCTCCAGTGCATGGCTGGCTCCAGCGCGGGGCATGGCTGCCTGTCCTGATGCTCCAGGGGGTGGGGGATAGAGGGGTTTGCTAGAGGGAAGGGGAGTTTGGGGTGGTGGGCAGGGGGTGGGAGTGTGGATAGGGGTCTGGGTGGTCAGAGTGGGGCACAGTTGGGCAGTTGAAGGGGGGTTGGAAGAAGTGGGGGGGGGGGGGCAGACAGGAGCAAGGGTTCCAGGGGCAATCGGGAAAGAGGAGGGGGTTGGATGGGCCAGGAGTGTGGGGGAGGGGTGGGGGGGGTCAGATAAGGGCAGGAGTCCGGGGGAGGAGGTCAGATAAGGGCAGGGTCTGGGCCAGGCCTGGCTGTCTAGGGAGGCATAGCCTCCCCTAAGTGGCCCTCCATCCAATTTCGGAAACCCAAAGTGGCCCTCAGGCCAAAAAGTTTACCTGCCCTTACCCTATAGGCTTTATAGCTCCTAAATAGGGTCTCCCAGTAATTTTTTACCTAGTTACATCCACTTCAGCATAATCAGAGAAAACACAACTACAATGGGGAAAAAGCAATGAATTTTATGCCCAACATTTAGAAACTTCGGGGAGTCTTTAACAGGAATTGAATTTTTTATCAGCATTTCATAAGGAACTCAATTTACATTAGAAAATCAATTTTCCCCCCACCCCCAAATGGAATAGTTTTCCCTTGACTCTTGAGAACCCAAAGACAACATCCTTGGGCAAGTGCATGAGATTCCAACATTAAAATGTCAGTCTAGTGTCACTGTACATAATGCAGAAAAGTAAACAGGGAGTGAAATAAAATAGCATGTTTAAATATTTTCTGATGTAATCTTTATCAGCCTGCTCATGCCCTCTTCTACATCTCAGACTCCTGCTGACTTCCAGGAATGCTAAACTGCTCTATGTTCCTAGTGGTAACACTGGAGGTGGGGGGGGAGAGGGGGTGTCATTTATATTAAACTAGCAAAAATACCCGGCGTTGCTTGGGGTATTTGTAATTGGAAACTGGGATGTAAAAAGACTACCCTGTGTTTTATTAATACAAATTTTGTTCAGACGTCTCAGCGTTGCTTGGGTCTGTTGGAGGGGGGAGAGAGCTGAGTGAGTGCGGGGTCCGTTGGAGGGGGGTATTATTACATCATAACTATGTCACAGAGAACAGCAGGTTTTAACCTGCTGCCCAGCTGATGTTAATGGGCTTTAAAGCATTTCACCCCTGGGGGGGTATAAGAGGTGAGATTTGAAAAATTTTCAATTTTTACCCTGATTAGGACCGTAAAGCCTATAACTGTACCAAATTTCAAATCTCTAGCTCAAACGGTGTGGAAGGAGTAAGGGAACATACATACATGCACGCACGCATACACACACACACGCATACACCATTTGACTTTTATATATATAGATTGCAGATTGGATACAAACTCATTTCTTAAGCAAATTTAGTGCAGAATTGGCCCAGCCAGTTCATGCCTGCATCATCTTGCACCATGACTCTTGTCCAAAATACCACACAGCAGCAAGCATGTGAAGTGCCTGTGTTCCTAGGCATTTGGGGGGTCTAAACAAGACAGCTTGGCCTTTACCTTTGCATATTTATAGATGTTAACAGAGCTCTCCATGCTGATGGTCTGGGCACATAAGATTTCACAGTGTCTTTGGAGGCCATCCAGTTGAAATAGGCTGGCAGCTGACAGCAGCTAGTGAGACAAGAGAGACGTTTTTTATAATCAACGTGTGGTTGACTCCTGACTTAAGGCAAATAAAAACAAACCACATTCCTTCCTCAAAGGATCTTCTAACTCCTTCTCTGGAGGGCTAGCCCTCTTCTGAGTTGACTGTGTGTTGTATGAAGAAATACTTCCTTTTGTTTGTTTTGAACCCGCTGCCTGTTAATTTCCTTTGGTGGTCCCTAGTTCTTGTGTTATGAGAAGGAATAAACAACACTTTCTCCACACCCGTCATGATTTTATAGTCCCAGTCTTCTTATTCTCTCCTCATACGGAAGCTGTTCCACACCCCTACTGATGTTTGTTACACTTTTCTGAACCTTTTCCAATTCCAATATATCTTTTTTGAGATTGGGCAATCACATCTACACACAGATCCCCTTGTTCTGCGTAAGCCACCTGACGTAGTAACTGCTTCCTATTTCAGATGACAAAAACTTCTTGAGACCCAAAAATACATTCACCATCCACAATTCCTTATTTTCTTCTAAAAGACCACTGGGTGTTTTAACACTTTTCTGTGTGCATAAAGCAGCCACATGAGACGTCCCATAAAAACACTGGTAGCTGCTCTCATCTTTCCCAGCAGTCACTTGTCAAGCAATATTGACTATGTGCTTTGAAAGTATCACCTCCTTTCAAAGCCCTAGCTTCTTTTGGCTTCACGGCCCCATTATCCCCGAGTGCATTTGGAAGAAAACGTTCTCACCTCTAGGATATCACCTGTGGGAATTTCCATAGATTCTGTTCCTCCATAATATAAATACTGCATCAGCATCTGAAATGGGAAAAGGGCCAGGTCTGAAGCTTTTTTCAGTCAGGACAGCAGAATTGAAATACCCATGCTGCCCTTAGGAAGCAGCCAGACATCGCAGCTCCAACTTCCCGTGGGTCTTGATAACAGCGTTGACATTTTCTAAGGGCCTGGCTGTGTTGCTTTCCAATGTTCTTTTCTTTCTCTGGCTTTGAAGGGGGCCAAATCAAGGAATTTAGGCCAAGGGTGACAATATGTCTCTGAGCAACGGCAAGGCCCCTATAAAAAACTCTGTAGGGGTCCTGTTTTTTGTAAAGCTAGCTGCACCCAGGAGCTGCCAGGCTGTGAAACTAGTGGCAGGCTAGCTGAGTGCATGTGTACTGTACGGCCCTCCCCCTAGAGCTTCCAGTATGCCGCCTCATACCACAAGTCTTTCAGCTGGGGGGCTTGGGGCCAGGAAAGAGAAGGGTGGTTTGGCTGAGGAGACGGGCACGGGCAGCCTTTCCTCTCTCACCCTCCCATGCTCACCTCCCTACTGTTCCAAAACCATCCTCTTTGCATTCTCCTACCCCTTCCCCATGCTCTTTATCTGGGAACTGGTTTTTCACTTAAAAAGGAAGGTCATCCCATTTACTACTATTTATACTGCAGTAGTGCTAAGCAGCTGCAGTCAGGGTCCCATTGTTCTAGATGTTGTACAGTCATATAGCAAAACCTGAGCCCCGTGTCTGCTGCTGAACAGAATCCAGATCTCTTGAATCTCAGTCTAGTGCTTTATCCACTAGGCAAAACTGTCTCCCCTAAACAGTGAAAATGATACCACTTTTAGTAGGTAACCTCATGTCCTCTAAAAACGTGCCCCAAAGTCTCCCACACATCTGCTCTCTCTTTCCTTTGTTAGAAGGCCACCTTTAGTGATTACTTCTTACAGCTTTCAGTGTATCACTTTTCAATCTAGCACACTGTCCCAAGAGGCAAAATCCTCTCCCTGCCCCCTGCAAACACCACAGCCTGAAAATCATGCCTTGGAGCTTCCCGAATCAAGAAACCCCATTGATCAAAGACCACTTTCATGCTATCCTAAGGAGATCTGCCTTAATACACTCCACTTTATTCTCTTCAGTCATGGGCTTGAGCTGCACGGCTTGAATGCAGACATTGCAATTGCTTTTAAATTCACATACAAAACCTAAGAAACCCTCTAGGGATGTTTCTGTGCTCAAATTATTCCCATTGGATGCGGAGATCCTATGTGGTGATGATCATATAGAGACACTGTGAGGGAGAAAACTAAGATGAGTCCTAAACACTTCAGTGAAAGTTACAGACTTTCAGCTCTTCTGCACTTTCAGATTTCTCTATTCTGCACATTTCCTTCCTCATTTGACATGCAGATCTGAAAAGTTGGAACAATCCCTGACTATTGGATTTCACTGACCTGCTTTTTAAAAAATATATGTATATATTTTTAAACCTACCCTCTTTTCATCATGAATGAACCTCCCTTAGGTCACTTAAATATGGAAACATCAACAAAAGTAAAAGTGGAATTCTCAACATCAAGTCTTTAGAGAGAGCCCCATAGACTTCTGATAGTTTGATTTGAATTAATGTGAAGCCTGCCAGTTCTCCGGCTCTAACCAGGCTTATTTTTTTGCTTAACACAGCATGAAAATTGTGCCTGGGAACTTCCAGAACTACAAAAAACGACTCAATAAAAGACCTCATTTGTCCTCCTTTATGAAGGAGATCAGCTGCATTAAAAAAAAATCCAAATCGTATTCTTTTCAGAGCTAGGCCCAAGCTGACACGTTTGGATGCAGATCAAAACACACCTAAAAATGCAGAGCTGTTTGAATCGGACCAATCGCTGTTATCATTTCTCTCTGGCATTGAAACTTGTAGCCTTTGCTTCACAGTAAGTACAGGAGGAGACAAACAGTGCTAATGGTAAGGGTGCACATAATTTACATACCTTGAAAATATTGTATTTCATATCACTAATTTCAACAGTCTTACTGCCTTGGCTGTCCAGTTCTGTTTTATTGGTCATCAGGGTCTTAAACCTGAGAAAATGGAGACAGAAGTTTGCTTAATAGATTCCTGCATTTTTGTCAGTCTGCGTCATCTTTGCTTGGATTAGTCGTCAGTAAGCAAAGGGGAAATGGAGAATCTTGGTCCTAATGTATCTGCATTTATACTTTATATTTTCCAAAAACAATCAATATGTTTCCATCATCTTTAACAGCAACTAAACTGTAAACTTCTGGCCGCAAAATCTGCAAACTCCCCAGCAAAGGATTCACTCCCATATTACTGCAGTTTTAAGGTGCTGTAAGTGCACTGAAATCAGTGGTGTAAGATTCACGTAAAACTGGAGTGACACAGAGCTGAATGAAATCCTGAGTGTACACTGCATTAATATTAGTTTTTAAAAGAAAATAACATCCTGTAATAGAACCAACTGAACAGTATCTCCATGTGAGGAGCAAGGACAAAATATTTTGGGGATTCAGTGTATTTTGCAAAAAAATCAAGGTACACAGTGCTACATTCTTTACCTCCCTCACTCCCCTTTGCTCCTGGGCTGCAAAAGAGGACAGAATCTGGCCCTTAACACTTTTGCTGAGGACTTTGCTAGGGTGAGGCAGACTCCAGTAAGTACAGAGCTAGAATAACTGGCTTCTACAATGTCCTTCCCTCAGCTTTGAATGAAGTGGGTGGTCAGAGCAAGCTGCACTCCAGCTATGCTCAGCTGTTGGACAGTTCCTTAGCAAACATTAACTGCTAGTGCATGTCAGAGCAGCCTCCTTGTTGTTCTACCTTGCATTGGGACTGGATAGAAAATCAGGCCTGACCCCACTCTCTAATGGTCTGAGAGTAGGCAAAGAATCTGGCTCTAAAAGTTTTGTGGCTTGATCATGTAAACTCAAGTGAGTAGTCGTTATTCATGCCAGTAGCCCCATTCAGACTACTGGTGATGAAAGGCTGCTCATTTGAGTAAGGGATCCTGTCCTCCATTACTAATCTCCATTTAGCATGAACAACACAGTCAGCAGGTATAGTTCACGGAGGCTGACTCACCTGTTGGAAGCAGTAACCAGCAGGACTTTGTGTGCATAAAACAGCTTTCCTTCCACTAGAAAAGTTACATCAGACATTTCTTTATTGTTTAGAAAGTGAGGATCTGTTGGGAAAAAGATGGGAGGAGGGAAAAATGTTTAAAACTCCGCAGCACGCCAAAGAGAGAAGGCAAAACCACTGTGGAAACTGTCTCACTGAGATAAAGCTGAGTATCTCACCAAGGCGGGCCGGCAACATCTTTTGTATTTCAGGAATGTTGGGTATGGGGCTGCTGCCATAGCAGTGGGTGAAGATGGCTGCAAGCTGCTGGTTGATAGAATCATTCTGTAAGGACGAAGGAATTTATATCATTAGTGCTTAAAAGTAGGCTCCACAGACTGTAATAGTTTGATGCTTATATGAGAAGAATCTTCCTTTGCTGCTTTTAAGGACTACTCTGTTTATAAGGGCTCTGTGCAGAGGGGCCAACTCAAGACCTATGCACAGGGGGTGAATTTCACCACAAAAATATTCTCAGTAAGTTTAGGGCACACTTCTGTCAAGGAAAAAGAATAATTTTAAGAGATCTCAATCCTTACACAGCAAAGCTCCCCCGGCTTCTACACAACAAAGTCCACAGTGTGGCTTATCAGGAAACGCTGTTCCTAACGTATCAGTTTGTTGCTCGGGATTGCACTATTTTAAAGTTCAAATTTTGCATTAGTTTTTAACCATCCAGTCCCTCTCCCTGCTATCTCCAGAGAGAGTCTACAATGATATAGGACCTGATCTTACTCCCACTGAAATCAATGCAAAAACGACCATTGGATTAAATGGAAGCATGGTCAGGACAACTTTTAAAAGAAAGAAAAAAGATTGCTGTTCAATATTGTTCAGAAAATTCCAGGAAGATAGATGAGATGCTACCGACGGCCTGAGTTCCCCAGTACTTTGCAGGTAATCCCTTTCATTACTGTAACGTCACTCAGTTCCAAAAGCCAATCACTGAAGTGGGGTTTACACAAGGATTTCTATTTCCATTAAAATGAGCATCTTTGACATGGAGGAAGCAAGTATTGGATCCCTCCTGTCTGGATCCCTAGTAGTGCAATATTACATGAGCTTGAGTAAACACAGCCATGGCTGTCTGTACATCCATAATCCTTTGGTCCCTGACATGGGTTACATTGCTTCTAGTATAAACAATAACCAAATAATTGTGAAACTCCTGGCTCAAAGGATCTGAACTTCATATTGTTAAAAAATGAATGATTACTTTGCTGGTTTTGAGGATATCAAACATTAGCTGCAGCCCTTCGTTAACCAGCTCTTCGTTATAGTCCTCCTCCTTAATAGTGACAAACTCCCGTAAGAGGTTCTGCACGACTGAATAGCGGGACTGGTAGAAGGTTGTCCGTAATGACTCAATCCACACATGAAGCTTCCACGGGACTCCTGTAACCAGATGCAAAGGAAAGTGAGGGGATGGAGGGTAGCTGCTGAAATAGCAGGCAAGAGGGTATTTCCTCTCTTGCTGTAATCATCATCATCAACATTTAAGTTGCTCTTTTTATTTTGAAAGTTCTTTACACTACACGGCTAATTTTCCCTCTCAGCACACCTGGGAAGCAACTGTACCACTATCCCCATTTTAAAGGTGGGGAAACTGAGTCATAGGAAAGTGAAGTGACTTGCCCATGGCCACAGAGAAAATTAGTGTCAGGACTAAAGATTAGAACTCAGGAGTTCCTGGTTCTTGCAAGCCTGCTACTCTTTTAACCTTCATTTCATGCACCGTTTTTCTCTGCAAGCATAGCAGCAATCTAAATTCTGCAGATTAGCTTCACCATTACAGCATAGGGAACAGCCAATCTTATATAACCCCACTGTGGTTGCTCTAATTCAGTACTGTGGACCATTTGTTCTGACATGCACATTTCAAAGTCTTCAGTTGATGTGTAAGAACAGGTGCACTCTGGGTCCTCAAATCCTATTCCTGAGCATTGGCTGTCTTGGGTTTGAGAGCTCAACCTGAGACATTTCAGAGGGGCCTGAGTTTTCAGATGTGTTGAGCACTCAACTCCGCCTGACTTCAAATGGAGTGGAGTGAACGGCTCAGCTGCTCTGATCCTAAGGTCCCAGACTATTCTAGAAATTGGGAGCCCCTTAATCCGTGGGCCCTTTTGAATATGCAGCTGAGTGATCAGTAAGCAGTTTGATGTCATTTTCTCTTTAAATTAGAGATTACCCTAAACCCCCATCAATGTGTGTCTGGACTGAACTTCAGGGTGCAGGCCCTTCTCCTAGTGACCTGTAATCCCTGCTCTTGCACAGATGGGTTATTAGGATTCCAGCTACTCCGAACCTGCCTTACCGAGTACCCTGAGCTCCATGGTGATGTCCACGTAGCCATGCTCAGCACTGTAATACATGGCCTCCTGCAGGGCCTTCATCCTGGTTTTACACAGCCTGATCTGCCCCTCATTGGAGCTGTCCTGGCTGGAGGTGTCGCTCTCCACTCCCTCAGCTAAAATCTCCTCCAGCGAGAGAACATCTCCCTTCCACTGCTGGGGCTGGGTCAGGAGCTTGCGTAGCACATTTCTGTGGAGGGGGTAAAAAAAAAAAAAGAGGAATTGCTTTTTAATAAATGAAAGGCCCACAAACCAGACAGGCCAGGCAGGGTGATTTGGGCCCAGAGGTCCTGGAAGCCTGTCCTAGTGACTCCTTTCTTTCCAGAGATGAACCCTTCCTCCAGGGCTGCTGGAACAATTTTTATAGTAGGGGTGCGGATAGTCATTGACCAAACTGTAAATCTTGTATGGAATGGAAACTCCTTCAAGGGAGGGCATGCTGCAGCACACTCACTCTCTGTCACTCACTCACTCTCTGTCTGTCTCTCGCACTCTCACTCAATTCCAGCACCTATGCCTTCCTCCTCCCCTCAGAGATGGAGTTGGGTTCCTCTAATGATTGGGTCTTTAAACATTATTATGGCACTTTAGTCAGGACTGGTTTAATCAAATCCTGTGAGTGTTTGCTGTGTGTGGCTAGCAGACTAGCAATGGCTTGCCTCTGTCCAACACCGGAGGGTCCCCTTTCCTCTAGATCATAGTATCAGGGTTGGAAGGGACCTCAGGAGGTATCTAGTCCAACCCCTTGCTCAAAGCAGGACCAATCCCCAACTAAATCATCCCAGCCAGGGCTTTGTCAAACCTGACCTTAAAAACCTCTAAGGAAGGAGATTCCACCACCTCCCTAGGTAACCCATTCCAATGCTTCACCGCCCTCCTAGTGAAAAAGTTTTTCCTAATATCCAACCTAAGCCTCCCCCACTGCAACTTGAGACCATTACTCCTTGTTCTGTCATCTGGTACCACTGAGAACAGTCTAGATCCATCCTCTTTGGAACCCCCTTTCAGGTAGTTGAAAGCAGCTATCAAATCCCCCCTCGTTCTTCTCTTCTGCAGACTAAATAATCCCAGTTCCCTCAGCCTCTCCTCATAAATCATGTGCTCCAGCACCATGATCATTTTTGTTGCCCTCTGCTGGACTCTTTCCAATTTTTCCACATCCTTCTTGTAGTGTGGGGCCCAAAACTGGACACAGTTCTCCAAATAGAGGGGAATGATCATGTCCCTTGATCTGCTGGCAGCGCCCCAATTTATACAGCCCCAAATGCCATTAGCTTTCTTAGCAACAAGGGCACACTGTTGATTTCATATCCAGCTTCTTGTCCTGTAACCCCCAGGTCCTTTTCTGAAGAACTGCCGCTTAGCCTGTCCGGCCCTAGTCTGTAGCAGTGCATGTGACTGACTCTTCCATCCTAAGTGCAGGACTCTGCACTTGTCCTTGTTGAACCTCATCAGATTTCTTTTGGCCCAATCCTCTAATTTGTCTAGGTCCCTCTGTATCCTATCCCTACCCTCCAGTGTATGTACCACTCCTCCCAGTCTCATGTAATCTGCAAACTTGCTGAGGGCGCAGTCCACACCATCCTCCAGATCATTAAGGAACAGAGGTTGGCTATCCAAGACAATTAGGCCAACATAAGATGGTGTACTGAATTGCCACTAGCTGGCGCTCTCAGTGCATAAAGAACTGGATTTGACCCTTTCTGCATGAATTGATACTACATAATCTCATGGCTTCTGATCACCCTCCCACAAAAATCATCCAGAAACAGAAAGCTTAACTTCATTATTTGCACAGTTAGAACATGTTATAGAAAGAGGACACTTACTGTGGCATAATTAACCCATCAGATGCTTTACCATAAGACATTGCACAATCAAGGATGTTAACACTGAAAAGATAAGGTGCAAAATTTCACACTTCACAAGCTCTTGAGTCATGGAAAGCAGCATTAGGAAAAGGTTTGCCAGTATCACTACATCACTACAGCTCCTGGGGAAGCCTTAATGCAGACATGCTGCACCAATATAAAGTGGGGTTTATGCTGTGATTCAATTTGGTAAGTTGCCAGCATGCGCTGCCTTGATGTAAGCCCAGTTGTACACTGCTGCAGCACATCTAGGTTAAGGGTTTGTAATTGGTGTAACTATATCAATGTGGTTACACCAATACTAATTTTTCTGATGGAGACTGGGCTAGAATGATTTCTGGATCAGTTTGCGGATAATGAAATGTTATTTCTAAATACCAACCCTGCAAACACAGCCTGGGATGGAAGAGCCAAGATGGGTTTTTTCTGATTCATACCTCATCTGTATTAAAGTTTCTGCAGACCTAATTCTGACCCAGATTACACCTCAGCAACCCCACTGCCTCCAATTCTGCTTCCAGTTATACACATGCAACCCACATCTTTGGAATTGTGCTCTGCAGTTGGAACTTAACAATTCTGTTGTTGCTGACTGACCCAGAAACAAATCCAGCTCCTTCTCTCCTCGCTGTGGTAGCTCTGTAATGCTGCTAACAGGTGTGAAAAAAGCAGGAGAAACTTATTTGCTGACTTTAGTGACTAAAATATAGATCTGCAAACCCAGAGAGATTGCATCTGTTGAATAAAAAGGTGCCAATTTTACAGAGTTATTCTGGGAAATGAACCACTCAAAGTGATAATTACTTTCCAATGCATCCCTTCAAAAGTAAATGCAGGCTCTGGCCACACTAGCATCAGAATAATGCTAGCGACTCTACTACAGTAAAACATGGCTAGTGCCAGGAGGGTTCTAGCAACACTTCCTAGACCAGTGTGGATAGGGATCTTTAGTCTGGCAACTATGGTGTAAAGCCATGCTACAACCTGTGTGCGATGGGGGGTAACCTACAACATTGTTTTCAGGCAAGAGCCCTCAGTGAACTGTACGACAATTGCCTGTGAATCCCCGCAGCGAGAGGGTCTTCAGTTTAAGGCTGATCTTGAACAGAGGTTTACCTGTGCCCATGTGCGGCTGCGTGACTAAAGCAGTTCATGTCTTCATGAAGCGATGAGGACATCCCATTGACTTCCAGCATACTCAGGAGGGGGTCTGCGCCCCTGCTCAGTAACAAACTGACCAGCTCGTAGTTCCCTAAGAATTTGCAGAAAAGTAACGATAATTCCATTTTCCAGCATCCTTTAAAAGGCATAAAGTACTTGTACTGGGCACTTCCCTAGCACCCCACAAGCGTTAATTAGGCCTCAATGCCCCCGAGAGGGAGACATTTTACAGATGGAGAAAACAGATACAAAGAGACTAAGTTGCCCAGTGCCACACAACTAGTTAGAGGGCTGGTCTTCACTGGGGGGGGGGGATGGGCTGTAGATACGCAACGTAGCTGAAGTCGGCGCATCTACAGCTGACTTACCTGCCGTCCTCACAGCAGCGGCGGTTGGCGGCGTGCTCCCCTGTCGACTCCAGCTTGCGCCTCTTGATGAGCTGGAGTTCTGGAGTCGACGGGGGCGTCACTGGCGATCGATTTATTGCGTCTTGATGAGACACGATAAAACAACCGCCAAAACATTGATCCCTCCCCGCCATAGTTAAGACAAGCCCAGAGGCAGAGCTCAGAAGAGAACCCAGGAGTTCTGGCACCTAGTCCTGCATTCTATTTGAAGCCCAGGCATATCTTTATATATACATGTGGGGGGGGGGTAGGGGAATGAGGTGTGTATATATATTTTTAAAAGTTGTATTTCCCTCATGCATTTCAACATCTTAAAGTCAAGCTATACTATAAGCAGATGTACCTATGGCTTCAATATGGTCAGATTCTCAGCTATCAGCTCCTGCTGAGTGTAGCTAACAGGGGGTCCAAGGGAATCTGGGGGCTGCTCTAAACTGTTCTAGCTGGCTATAGCCCTCAAGGGGTCGTCCTGCAGCTACGGATACCTGTAGCAACATGCATTCCAGCCACCCTCCATCCCGCTGCCAGAGGCTGCAGGGACTGGTGGTGGGGAGCCAGCTACGACAGCTCTGGGGACAACCTTCTGCTCTCTTTATGCCATTGGGATGGCACAAGAAGAGCAAACCAGAGAATCCATCCCATAATAGGCTTGAAGCAACAGAGAAAGAACAGAGGAAAACCAAGATGGTAGGCGGCAGGTGATGGAGAAGAACGATGATCTTTGAGCCAGTGGGCGCTTACACGTCATGCAAACCCCTGAGGTGGCACCTCCTTGGAGAACAGCCCCGAGGTTTTGTTTCTTTTTTAAACAAATGAGAGAAAACAAAGATCTCTGTACAACCTAAGATGTTTCTTCCCGATGTGACTCTCAGGCTGATGAAAGGTGCTAGTCTGACAGCCTTGGAAGCTATTCGGCTCCAGGAGAGGCAGCGGATGGACAGCGGCAGCCTAACTTTCCCAACGCTGCCCCATGCATGCGGCAAGAGTGAAAGCACACTGCAGTCCCACTCAGCACTTGGCTTCCCTGCTGAGGCTGTTGGCAGGAAGTGGTTGGTCACCAAACAGCAGATGGTAACAGCTCTCAGATACTGCTAACCTGGGCTAGGCTTCCACGAGTGATTTAGGCATGAAAAAGTACCGCATTCCATTATCTAACCCCCAAAGCTACCTAGTCCCCCACCAGTTAGAAATTTTCATTACACCTTTCATTGTTAATTGGCTTAAAGTAGAATGCAAAATAAATCCCAACTCCTGTAACTAAACACCTGACCCATAGCTATACTTCTGCCAGTTTCCCAGTGATCTTATTTGACTCACCGGCCGCTGAAGCCAGTTGAAGTGGAGTCTCAGCATAGTTGTCCTCACCACTGTTAACTGCAGAGCCCTCAACATGGGCACCAGCATCCAAGAGAAGCTGCAAAAGACCAATCGGAGACAAGAAGTTCAGAACAGAGCAATTCAGAAAGACACAACAGAAGAGCCTGTGTGTTGGGAGGGAAACCCATTCGGTCTGTAGCAAAGGGTGAAAAACACACAGGGAGCTCAGCAAAAACTAAAGGAAAAATATCCATTGCAAGACAAACTCACCTCTCACATGCATCTGTTTGTTAATTGCGTCTGGGGCTGAAGCCTAGGGACTCACAGCTAACATCTCTTTGGGATTTATTTATTCTTCTCTCTTTACTGTGCTTTCTTTTTTTTTTTTTATAGTCAATCTAGTTCTGGTGAAAGGTAACAGGTGGACAGGAGACTGAAGCCCCCTGTTTATTGTATCTCAATGGGCACATTTTCATCTGATCAGAAGGGTTAGATGTTTTTGCAGTGTGGGAAGTCCCTGCCATTTAGTTACATGCTGTGCAGGAAGCAGACAAGATGGCTAAGGGAATTTGCCACAATAGGCCAAACTGCTCGGCCAGAACCTCAGGCCCTGCTGATTCTGGATGAGGAGATTCCTCAAGCTTCCCTGACATGTAACCCCCATTCAGGGCACAAAACTGTGGCTTTACTTTGGCCAGGGAGTTCACCAGCCCCCACTCTGGGGGAACTCTTTGCAGGAGGACTGGCGCTAAGCCAGCAGTAACTGGCCATGGAGGACTGGGGACAATCTCCTTTTCAAATGTTTGAAGTCGCAAAAAGTATCAAAGCCACATTGACACCATCATATGGAGTGGGGCAACTGGCAGGAAACGGAGGTTACCTAGCTGTAATTGGAAGTTCTTTGAGATGTGTGCTCCCTGGCTGCATTTGACACGTTATGCATGTGCATGTAAATTCTAACAAGCAGTGTCCATTGGCCTGCACACGCACAGTCATGCACTTGGGCTCCAGACTGAGGGCATGAGAGGCAGTGTGGACCGATGCCTCTCCGGTTCTTCCTCGTACCGCACATCTAGTAAGATCCGAAGCAGAGGGGCTGGAGGGCAGATAGGGACCCCGAATCTTGGAGAATTTCCAATTGCTGGTAAGTAACCTCCATTTCTTTTTTGAGTGCTGGTCCCTATGTGTATTCCACATGTGGGGGATTGACAAGCAGTACCCAGACTGGAGTAGGGGTGCAAGAAAGATGCTTGAATTATTGCAATTCCCACTACTGGGTCTGCACTGGAGGCTTAAACTAGTGGTGTGTAGGGTTTAGTGAAGGTGTGAATGGAATTCCAGATAGCTGCCTGCCTATGTCCAGTAATGGCATTAGGTGTACTAATGCTGTAGAGGCAGTTTGTGCTCTGGTTGAGGATGCCCTTACCCCGTCAGGTGGAAGGATGTACAGTAATTGGCAGCACGTGATGATGCACCCAGAAATCCATTTAGAGATTCTATGAGAGGGTCTAGCTTGTTCTTACAACCTCTACGCTATGGCATGAAACAACCTAAGAGACTTTCTGATAGATTTAGCCCTTGGCAGGTAGAATGCCAAGGTTCAGCTTCCTCTCCTCAACTGAGGCACAGGGTTTTGGGGGGACAAACAGAAAGGTGGATAACTTGGTTGACATGAAAATCTGAAATAACCTTGGAGAGGAACTCAGGATGATCATGAGCTTTACAAGTTCATGACAGAAAAGAGCAACAGATGCTGCACTTTGCAGCAACACACATCGCACCCAAACAGCAAATGCAGTATTGGTGATCACTCATGGTGAAGGAGCAAGGGCATGAGACACAGTCCTTGAATGCTGGGACTCCGGGCATAGTGCCAGACCATGGAGAGGGAGTCCCCATGATGGGGGGTGTGGTGGGGAACTAACTACACCAAAAGCTCTAAGTACGTTTGTAAGTACAGTAAAACCTCGATTTAACGGACCCCGATTTAACGGACTTCGGATGCAACGGACAAAATTTCTGATAAATATCAGAACGCGACTCCTCCCTGCTGCGGCCCTGGTCCCCTTCCCTGGCAGCCATCTGCTGGCTCCCGGCTGCCGCCCCGGTCCCAGCAGCGGGCGGGCTGGCTCCTGGTTCCCAGCTCCCGCCCGGGTCCCGCCTGCGGGCGGGCTGCCGGCTTCCGCCCGGGTCCCAGCAGCAGGCGGGCTGCGGAGCAGCCGCCCCGACCCTGTGGCGGGCGGGCTGATGCTCTGACAGCTCTTTTTTTTTTATTAAATAACGGACTTTTTGATTTAACGGACACCCCCTCGCCCGAATTAGTCCGTTAAATGGAGGTTTTACTGTAGTTTATATTAGCATAGTTAGAGTAATAAGGATAAAAGCTGGAGAAGTTCATGGACACAGGGATTCTGACAGAGGCCATGTGGTGGTAAGAAGGAACTGGAGAGGTGATGGTCTGCGCATGGCTCTTATGCCCTCGGTCTGGAGCATGAGGTGAACTACTGTGAAAGTGCAGGCCAATGGGTACCACTTGTTAGAATTGCCAGACTCGGGCACATGTGGACCCGCATGGGAAATACACATAGGGAGCGGCACTTGAAGAACCCTTTATTTCTAACAACAACAAAGCAGGTTTGGGCATTTCTATTTTCAGGCACTGTTGACCATGCATAGCCCTAGAAGGCAGCTAGTTGGGATTCTTCCTTCTGGGACAACACTGCTCCTCTACTGGACAGAGTCTGAACCATCCAGCTATATGTCATAAGCCTTATACTGCTGGTAGGTGAGGGACAGTCTCCTTTTAATTCACAAAGCAAGAACCTGTGCTTTTGGAGCAGGAGGATCTGGGTTTTATTCACGTTGCTGGTATTTCTGAGCAGCCATAGTATGGAGCACAACGACAATCATGGATCCTAGGGTGACCAAATGTGAAAATTTGGGATAATAGCAAATGTGAAAAATCGGGACAAGGGGTGGGAGGCAATAGGAGCCTATGTAAGAAAAAGCCTCAAATATCGGGACTGTCTCTATAAAATTGGGACATCTAGTCACCCTAATGGAGCCCTAGGTGGTCACCAATTTATTACATCACTTGCCTCGGCACACATGGGACGCACGATTGTGCCTGGTAATTTCACATTTCCATTTTCAGGACAATATTGCTGATGGAGCACAATGACTTTTTCTAATTACTAATTTATTTCTCCCTTGATGGAGAAGCTAGATATGGCAAACCCAGTCATGGATATCAAGAAAGAGGCAATTCCACTGGGCTTCATTGCATTCAGAGAAAGCGGAGATAGGACTCTCTCAGTGATGATCATTATAGGGAAGGTTTTGACATTAGATTTAGAAGTTTAAATACTTAAAACATCTAAGTGAATAAACACTTGCTGCAGGCAACATAATACGGCCCAGAGGAGCAGAAGGCTAAGTTCAGTCCAAGGAGCCTTGTTGATGTAATTCTCAGCACTGTCTCCTGAGAGTATCACATGTATTATCTCACATGTAAATTAAAATTGTACAACCTTTGAAATGCCAAAGAGCGCATTGGCAACTTGCCAAGGACATGAAGGCTGAATCTAATTTGCATTAACACTTGCATACATTTGGAAAACAAAATATGGGGGGAAAAAAAAACCACATTAGCTTATAGTTGCGTCTTTCTTGAGAGCAGAATAAAAATTGCTTATTGCCTTACCAGCACCAGAAAACCTCCTGTGGATCAGTTTTGAACTCACCCTGATGTTAGAGAAAAAGGGTGGATACATTGGAGGGCTCCACAAGGCACTCCTGGCATCCAATTCTGCATGCCCTCCGTGTGAATTCAGCAGAGAGGCTGGCAGTGAGCATGCACAGAGCTTGCAGGAAGGGAATCCAAATGTACCGAGTGAGCAAAGGAGTGTCTGGAAGTAGCAGCAGTTCCAGTGATGACACATTCAGAACCTATTCTAGGAGAGTCACACCTTTAGGGCTGGAACATGCAACTTGCAGGGCACGCAAAGGGAGCACAGGATGCTCTGCTTCTCTCAGGAGCAGGCTTTTAAGCAGGAATGGACAGGCAACTCCATTTTTGCACCTATAAAAAGGATCCAGGCCATAGCTAATATTTTTAAGAAACATGCTGACCAAGCACTCCACCCATACTTGCACATACTCCCCTGAAAGCACCAGTTCACCAGACACTCTGGTTAGTGGCGGATTCACATTGTTTTGAGGACAGAAAAAACTTAAGACAGTAATACAGGAAAAGTAATGAGAAAAAAGAATGTATAGGCTGTTTCATTGTGAAAGCCTTTCCAGAGCTTAACGAATCAACCTGCACAACACTCTGTAAGGCAAGTCCCATTCGTCCCATTTTACAGGTACATGAATAATCAGTGATTTTAAAAAGACTTGTAGACCAAAGCCACAAAAAGAACCCGGGTCTGAACTGGGTTTAAAAGTTAGGAGGTCTTGGCCCCCTACCCCGTGCCCAGAGAAATACATCGTCCCTCATTCGCAATGTGTATTTTAAGGATTCATGACAACTGTCTCCCTCCCCTTTCCTTACCTGAACTACGGAGATGTGTCCGTGTAGCACAGCAAAGGTGAGCGCAGTCCAGTGCCGGCTGTCGGGATGGACTGAGGGGTATCGGGGATTGCTGCCAGGAACCTGGGAACATGAAAAGCTCCGTTATTGACCATTGCGGTCTCTCTCTCCCATATTTTTCACACTCTACTGTAACTGGCATTTCCCTGAGGAATAAAAACTCCTGGTAGTGACAGACTGACACCACTCAGAGAGTGCTGCCAGTGCTAATCATTGTGGTCTATCTTCTAGGCTTCTCTAATATGCCTACTGATTTCCCTTAGTGGCTGCTCTTTCCAAAAGGAGACCTTTTTTTACTCCCTATGTCAATCATTATTTCAGCCACTATGCACTCCTATGGGCTTTGTTCAAGGTTTTGGTAGAAATAATGAGCTCTGAAAGGAAGGCCCTTCCGTGGGTCTGGTATACAAACTCCACAAGCTGGAGCTTTTGGTTGGCAGGAGCGATGTCATAACCGATCCCGCTTATTTACAAGTCAAGGATGAGCGGTTTTTCTGGGTTTGGGCCTTACTTACTGGTATATCCAAATTTGCACCAGCGTCAATCAGCATCTGGACCATGGCTTCGTCTCCAGCAGCACAGGCGTACATCAGTGGGGTCATACCCTTCAGGAAGAAAGTCAGCAACAGTTAGCCTTTATCTACATGTTGAACAACAGAGAATCCATCTGCCAAAGGGGCTGATGGGACTGTGTCTGCAATGTATGTATAGATGTGTATGTGCAGTGTGTGATGTACAACGTGTGCGCCTTTTCACAGGGGGATATAGATGCGTCTGTGATTTCTGCATGCCACGGGGGGGATCAAGACATTACATTAGGGAAGGGACATGTCCTACATCGAATAAATAACAGATTAGCTAGCAATAATTTTAAATGAGTTGTTGCAAATCCTAATCTTTGCACTGAGCCATGTTTTAGCTCGGGGCAGCCCCTTTCCTAAGGCTGCAGGAAAGGCACAGAGCTCCTTTGCATCCTCCTGGGCCAGGGGAACTTAAGCAGAAATTAGAACAAACACACACAGAGGAGTTTACTTGGCACACACCATGTCCATTGGTAAAACGATATTTGTTAGCGTATTTCAGCACTGACAGAACATTTCTACCCATAAAAATCTCTCTCTCTCTTGCTCTCTCTCTCTGTTTAAACAACGACCAGCCAGAGATTACTCATGAGCTAGACTGGTCCCTATTTACAAACAAGCCACTCCAGAAATAGCCACGCCCAGGATGTAAATGGCCAAAATGCTTTCATGATGGAATAGGTTGAAGCTCATGTCTCAGGTTCTTTCACGTTTCATTCGCTGAGTGTTTTAAATTATTTGATCTGATTGAATTTTTCACAAGCGGCATCTCTGCGCAAATCAAACTCATTCTCACAAAGGGGCCCGAATCAAACCCTGGATCTAAACGCCAAGTGTGGAGTTTGGATCCTGCACATGTTGCTCAAGCTTCTCTCTGAAAAGGCCAGAATCTGAATGACCCCAGATCTGGGACAGAACTGCCTTCTCTGGGAATGCTTGGAGCTTTGGGGTTTGGCTTTGACACAGGCCCATTACACGGGTAGGAAATTCAGCTGTGGATTCAGAGTTAAAGCTGTGGTTTACATTCTGGGCCATCTCTATTTGTAACTAGAGCCCTGCCAAACTCAGAGGTTCAATTCTAAGGGATTTGTACGATCCCAACTTTACATTTGATTTATGGGCGTTTTGTATACCCGTCCCCACAAGTTTTAATCTGCATTTCAGGTTCTGATAAAAACCAAGAACTCAAAATGAAATTCACCCCAAACCTCTGAATTTTATTTTTTTCTTCCACAAAACCATATGAAACCAATGAATAACAAATGGCATCCACTGGAAACCATCAATCAGTCCAAGACGTTGTCCCAAGCTCACACCTCCATAACCCTACTCTGAGTATTGGGGCTACAACTAGAGCTGGCTCTGAACAAACACTTCAGACAAACACCTTAAAAATCTGAAACTGGTTCTGAATGGCGGGGCCAATGGCTGTCTCACTTCAATCTGATTGGGTGGCTCCACCAGGAAAGCTTTGTCCAGCTCTGCTTGCCACGAGTGGGGCAGTCACACCTGCCTGTAATGACCCAGAGATTCCTGCCGACTGTGTAGCATTTTAAGACAGGCTGATCCTGGCTAAAGGAAATCAAATATGAATATATCAGCTCGGCTGGCTAGGTGTCGCTCTGGCTAGTGCGGCACCCTGCTGTCCAACAGACCTGGGTTCTGTTTCCAGGCCTTAAGTCAGTTTTCCATAGGCAGGCTGGCTCTGGCACATCCCATTACAGAAACTGATGCCAGCTGCAAAGCACATATGGTAGAGCTGACATCTAGGGTTTTGATTTAACTCCATCCTTGGCTGGTAATGCAACAGAGGAAGCATGCAGAGAATAGAAAAAGGGTCTCGCCTTGTTTCACAGTGATAGAAGTGGCTAATTCCTGGAAGGGATGATTTAATTGGGGATTAGTCCGGCTTTGAGCAGGGGGTTGGACTAGATGGCCTCCTGAGGTCCTTTCCAACCCTGATATTCTAGGATACTGTGATTACATGAATCACAGAACAGCAATGTCTCCCGAGACATCCTCCTCCAAGCCTCCTTAGTCAACAAGATGCCAGGATGCTGGGCTGTAAATTTGGGAGAGGTGCCCTCTGTTGAGAGCACACAAAGTAAGCACCAGTACAGCGATACTTAACATTAGTTAAATGAAATGCCCCAATAGGATTGGCTACAATATGACATCAATCGGGTGATAACGAGACTATGTTATCAACTGTTTACAAAGTCTTAAACCCCTTAACTTGTGCTGTCAGAAAAACCCATCAAAGTGCAGAAAAACACTGGCTGAAAAACAATCCCCCACCCTCTGTCAGTCTGAAGGGAAAAAAAATCCTCAGTTGAGAGCAAGGGGCTCTGGGCTGTGATTTCTTTGGTGTGAGGATAAATAAATCAGCAGGTCACTGAACAAAGCATCAGAGAGAAAAAAAATATATCAAAGGTCTGTTTTGAAAGAACAAAAGTCCTCTGGGCTTTATATTCTGAAACCACAAAAATGTGAGGAAAAAGACCCCCAAGTGGCAGATCTTCATGAAACAAAACAGATTGGAGCCATCTGTATTGTTTTAAAAGTTGCACTAGTCTTCCTCGGGCTTCCCCACAAATGTGTGCTGTTGCCATTATGCCCAAAAAGCTGATGTAAATCAGGTCATTGTGCATCTAATAACTCACCTGTGCACAACCACCTTGCATGGACAATGCTTGTTTACACACTTAGAGGCAGTTGTTTTTTTCCTCCAGAAGCAATAGGTGCATGTGCATTTGTGAAGGTGGATCTATTTTAAAATATAGCCTGCAAGCCTGCAATGACGTGCAGCACTGTAGATATTATGCAATAATAGAAGATTAGGGTTAGAAGAGACCTCAGGAGGTCACCTCGTCCAACCACCTACTCAAAGCAGGACCAGTCCCAGCCAGGGCTTTGTCAAGCCAGGCCTTAATATGTTAGTCAACTTCTCCACTCCTAATAGGTATCCCGCTGTCCCTGAGAAGCAGCAGCTCCTGCTCATTGCCACAACTATTGTACTGACAGCTCAAAGTAATTTTTTAATTCAAAGTAAATTCAGTACAAGGAAAGGTGCCCTATAGGGAAGTCCACTGTTAATCATTGGGACAGAGTCAGCATGGGTAGTTCCAGGCTATTTGGCTCATGTGCCTCAACTCAGATCTGAAGAGAACACTTCAGAAATGAAAGGATAGAGAAGTCATCTGCCTGTTGAGTTCTTCTGGGCCTCTGAAGTTCCAACTGGGGCTTTTTGCACGTCCACTGGGAACTGGGCTAAGAGCAGCATCTAACTCACTTCATAACAGGCCACCCAAAAGCCATCAGATAGTAGCATATTTTGGTCATTCCTCACTGACCTGGCCTGCATTTCAACTGGATAACTAGCCACTGACAGCAAGCATGTAGGTACCTTAATTTTGCAATCACTTAGGTGCAAAACAAAATCTAGCTTTCCTATTATGTATCCTGAATACTAATCTATGCTCCATTTCTGCTGGAGACATGCCATAAAGCATTCCAGGGAATGCAGCTGCTCACCAAGCGATGTAGAAACAATTCTCTTCAAGAGTTCACAGGCTAACCCAAGCTATAACTTGAGAAAAGCTCAGCTAGATAAAAATACCTGAGTCATCGTGCATTGATTTGCCTCTACAGAAAATATTTAATTTTCTCATGCAGGGAAACTCTGGATCTTCTCATATACCTGATCATCCATTGTGTTAACCCCATCAGGTCCCAGCGCCTCTATAGCTTGGTTGATCAGATCAGTCCTTCCACAATTTAACATTCGGAAACCCAGGTCCTGCTGGAATTTTTCAGTAGCAGCCTTCGCGTCCAGTCTTCGGAAGGAGCTAAAACAGCATTCAGGCCTGTTGAGGACAAAGGCCAAAAAGTACAGCAATCATTTCAGGAGGGTTTGTGTTTTAAATAAGCAAATATAGTACTGCTTCTCCACATGGCTTTATGCTGCATTATTGTATTTTTTATTTTGCCTGCAGAAATGTTTCTTTGTTATATAATTAAAATGCATCAAATGTATATAAAATCGTATTCAGAGAAAGAGAGGGAAAAGAACTCTGTTGAAATAAAAAATACAAATATAGTTCCATGATTAAATAATCATTATGGCTCTATGTAAGAGCCTGGTTATTATCCCCAAATAAGATTTTGCCTATCATGATCTTTTATCACCTTACTCCCACATTTTTTCATCCCTGCATTATAATGAAGATTGTCCAAATCCTCTTTTGGGTGGCAGACCATACTCAGATCTACCCCCACTAAAAGCAAACTTACTCCTGGGACCTATATTCATGCAGTCGAGCCCCTCAATACCGCACCCCGCAATAGCGCGAATCCGCTTATAGCGTAGGGCGCACAGGGCTCCCGATATCGGCAGCGGGCGGCGCTTTGATGTAGTGCAACTCCGCAATACCGTGACCCCGTGTTGATATTTTTGGACCCCGATTCTTGTGGTATTGTGGGGTTCCACTGTATTAGGTCCCTTTCCTTCCATTCTCATCCTCTTGACAGCTACCAAGCTATCTGGTTCTGAACAAGATAAAGGAATCTGGAGATTATTGCAAATCTCCAGACTTATCGTTTGAGAGACATCTGAATTCTGAGCCTGGGAGCCTCTCTTGTGCACTGAAGGGACATCACCAAGTTGTAGGCATTTCCGATCTCAATTGGACCTTGACATGGTCACCCACATTGTGTGATTTCATTTGCTGCCATCTCCACTGGCAGACTGTCCTGACACAGGCTCTTGCACAAACTCCCAGCTTCTGCAGTATTTGGCTGCCAACTTCCTTTGGAAACTTAAGACAACCTCAGTTTATTTGAATCTCTTTTGAAACCCCTGAGAACAATTAGCTTCTGTCAACCTGAAGTCTAGTGAATTTCAGAAAATGAGTGCAATGTATTTTCAGGTGCTGTGCCTGCCCGTGAGCTGCGACCTTACTCCGCTAATGTGTTTGGCTTCTTCAATCACATTGTCCCAGTGCTCTGTGCAAAACAAGGGGAAACTCATTAACTGACTACACGCAGAGTGCTGTCAAACACACCAAGTGAGCCATCTACAAAAACAGAGAAATACTTTTGGCTCTCATCTCTCTGGGTTATGGTGATCTTAGTTAGGACTTGTAACAATAGGTGGGGATATCTCAGATAGCTGAGTGGTTTTTAAGTTGATGGTGTCCATTTAAGCAGGTAAGGTCAGGGTGAGGAGTGATGATGTTTATAGATCACTTTGAAATGATACATTGAGCGCATTGGACTGAAAATCTTATAGTCCCTATCTCACAAGCAAACAAGTGTGGAGAACTATTTGTCTAAGAAATCTTTATCAGAAGATAGATATATAAAGTTTCAGGACAGAGGTCATTATAACAACAGCTCGTTGCCCTTCTCCACCGCCTTTCATCCACAAATCCCCACCCCCAAGTGACAAAATCCTTCTGCGAGGTGGGAATTATCATCATACTTTGTAGACGATGCCATGGAGGGACAGAGCAGTTGTGATTTGGATAAGGTCACACAGTGTGTCCGAGTTACAGCTGGGAATAGAACCCAAGAGTCCTGACTCCGTCACTCTCTTTAATCACTAGACACAATTGCTTCCTGTAAGTGAGAGGGTCATGTCACTGGCACCACAATAGGGACACCTCCTCCCTCTTTACAACATTTTTTTCATAGAGCACAGACAATGTTCCCAGCTCCAAAAACCCCTCATAGGGAATAGTCAGACCCTTAGAAAAGAAGGGTCTGAACTAACAGTTTATGAAGTTCAATTTGGACTTGGGATTTCTTCTGCTGCAAACATGATGTGCATTATTTGATGCAAATGCTGCCTTGGTTGCATAGGAAGATTTATGGTTTATATCATGTATGTCCTTGAATAGAGAGATTTGGTGAAAGGCAGGAGAAAATATATGGGTGTGGGAAGGAAAAGCACTTGGTATTTCTTACAGATTTTTTCTTTTCCTCTGTAATCACAACAATATGGATGGAAACCTTCACCAGACTCCTTCCAAGAGCCAGTTTTGAAACTCCCCTCTCAACAATCAGTATACAGAATTTAATCCCTATATATTCCAGGCTGAATCCCTGTCCTCTTTCCTCCCCCTCATTCCATTCATTCATAGGAGTATCTGGATTGTCTGGGTTTCTAAAGGTGGCTTTGGTAATGACAATGGCCCTATAAGACTTTTATCTTTAAGTTTATCGGTATGAACTCTCAGTCTCAATTGTGCCTTAGCAAACTTTTTGTCTAGGACTTTCCCTTTAATTTATATCAATACAAAACCCTTTCCTCTTTTTTCTACATGTACCCTAGAAATTAAGGAGCCATTTGTGTTTCATATACAATCTCTCTCTCTATTGAATTTACAAAAACCTGTGGAGATTAAAACAGCACAGGATACCTTTGAAGTGGGAAGTCTGAGTTTTGAACAGTTCATTCAATCTAGAGGAAAGATTGAAAAAATAACTATGAAACTAAGCCTGAAAGGAGAACTACTGAAACTAGCAAGAGAGAATGCTGGTAGTCTGCCCTTCTGCAGTGCCATCTGAGCACCTCAGGGACTTTTTCATTGTTCTTTTCAACCTTTTGAGGGTGGTAAATACTGAGGCAGAGGAAAGTTAAATAACTTCTCCTAGGCCACATGAAAAATCAGTAGAAAAGCCAAGAATAGAACCTAGAAATCTGACTGAAAACCCCTTGCTGCATCCACTAGATTAACCTCTCTCCTTCACACAAAAGACCTAAAAGTAACAGTACAATTTTTCCTTACAAAGTATGTTAAACTATAATTTCTTATTGTTTGTGTCCACTGCAAAGTCATCATTAATTAAATGCAGTGGGATTAATTTGAGGAGGAAAAAAATCACTTTGCACTTAATATGTACATTTCTAGCTGGGGTTCTACAAAACAGTTGCACAATACCAAAATCAGTGCTAACACCAGTAAACTTAGCAGCACACAGAAAATGAATGAAACACAAATGAGTACTAGCAGCCCCAGCTTATTGTAGAACTATGAGCCATCTATGCATGGAGGAAAGCTCTCTTTAAAGACTTTAGGCTGTTCACCAGGGTATTTAGAGGCAAAGGATGATCTTGTGGTTAACACTTGGGCCTGGGAATCAGTCTACTTATATTCTTAGCCTGCCTCTGCTGCAGACTGGGTGCATGACAGAGGGCAAGTCACAATCTCTCTGTGCCTGATCTTTAAAATCAGACTAAAACTTCCTTAACTCACAGGAGTGCTGCGAGGCTAAATTCAGTGATGTTTATAAAATGCTTTGAGAGCATCCCCCAATGGAATGTGATACAGAAGGGCAAAGTGCTATGATTATTATAACTGACGGTAAAGATTAGTCCACGTACTTCAGCTGCCGTGGTTCGCAGTCCAGTCCTGGTAAGAGCAGCCTGGCCGTCTGCCTGATATCGTCGCTGTCCACAGTTAAACTGCGCCGATGCTCTGCGTAGGTGATAGCCACTCGCATCCACTCCATCAGCGGGGGCAGAAGCATGAAGGGCCTGTGCAGAAAGTGAAGAGACCCGTTACAGTCAATGCTGGTTTATCATCTTGTACGGTGAGATAAAACGTACTCCACAGTTTCCTGGACATGAATGTTGGGAAGCAGGCCAGAAAGCTCCCTGTTTATCACTTGATAAACTCCCCCTGCAAAAGCAAAATCTGCCTCTTTAGCTGAGTGCAGCTCACTGATAGGTCAACAGGTTAAAAAAAACCTGGATTTGGGATGAGAGTTTTGACAGCTCAGCCCTGATTATCTGAACTTCAGTTTACCCCAGATGGAGTCATGTTGCGATATGTGACAGTGTGTGAGACTGAGTGAATAAAGAATGGTGCCTCTTGGTATCTGGGCCGCAGAAGGTTAAAGGGCCTGGTACTGCTCCTAGCTCTCGGTGGGCTCTTTAAGCTCAAGTGATTGAGGCTTGTGGTCTTGGAGCTGAAGGGTTTGTCCTAGTTCCTCATGTGTGAGTGATTTATATAATAAATGCACCTGTTGTCTCTAAAGAGACAAGGTGGGTGAGGTAATACCTTGTATTGGACCAACTTCTTTTGGTGAGAGAGATATTACCTCACTCTCCCTTGTCTCTCTAATATCCTGGGACTGATACAGTTATAACAACTCTGTTGTCTCTAGCACATGGGATTTGTTACAATGATCTGACCATCCATTATGACCGTGGAAATATCCTTGACTATTCAATTAGCCAAACGTACTTAAGGCTCCCCCTTGACATTTGGTTAATCCATGTTTTGTGCTGTCAATATCAATGGCTTTTCTCACTCTACATTCTTTGCACACAGAGACAGGGTCTCCATTTCTACACATTTGGCCCTTTAGGTCTCTACAGAACTGTTAGAGGTAGTGTCGGGTATGTTTTTCCACAGACAAACAGCAAACACGTGCTTTCAGTTTGGAGGACTTGTTTTAGATTGAAGGGGAAAAGGAAAAGAGAGAGACAACGAATATGTTGTCTCCATGAGAGAGCACAGTGTGAGAGAGACTCTATAACATTACTTAGGTTGTAAGCTCTTTGGAGCAAAGATCATCTACTTGTTCTGTGGTTGTCCAGTGTCTAGTACAATAGCGTTCTGTTCCAAAACAGGCACGTCTAGGTATGCCAATAACATATATTATGATAATGTCTGCCATCTTGGGCTAATGCTCAGGGAATATCTGAGACAGGTAAGGAGCCCCCCTTAACTTTTAAAGGTGCAGTAAGATAGAAAACAGCCCTACAATTAATTACATAGGCATATATAGCACAGGTAGCTGGGTACCTCGTTCACAGGCTCGAATGTATCAACGTATTCCCACACAGCGAGCTTGACAAATGATGATTTGTTTGTTTTTCCCCAAAACACCTCCACCAGAGTGCTAGGCTCAGAAATACCATGTACACTTCAAAACTTTAATTCTAAATCCACCTCAGAGTTGATTCACAATAGCAAAGAGCTGTTTCCCTGTTGAACACTTAAACTGGATGGCTGAAGGGAGGGGGTGGCTGCTTCTTTATAAAGTTCATATCAGTCAAATGCACACAACAGAGGAATATAAAATGACTTGGGTATTAATGAAAGAGACAGACTGTGAAAAGCTTTTCAAAGTGATGCACGGGGGGGGGGGGGGGGGAAGAGGGGAAGAATTGAAAGCACAAACCCTGTTAGAAATGATTACAAATGATGGGATTTTCAAGCAGAACTCCCTGTGTAAGGCCTTGAACATCCATGTCTTCGAGTCGGAATATCTGCACATCAAAACATGTACCATCTGCTTCCATTTTGCCACTAGCAAGGTGCATGCTAAAGAGGTACCATGAATTGTTGCATACGAAGTGCACCGTTACCCCTCGTGCTCATTTTTCTGCTGTGCTCAGCAGAAGAGAAATGCCCACAAACTCACAGACCCATTCCATCCCCGCGTCAATGCCCTGACTAATGCACGGATGTTTTTGACAGTACATTCCCAAGCACTTTATCCAACCTGCAGTCATTTTAAATGAGCCAAGTTATGAGGCTTCCAGCGCTTCCCTTTAGAAGATTCTCTCACAGCTCAATAGGATCCCACCAGTAGGAAGGCTATCCTGATATCCAGCTACATTTCCACAACTCACTAGGCTTCTGTCCCATTCCAGAACATGTGGGATTCCCTCCTCTGTGCCGTGATGCCAAAGTCAGTCACAAAGTCACCAGCGGACCTTGAATATGAAGGGCTAGTGGGATAAAAAAAGTTCCCTGGTCTGAGCAGAATTTTCAAAGGCTTTAAATCTCACTCCTGAGCAGGAGGTAGGTCACCTTGTGACCAAGAAGGAATGACTTCAGACTGTAAAAAAGCCGATCTAGTAAAGGGTTTGTTCTCCACTTGCTGGCTGCTCTTCTAATTTTAGTTGCTTTGCTCTACTTGGTCATTTAGGTCCTAGAAACCAAGCCAGAGAGGCAGAATTACCTGTGTGCAGCCAGTCTGTGCACAAGAGGAATATCACTACAGCACAGAGGTCAAATGGAAATAGGGTTAACTATCTGCAGAGCTAGGAAGCAATAGTGGCCTGATTTACAAGGGTACTGAGTATCTGCAGCTCCCCTGGAAGTCAGCAGCTCAGCATCTTTGAAACTCAGACAAGTGCCTAAATGTAGGAACAAACTGCCCAAACCATTGAAGTCTCTGTTGTCATGACCCTCTTGCCAGCCTTATGCCCTCAGAAGGGTTGCTTATTTCATTGCAATAACTTTATGCCCCGCTACAGTGCTCTCTCGCCCCTTGCCCCAAACCCCAACACTCCATATTACTATGCAAGTCAGGGGGAACTGCTCTCTCTTCAGGTGAGTGACCAAAGATTTCAGCTCCTGTTTATCTGTGAAAACTTTACATGTCCATGGGACTTCTGCCCTGGAAATGGATTTCCTTTTATTCCTTTTACACAATTATTTCCTTTCTTCACGGCTTTCTAGGCATGCTCACAGGAGCAGCTTTGTGTTACTTTGCTCACTGAAAATAGGTCAGTAAAGATTCTTGCTGCTGTTGTGTGATCCAAACTCTCCAAGAGACAGACCAGTTCAGTGGGATGAAATGCCAATGCTCTCTGCCCTCCCCCCCCCGGCCATAAATGGTACTATTGCACTACCTGGCTTTTCACCCTCGGTGCCCTTTGTCTTCAGGCAAATGTTTATTATATACAAAAAAATTACTGAAAATTTTAATAGGAGATGCTTCAAGTTGAGCAACAAACTTCTATATGTGCCATGCTTTCCACAATGCATTTTCCTTAGGAGCTTTTGACATTTAGAGTCATTTGGCAGCCCATAAACAGTGTGATCCAGCTCTGGAAAAGGTTCTGACTTTCAGTTCCTGGATTGCAAGGGCTCAGTGTCGTCCAAGAACATACTCTGGTTTCAAAGCAGAAAGCTACCGTTGCTTCATTCAGTTTCTCCCTAAGGGGGTGGAGTGAGGGAAGGGGGCTTAACGAAAACTGAGTAACCTAGCATGAGAGTTAGGGAAGTGCATGACAATGATGCATAGAATGGGCATGTCTCACGTGTATCTTGTGAAGGGTTAGATTAATATCTGACAGTGATATGTGGATAATGTTTTAACAAGAAACTGCATTTCTCTCGCCCTTCAGCTTGGGATAAACTCCATGTTTCCTGGGGTAGAGATGGGGATATGATGTTCTTGCAGAGAGGTGAATCTACTACTTTAAATAAAAATGGTTTCTCAGACCCACAATCAAGGAGGGAGGCAGTAGCAGTATTTGTCAAAGGACGTTACATTAAGTTCACTAGCAAAAATGATTAAAACTGTTCCTGGAAAATAGTTTGTGTTCATTTGATTAGTATGACCCACTATTCAATTAGCCAGTGAAAATCATGGAAGGGGGAAGGAGGTATCCTCCCATGGGGACTTGTTGAGAAACTACTTGGTATTCAGTGCCAACTTGTCTATTACACAGGGTAAAATAGCTCTTTACTGAATTTACTGAGCACTGCCCAGGGGCTTGGGCTTCTATTCGGTCTTGTTCCCAGAGTCTTTCTACCTCTTCCCTGAGGTCTCCTCTGTCCATGTCCCATGAGACGCCTCTCTGCCCTCTTCCCCACTCAGATGACTAGGGCATTGAAGAGTGGGGGTGGGAAAGAGACATTCTGCCTGCTGCCTCCTTTCTTCTCTCCCTGTGCTGGGCTCTGGTCTCCTGCTGTGCTACTGAGAGATGCATAGAGGAGTGACAGGGAGGAGAGGCTGGTGTCTGGAGAAAAAGAGGTGGTTTTCTTCCTGCTGGTCCTGGGACATAACTGGAATAGCCCATTACTGATCTGATATGTCCTGTGCTGAAGGACTTTATACTTCCAGGGCAGTGATGGGACTGGATGATTAAACAGATCTTCTCTATTTGTAACTACTGCTATCTAATCCTTGGTAGCTGCTTTAAATACATGCAAACCTGGGCATCTCAAAACAGATGCAAACACACATTAATTCCTCCCCATTCAATTTATGGGCACTATATGCAAACTGCTGGGCATGGGGCTAGCAACTCCACCCTGTAGGGAACCAACTTGCTACTGAAACGCCAACAACAGAGATGGAGTACTCTGTGGTTGGTGGCCCATACACCGCCTGGGGGGTGACGGGCGGAGAGAGAGAGATATGCAAACTGCACATGGACAGAAATCCCAAATCTTCAGATGTATGGTTTTGGGCTTGGTACTATATACTGTTTCCATTGGCCCAAACAGAGACAGAGAAAGAAAAGACAAGGGAGAACAGCTGGCTTCCTAGCTATCATCTCCCCAGGAAAAGGAGAAAAACATGCCTATTCACAGACAGAGAGAGGGGTAGGAGGCTTACAATGAACTCCTGTATGAGATGGAGCCAAACAGTAATACCTGAATCAAACAACTCCCCATTTTGACCCAAACTGCATGGCTAGGGCCCACTTCATTCTGTGGTGTTGTGGGTCAAGGTAATTGTCAGAGTGAATTGGCCCTTCAAGAGGGTTGTGGGTCAGCCTCACCTTTGCCAGCTGTAGGCCCTCTCTCCCAGGAGGAGCAAATGAATATAAGGGATATCTAATGGGGAGCATGTGATTAAGACCCAGGCCTGCTGGGATAACAGTCTGTGGGTCAGTCAGAAGAGAAACTCCAGTTAGAGCAGACCTGGGCATGAATGCTCTATTCAAGAGCAGGGGAATAGCCAGGAAAAGACCAAAGAAGAGGCCTAGGCCAGGGTTTCTCAAACTGGGGGTCGCGACCCCCCGGGGTGGTCGCCAAGTGCTCCCCAGGGCGTCGCGAGCTCCTGCCGCTGCAACTCGCGTCGACTGGGGCCGGGGCGCAGCCGGCAGCTGAGTAACTCTCTAAGGTACTTAAGCAGAAGGCCTTGGAAAGAAATCTACAGGGAGCAAGAGCTTGTTAGGAGGAAAACCTCAACATGGACAGAGCTAAGATCCCTGCACCAAGGATGTGACACAGCTAGGCAGGTGGGTGTAAGATATGTTGTTCTGAATTTTACATGAATAAACCAGACTTCCAGAAAAGGGAGGGTTACTGAGAAAACACTCAGACGGTGAGTTTTATTAAGGAAGAAGGGAACCTGAGGTAGCAACCGAAACCAGACCAGGTAAGCCCTGCTACAATCACTCAACTTAGTGGCACATTAGAAACCCAGAGGTAACAAAGTCCTGTGGCACCTTAAAGGTAACACCTTTGTTACCTCTGCTATTCCAGACTAACACGGCTACCTCTCTGATTAGAAACCCAGACTCAACTCCCAGCCCCTTGGCTTTAACCAGCAGGAAAAAAAACTGCTTCTTTTAATATGTAGTTATGTATGAACACATAACAAGAATGTGCACGGTGATTTAGAAAATGCAGGCTAAGACATGTTCCTCACTCCAAAGAGCTTCCATATAAAGGACTCGTATTTTTTTTTAAAGTCCAGATATTTTTTTCCCAAGGAGACCTAGCAAGTATAAAGATAGGAAGGTAGGCACTGCTCCACAGAGGTCAGAGAGATGACACTGGTCGAGACGGACATTGGCCAGCACCAGATGTTTCCAAGGAAGGGACAAGGAGTTGCTTAATGGACAACTGTGGAATAGATTGACCACTAGGGGAAGCATCTTCCTAAACCCCATGAGTTACTGGTTGGCTCACACATTAAAGCATGAGGAGGGTTTAATATTCAGTGTTCTTATGCATGTCAATGTCTAAATTAAAAAAAAAAATAGGGTGAAGCTCTTACTGCTGAGATCAGGAGACGGGAGTTCCACAGGTTTGCTATGAAGTGTGTAAAGAATCTTTTAATCAGAAGTTGTCAGAATGACCCCGAGCAGGATTTTTTTTTTCTGTAATGTAGCTGTCCTTGCAATTTTCCCCTTGAATATGCAACACAAACAAGCTAGTCCTAGAATATCTTCAACCTAAAGTTTGGCTCTGATCTTACTTAAACCAATATTAAAACTAAACCAAAGTTGACTAGAAAACATGACAACTTGCTGGATTTGTGAGGAACTGGCTAGGGATAAAAAATCCATGAGCGTGCCGACCACTTGCAATTTACTATAATCACATTTTTATAAACTGCGCCTTAACAGGAAAAGCTCCCTCTTTCCAGGCTGAAAGCAACCACTGTTTCTGCTCTGGAATGTGCCATGCTTCTAGTTAGAAAATCAAGTCAACAGCATCTGTATGCCACCGCAGAGAGGGCTCTAGCTCTCTAAACAGAGAACATTCAACAGCAAACTCCACCTAAAACTGTGTTCAGTTTCTGGTAAACATAAGCAGTGGCCTTAAGCATAAAGACTGCAGGCTAATGGCATGGCCTACTTCCACCCACCTGTCCAGTGCTGATTCCTGGGCTCCTTTGATCTCCCCACTAGCATTGGAACTGGAGAACTACCATGAGTCCAGAGCTCAGTCCCCTGACAGTGGAAGCAGAGGGGGATTGCACACAATTGAGTTCTTCCTCTTGCTCCCACTTCTCCCCTCCCAGCACCCAATATGGCAACTTGAGGCTTCTGTGCAAATTGTAATGCTGATCCTTACAGATGATAATCTGGAAACAAAGGAAAGGGTGAATTCTTGTGCGACTTTGGATAGAAGTGTTGGATCAGATCTCCAGCCTTAACCTAAAATTAACATTCATTTACATATTTAATTCACCTTTGCGAGAGGCAAGTGCAACTCGTGTGATTGAACTGTGCATCTTGAGTTTGTTAAAATTCCACTTGTACATACAGAGGAAAAGCTTTGCCAGCTATCTGCTGCCCTGACAGTCTGTGCTATTCAATGAACACCTACAGATCAATCCTGCTGACCTCCTCCTAAAGGACTGCAAGATGCAGTCCCTAATCCTGCCTCAGATTGGGCAAGTGATCATCAGACTGTTACTAAAATGCAGGTTCTTCACAGGACTATTAATGTCCTTCACCAGGTCAGGATCTCCTTATAAACCATTTCTGTGCATCGTGACTTGACCGACTGTACCAACTCCTATAGCAATATCACAGTCTATAGCCATATTTCCAGTACTCGCAAGTATAAGGGTTAGTTTCCTCTTTCTGGGTGGAGCCTAGGCAGGGCCCTAGCCTCGGGGATGGTTGCACTGAGGGAAGCAATGGCTGCATCTGCTGAACTGGTGAAGCAAGGGGAACTCCTCCGTCTGTTTCCCCCTTCCCCCAGGCTTTATATGCCTGAGCAATGTTCATGAAAAGGCATAATCTCCATGCCTTCCAGATACTGCTACTCTGGCATTTGGGTATTACAGCTCTAAAAGTCTTAAGTTTTAAGTGACTTGCCCAAAGTCTCACAGGAGGTCACTGTCATAGTGGGGACTACAATTCTTGGCACTCAGCCCTGTGCCTTAACCAAAAGGCAAGCTTGCATCCCCTCCTCTTGTAGGTTTATCTCTTTTCAAAACACATAATTAACTGAGGATGGGCAAGCTGACCTGAATCTTCACCTACCCCTCAAGCCAATCCAAACCAAGAATCTGAAAACGCTCCCTTTGACTTCTCCCACCCACCTCCATTTCCCCCCGTTTCATGCACCAACTGGAAATGAGAAGCCTTGGAAGTCTCATGAGAAAGTCCATTTTTGTGAGACTTCTAGGCTGATTCTTCACCCTAGCGGTCTTAGGAAGTTTGGATAAAGATCCAAAAAGCTGCCAACTTTTTGTCCCTGTTCAGATCAATCCAGCCTCTGGTGATCCCACACCAAAGGGTTCATCTGTACAGCAGCTGGAGGCGAGCCTCATTGCCCAGGTAGACAGACTTGCTGTAGTGGGCCTCATCTTTGCACCCTAAAGATAGCAGTGGAGATGTTACAGCTCAGGCTGCAGCCTGGGCTCTCAAGTCCACCCAACCCTCTAGGCATGCGAGCCCAAAGTGTTTACCAGGGCTGGATGGCTCAGTCCCACTGCAGCATAGACATACCTTAACTGAGTTCCCTTAAGAAATACTGCCGTGTGCTACAGGTACAAAAAGATGCATAGAAAGAAAGCCCATGTGGACCCTAGCATGCATGCAAAGAGACGCCTTAGAGGGATGGTGGTGCAACGGCACGCTATGTGGTTGCCTCTCCATATGCAGGAGGATGGAAGGCCTAAAATGGGGTGGTCTGTTGCTCTGGCACTAGCATGGATCCCGTGGCCAGAGAAACCAAGAGCAGACTCTTATAGTCCTCTACTGCAGCTCCTGGAGTGGACTATGTGAAGACCACACTGCCGCAAGCAGATTCTGAGATGGTCAGGGCAGCATCTATTGGGGGATGGTGTGGCTTTTCGGCATCGGGTACTGTAACTTGCCCTTCCTGATTTTTGTCACGATAGGGTCCACTATAATTCCCATGAGCACCAAAGGGATCAACAGAGACAACAAACCTTTTAGTTGTGACTAGGAATTTTATCAATTGTGTATTTTAAAACACACGTTGCTTTTGAAGCCAAGGACCTGTTTGCCAACTCAATTCCAGCACTGATTTTCAGGGCCCAGTTGCAAAACCCTGAAGATGGGCGATTACCCTTCTTAAGGAACTGCTGACAGCCCCTAAATTATAACAGAGTGAAGAAAGCACAAGAAAGATGTAATTTTTTTTGGCAATACTGAAATATATAAAGCCATTTAATTAGTTTTAACTGTAAAACATAAACAAAGACAGTCCTGATTTAGACAAATGGTTCTGGCAATAAATAGGAAATCATTTCCAGTTAGCTTACAGCACCAGCATAATTAATATTTCAAAAGAGAATTTTCCAACACAAAACAACATTGTGTGGAGCCCTAGACTGTCAGACTAACAGGAGACTCTTTAATTTAAGGAAAGTGGAAAGGCTGATACCAGCAATGCTTGTGCCGGAGATGAAACTATTTTATTTTTTTTAGCATTTGATTGATGTTGCATTTGTGTGCAACGTGCTGTTGCTGCAAGTGTGGCCTTTGTGTAACACAATTCCCATTTGATGTTGATGCCAGCGTTTTCCTAATGAAAAGTTAATTTTTCAGCTGTCGATAATTAGCTGGAGTTGGAGAGGAAGAGTTCCAGAAGCTGACTTGGCCTGAAGGTGTGAGCATAATACACCATTTAATACACGCAGATGAAGTGAACAGTGTGTGCTGCTCAGTGCTGAGGTACTGCAATAGAATATGTGGACTAAATCATGTATTCACTCCACCCAGGCCTGCTACTACTTTACTAAGGCTCTAGCTGTACTATGCTATGTTGTGGTCCACCAAGCAAGCAGAATCCAAGTGGGCCTTTACTTGGATAGGAGACCACCATACTGCTGCAGGAAGTGGTGGTTGTGAATCAGTAGGGGATGTTCTCCTTTCAAAGCGATGAATCAATGCCCCGTGTGAGGTTAGTAGTATTACACATGACATCTTTTTAAATGAAAAAAAGAGGAAGAGTCTGATCATTTGTGGTCATGAGATACTATGGCACTTTTTGCAAAAAGCACAAACGTTAATGTTGGTCTCCTAGCCAAGTATCGGTTTCAAATAGATTCCATTATTTTTCTTCAGTTCCTGTCCTCAACTGTTGTGCAGAGCTGCTGTGCTTTCTTGAACAGCTAGCTGTTCAGCTTCATCCAGAGGTGTTTGCATGTCAGTAGGGAGCGAAATGATCCCTAAATATACATGCCCTTTTTCTCAGGGAACTTAATTAACTAATATTTGCCTAGTGCATAGAGATAATTAACTAAATGGTAGAGACTGAGATGAAGAGGTATGATTATTATTATGAGTAGTAAGAAGGGCTCTGAATTTAAAGAGGACAAAAGCTGGGTGCCATCTTGCTATACTTAGCTACTGATCATTCTGAGCTAGGCTTGAAAATGTAGTAATGGATTAATAAGCCCCTTCTCTTCACTACATTTAAGACAGAGAGGAAATTGCACAATTCAAACCCATTATGCTTGTTTCATTGTGCAACATACCTCCAGTATCTCCATAAGTCACAAACAAAGTTAGTGACAGTTTTGACAGAACTGGAGGGATGTCAGCTCTACAATTTCAAACATACTAAATCTGCACTCTGTCTACTTTAAGCCTCAGACAATCAGAAAGTGGCACCCTGAGTCATAGCCACAGATTTCAGATCATTACTTTCTGTCTCAGCCACCTTCAAGTGTATAATAATTAACTGTATGTTACACAGCATCATTGGACAGTGTCTTTTGGCTACATGCCATAAGAATGTCCCTAAACAGGAAATTCCGGTAAATGTCAAATGCTGGTTTTATACTTTGATGTTTTACCACACATTCTCGTGGGAGCTTTTCAGCAGATAACAGTTTGGCCTTATCATGAAGAATTGAGGCGGGAAACCTTCAAAGCTATGCTGTGAGGTTTTGGGCACCTATTGGATAATATGAACCTGCCACCATCTCAAATGAATTATTAATCGCAATGCTTTTTTCTTTTGGATAAATAGCATCAGACAGTTGTACTCTTCAGGTTCATGGCATGAGGTTGCCAAGCTCCTGTTGTAATGAAATCTATGTGCTTCAGACAATAGCCACAAATATTAGTTAAATCACATACTTGGGGATTATGGTTCTTCTCCAGCTTAAACACATCCCTTTACCATCTGAGATTAAGGAAAACTCCTGTAGCTGCTAACAGTAGCAGGTCCCTTAAGGCCAGCACCTTGAGGGCAACATTCCTCACTCATTCACACAAAGACAGTCTATTCCTAAGAAAAATCTACCTGCTGGAGAAACTGTAGATAGCTACCTCTCCTCACTCCTACTCAACACCACCACATGTATTTCTAGGGTAAGAAAGAGTAAGCAACCCAACGTGTGTGAGAGATGGGGACAAGAGGAATCTCTCTTTCCAGTGTTGGTTCTGACACTCAGAAAAGTGAGAAAACTAAATCAGCATAAAATAAATCCACCCTCCTCCTAACCCTACACATCACATCCAGTTGTGGTAGCCTGACTTGGTGGTGTCCAGGAATGACTGTGGCAGGAAGTGCTGAAATGTAGCCAAACACCATTGGAAAATAGTGATATGAGATACGACTTCGGCCGGCGAGTCCTAAAGTAGCCTTAGATTGTAAACAAGGCATTGCCATAGTGGTATAGCAGCAATAGCTGAAGCAGGCCCAACTCCAACTAATTGCTCTGATCACTTCACATTGCTAACCCACATCACCTCTGAACGGAGTTACGGCAAGCTGCAAATTACGTCCTTGTGAATCACACAGGTGCTTCAACAGGTTTGACACAACGTGTGTGCAAAATCAAGATAACTTCAATAGGGATTTAGCTGAGAAATCTGGGTAAGCCACATAAACCAAGATTTTCTCAACAAATTGCTGAGGGGGCGTTTATTAGGGCGAATAAAAGATGCTGTACAAAATAAGGGCCTGACCCGGTAACCCTTATGACTGTTCCTTACTGAGTGCACTACTGGTAATAGTCAGGTGAACATAGGCAGCAGGATCAGTTCCTAGAACTAGTTGATTACACTGAATTTCTAAATGTGTTGGGTGCCTCTCCATCCAGGAAAGGACCAGGCCCAGCCACAACAGCTCCACGTGTCAGGTGCTCTGAAGCGATCAATGATGAAAGATGTGTAAGAACTAGGGCTATCAAGCTTTCTCACCAGAAGGCCCACAGTTCTGAAAGTCCTTTCAAGAGAAGTTGAGCGTGACCACAAACTGAACTGCCTTCATATCTTAATGTAAATCTCACCTGCTGTTTTACTGGGCCTATCCATGCTAATGAACGAAATGTGGGGAACAAAAGACAAAGAAGAAAATGTACTGAGACCACATGAGAGAGAGCATAAGAAAAGAGTACTCTTCATGTTTCTCCTTTGTGAGATACCATAGTGATGGACTCAGTAGAAGAATACAATAGAAAGTTATACTGTATTTGTCATAAGATCAAATCTTACTAACTGGTCTGTGGCACAGGAATTATGTTTAACCCCGGAGGGAAGTTTGGTGCAGCCACAAAAATTCCCATAGTCAAAATATTATTAAAAAATATAAAATCCCATTTGTGGGGCATAGACATTAATGCAGAGTGCACATGGGGGACTGAGTGTGAAGCTTCCAATGTGCAGAAATGGGACCTGGGCAGAGGAAGCACGCGAGACTGATAGCCCCAGATGTATTAGTGAAGGAATCATAGGCTGATGTTCCTGAGTGACCGGTCTGGGAAATAACTTAGTTAATTTCTTCTGAGAATGATCCTAGCTTGGTTGCTGACTGTGAATTCCACCCCTGCTAGCTGACCCATCAGAAATACTATTTTTCTCTTTCACGTCTCAGCTGTAGTTTCCCTGCTGCTTCTACACTCTTCCGGTTCATTTATTGTTCACTTTCTCCCAGGCATCCTAGCTCTATCCGGGGAGGAAGGCAAGAGGGCTGTCTCCAAAGTTTACTCTGCCGATTGCTCAGCAGAGGGGAATTACTCAGCCTTTGCCAATGGCTAATTGCTGCACCAACATCTTTTTAGCACTGGCAGCCTCTGCCTGGATGCAAAGGAATCTGGAGTCTGTTGACACAACTTCTATCTATCAGAAGATCATGTTGACTTGGTGCCATCAGACAGGTTCAGACTAGATTCACACACTGCTCTTCACACCCAGTTCTTTTTGAGATCATTGAGCTGTGTGTCTCCGAAGTCAGCCATGGGTACAGAAAAAGGAAGCAGGTGCTGCAGACCCTAATCATTTGGGGACCCCTTAAAGGGGGGGAAGCCTGCCAGGTTCCACAACTCATTGGCTGGCTCTGGCTCATTCTCCAGCAAACATACCCACTTAATGTGTGTGTGTGTGTGTGTGGGAATAATGTGGGGGAAAATTCCCATTCCAGCTTCCTGCTCCAGTGGTTAGATCCAAAGGGAAGGGGGAATCTCAATAGCTACCCCATTCCTATAGCGGTGCAGTTGCTGGAATGGTCACATGGTCTCCTCCTCCAGAAACCTTTAGGTCCCACCCTTGCTTGGTTCTCTGTATGTTACAGCTGGTGATGAGGTGGACCGATCAGTCTGCATAGCCTGATGGGGGTTCAGAATGAAGCACTTTGAACACAGCCTGTTAAAAAGGATCCCTACAGACAAACCATAAGCTATGCTGAATGTGCTGTGAGCATTTACCTGTGCACCAGAGCACTTGTCACTTAGAAACCCAGCATTGCCAGCTCCTGTGATTCTGATGTCACCAGTAATGAGATTTTTGGCCCCGGCTGCAGGCAGGCTCACCGTGACTCAAGATGTAGCAGTCGCCTTTGTGTGATTTTCAGACTGCCAATTCCCATGAATTTCAGTGGACGCGAGGAATTACAGCATTTGGCACTTCACATTTGCAACACTTGTTAGCTCATGTTTGGTAGCCCCTGAAAGTTTGACACAGGTCAGATCAGTATTTTCTGTTTAGCATTAGGTAGCAGTTTGCTTTACGATTTGTCTCTTATTAGACAACATTGGCGGTAATAGTTGTACTTGCGAAAGAAATTCACAGAACATTCTCTTGTACAATGGTGTTTTCTAATCTAGAGGAGCATTTTTTCAATTAATGCCCCCTAAGCCTGATCCACTGCCCACTGAAATCAATGGAAAGACTCTCACTGATTACAATGGGCTTTGGATCAGGTTCCCTACATGTATTACAGTGTTTTAAAACTGAAGAAACAGTCTTCAGCTCTGCTTCTTAGCAGGTAAGAAAATCGCTGGTGTCTGCATGCTACCCATTTGCAGTTCTTATAACTACAATTTCAAGAAGATTTTCAGTTTTGAACTCTTTCCTATTTGTGTATTAAGTTTCTAGCTGTTCACATGAAAATGAAAGTGTGAGACAATGAGTGAGTGCTGGGTGAGGGAAGGGCACATCTGGAATGTATTCCCAGGGCTGGTACAACAGAAGTCTCCAATTCCAGGTTCCCTTTATTGTTCATTGTTTATTATTCCACAGTACAAAGATCAACCTAACCAGTACACATCACAATGGGAGAGGAGGAAACCCAAGGAAACTTTTTTCAATTGTTGGGGGTTTATTTTACTGCAAAGACATTTTAGGGATGACAGAAAGTGAGTGAGGATTAGGACCCCTGGCTTCTCTTCCCAGCTCTGGGAGGGAAAGTGTGTGTAGTGAACAGCACAGGGGACTGACTGGAGTTAGTCTTGACTCAAAGGTTCTCTTCCTATACTTCTGATTTGCTGGCATGTCATTTAACCTCCATCTGCTTCAATTATTCTATAGGGGTGTGTGTCATGAAAGACAATCTAATAAGAGTTTTGCAAAGCTCTATTAACTAATGTGGGTGAAGGGCATAGAACTCCTTGGTTAAATGCACACTAAATGCAAAGAATGATGATGGAGCCAAGCTGACAGTTTCTTCTCTGGGCAACCCTCATAATTGCTATTCCTAATTGAGGTTAATATTTCCTGGTACAGTAGAGTAAATTACAGACCTCAGGTTGCAGAACTTGCCTGTTTCCTGAGGAAAGAGTTGGTCAGTGCTTAAACAATGTCAGTACTAAATAAAGGACAGTCTGCGGCCAAGTGCCCCTCAGCAGTAGTGGCTAGCAGGTTGCTTTGGCTTCCTCTTCTATTGTTAAGAACATCTTCAAAACAAAGAAGGAAACTAACAGCTGAGCTGCTCTGAAGAGTGAACGGGACTTGGTATACTTTATGACAATGGCCGCTGCCACCACCACCTCACTCTTTGGCCCTGCAGGAATTTCTTTTAAAGGAGGCCCTAGCAATTTATGCTTCACCGTTCCTTATTCACGACTGTGCGCCTCTGTGATCTGATAGTGGATTGTTAAACCAAAATATACTGTTTTCATGAAATGCTTACTGTAAATGCCAGGTAGACTGTTTAAAAAAGGATATCTGCTCTGCAAGACAAATCCCACTTAAATGGGCTACAGGTCTGAGTTGATTCAAATCTCCTGTTTGTGGATTACTCTGGGGAGAAACCACATTCTGTTGATGGAATATGTTCTAGCTCTAGTCTAATATATTTGCTGAAAGGGGAAAGAGTGAGCCACATTCTGCGCTCAGTCCCCACCAGTGTAAATCTGGAGTCACACCACTGAAATTAAGGAAGTGATCCAGTGGTAGCTCTTCAACTCAAATTCTTTCTTAGATGCTCCTTGTCTACATTAGGAAGCACAGCTTAGGAGGCCTCGTGGCACCTTAGAGTAACATTTATTTGGGTGCATAAGCTTTTGTGGGCTTGAACCCACTTCATCGGAAGCATGGAAAATACAGTAGCGGGTATATATACATACTACATGAAAAGATGGGAGTTGCCTTATCAAGTGGGGGTCAGTCTTATGACACAATTCAATTAACAATAGAATACCGAGGGAGGAAAAATCACTTTTGTAGTGGTAATGAGGGTGGCCTATTTCAAATAGTTGACAAGAAGGTGTGAGGAACAGTAGGGGGAAATTAGTACGGGGAAAATTAGTTTTTGTAATGCCCAATCTACTTTATTCAGGCCTAATTTGATGGTGTCCAGTATTAGAATAAACAGTTGGAGTCTGTTTTTGAAATTTTTGTTGTTGAAGAATTGCTACTTTTAAGTCTGTTATTGAGTGACCAGGGCGACTAAAGTGTTCTACTGGTTTTTGAATGTTGTAATTCCTCATGTCTGATTTGTGTCCATTTATTCTTTTGTGTAGAGACTGTCCGGTTTGGCCAATATACATGGCAGAGGGGCATTGCTGGCACATGATAGCATATATCACATTGGTAGATGTTCAGGTGAATGAGCCCCTGATGGTGTGGCTGATGTGGTTAGGTCCTACGATGGTGTCCCTTAAATAGATATGCGGACAAAGTTGGCACCAGGGTTTGGTTCCTGGGCTAGTATTTCTGTTGTGTGGTGTGTAGTTGCTAGTAAGTATTTGCTTCAGGTTGGAGGGCTGTCTGTAAGCAAGGACTGGTCTGTCTCCCAACATCTGGGAGAGTGAGGGATCGTCCTTCAGGATAGGTTGTAGATAACTGATGATGCACTTGGGAGGTTTTAGTTGGGGACTGTAGGTGACAGCTAGTGGACACTATCAAATTAAGCCTGAATAAAGACTAGCAGTGGATGGGTCATTCCAAAAATTAATTTCCCCATACTAATTTCCCCAACTAAAAAAACCCCCCCAAATCTAAAATCTATCAGCTTCTAGAACTTGAATGAAATCAACTCTCTGAAAGTGCTATGCATATCTCAACAGTCACCGACTGCCAGAAGTTGAAATATAGAAGCTCTTTTTTACAATATTGTATATTTATTGGGCATATCCAAGTAGTTCCACATGGCTGAAAAAATATATGGCTACAGCTACCCTTCACACAAACACTTCCACATTTACATTGAGCTGAAACTAGATTTGGACATAAATCAAAATAAGGCATAAAATAAGATGCAGAGGAAGAGAACATCTGCCAACCAGGTGAGGGACTGAGAGGCTTAACTATCGTTGTCCCTAAGCACTTCACCAATTAGGTGAAAGGGGTGTAGAAGGACAAAGGTATTTTTAATATTTTTTGTTTCAAAAAACAAAATGAGAAGATTTTCCAGGTGGGTCTCCTAAGACTACAGGAGTAGCCATGCTGGAATACTATGTATCTTGTTCTGTGCAATGCTGGATGCTTCATAGGAAGGTGTAAATTCCTCATTAAACACTTCAACATGCAATACTATCCAGTGGGGGGAGACTTCTCCCTTTTGCTAGCACAGGTTAAGAATTGTAGTGAAGATGTGGTGACATGGACTTCAGCACCGGGTAGTCACCCCAGTTCAAGCCCACTGGGGACACTGGGTGCCTACCAGGGTTGCTGACTCCCCCTGAAGTACATGCCACCGCATCTTCACTGCTATTACTACCTGTGCTGCCTAGATTAAAGATAGATATACACAAACTACTGTGCATACAATGGGCTGACCAAATCTGAGCAAACATCAACTTTCGGCATGTCTGGACTGTGGTTTGATTGTGGATCTGGACTTTATGACTTGGCCTCATCTCTGATTTCTCTCCTAGCTAGTGAAACCTTGGTTCTGGCTCTTTGTCAAACAAATGTCCAATTCTTTATTTAGTAACAAGCTAAGCCATTCATCTCAATATTTAAGTGGCATTTAATCCTAAGAGCCGCTAGCACCATCAAGTGTTGGTGCCTTTCCTCTGAGTTCTGGGAGCATCAGCATTGCTGCATTTCACATTCTTCCCTACTGAACCACTTTGCAGAGCAGGCACTGCTGCACGTACTCCGTACAGCAGAAAGCACAGAAGGAAAACAGCTAGTCTCAACTGGTCATCCTTTCTTCTGCTGCCCAGCAAACCACAGTGTGCATTGAGAGGCAACAGACTATGGCAATAACGTCTATACATTTCTCCAGATTGGCCCCTTTGGCAACTGAGACTTGAATGTTATTCATGGTCATTGGAGCCAATGAGGTAACAGATGGGAGGGGCTCCTCTCTTAAGTAGGAAATTCTTAGGTCACTTTTGAACCTGGTACATAGAGCAGCTGCCCAGCTGAAAGCAGAAAGAGCACCAGCCATTCTGAGGCATTTCAGTGCAACTTGGGGTGGGGGTATTGTTTGACTGATAGCAGCCTGGTTGGCAGTCACTTCACAAACAGCCCCCTCTGAGTGAACAGCAAAATCTGACATAAGCATTCTGAAGGCCTCCCGTGACCAGCACTCCGAACCAGTTTCTCTTGTTCTAATGAGCTGAGCTCCTGTGTACTCGAGGATGGCTTTTTGCAGTGCTCACAGCTCACTCCGTTTCCATCAAGCTGGCAAGTCCTGAATTTTTACTACTGGCTGAATGGGGCCTTCCCCATCAGCTCTGGAATAATAGTTTTACTGAGAGATTCAAATCCATGCAGAGACTGCTTTATACCTTGTCATTCAAAAAAAAAGAACACACTGCGGACAATGTGCAAAGCATGACACACGTGCAACCTGGAAGTCCATAAAGCTCTGACAATACTGACTCCACTGACAAATGTAATGGTATGTCTAAGTATCCCAAAGTGCTTTACAAAGCAATGCTCTCAAGAGACAATCACTGCAGAAAATTGGTATTTTGGGCTTATGGGCTTACATTCCACCTGAGGATCTCAAAGCGTTTTACTAAGGTGGGGAAGGTATCATATCCCCGTGTTTCCAAACAGGGAAGTTGAAGCACAGTTACAACGTAAGAACATAAGAAAAACCACACTGGGTCAGACCAATGTTCATCCCACCCAGTATCCTGTCTTCTGACAGTGGCCAACACTAGGTGATTCAGAGGGGATGAACAGAACAGGCAATCACTGAGTCATCCATCCCCCACTGCCCACTCCCAGTTTCTGACAATCAGAGGCTAGGGACACTCAGATCATGATGCTGCATCCTTGACCATCTTTGCTAATAGCTGGACCTATTGTCCATGAACTTATCTAGTCCTTTTTTTAACCCCATTAAAGTTTTGGCCTTCACAATATCCCCTAGCCGCACGTTCCACAAGTTGACTGTGTTGTGTGAAGAAATACTTCTTTTTCTTTATTTAAAGCTGCTGCCTATTAATTTCATTGGGTGATCCCTAGTTCTTCTGTAATGTGAAGGAGTAAATAACACTTCCTCACTCACTTTTCTCCACACCATTCATGATTTTATAGACCTCTATCAAACCTCCCCCTTAGTAGTCTCTTTTCCAAGCTGAAAAGTCCCAGTCTTTTTAATCTCTCCTCATACAGAAGCTGCTAACTGACTTGCCCAAAATCATAACAAATCAGCAGCACAATAGAGAATAAAACTCAAGTTTCTTGCATTCTACTTCCTTACTCTAAATCCTAGGAGATAATGCTCTCTTCCCTGTAGCAATCATTGCAGGCATGTGATAACATGCCCACAGCCGTGGACACCCCCTCCTCTTTCGGAGGCAGCATGATCCAGTGGCAAGCAGACTGGCCTAGGAGTTACAAGGGGACCATGGTTTCTATTCCTGGCTCTGGGATGGCCCTCCTCTGCAAACTTGGCCAAGTCACTTCATCTCTCTGTGAATCAGTTTCTCCATTTGTAACATGAGGATAATGAGACCTTTATTTGTAAAGAGATAAGTATTCCATAAGATCTATCATCCAAGAGATAAGTATTATTATTGTAGTGACAGAGGAATCTTGGCCAGATACCAAAATTATCTTTTACTCCTTTGGAAAACACCACACTATCTTTAAATTCTACCTGGAAAGCTAGCAGAAGTGGGCAAAGATAGTCCTTCTCAGATGCAGTGCCCCACAGTCCCACTATTACAGGGATTCTCAAACTGGGGGTCCTGAGGTTATTACATGGGGGGTTGTGAGCTGTCAGCCTTCACTTTAAACCATGCTTTGCCTCCAGCTTTTATATAATGGTGTTAAATATATTTTAAAGTGTTTTTAATTTATAAGGGGGGGTCACACTCAGAGGCTTGCTATGTGAAAGGCGTCACCATTAAAAAAATTTGAGGACCACTGCACTATTAGCATAGGACATGATCATGGAAAGTAGAATGCTACCCTCTGAGTCAGTGTTTCTCAAACAGTGGGTCCTGGAAAGGTTTAAGTGAGTTGCACATACCCCAGAGATGCTCCCTGCCTGTGTTCTCACTTCCCCTGGGCAGCAAGCAGGGGCCTGGGGAGTGTCATCCAGGCATCAGCAGCAGTATGGAAGAAGCGCTTCTGGGGTGTACACAGTGGAGGCAGGCTGCAAGCTATTTGCTCCCCAGAGCCAGTCGCTTCAAACATGCTGCTGCTGCCCCTGCTCCCACTTCCCCAGTAGGCAGCAGCATGGGGAGCAGGACCCAGGCAAGAAGTGGCAGGAGCCAGCAAGCGGACAGTCATCAGTCTGGTAGCCATGATGGCCCGGCTGTCGAGAGAGAAGGGCTGGCTAGGGCTGTAGGAGGAGATAGGGCCGAAAGAGCCAAGTGTGGGAGGGGAGGGAAAGCAGAGGCGAGAGGGCTGAGAAGGGGAGAAGGGGTAATGGTGGGTCTCCCCCTAAAAGAGACAAAATGCAGTTGGTCGCCTTCTAACCAGTCTAGGAACCACTGCTCTGAGCCATACTGACATCAGCAAGGGGAAAAACACAGGGCAGGAGCTTGGGGAGCGAGCCACACCTCTGTTTGTTCTTCACACAACAAAAATATGTTGGCTGCTGTGTGATCTCTGTGAAACCCAAGAGATAGGAGTGCCCAGTGCATACTCATTTTTGCCAGTGACTAAGGCAGATATGTTCTGATAGGACACTTGTGAGCTCTGACCTCCTCAGGCAATCTGGGATTTGTTGCCATGCAAAGAGGTTTACTCACATCTAGTGGGTTTGCCCTGATATTTCACAGGTGTGGCACTTTGCAAATTGCAAAACACCTCCTCAGGTGTCTCATTTGGCACAATGCAGCAGAGGATGAGGCCAAGATGGGGTTCAAAGTACGTCATGTAACAAATATGCTGTTTTCAACAGGGACAATGTTCCAAGGTTTTTTTTTTACTTACTGATGCCTGTTTTCTCTCTCCTGCTGAACCTCTTCACTGCTGCTTTCTGCCTTTGGACAGGAATCAGAACACCACAGAGCCTCATCACTAGCCAACAAGCATCCCCAGGTTTCAATGTGAAAATATACCCTGGAGTCCTAAATTGGCGGCTCCTGCCACTTGCCAACCTGCAGACAGGCTCCCAGGCTTTCCTCACTATCTCTACCCCTTCATTTACCACCACATTTGGTCTCATCAATTTGGCTGTTAAGGGAGTTACCCTGGACAAAGAGGCGCAGTTTGCATGTTCTTGTGAACAAGGGGAGCTAAGTCTGCAGGCCACTTGCAAGGGGATCCTCACACACAGTTTGCACTTCCCCTTTATATGTGCATTCTCACACCCCCTCACATACACATGAATTGCACTCAGAATGAGTTGGTTGTAGGGTGCTGAATCTGCATGTATCAGCAGCTCTGTAGTTTGGCAACATGTTTTCAGCAGCATTTTGACAGCAGCCATCAGGGATGGTTTTAGGATAGTGAATTCAATATTCCCCCAATGTCAGAGGGAAGCACTAAAAAGTCCTGATTTTGCAATGATTTTCACAGCATGCCCCATCATAAGTGTAATGAGTGGCATAAAACTGATTGACAAAGAACTCATCTGATAAATCAAATGGCTAATAGGTTGTGAGCTTTGAAAAGGCAACAACAATTCCCAGTGAAGTAAACAGGAGTTGTAGGTGCTCAGAGCTTCTCAAAACCAGTTCTGAGTTTACAAGACTAGACCTGTAACTCTAATGATCATCTCCCTCTCCTTAGTCAATTTAGGGCTTTTTAAAAACATTGATAGATTTTGCATGGCAACCCAGGAACCACAGCCCAAAAAATTGCAAAGCATTTCAGCACTATTGTCCTACTTCATGACTGAGATTTTTTCATCAGAAAATAGCCCAGATTTGCAGTACACATTAAAAGCATAGTCCAGAGAGACCATAGATGCCCAATAGAGCAATGCAGAGTTTGCAGCTGATTTAGCACAGCTCAGTGAAGAATAAAAGGGCTGGCTATGCAGCTTTGCCAAGGCAGGGGAGGTGAATCAATGCCTTCATCTATCACACTGCACCCTGACACACTCACATGCAACCTCGACTGTCTTTTCCCTTTAGTTGGGAATGAATAAACAGACTCATGTACAAAGTGTCACCAGCAATATTTACCCCACTAGACACGTTAAATAAGAGGGATTAGAGTCAATGGGGCCCGACACATACAAACATATCTTGGAACAGATTCCAAGTGGGGTTGGAAGTTAATTGCTGTGGTTATATCCGGCAGTTTGACTTACACAGGTTCCAGCAAAGTTTGAAGCCATTTGCTCAATCTGGCATATTCAGGCTCATGTTTGTTTTTATTGTGCCAAACTTTAGATTTTTTAAAAAAATATCACTTTTGCTTTCCTGTGCACCTAAGTCTCGATCCGAAGTAAGCTGCACTGCAATGTTGATATTGAATTCTCTAACCCTCTGGGGATCTCTCTGGGGATCATAGAAGGGATATAGGTGTGGAGGAAAAGTGGAAAACTGAGACGGCATTCACATTTTAACCCACATCAACCTCTGATCAGCTACTCATACTGGGTATGTCTACCGTAGTGTAGACGTACTCTGTGTGACGTTTTCAGATCGGTAGAACAAACAATGTAGCCAACTTTGCAGTTATTACATTTGCATCCCCTTCCCTATTTTAACCATGTAACTTTTCTCTTTATCCATCTGGATACAACTTCTTATTTCTATCATAAGCTCACACTGGTTCTCTTTAGGTGCTTCTATTCCCACCAGACAGATCTTTTTAAGGTTGTAGTTTCTTCTGGAGGAGGATCAGGGAGAATTATTATTCTGGAATACAGTAGCATGCCAATCAAACTAAGACCCCATTGGAGACCAATGTTCTTGGTGCCACACAAGAACATAGTAACCGACAGTCTGCCCAGTGAGCAAAGGAACCTCCCTGACAGTCTGCTAAGGGGTAGGGTTGTGAAGGGATTCAAGGGGGAACATCTTTCAGACTGAGCTGTGCACTCTATTTTCTCTATCAGGGAGGCTTTATAATTGTGCGCTCTATTTGCAGTTTTTAAAAATCTACAATAAAGTCACTCCGGCTGAAATGATGGCAGTTGCTGTTTGAATAAAGTGACCAGATGTCCTTCTTTTTCCTCCCCCCAAGACTCCTGCATTCATCCTGGAAACCTGGAACCAGGAAATGGGACACACATTTTTATGCTCAGCACCTCACCTATGGGTCCTGCTGTGGGCTCTGCTCAGAAGCTTATCACCAGTGCCTGGGGAGAGCAGATGCAGCAGACTTGGAGGCACCACCCACCACCACTGGGGCTTGGCCAGTAGCACTGTCACCACCATCTTGCCTGGAGGAGTGAGGCGGGAAGCCCTAGAGGTCTAGGTTAGCAAAGAGCTGCAAGTCTAGGAGCTGGACTCCCAGGGTCCCCATCAGCCTGCCAGGTGAGCTGCTGAGGTGCTGGATGAACGAATCAGCAGGAACCCAGGCTGGTTTTGAAACCTGGCTGCAAGGCAGGGCTGTGTCAGAAACCTGCCTGGTTTCAGTCAGAATTTAGCCAAAAATCAATGTGCGCCCACAGAACGTTTCAATTTAGACAAATCAACCTTTTCTAATTAAAAAATAGTCCACTGGAAAATTTCCAATCAGATCTAATAATGAGACGACTTGAAGAGTCAGGTACTGCTTGGCACGAGTAAGAGTGGCCCTTTTGTTTTTATTTGGGTATTGGCTTCTTGTGAAAGTTTCCCATGTACTAGACACGTAGCAGCAACTGAAATAAGCCCCCGGGAGGGTGGTCATAAGTCTCTCTCAGGCTCTCCACTGCAATCAACCTTCCTATTCCCAAGAACGAGGACAATCATTCACCAGTGGTATTGAGAAGGTAACATTTTCTTTGGTAAGGTCTTTACTGCTTTAGGCAGCCACATGTATTCCTGGCAATGTCCCTAGACAAGCCTTACTGGTGATATACAGTATATGTCTTGCTCGGAAAAGACTGTCTGAGAAAGCCGCTTGCTTCCCAGGTCCAATTCCAACACTTTGTACACTTGGCAAGGCTACTGACACATGCTGGCTGGGCAGCAGGAATAACTGATGCCTGATAGATAGCCTCCTGCAAATGAACAGCACTGCACGTAAGCCACAATTTATTCTGCAAAAGGAGGCCTGATTGGCTTGAGCTCCTTACTGCTAACAGACTTCCCTACCGTTCATTGTTCAGGGTCATCCTTGGTGGATCCAGGTTGGGGTTCTCCATAGACTCCATCTGAGGACAGCGTAGGAAGTAGTAGAGGGTATGGAGGGCATCAGGGGACCAGGTAATGGGCTGCTGTTGCCTGGTTTGCCGGACAGGGCTCAAGCCGGGGCGGAGGGTGTTCAAACATTGCATGTGGTGCATTGCTCGCGATACCAAGTCACCTACACAAAAAGGGACAGGAAAGGTATTTCTGAATGTTCATCCAGACCCATATGCTTATTTTCTCAGCTAAATAAAATCACCAGCAACTGAGAAACCCTTCGTGTGTAATTTTTATTTACCCACTAAGTCAACAGGCAGGTCCCGAAGCTGCCATTTTATAGTTTATTGCAGTGGTTCTGAACCTGTGGCCCAATCAGCACAGAGCAGTGGCCCATGTGACATCCTCAGGGCCAAACAGGTAGTACTGGATGCAGCCCACATAACACATTGTGGGCCACATATGCGGCCCACAATGGTAAATAGGTTGAGAACAACTGGTTTATTGCAATGGAAATTTCATTTTCTTTTAAATACCTAGCATTAAACAAGCTATGGTAGAATTATACTACTATCTAAGTTGATAGGGATCGGTGTGATGACTTTGCATTATTTTTCTTTGCTATTTTAACGCTCTTTCTTTTCTTCTGAAGCCACATCTATGGGTTTCTTGTCTGCCTTTGGCTAATGAAATACACTTTGTAAACTCCTACATCAGCACTGGATTGGGAACATAATCTATGCAAAGGGCCAGAGGCAGCAACATGTAGGTTGCTTGTTTTGGTTCTCCCGGTCCTCTACATTTTATGAGGCCAGACCAGTTTCCTACATTGGAGCCATGTGATCCCACCTAACTAGCCCTCAAGTCCCAAGTGCCCGGGTTCTTATGACAGAGAAAGGGAAAGCCTCTGTCTGAGTTGGAAGTCCCTTCTTGTTGGCGTCTGCTTCTCTTATCTTCCTCACTGTTCTCTAGCTGAAGATTGCTTCCAAGGAGTAACAACACCCATTTCCCTTATGAAAGGGCCAGTCCTTATATTTCTCTCTCTCTGATTTTCACAGACCTTGCTAGAAGTCTCTCCCTGATGCTCATAAAGGTCTCAACCCAAGGAAAAAGCATCCAGTGCCTTCCGAGCTGCTCAGTTCTTGGGGATTCTGAACCCTTGTCAACCTTCCTGTGACAATACATTGGAAGACTCCTGACCAGGCAACTGGGAGGGGGGAAAGTCTATGTTACACAGCTGCTACTAAGAAGATACTAACCCTTCCACCTCAAACCAGGAAGCTGCTGTGGGTTAGTACCTGCAGAGGGCACCTTTGGTGATATAAATCCCAAGTGTTCTTCAGCTGACACTTGCTTTAAACATACCCCACCCCAAAGTACAAACCAGTATAATAGTCTGACTGTAAAGGCCTCAAATGTTACAATTTACAGTAGTGGTATTCCTGTATCACTAGTCTGAACCACTACTATAGAATACTACATAGGCGCAGAACCTATTATTTCCCTGGGAATCTTCTGTTTCTTTATGTTCTACAGTCCTCTAGAATCCACACAGGAAATTTTCCTCCATTGTGTTCAATGGTTACAATGCTGGGAAAGGATGGAATTGAAATAGCCACCAACACCAAGCTAGGTCTGAGATGGCACCGTGACCTTAGCCACACAAAATGTGAGTTCATCCCCACCCTTCCTCCTAGTTCAGTTTTTAGGATGATGCTAATCCATTTAGGTCTAACAGCAAAAAGACCAAGTTTACTACGATGCCTCCAGCTGAATGCTTTAGGGATTGATATTACACAGGCTGGGGAAAACACATGGCTACTGTATGTCTGAGCATTATGCAGTTATTCGTGAGTCAGATCAACAGAGTGTTTAAGCCTCACTTTGCAACCTGAAGCTGTGCACTCATTCGTCGCATAGTAAATTCATTTTACAAGTAGACTCCAGAGAGGAGAAAACCTCCTAATGTCTCTGCCTTTCTATTTCTGCAGTTCCTGAATCTTTCCCTAAGACCCACACATTCTTACAAGAGTCCTATGCATCTTCTAGCTTCAGTGCTAACCTGGAATCCTGCATGATCAGAAAAGAAATGCATCTGGAATTCAAATTTTCAGCAAAGAATAACATCCCACTCCCTACTTCTTTGGCAACCTCCAGGCCACATTTTAAAATCAGTAGGTGACTATATCAGGACATCCATTCACTAGACGTAATACTAAGCTGGCCAAAAAAGGGAGCAGGAAAGAGGGAGAAGGAAGCCGCATTCAATCACGGGCCCATGCTACAAATGCTCCCTTGTGTTCCAGCATAAATAGAGGTGTGTTAAAAGAAATTGAAAAACCTCAAATTAAAGCAAGTTGCAAAATAAATGGTGAAACCACAAGCTCTGGGCCTGGCCAGCCCCTGATATTCATTAGCCTTCAGATCACAGGGATTGGGACAGCGGTGCCAGCAGAAATTTTGCAAGGAAAACCAGGCTAGGAAAACACAAATCATTTTGGTTTGTTTTAAAAGGGCACTGTCAAGTAGTTTAGGTCCAAAATCTGGGGTTTGTTAACAAAAAAGAGATTTACTACATTGATTATATCAGAAGCATTCCCAGGATTTCCTTCCTCCTCATTTTTATATTTTCAATTAAAAGAAAACACTTTCCCCTGAAGCGTCTGCCACGCAAACATTACTAATGTACGACAATGAGAGAGAACTTGTGGCCATTTGACTAACTGCTGTTAATCTGGTGCTCCGACATTAGGCTGATGAAAGTCACTTAAGCACCTATATAGCTAGAAATAGATCTTTCACCAGCACTGAAGTCACTAAGGCAAAGAATTAAATCCTGGCAGAGGGACATTTAAACAATTTAATTTTACATAACATAGAACCAATGCCGCTCATGCCAAAGCCAATGACAAAACTGCCATTGACTTCAATAGCAGCAGGCCTCGTATTTTGTTTAAACAAATGATCAGTTACAACTAAACTCACTTAGTTCCGAGATGCTTCCAACACAAGTCGCCAAGAGAGACTGTTCCAGAGTTCGGAGCTCCAGCTGGGCATAAGCATCGGCCCGTCCATCACTGCTTATGGAACCATCATTGTAGGGGCTGAAGTAGGCAGGCAGAGACAGCACACCTGGGGAGAGCAGAGAACAGGCCTGTTACAAGTGAAATCGCAGGGGCAGGGAATTCTCCACCATTCAGGGATGGATGGAAATACTGAAAGCACCGATTTCTGTTCCTAGTGGTGACTGGGGAATGAATGCATGCTGCTCACTCAGCCACAGCGCTCAGAAGGTCTTAGGAGCCAATTAGTGCTGTTGATTGGCAGAAGCAGAGCAGCTCGGCTCTAGGGAGCAAACACAGATACTATTTGCAGCCTGTAAATGCTGGAAACAAAGAGTTTGTAAAATTATTTGATTGTAAAATTACAATAAAAGCTTTGGTAACAAAGTCCTGTGAGCCTAAAGAGGCCTTTAAAGATATGTCTACATAGTAAAAATATCCCACAGCAGTGAGTTTCAGAGTTCAGGTCAACTGACTCTGGCTTGCATTTCCGGGTCCAAGATAGCAGCGTAGATGTTTGGGCTTGGGCTCCAAAGCCCTCCCCCCTTGTTAGGTTTCAGAGCCCCGGCTCTCCCGAGCATCTACGCTGCTATATTTAGCCCTGTAGCGCAAGCCCAAGTCAGTTGAACCAGGCTCTGATACTTACTGCCATTGGTCTTTTATTTATTCAGTTGTGTAGACTTCCCCTAAAACTGTATATGCAAAAATTGTGTGCCCACAGGCTGAACTTGCATAGCTGTAATCAAATTGTTGGATGCAATGACCTGATTTTTAGGGTTGTTGAGCATAATTGCCAAGTCCAGCTGAGGTGAATAGGAACTAAAGATTCGCAGCATCTCTGAAAACCAGCCCATTAATGAGCACATTTGGGCTTCTGACAGTAGGGAGTTTTGAATGCACAAGTTTAGATTTTTTGTGTGAGAACATTTGGGCAGGTAAGATTACTCTTGGAAGCTGATTTTGAAAAACTGGCCCATAAAAGCATTTATTTGCATTTCTACAAATGACCCAAATAGAAAGTTTGGTTGGAAACACTCTCCCTGTGTTATACTCTCTCTCTCTCTCTCTCTCTCTCTCAATGTTAAGCATGTTTCTAAAAATGTTTCACTTTCTTTACAAAAGCATTGATGTAAAATAACTAGCTGTGTCAATAACATAAAAGCAATTTATGAGTGGTTATCAGAACCCACAATCTGCTTTGTGTATCACGTCACAGTTCTTCCTTTGTATATAACGAAACAGAGCCAAATTGGGTGAGAGTTTGGTGTGACTGGAAGTAAGGTGACCAGACAGCAAGTGTGAAAAATTGGGATGGGGGGGGGGAGGAGAAATAGGAGCCTATTTAAGAAAAAGAGCCCAAAATCGTGACAGTCCCTATAAAACTGGGACATCTGGTCACCCTACCTGGAAGTGAAGGGCGTGAGTATGGTTTAGAGCCTGTCATAATGTCTGCAGGCATGGAGCGAGCTTACACAGGCAACTCAACCATTGCACTGGAATCTTGATGTGCAGCAGCTCCCATAATTCCACTCCTGGATCCATCACACAACTCGATCAATGTATCTCAACCCATGCTGAATTCCTTGCTCCAGACCTGGGACCCCATACACTTCTCTACCAATGTACCTCAATCTTGATCTGTGGCACCCTACGCGATTCAGTCCTTTATCCCCACACACCTGTGCTAATGCCTTTCAATCCTGACATGTAATACCCCTAGTGTTCCAGTCCTAGCTGTGGAGAATACTTCATTCTACATCTGCAGCCACCTCCTGGCATGTCAGTCCTGCCTGTGCCTCCCCATCAAGCAGATAATTGCCAATTAACCTGCACCACATTGGGAGATCTTGTTACTTTGTCGTGATGTTTTCTTTTGAGATTTTATACAGAACTGATCTCTTCCTCCTGCTCCCATTCAGTGGGACACATCCTCTTCACATCCTGCTCAGTGGCACAGCCAACGATTTCATCAAGAACTTCCTGGACATTCTGAGGATAAGGGAATGATCTATCCTGCTGTGTCTCTGCACTGTACATCACTGTTAGCTCATGCAGAAAACCCTGCCAATGGTTTCTAATCTGAATAATTAGGAAGCTCGAGTTGTAAGAATTAATAGAAGCAACATATGCAAACTGGAAGCGCTCTCTCACTACACTGCAGCCCCCTCTACAGAGAATGAGCCCACTTCCTGTTTCCACGTTAATTCTATGAAAGGACGTTTTAAGGCATATGGATTGAATTTACAGCAGTGGGAGAAGGAAAATGGGCTGATTTGTTAAAACTTTCAAATGGAGCACATAGCTTTATGAAGGTGGAAACAGAAATGGGCAGTTACATTAATAAAACAGGCAGAGAGAGAGAGAGAAAAAAAGAGGCTTTCGGTGCAGATCACCCTCCACCCCCGCTTTATCCCCCAACGGTTTCAGCTGAAAGCTGGTTGTTTGTTTTAATTACAAATAAAAGATTTTGTAGAATGATTTAAGCTGGGCAGACAAATCAAGCAAATTTACTCCACGTTTCAGGTTATGGCTTGGCAGTTGATGTGGACAGTTGGAAATAAAAGTGATTTATTCACTGGGAAAAGTCACTCATATCTGCCCACAGAGGATAGTAATATTAGAGAGAAAAATATTTAGGGTCTAATGCAGGGGGTCTCAAATGCAAATGACCACGAGGGCCACATGAGAACTAGTACATTGGCCTGAATGCATTTTACACTCACTGCATTTATTTATTTATTTATTTGAGATAAACAAGTCCTGTAGTGGAGAGGCCATAGCTAGTTTACAACCTACTTTACTGTGCTATTTTTGGTACTTCTTCCATAGTCCCTATCACTTCATGGGAGGGAGGGAAGTACTGCTAGCCCCCTATTGCAGATGAGGAACTGAGCTCCCGAAGGATCTGTAGCCATCCTGAGTCCATTAGGGTTGGACTGGTGTAACTGGGAGCCGAATTTGATCTTGTATCTTTTAACCTACATGAGTCAAACATGGTTTTCATGATGGATAGAGTCAACTGCACTGCAACATGCTAGTCTGACTCCAGAGATCAGAAATGTTCTGTAGCAGAGATAACAACACAGTCCCATCCGGAAATGGAATAATTTTTCTGAAATGGTGTTAATCTGACAAGAAAGGAGAATTTTTTTTCATTGCCAAAAAGATTAAGGAGCTGATCCAACTCCCAATGAAGTCAACAGAAGTCTTTCTACTAATTTCAGTGTGGGATGGATCAGGCCATAAAATCACAACAATTTAAGCAGCAGCTTTTTCCAACATTACTGGGAGGTAGCACTACATATGGCAGCCCAACGGAAAGCAACTTCATAGTTGTGTGATCAAGGCCAGGTTTAACAACACTGATTCGTTGCTGATATTTCCATAGCTTTTGAAATAGCAGCTGGGAATAAGGTTTATTCTACCTCACTTCATATATGAAATCTGTTCCAGGGCTCTTAAAAGGCAGTTATTGGGTGGAGTTCCAGTAAGCAGTTCTTCAGAATGAAACTATTCTGCTAGCCTGACGGTTTTTGAATTGCTGTCTGCAATCTGATGCTTTTTAAAAGCAACTGAAAAATGCTTCTGCAATCTGAGTTTGGTCAAGGGACCGAAAAAAACATGGTCACACCATTCAACATCTTGTTGCTTTTAGAGGTGCAGTGGGGATGCTGTTATGGCTGGTGGGCCGCCACTTCCCAGGCCAGCTAGCCATGCAACTCTGCAGTTTCCACCTGATGTGGGGTTTGGTTCAAGCTCAACGCTCAGGTCAGGTTTGTTGAAAGGTTTGAGAACTTTTCAAGTGACTCCTGGGCTGAGTTTTGAGTGAAGCTGGGATAATTTACGGTTTGGCATCATAAGAAGGTGAACTAGGAGGTTTTGACTGGATTTTGTTTGGAGATTTCAGGCTAGAGGAATCCAAACCCATGTCCATGACATTTTATCTTTACGTTGTTATGCTCTGCAGCTTGTTTGCATGTTATGTTTATGGGAAAAGACCCTCCAATGGGAAGCTTTTCACTGTGGTTTCTGGACTTCATAGCACTTTAAAGCAGTTGGTACAGAAATCTGCTGTAATCTAAATCTTTCACATTGGAAGACAGCTTCCTAACTACTTTGTCAGCTCTCTGAGGTCTTCCAAATGGTTACATGATGTTTAGAGGTTAAGAGGTGGCCTTTCAGAAGTGGTAAAGAGCCGGTGAGACTGGTCTGAAAAGCAATGGAATTTTGCCATCTGGAATTCCTTGTGGAAACCGCATAGGGCACTAACTCTATAATGTTAGAACGGTGCGACAAAGTCTAAAGAGCTTGGTTCAGGATAAAGTCTAAAGAGCTTGGTTCAGGATATATTAGGCTACAGAATACAGATATTGCTATCCCACAGGGCATATGTCGGGGAATATGGAGAGAAGGACGGGGTTACGTGTTGCGCTTTAACTTGTTTTTAGATAAAACCAATAAAATTACATTTGTCTTCTATATCTTTCCTCTGTGCAGAACAAAAATAACCTCTTTGGAACAAGGACTGTCTTTTTGTTCTGTTTGTAAAATGCCTAGCACAGGGGGGGTTCATGACTTCCTAGACATTATCGAAACATCAAGAAACAAAACAAACATGAGACAAAGATCCATTTCAGGACATTAAATCTAAAGATGAATTTTTGACAGCTCTGGGAGCACTCACTAGATTCAGGATCATACCTAGCCATTTACCTATCCTTAATCATGATACATTTTGTATGAGTCACATACGCACCAAACAAAAAGTGTAAATAATATTTAGGATCCATCAAGGGGATAAAGAATAAGAAAAATATCTTCTGTCATGGGCATAAAGACAATTTTGCAATATATGGCTTGTGGTTAGTTCCATATGGAACATTTACAGAGGTCACGTGTTACTTCTACAAGCCTATTGGATTCAGGAAACATTGTAAAGACAGAAGGGTGAAATTCTGGACCCACTGAAGTTGGTGGCAAGACTCCCATTGATTTCAATGGGGCCAGGATTTCACTTAGGAAATCAAGACGACTCTAATCCAGTGATGGGCAACCTGCAGCCCGTCAGAGTAATACGCTGGCAGACCGTGAGACAGTTTGTTTACATTGACCATCTGCAGGCATGGCCACCCACAGCTCCCAGTGGCCACAGTTCACTGTTCCTGGCCAATGGGACCTGTGGGAAGTGGTGGCCGGCCCACACCACTTCCTGCAGCTCCCATTGGCCGGAAACAGCAAACTGCGGCCACTGGGAGCTTCGGGCGTTTATGCCTGCGGATGGTCAATGTAAACAAACTGTCTCGTGGCCCACTAGCAGATTACTCTGACGGGCCACAGGTTGCCCACCACTGCTCTAATCCAATTGCAACTCTAATTACCTATACTGGCGTTTGGGTGGGACCCACAAAGACAGATGTCCTTTTTCTACAAAGAGTGCCATAAATCTTAAACCTCATGAGTGATGAGGGACTCCATTAATTTCTGTCCCGCAACGCAGTGCCATGCTACACAGATTCAGAACGGACTCAAAACAAAGAATACTACCTACCAAGTCAATGCTATATCTTGGAGCCCCATGTTTTTCTCTTTTTCAGGCTCTCATCCAAGTACTATGAAAGCTCAAGCCTGCTTGGTTTTATGGAATCTGACATCATCTTAGCAGAGTACACCAAAGGAAACCAGCCAACCAAAGTGTTCCTCCCCTAACATATACAAATGTAAACATGTCAGTTCTGAGATCAGGTACAGTCATGTGTCACCCTGCTAGGAAAACAGGAGTTGGGAAAGAAGCTTGTGATGGGAGAAGAGTGCTTATAACTGCTAACTAATGGGAAAGTAAGAGTTTTGCATGAAGTGATTACAAAACAGATGGGCACATCATTCAGTAAGAGAAATCAAACCCAGTCATATGTAGGAGCATTCACATTTAACAATCATACCTTAATTCAAAACAAATGTGGAAAGGAGATACCAGGAGGGAGAAAAAGGCTTATGCACTGAGACAGAAGGTCCTTGAATTACTTACAAGTTCTCAGTGGGACACAGAGTAAGAGCCACTGTCTTAGCTGTTCAGTTCTGGAAACTTGCTGGGTACAGATCAGATCAATTCACACACTGAAATGAGTTGTGTGGTCTCACATGGATTGTTTCTGGCCATCTTTCCACACCAAGCCCCTCACCTACATACACAATCTGGCACAACGGGCAGCCTCTTCTGAGGGATAGCCATGGTTTCATTTGACAATACCAGTCAGGACTGTGGTGCACAAGCATAGCCAGGACCGGGAGAGTAGGGGGTGCTGTAGTCAGGACACTAGTTGAGATGAGGGGATAGAAATTTGGGAGCTGGACTAACTAGCAGAAGTGTAGGTCAGGATTTAGGGGTGATGGCCGGGGTGAGGGGTTGGTACCCAGTTTTGGGTGTTGAAGGTCATGACTATTTGGCAGGGGAGTGTGGGGAAACTTTTACAGTGCTCATCTGTACTACATTTAGGTCTAGGCAGAGCTGTCAGTCTCTCCGTTTCATGAGCGGAACATACTTTGTGTCCTAATGCACACATCAAAGACTAATACTGGCAGCCATAGTTTGTCTGGGCTTAAGTAACATGTTATCAGGAGCCAGCATTGGCTTCTAGAAAACAATCTGGTCATTATTAGCAAAATATCAACATGCATTATATGGCTCAAGCCAAAACTACAGACTTAAGGACACCCTGAAAGTGCATTCTCCCTGTGCAATAACCTGGCTCACCAGTCCCAGTGTACCATAAATATGGAATAAATAATCAGAGTTTACCGACTCTGCAGCTCTAGGTGAGCTATTGCATTAACATTCGGTGTACATTATGCTACAGAAAATCTGTAAGGCAACTGTCAGTCAGCACAAACCCTTAAATGCCTGGGTAATCTCACGGAACTAATCCTGCTTTCTATTAATACTGGACTGTCAGAAAACACTAACAGGTTTTTATTTCAGCCATCCTTGAAATACAATCATCTCTGGGCTGGAACATGGCTGCCATGCTACATCAGCATCAAATAACTGTTTTGGGAAAAGGAGCTTTGAAAATGCTGGGGTTAGGGTGGAGGCGAGGGGTATAGGTAGGATATTGGAAGTTTCATAGTGTGGCTAGGACAAATGGCATCCCAGATGACCAAGAGAGGATAGAGCCTCTTTTTTACATTGTATTAAAAAGTTGACATGAAGATGGCAGAAGGGCAGCACATTACTAGCAACACAGCAACAGGACATTGGTTATTGACTCAGAGAGAAGCATGCTACTTAATCACCATGGTGAGTTTTCCTGGGAGGTCTCCTGTCCAACCACTGACCTGGCCTGACCCCTGTTGCTTAATTTTACATAATCTGATGAACTCAGATCCTGAGCTGGTATTTTGAAGGATACCAGAAAACCAGGTAAGTTTCCATAAAGTTCATCATTAACATACTTTGCAGTCAGAAAAGCTGATAGAAAGTTAAGAACTACTAGGAAAAAGATAGATAATAAAACAGAAAGTATCCTAATGCCACTATACAAATCCATAGTATGCCCACTCCTTGAATACGGTGTGTGCGGTTCCAGTCATCCCCAGCTCAAAACACACACAGAGTTGGAAAAGGTACAGAAAAGGGCAACAAAAATGATTAGGGATATGTAACAGCTTCCATGTGTGGAAGAGAGAGATGTGGAGAGATGAAAAAGGCTGAGACTGTGCAGTTTAGAAAAGAGATGACTAAGTGGGGATATGCTAGAAGTCTATACAATTATGACTACTGTGGCAAAAGTAAATAGGGAAGGTGTTCTTTACCCCTTCACATAACACAAGAACTAAGGGTCACCTAATTAAATTAATAGGCAGCAGGTTTAAAACAAACGAAAGGAAGAACTTCTTCACACAGTGCACAGTCGACCTTAGGAACTCATGGCCAAGGATGTTGTGAAGGCCAATGTATAACTGGGTTCAAAAAGAATTAGATAAGTTCATTAGCCAAGACGGTCAGAGAAACAACCCCATGTTCTTCTGGGTTTCCTGAAATCTCTGACTGCTGGGACGGGAAGACAGGGGATGGATCATTCAATAATTGCCCTGTTCTATTCATTCCTTCTGAAGCATCTGGCCCTGGCCACTCTCGGAAGGTAGGATACTGGGCTAGATGGACCATTGGTCTGACCTAGTATGGCTGTTCTTTTGTTATTATACATCACCTTTTATCTGAGGCTCTCAGTGCTGTGGCAGAAAGGCCACCATCATTACCTCAATTTCACAGATGGGGAAACAAAGTCATAAAAGATCTGAAGTGAGTTGTGCCAGCTCACAGAGGGAGTTAGTGCCAGATCTCTGCATTGCCCACATATCCCCATTCAGAGACACTGGTTAGACAAAATTTGCCGATATTGAATCACTGTTCTATTGTCAACTAGCCGAGATTTTAAATAAGTGGTATGGGTCTAAAAAACCATGCTCACTGTTTTACAGGCTATGACAAAGTCATTTGAAAATGTGGGCTTTGATGTCATCATAATACGCTAAAAAGAGACATCGAAACTTTAATATTTTCCCGTAATTTCTAGAAATGTAATTTTTTTGTATTGCAACCAATGCAGCTACTTGAAAAGAATCTGATGTGCTCAACAAATACAATCTCCAAGTGTAGGACCATTCTCTCAAAGATTACCAGCATTCATGGCATCATAATTTTCATGTGGAATCTGAGGGCATAATAGGACCTGGCAGCTCAGCAGTAGCAGTAGGTTTTGGAATAAACCCTCTGTGCTTTTACAGACTTCTGTTTTCAGATTCCAATTAGCCTCATTAAAGAGCAAACTCTCTACAGGGCTGTAAATATCACATGGACAAATGGAGAGAAGCTTTATGAGGCACAGTAGAATTTGCCACAAGCCCGCTAGACGAAGTGAAGAAAACAGACTCACTTGCCAATAGTGAGTGCAATCTAATGGGTAGAGTGGCAGACTTGGTGTTATGCTGCCTATCTTCAATTTCCAGGTCTGACACTAACTTGCTGTGACACCTTGGCAAACTTACTAGATCTCCCTGTTTCTCAGTTCACTTAACTGTAAAATGGGAATAAAATACTTCCGTGCCCTTCAGGGTGGTTTCTTAAATCATCTAGTCATCTAACTTTTCCACTCATTCAAAATCATACCCATACACCTCAAAAATGTCTGGATTCAGTTTAACCCAAACCACTTATTTTCTTGATTTTTCAGAACTGCCAGTGAACTGAACAATCAGTTTCTTGCCCAGATCCATATATGAATGAGTTAACTCTAGCACCGTTGCCTCTGACTCAGTTTACTTCATACAGTCTATGAAAGAGGACTACGAGGAGTCAGGCTGATGTCTCGATTAGATAGTCATGTGCATGTCATATAGGCAAACACAAACGACTCATAAAAGGATGGGATTGTCAGTCATTGACTCAAGTTAATCTGTGTCTAGCCAGCATGAAACTCAAGAAACATTAATCTCTAGAGCCATTTATTTTAAAAAAGTGATTGAAATAAATGACACAGACAGTACATTGCAGTTTCAAACACAGAGTTAACTTCCAATGTACTGTACTCTAGTGACACTCAGACTACAATAAACAATGCAGTCAGGAGAGGTAAACTGGTCAGACCACCATTAACCTGCATACACAGCTCATTAATCACAAGGCCTCACCATCTTTACAGAACTTGCCTGGGGCTCACATTAAAATGTCTTGGTGAGCTCAAGTTTTGGAATAAACAAACATCAGCACTTCCCACTCTGAAAAGAATGTTTGTGTCTGAAAACAAAACCCATGTGCCTCTTGACAGGGGTATTTACATGGTCCAGAATAATTTGGACCGTGCTAAAGGTCTGTGTCAACTGTATATTGAAAAAGAATCCATTTGGCTTTTGATTCTGATTTACTCAAATAAATACTCGGAAGTATTTGGCAGGCCATTTTTTCTACAATATGGGAGATCATTATCTTAATAATAGTGTTTTGCACTTCTATAACTTCTCCCATTCAAGAATCTTAGAAAACTTTATCAACAAAGGCAATTACAAAAAAGGCTCACAAGGACTCTAGAGTCAACGAGAATTCCACTCATGCAACAGCCAGAGGTGCAGGTCCTCTCTCTGCTCTTTGGTGGCCTCTCTCCTACTCTCTCAGTGTTGCCTTGATCTGTATCCCATTATCTACTTCCATGCTCACTCCTCTCTATCTTATTTCTTTCCATGATGTGTCTCAGTTTCTCTGCTCTCCAGGGCCTATTTTATTCTCCTTCATTGCTTCTATGCTCTCCCCTCATCCACATCACACAATCGGGGACACTGCCTTTCCACCAGTGCCAAATATATACACAAGAACACGCCCCCTACCTATTTTTGAACAGTGCTATTTCCTCAGAGTGGTGATGGGACAATCAGAATTTGGCAATATCTTTAGAGACCTGCATTAAATATCCATTAGTACGCCCTGACCTTGCCCTCAGATCATCTGAAACAGAGGCACTTTCTAATCCTTAAATCCTCGCTGATAGCCATTTATAGTACAACAAGCATAACTTGTGCTTCATCACCAACGGGCAACCCTTCTTTAGAATCCAGTAGGGCTCTAAATATAACTCGTCCAAGCAGCAATTTAGTTTTGAACAGTGCCTCTTTGAGTTTTGCTTTTAAAAGACTGTTTGGCTACTGTTTTATTTCTAGAAATTTACATTAAGAACAAAATACTTGGTTAAGTAACTAGTCAGAGATTAATAGATCCATAGCGTTGTTTTAACATTCTAAATAACTCTTCAAAAAAACCACACACAAAGCAAAACAAAAAATTCCACCAGAGGTTGCCTAGTTTTTATTACAGAACAAAGGTCTCTCAAAAAAATAACTACCAAAAACATTAAACGAGCAACACTGTGAACACCACTCAGTTATTTGAAAGTTATTTAAAGTGCTTAGAATCATTACCACATCCCAAGTTGCTAACATGCCAGCTACATTAGAGACGGAGAGAAATAGTATCTCATGAATTTTAAAAACATGGGAAAATATAGTGTACTGCAGCCATTGTATTTGTGCACCAGCCCATTTTGGGCTCAATTACTTAATATATACTTTGCCAATGTACCACCTTGCTGTAATTCAGGGGGTTTCAACCTGGGGTCTGCAGACTATGCCTACGATTTCCAAGGGGTCCGCACCTCCATTTGAAGATTTTCAGTGGTTCACAAATGAAAAAAAGTTGAACTGCTGCAGTTCTTTCATAATGAAGGGTGGTGCTAATTAGACTGTGGTTCCTAGGAAATATATCCAGAGAGCCTGACCTAATTAGAGATTTATGCCATTTCCAGGAATTCTTTTATTGACACTCAGAGTGCAGCTCTTTGTGGAGAGGACCTCCTTTGGCAGAGGCACTGACAGCACAATGAATCAGACTGTCATATGCCAAAGGAAAAAGAAAAAGTCTCTGCAGGGCGAGGGCAGGACAGCGTCACATTATTGCACATACCGCACACAGAGAGGATAGAAGCCCCCACTGAGGGAAGGGATCGCATTCACACACACACACAAACACACACACACACACACACACACACCTACCACTCTGTGACTCACGCTCAGACAAAAGCTCTAGAAAAAGAGGAAGATTGAGTGTTCCAAACACAGAGGCTGCTGACCTCACAACTGTGACTGCTGATCTCTAGTGGACAGAATCAGAACTTCTGCTATCCTGACTCATAGGCCCGCTACCACTAACACAAGATGAAGTGTGTGAGGCTTGTTCTTCTGGACTAGGAAGATCAAGTTCCATGCCCACTTCTGTTGGGAAGTCCTGAGTAACCTGCAGGATGCAACAAAGGGATAACTGCAAAGTCTTCCATGAAGATACACTGGTTACACTGTTTTCCAGTCTGATAAGCACCATTCAAAAGTGCTTCATCAAAAGCAACTCAAAGAACATTGCAAATAATCATGAATTACACCTGGGAACATGACCTGCGATGAGACAACAGATGTACAGAAATTGAGCAACTTACCCAATGTCACGGCAGGTCAGGGACAAGGCCAGGAATAAATCCTTGTATCTTGCTCAATACACTGGAAGCACTACAGCTGCACTGATGCACTAGAGCGGCGCAGCTGCGTCTGATGAAGACTGTTTGCCAACAGAAGAGATTTCTTCCATTGGCATAATAAAACCACCTCCCCAAGAGGTGGTAGCTATATCAGTGGGAGAAGCTGTAGTGCAAACAAGCACAAGGACCACAATCCATCAGAAGACATAAGTGAGAGGAGGGAAAGAAAAGGACTTCATCAGAAGGCCAGATGGCTATTAATGCTGTACACTGCCCCATTGCTTTTCACTGTAGACAAAGTGTCTGCAAGACTGGGCACAGGCACAAACATGACTACTATCTGGGTGTGGAGGTAGGAAAAGAAAGAGAGGGTTCAAGTGTAGCCATCTTAAGTTGTCAAAGACAGAGCAATGCTTATGCTAAATCTTAGCCTAATATCGTGAGACCTGTAGAAACAGGGCTCACATCAGAAGAGAGTGGGAAACAGCAGTGTGACCTAGCTTTGAGATAATGATGTTTTGAGAAGTGAAAGTGAGAAAATACTGGAATAGGCAGGAAATAACAAACAAAACACAGATGTTTTTAATTAATGCATGTCACAAAGAGGTATAAATGCTTGTGTGATTTTGCTTGTAATTTGAAGAAACTGAGGCAGAGATGCTCTCCATCTGCTGTATTTTTTCCTTGCAATTGCTCGAATAAAGCTGTCTCTGATTTTGTTGTTTCCAACCTGAAAGTGAAGGCTCTTTCTTCCACAGGGTATTTGGCTAGCAATAGCTTTTATGGTGTGCCAGCAGATTATGATAGGTTTCAGAGTAGCAGCCGTGTTAGCCGTAGTTAGCCGCAAAAAGAACAGGAGTACTTGTGGCATTTTAGTGACTAACAAATTTAGTATTAAATAAATTTGTTAATCTCTAATGCATCACAAGTACTCCTGTTCTTTTTGAAGATTATGATAGATACGGAATCTTCTTGATATCCCAGCTGGCAAGAGAGGAAAGTAGGCTGTCGAAGGAAGATCTTTTTATTGCCAGGGTTGCCAACATGACTAGACTATTCTGTTAGGTTACGCTTGCAGTAACAGATTCTCTCTTTAAAATGCTACTTTATGAAGTAGTCAGATTACACTGTAAATTAAAAGTGACAGATTCCCACTCAGTTATCCCTTTGTTGATCCCGCAGTTAATGCAAGCCTTGATGCTCTGGTTGGTGATCCCCTCCCAAATGGTGATTACATGGTACCCAGCACAGCCTCACTACTGATGTGCAATAAACAAGCAAACCATGGAAGGGCTCCAGAACCAATCATTGATCTATTAGGTCAGAAGGTGAGATCAACAGCATGTGACTGATCACCTTTTGGATCTAACGGTTTTACCCTAGTGACATTAACAGCCCTGTCTGCTGCCAAAGAGAAATCTTAAGGCTGTAGACTGCTGTGTCTTCACGTCATGGGAGAAAAGGAAAAGTTAGACCCAACGAGAATGCAGATTAGCCAAAGAGGCTTAAGTGTTGTGAAAGTCACATTTCAACTGACTGGACAGTCTCTGTTCCTAGCCCCCAAGTATTGCTCAGAAGAGACCAACATTTAATGAGAGAGTGTCCGGGTGCCGATTATAATCCTAAAGTAAGGCTAAATTGGAAGGACTGAATTTTGCCTGATCATCACTTCTTGGGTCTGATTGTGAGGTCATTCCTGTTTGCAAGAGATGAGTACATCTGCTAACAGAACTGGATAAATATATTGTGACAGACCGCTCTCTCACCCCTCCTCAGGAACAGGCAGGAAACCCTTCTCTTGCTTCAAACAGTGCTCTTTATTTACAGTGCAGGACCCCACCACCAATATATACAGCTTTATACAATACAGTCTTCAACTCTATATAGTTCAGCTCTACAGCTCTGCATACAACTCTAAACAGTTCCAAACATACAGCTCTGAAGAGCTCAAACCACCACCTCACTCTATACCATCCCCACCACCCTGGGCTTGCTTCCTGGCAGGCCTTTTATCCCCCTGAGGAGGCTGCCAGGTGCCACTCGTCCAGGCTGATTGCCCTGCAGCCCAGGTGGCTAATTAGCCTTCTCTGCAAGGGAGGTTTGCAGGCTTCTGCTCCCTCTTAAAGAGCCCGCAGGGCTGGCTCAGACACTCCTGGCCAGCACCCTGCCACAATATCAAGTGTGCACAGTACTGAAGGGCCAGTGACAGGGAGAAGAGAATGTCGGGGGAAGGCAGTTCAGTGCAGCTATGCAGGGAAAATCAAAGTGCAGATGAATTGGACATGAACTGGATCTAAACTTCTTTATACTTCAAAAGTGTTTGGATTGGGGGTTTTGATTCAGGTCCACCTTTTCTGGGGGGGGGGAAATGATGTCCAATACAAAGGGGGATATAGCAAAGAGAGAACAGGAGAGGTATGGAACAGAGGGAGTGATTCTACAGGAAGCAGAGGAGAAGGAGAACAGTCGGGAGCAGAAGGAAAGGTTGCATGAAGGAGAGGTCAATCAAAGAGCAAGTGGTTATTAGGAAAGACTCCAACAGAGGGAGAACATTTAGATCAGCCTGGGAATAATTTTCAAAACATCCAACTTTTAGAAATAGATTTCAAGGTTCTGAGGAACTCATAACATTCCCCATCCTCTAACCCCCAATGGTACCTCTCCTGATTCCTACACAGGGAAATCCAGCAGAACTCAGACATGCTTCATTTTAACACTGATGGTATTTGATGTGTGCTTTTGGGGCAAAGCAGTTTTGTTTGAGTCCCTGCATTTTTGATGTATGCCCTTGTGGTGACATTTCAGAGATCACCATACTACCCCCCCCCCCCCAAAAAAAAGACAAAGAAACTCAGGCAAAGGAATCATTATTCAATACTATAACCTAGAAGTCAGATAGGTTTGGAACTTCATTACAATTCCTTCTGGGTAGGACAGTAAGGCAGGCATGGACAAAAGATGCTACATTCTTTTAACTACCAACTTTCCTCAACTCCCCCCCCACACACTCTCTACCCCATTCCTTCTAATAAATCATTGATTTATTACAACAGCCCTCAAGGGCCAGCTGCTGCTCCTTCATCGCAGTAGGAGCCAAATGATGATTGAGATGCCAATATATTAGGCTGGACTGATTCACAGAAGGATAAGGAACAAAGCAGTTGTGTAAAGCAAAGAGAAATGAATTTAAATCAACTGCAATGCAATTTTCAGTGATGGATTAGCACCTTTCCTTTGACCTAATCCTGTCATGCCATCTTTATGCTGACAGCAACTAATGTGCAAATATTTGTGCTGTGTGCACCCTGTAGGAATTTTGGTTTTTCAGTTTGTATAGTTATTTTCTTGAATATTCTACTCTTATGGAAAAAAAATCAGTTTTACATTTCACCTTGAGAGTTGCAGGTCAGTATATTGTTCTAGCTATTGCTGTTATATTTTTGTCCAAGAGTATAGGGGACATAGAGGGTTATTAGAGTCCTCTTTAAAATCCCCTGCTTTAGTCTGTAAACCATTATCTATATTCCTAGTTAACCAGATTTGGCATCCTCCAATCACTGCATAAACATTCACTAATTTATCCTCACAGCACCCCTGTAGATATTAACCCCATTTTATAGATGGGAAAAATGTTTGAAGGTGACACAAGGCCACAGTGGATGTCAGAGGCACAGGCAGGATTATAACTCTGGAGCTTGTGATCCCGAGGTCATGCTTCCCTCTACAGATCAAACAACCTCTCACAGTTAGATAGCAATCCCTCCACAGGTACCAAAAATGAGAACATGGAGGCCTACTGCAATCATCATCTGAATGACTGATCTCCAGGGCGCTTGCTCTCACCAGTGGAAGCTTTGCTAGAATAAAGTCTTTGACTTCAATGGGAGTTGCCAATGTTGACCACCTCTCAGGATTTGGTACACTTAATTAGCATTCAACTGCAGAAAACCAATACTATCCATTTCCATTTTTGACCAGTGCAATAGCCATGTTGGGGTTCCAGTGGATTCCCAAGTAGCGAACACATCACAGCCAGAGTACTCATCTTTACTTTCCTCTATTACCAGGCCCTACTTTTCTCATCTCCATATTCTAAGAGGTGCCTTAGCTTGTCTAAACTGTCACAAAGTAGAGCGATGTTTCTTCTGTGTTTATGTTTGGTAACTGTTCTTTCCTTATAAAAATGACCACTATTTCTTTAACGTGTTTCAGAATGATGGGAAAATAGCCAACCATCAATGGACCTTTAAAAGCAGAGCAGGCATATTGACACTCTAGTTTCTTACTTATATTGCAGTAGTAGTTACAGTCCTCAACTGAGATTAGGGCCCCATTGTATTAGGTGCTGTGAAAACACATGGTAAGAGACAGCTCCTGCCCTGAAGAGCTTACAATCTAAATGGACAAGACAAAGGCTGAGAAAAAGGAAGCATCGTTATTTTACAGATGGCGATCTGAGAAATTAAATGACTTGCCCAAAATCACACAGGATGTCCCTAGAAATATAATTCAAATCTCCTGAGTTCCAGTCTAATGGTTTAATCAAGAAAACCACCCTCTCCTGGTATACCAAGGAGTTTGATAATTTGAGATTTACTACATCTGAACGTCTTGTGGTATACAGGCTGATGTAATATTTTGGCCACAATAAAAAAAATGATCATAAGACATTTTCTGGAAACATCACCATGGCCTCCACCTCCACCCTTTTCTGTTGCTTTCCTTTTGAACAACCTTTTGCACTTGGCAAATTCATTTTGTAGCAGGAAGCCAAAAATAAGAGCATTTGGGGAAAGAGAATGCTCCATGTAAATTCTTCTTTTTAACTCTCTAAACAAATCCTTTACCTTTTGTCTCAAAAGCTAAATAAAATATGTTTAAATGATTCCTGCTTAGGTTTTAATTCTCTGCACATGAGCTGCCCATTCCTGTATGTACATTAGCAGCTGTAGCCGAGGACAATCAGTGCAATAAACCATGAAGGCTGTTATAAGGAATAATGCAGGTGTTGAGCCTTCAGCTCCTTTTTAATGCTTTAAGGGTCCTAAAGAGCTGTTAACTCTAATCTATGTATCTGTATGGAATTCATAATCTGACTCCATTGTGCCTTTTAATGGACACCTCTCATGGGGCTACTCCTTTAGAAAGAGTGAAAGGTGATTGTCACCAGACCACTGTTCCCTCTAAGCTCTGCGCGTGTGCACACAGATCCTAAACCCCGCGCACATGGCAAAACACCGCACGCACAAAATTTTGAACAAAAGCACAAAAATTTGCACAGAAGAATTTTTTTGCGCACACAGCCTGTCAAAAATTAGAGGGAACACTGCTCCAGACACAAGGTGGTAAACTTTTCCCCCCATAAAATGTATTTAGAGTCCAACTCAGTATTGGTGTAGTGAATAAGTACATGCGGGGATGTATCCCTTATTTCGTCAGGGGAGGGAGTGGGTTATTTCCCTAACTGGCGTTCTCAATTACTGATGGTGTCCCATGATGTGTTCCGTATAGATTTCTCTGGACCACCTGATGGTGTCGGATACCATGAGCTGTCTCATGAGCTGGGCCATGGCACCGGCCGACTCCGCACTCTCTCCTCACCGGCTCATTGTGGAGGTCCCATGCACCCAAGGCCCCCACGACCAGGGCATGAATCTGGACCTCACAGCCCTGGGTTCTCACGGCGTCAGCCAGTGGGGTCATGGTACAGTTAATCTTAGCCAAAAGGCCAAGAAGTGTGAAAGTCACTGCCTTACAAGACCGGGTTGTTTGTTAACCGAAAGGAGACTGATACAATTCAAAGCTAATATGCTCTTTGCCTGCTCATGGCCCAAAAGGAAAGAAGTCTCGAACAATTCAGTAAACCCCTTTTAAAACAACCCCCTCCCCCCAAAAGAAACACAAAACAAAAAAGTAGCTCCTCCATGGAGCACACATCATGGAATATGCTGAGAGGGTTTATTTCTAATGTGAGTGTCACCTCTTTTTTTTTTTTTTGGCAGATAAAATCTTCTATGACACACAGTTGTCCCATGACTAAACAGCTTCACAACAATTATGAGATAAGGCTGAAATCCATCAGTACTCTCCAGCACTTGGCAAGCCTGAGTGAAAATGGAATACAAACCTAGGCATGCTAGCTAGAGAGCAGGCACATAATTGTGTGTCTCACAAGACACACATATTAGAAGCACTGCACAATGTCAGTGAGTGACTGAAATAATCCACTGTGGTTATTGACTGAAGAAGGCCCAGAGAGTTTCAAGCCCAAACCTCAAGTCTTACAGCAAAGGTTGGAGTGGGAGATGCGTTACCAGTCTCAGGTTAACAGAAAGGAATGACGATCTTTTAAGTGAAACAAAAGAGTATCAGTATCCCATTCCTGCCACTCACAGTGTGGTTTTGGGTAAGTCACTCAGGTTCTCCATGCCTCAGGTTCCCCATCTGTAAAACGGGCAATAATAGAGCCTTCACCATTAAAGAATTCATATTTTCAAAAGCAACCATCAACTGAGGTGGGGGGATATGTTCTCTACAGTACACTGAAAGCTGGTTTCTGTATCAAAGCTGCCTTTGGAGCAACATTCTAGTCTACTGCCTGGTTTTTATTTTGAAAACTAGATGAATCAGACTGTGTGTGAAGCGAACAAAAGGATAAATAGGAAGAGGGGACAAACGTGGATGAAGCAGCAGCTGAAGTGTGTGTCTGATAGGAGGGCTGGTTTCTGTGGGTGCTGGGAGAACACAGGATCCAAAGAGGCTAGTTTACCAGAACACTGCAATGAGTAACAAGCCCATGTGCCTTCCAGCAGGGAGCATGTGATCAGCTTGAGGGTCTGTGGGAGGAAAAGGTCTTTCTCCACCATGCCCTAATTGGACTGTTATCAACAGCTATTTAGTTGTCTATGATCTGCTCATGTGCTTCATTGTGACCTCTTATGTGGAACGGATCCACAGTGAAATTACATAATACCACTCACTTATCCTCCGCTTTAATTTGCTTTTGACGTAAGCTGTCATCTTTAAGTTTCTTTTCTTTCCACACTCTGATCCTGATCCTGCCAGGTGCTACACGCCTTTCACCCATTGCTGACTTCAGTGGCTCAGCACCTCTTGGTCCCTGGCTCCATGAGCATATAGCTCCCCCACCCCCAGGAGAGACTGGGATTGGAAGCCTAAATTGCATCCAAGCCCTGTTCCCATCCTGTCCTTTTTTAGATAACAGCCAAAGAAAAATGGCTTATTTTTCATTTGAAAGTGACTGATTTTTATCTACACCGATTTCCTAAGCCTTCATTAAAGGCAAGAAACTGGTCAATTCAGCTTCTTTACTCCCTTTCACATGGTCTGTAGCCATGACTAAGGCTTGGCAGGCTCACAGCCAGGCTGTGAAAGGGATGAACATTTTTTTTCTCTCTTTTAAGAAGCATAACCACTTGGCTCACTTTAATGCCTCTTTAATCTCTTTTCAATATTCACATATTTTCCAGTCCAACTAGAAAGCAATATCTGCTTCTGGATACCGTTTTTTGTTTTGTTTTTTTTTTTTTTTAAAGAAACAGTCCTTGTTGGTTGATTATTCAGTATCATCCGACTGACCCTGCACTATGGAATCAGAACAATTTCTGATCCAGATAATTGAAGCCAAATAGACCAGTTTGAAATTATTATTATTTTAAATTTGTTTTACAGCCCATCATCACGAGCAGCTTCAAGCATGCTGACCCCAATAGCCTGCCACGTATAAAGCCTGGTTAGTTCAGGTATCTGCAAAAGAAATACACTAATCATAGGTCATGCCAAGAAAGAAAGACTCTCCCGCAGGTTATTTCCAAATTTGCAATGCTCCGAAATAAAAAGATCACCACTTGCTCCACCATGTCATGAAAAGACTGTTTCCATGGGAAATCATGCAAACAATCAGAGGGGTTTCTTGAAGTGTTAGGTTGACTTACTGGCAGTTTCACACAACCACTGGTTTCTCTGTCATGACAAATATTCAAGAGGAAAGTGAACACTAAGTAGAAATGTCAAACAACTTCTGCTAGGCACAAGGAATGTCAGTCTTTTTCTCACTCTGTCTTATTTCCAGCACTGCCCTTTTAACCTATCACTTCCCCAGGCTGTCACATAAAGCGATGTTTAGGTGTCTCAGTGACAGGGGCAGCTTGATCCCAGTCTCAGCTCCAAAGGGTTTTACATCAATTTCAGTGGAGTAACACCCAATTTAGGGATTTCACTTAGGCCAGTGTATCAGATTCCTTATGCCTTTTACTAACTACTCTAGGCAGAACCGGGAGTTAACAGAAATCACCTAAAGAAACAGGAATTGAAGTGGTCTCTTGGAGATCCTGTTACATCCTCCTGAGAAATAAGACTGGGAGAAAGTTTATCCTTTAATTTCTCATCACTGCTGAAACAAACAAAAATCCTGCTGGCACCACAGTGCCGAAGGCCTAACTATTGCTGATAAAGACTCAGGAAAAGAAAATCCTTCTTTGCCACAAAGAAAATTGTTTACTGACAATAAAACAGAGACCATTGGCTTGAAGCCATTTAAAAAGGAGGAGGGTGGGAAGAGTTAAAAATGCTCTATTTTCCAGTGTTCCAAATTCCCCTGCAGTTTTTGTGGATTTTACAGTCACATTTTTCTATATTTAAAACAATGATCGCCTCTGCCCTTTTGCTGGGGGGAAAGGCCCACACAAACAAGAAAATGGACTAAATGACATACAGAGTTTCATTATTAAAAATCAGCCTCATGCCTGACTGTAGAAGACATTAGCTAGTGACTAAGTCTGAAAATTCTGGCCTACAATTACTTGCTCAAAAATGAGAGAGAAGGAACAGAACTCAGGAGTCCCCACCTCCCCTTGCCTGCTGCAATCATCCAACACCACTTCCAGGAATTAACAGGAGTAATGTTAAGATAAAGCCCAGCCTAGCTGTGCTTTACACCTGTCTTTGGAGTTCTGATATTTCTACACCGTATCTAGGTCTCCTGTCTGATACTGGTTGCTTAATGGAGGAGGATGAAGACCGGAGCTGATGAGCATCCCTAGGCTGGCATCATGAAAATGCCAGCACTGGCTGCGACATCCTGCTGTTGTTTGGCAGTTCTTTCAATTGACAGTACTGTCAGTGACACTGGACAGAAAAGCAGCAGCAAGGGACACTATAGTCATGTTAAAGCAGCACCCACAACACAGATAAAGGTGGATGAGCCAATGGTAAGGCGATAAAACTAGGTTTCCTTATTCCTTGGCTAATTTCCTGCTATGCTACGGATTCCCATGTGTGACCTTGGGCAAGTCACAGTCTCCCTATACCTCAGTTCCTTGTTTGTATAATGAGGCTAATAGCACTGCCCTACTTTGCCAGGTGCTCTGAGGAGCCACACATTAAATGATTGTGAGGTGCTCAGAAACAAGAGTAATGGGAGCCATACAAGCTCCTAAAACGGAACAGGGTCTCGAACTCAGCCATAGTAAATGTTACTAAAGCAGTAGCCATACACTTGAGGCAGCGTAGTGCCAGCCCAGCTCCTGTGCGCTTGCTTCTGCAATGCTGACTGCAGGCTCAGCATCTCATGCATAGAACCTGCAGAGCACTTTGGAGAGATGCCTACAGGGAAATATGGAATGCTGTCAAAAGTGCACACAACAGGCTTTGAGTTAATATTGGAGATGTGGTGCGATGCAATGTAATTAGAGTCCTGGCTGGAAAGACAAGGCAATGGTGTGTGTGTGTGTGTGTGTGTGTGTGTGTGTGTGTGTGTGTGTGTGTGTGTGTGTGTGTGTGTGTGTGTGTGTGTGTGTGTGTGTGTGTGTGTGTGTGTGTGTGTGTGTGTGTGTGTGTGTGTGTGTGTGTGTGTGTGTGTGTGTGTGTGTGTGTGTGTGTGTGTACACATGCGCAGGGAGGGAGGACAGCCAGAAACGCTTGTCATAGCTGACCACTCTTGCTTCCCACAACCAAAGCTTCCTGCCATCCGTTTTTACTACAACAAAAACAACGTAAGCATGGGGAGATCCATAAATGAATTCTGTGGGTGTGAGATCAGGATGTATGAGCTATGACATAAGCTGGTATTGCTGCAGCCTGTGAATCATGCAGGACAAAAAAGAGAAGTTCTTGCGCAGACAATACGCACAGTGCTAGACTGTGTGTAGGCCACCAGTGCTGAGCTCACAGATGAGAGCTAGAAGTCCTTGACACCTACACAAAACCAAAGACAAATACAGTAGAAGGAACTAAAAGTGAACCCACGACACTATAGGCTATATCTTTTCTTTCAATCATTTTATTTCCTGCCAGGAAATTCGAGTCTCTGACCTCATCACACGTAGCTCCTCTGCTGAAAACCTGATCAAAAACCTCAAACAATATTTATAAAATCATTGCTGTGAACGTTGTCAGTTTTAAAGGACCAGATCCTCCACTATACTATAGCACCATCAAACAGGGATTTTCCCTATGCCAAGGGCATCCCCAGTAGCATAGCTACTTCAGTCAGGTTTCTGGCTAGTTTGTACTACTGGACCAAAGCAAAGCATTTGGGAAGCATGGGGCCAAGGATTCATATCCAAGGGACTTAACAATATTCTAAGCGGGACCAGCTAATGGCCTAATATTCAGATTTGAAATACTTTTCCTGTACTCCCTGGAACCAGACATTTGAATCTCACCACAAATTGAGTTCCATGTGGTTTATTACAATGTAGTCCTTTCAAATAAGACCTTAAGCACTACACTCCTGGCTGCTATGCATAGATGTTACCGATTCTGTGGCCGGGGCCAGCTCCAGGTAACAGCCGAAGAAGCATGGGCTTGGGGCGGCACATTTTAAGGGGGCATTCTGGCTGCCCTCCCCCCCCCCGCCCTTTTTTTTTGGGGGGGGGGGGGCGTCAAAAAAAGTTAGAGCCAGCCCTGTCTGTGGCAGTCTAGAGGTTTGCCCGAGTGTCATTAACCAACATTCTCCATTCCCTTTATAGTGTACAGGGTTATTGTGGGCCATTTGGCTGCTGCTTCTCCCCCCCGAGGAGTTTGTATTTCAATGGTACTGGAAGGCTGTCAAACACACTGAGCAGCATATATAGTTTGAGGCACTTTGGGCTGAAACCACCATGTAGCTGCAAAATATTATTGAAACTCAGATTCCCCCCCAATCCCATAGGCACAATGGTGCAGGGATGGCAGAACGGATATAGAAATGGCTTGGCTGATGTGGAGCTGCTAGAGGATAGGAATGCCTTTCTTTGGGCTGGCAAGGCTCCCGCCCTCCATTCCTCCCCTCATACCTTCTCATTAGCTTTGAGCCATCAAACCACAGTGCACGCCTTACCACCAGCGAAAGCAGGGAAACATCCATCCTGTTTGGGGTTGCCAGGATGCAGGGCTACATCTGACCTACTTTGGAGGAGACCTGTGGTCAGCCACAGCAAGCATGCCCACACTGGAAAGGGCCAGCTAACTGGACAAAAGAGACAGTATGTGTCAGATTCCGAAGGTAAGGGCCATACAGAGATGAAGTTGATGCTTGAGTCACACAGAAAGCCACCAAATCCCACCTATTTTGTGCAATATGACACTGAATTTCCAGTGGCCAGATCAGTCCCTCTTTACCATCTATAGTGCAGTTTTTACACACCCACACACATCCACACCTTTACTACCCATACTCCCCAACCTAATCACCCTGCTGCTATGTGAGGAAGTTCAACATGACTCCATTTGGAGCTCTCCGGTTCTCCCCATTGGACACAGGAAGAAGGGATTATTACTACTCCCTTACCCAGCCCAACTAGAAACTGAAGTACAAACAACTCAATTTTTCAGGCTCTTTTCAGATAAGAATGCAGATATGGGAGTTTCTTATCTAAACTCACCTGGAGCTCAGAACCTTTGGAGGTTTGGAAGAGCTGCAACAAATAGAAATCAGAAGAGGGATTGGCACCGAAGTCAATGGGAGCTGAATTGGCTCCTAGACCGCTGGTGCTGTGTACTTGGATACACGAAACTTAAGTCTGAGCTGCCACCTCACAGAAATCCTAACACCCCATGAAATGGAAGGAGGTAACACTCAAATCGCAAGGAATATGCCTCGCCTGAACTGTAAACACAACAGCAGCAGATTAAAATAAATCACAGCTGAAGCAGGCTCACTGAAAAAATGTGAGTATAATAAAAAGCAGACAAGAAAACCCAATATAGGCTGGTCAGTAGCCACAGTTTGCTCTACAGCATTTATTTTTCTACTATGGTGTCCCAAGTGAGTCCTACTGGATTAATCTTACCATGGAGCTATAAGAAAGGGCTCTTTTTTGTGTGGGTGAGAACCGGATTTTAAGTAATAACACGGTCTATGGTTACCAGAGAGGAAACAAAATCAGTTCTGTCAGGCAGCTCTCTCCAGCTCCCCTGCAACAACATATCAGTGTGGAGGACATGCTCCTTAACAAAACCCTCCCCAACGCATTTCTTCTTGCAAATTAAAATATACACAAACTAGATTTGGCTGTTATTTTTAACTTCAGAAATGGAACTCCACTAATTTTGCTGCTCTAAATGTAAAAGGCTAATTCTGCCCCCCCCCCCCCACTATAAAGGGTCAGATGCAAAAGGGAAAGGCATGTAGTGCAGTCAGCTGCCCTATGCACATAACTGGTTGGGATTTTCTCATTATAATGTTTTTTTGATGAGAAAAGCAGTTTTTGCCAAAAAATTATGACAAAAATTTACCCTGGTTAAAACCTAAAATGGAAAATTTTCCAAAATGAAAAAAAAAATTATTTGGAAAAATCTTAAATGTTGTTTTTAATTTTATTTTGTGTGTTTTTGCATGTTTATATTTTTAGTTTACTTCATGACATAATATAATAGTTGCAGTTCTCAAACTTCATTGCACTGTGACCCACCTTCTGACAACAAAAATTACTACACGACCCCAAGAGATGGGACCAAAGCCTGAGCCCTTCCGAGCCCAGTCGCCCAGGGTTGGGGGCTGAAGTCGAAGCCCAAGGTGGGGGGCCTGTAACCAGAGCTGAAGCTGAAGCCTGAGCCCCAGTGCTCAAGCCCTTGGATGTCAGCTTCAGCCCCGGGCGGTGGGGCTCAGACTGTGGCTTCGGCTCTGGACCCCAGCAAGTCTAATGCCAGACCTGGGGACCCCATTAAAACAGGATTCTGACCCACTTTAGGGTCCCAATCCACATTTTGAGAACTGCCGAGTTACACTATTCTTATGTTATTTAAAAAATCATTAAGGGCAGCTGCCACTTGGTTCTGACTGAAACATCTTATTTGCTTTCCTAGCTCAAACTGTCTCCTGTTTGTGATGTGAACAGACAGTCTAACAGTGTCAAGCTGTATCATGCAGTATTACGTAGCATACGTATAAGTAGTAGCTGCCCTTAATGACTGTAAAAATAAGAGCAAATAAGAAAATATTTCAGCTAGTGCATTAGGCCACATTATGGCATGTCCGTGGCAGCAGTGTACATCATGCATGACTGTTACTAACACGTAAATATCAAAAATAAAATTCAAAATTTCAAAAGCAAAATATTTCCAAACACAGACAGTTTCAAGAAATTCCATTTTGTGGGGAACTTCAAAATATTTATTTTTGCTCTGGTTTGAAATGAAAATAAAATTTTAAATATGGAAATTTTCGGTGAAATGGAAATTTTGAGCTGCAACCCTCTTTACCTGTGTGGATAGCACAGGCTGTGTTAGTTGCTCTGGGAGGCAGAGAACCAGAGAGACCTACAGGGAATGCCTGCGTCCAGAAGGCTCAAATAAAAGAATCTACTTCATATTCATTACTGCTAGTACTGCCTCTTTGCTATAGGAGATTTTAAGAAGCCTGACCCTAGGTTGCACTCCTGTATAGTGGGAAACTAGCATCCTAGTGCTTGCGCACCCTCAGTGGTAGCAGTGGTAACTCAAAAAGGTGCACAGCCAGGAGAGGGGGAGGCCATGGCCTGTTCTCCTCTGACAGCAGCTAGCAGACCAGAGCTGGTGCTGGTAGAAGGAGTAGAAGTATACAGGCTCCGCATTCCCACCATCATTACACTCACAGTAGGCATTCTGCTAATCATCTCTCTTGCTCACTTTCTTCATTGGTTTGTTACATACACTGATCATACCTCTTCTGAACCCAGACAGTAACCTCTTTGGGACAGGGACTGCCCTTTTACCTGTGTTTGCACAGTGCCCACCAAAATGGGGCCCTGATTTACATTAGGACTACTGGGTACTACTGTAATACTCATAAAAAAATACTAACAAGAGGAGCTGTCAGTTACAGTCTACAAAGACGGTTCGACAGAGAAGAGTGAGTGTTAGTTCCTATCTACACTGTAATATCTTTTACAGGAAAAGTTTTGGACACAATCAAAACACAGTCTGGTCTTCCAAGCAAGGAAGGAACTGTCCCATATTTTAACGGTGTCCAGAACTGAGCCTCAGACTTCGCCAGGACCCTACTAAAACACGGTTTGGTCCTGTCTTTAATGCAAGACCAAAATGTGTTTTATCCTTGGTGCTGCCACCTGCAGTTGATTCATCTGTGGTCCCACCTACACTAACAAGTCCCAAATTGAGAGTGACAATTACATCATGTCTGTGGCTTCACTCGGGACAGTGCAGAGGAGAGGTTAGAATATCCAGTAAGTGGGAAATGACTTGATTTTCAAGAGGTGATATTTCCACAAGCTGGAGACGTGCTCCGCTACAGCTATAACCACCACCTCTGGCACAGTCATCCTGAGAGTGTCTCCACTACAAACTAGGGGTGCGATTCCCAGCTCACACAGACACACTCGTGCTAGTTTTCATCAAGCTGGCACACTAAAAATAGTGTAGCCAAGTAGCATGGGAAGCAGTGAGTAGAGGCAGGGAATAGCCACCCTGAGAACAAACCCACTTGGGTCCTAGAGGTACCTACACTGGGTGGTTAACCCCTGCTGCTTCTTGTCACTGCCCGTGCTACTGTGGCTACACTACTATTTTTACCATGCTAGATCAATGAGAGCTAAGGCGAGTATGGCTACATCTACACTGTGAGCTACAGGTGTGCTTCCCCTGCTTGGGTTCACGTGCTCACACCAGCTCTCACTGAACTAGCACTAGTGTTAATAGCAGCGTAGCTGTGGTAGCACAGGTAAAGTCAATGCAGGTGGCACAGCTGAGCCGTGCAAAGTACAACCCCACCTGAAATCAGTGGGTACGTGGTTTGCAAGCTGAAAAATCACACCCCTAGCTCCAAGTGGAGAGAGAGCCTGCGAGGAGGAGGATTCCCTACAGGACCATAGAAACAGAAGGCCTGATTCTCCTCTAGTTTACACAAATTCTACAGTGAGGTAAGTCAGTGGAATTACTCTTTATTTACACCAACGTGAGAAGAGAATCAGGCACAGACACTACTCAGGTAGGCAGGCAGAGGCTTTGAAAAAAAATGTGGTTAATATTTGAGCTACACAGTAAACACCACTATCAGTGGACTCCACATAAAGCTTGAGTGGCCTCAAAATCTCTTATCTCAAAGAGTCTATCGCATTCATCCGCTCCACAGCCTGGTGATCAAGTGCTAGCCAGAATAAGGATGTGCTCATGTGCCCTTCTTTTCTTTCAAACAAGGGAATCTTCCTAACTCGCTGGGAATAAAAAGAAAGATAAACCTCTTTCATCAGTTCAGCATTCAGCTACCGCCGCCACCACCACATTCCTTGGCTAAAGTGGGCAAGCAGGTTAATACACCAACATTTTGCTTTTGATGCCCCACGTTCATCTGTCTTACTCATATATCACAACTGAAAAAAGATTGGTGCAAAGCAGTGAACTTTTGTTCATCTTACACAGTGTGGGTTAGGAATATTGAGTTGTTATAGAGGAGCGGATGCAAAGCTTGCAGAATAAGCACTGCATAACCTCTCTGACAGGTAAGATTGGGAGGGACTTTAGGTTAGATGAAAATTTGGCTAAGTGTGTTTACAGCAAACCTAATCCAAACTCATCCTCATACGCAGGTTGTAATTCATGCCAAAAATCAAACACTGAACTGGGAATTATTTAAAAAACAAACAAACAAACAAAAAAAAACACTGAACTTTGCCTGTGCCCACGCAACAAGCAGCACAATACTAGCCGACTGAACTGATGCTCAAAGAAGCATTTCTGCAGGGAATTAAGAAGAGCTAAAAAGGAAAGAGGAAGAAGCAGAAGAGAACTTGGAAATAATTGACCTAAATAAAAAAAAAACCAAATATCTGCTTTCTGTAAGGTGTTTGACATAGTGAATAATAAATACACCTCCTTCCATGAACTCTGCCCCTTCCCAGCTCCCGCCCTCCACCCAAAACAAGGGTGAAATTAAATCACTGATTTCTCCTAACACTGAGGGCTTCTTGGTCTGAACTTTCACTGCTACTCTGTGGCAGAAGAAACTCAAGATTGAATTACACCCTTGGATTTCCTTTAGGAAACCGGCATGGTTATCCGACTTACATTTTCAACTCTAAGAGCAAAAGGACTTGTGTTGTACTTTTGCCAAATTTGAATCCATAATTATCATGCTGATTGGGAAATGAACGATTGGATAGTTACAAATGTGAGCATAGATACAGCAACGGATTTAACACTATGAATGCCAATCTAAGATGCGTCACCTATGCTTCTAGATAGGATGTTAAAATGTATTACTGGCATGCAAAACCTTAAATTAGAGTGAACAAATGAAGACTCAGCACACCACTTCCAAAAGGTTGCCAACCCCTGTTATAGACACTTGATACTGGGTCAGATTTACATAGGCATAGTATCTCTTTAACTGCAGAAATACTTGACATGGCATGTTACACTTGAACAAGGAAGGTAATTTTTTTTTCTTCATTTCATCGGAGATCCCTGAGGCACTTCAAATAGATGTAAATCATCATGATAGACAAACAGGGAGAGAGAAGTGAAGTTATTTCCCAGGTTCACAAAGCAAATCAATGACAGAGCCAGGAATTAACCACAGAGTTTTGTAACTCCCAATCTTCAGGTTTAATCACTTGACTGCACCCTATCTTAAAAATGAGCTTCCTTTCCTGGTGGGTGCAGTAATATCTTTCACTGGACCAACATCTGTTGGTGAAAGAAAAGCTTTTGACCTTCACAAGCTCTTCTTCAGGTCTGGGACAGGTACATAGTGTGTCACAGCTAAATACAAGGTAGAAGAGATTGTTTATCTTAAGTAGTTAATATATATTTTAAGGGACAATTCAAGGCCTGTTAATACTCACTGCAGTCATAGGACAAGGGGGGAAAAGGGGGTGGTGGTTTAGTGGGTTACAGATTGTTGTAATAAACCATAAATCCAATATCTTTAAACCATGGTTTCACATTTAAGCTCCCAGACTCATTTTTTGAAGGTACTGTGCAGGTTTCCTTTGAGGACGAGGGCTGAGAGGTCAAATCTGTAGTGATAATTTTGTGAAAAATGTTGGCTCACTGATGGTATGATGCTTTTGGCTTGTGTCATTTTTCTGTGTGAGTTCATTCGATAGCATAGTGGTTGTCTGGTTTCACTCAAAAAGTTGTTATTGAGGAATTCAGTGCACTGGATGAGGTACACCTTATGTTGTGATAAGCCTGGGTAAGATCCATGGATCTTGAAAGGTGTGTTATGGGCAATATTGATCATTGTAGCATGATGTCATCTTTTATTTGACCAACTTTCTTTGGTGCGAGAGACATGCCTTTGAATCTGTACAAGCTCAAAAGCAGGATTTGCATCCGTTGTTCTGGCAGGGTCTGGTACTGCTTTGAGTTGGTGTGTCCTGGGCTGAAGATGAGCTTGGCGAGGTTGGGGGACTGTTTGCAGGCCAGAAGAGGGAGTCCAAGAAAGATTTCTTTCAGGCTGTGGTCCCCATCAAGTATGGGTTGTAATTGTTTTTCTGTATTGAAGCAGATTCCTATCAAGGCAGCAATGATTAATACCCCCCACAACACAGCTTTCAAAATCCCTTGTTCCTAATCCATGCCTATCACACGTGGTGTACTCCATCTAAATGCCCCAACAACAGCTATGTGTGTGACATCAGACAATCACTAAATACAGAAAAATGATACAAGACAAACACACCATCTCAACTGTGGGCAAACATTTTTCACTAAAACTATTATTCTGCGTGTGACTTCTCAGTCCTCTTTCTCAATCAAGATGAGCCCGGGAACTTAAATTTATAACTTTGTTAGACACCAAAAATCATGAATTTACTAATTACAATCCCAGTAATCCTCCTTTATCCTATGGATAGAGATGTAGAGGTGTTCAACAGTCCACTTCACCTTGAATGATCTCTTGTAACATGCGTTAACTATCTGTTCCACCCTTGTATTTATCTGTGACACACTGTGTACCTTTCCCAGACTTGAAGAATCTGTACAAGCTCAAAAGCATGTCTCTCTCACCAAAGAAAGTTGGTCAAATAAAAGATGACCTCACCCACCTTGTCTCTCTAATATCCTGGGACCAACACAGCTACAACACCACTGCAAATAATAACGGGGTTTGTCAGACTGACTAGCACTGTCAATTTCATATCAGAGCCATCAACAAGTGATGACTTCAATCCAAGGAGGAAGACAAAACAAGCTTTACCTCAAAGAACCACAAAAAGGAATAATAAAAAGGAATTAAGAGATTAAATCAGCCCAAATTGATAAACTCCAGGTTTGTTTTGAACTGAGCTCACTCCCAAACTGTGGCTTTTGTGTGAAATGACTCAGGGGATTGGCTGAACCAGGAATGTTTTGATTTTTACATTCTGGATTTCATTATCTTCTTTGGGAAAGTGGATACATCTGAAAGCCTGAAAGTTCATTTGTAAAAATCTTGCCATAGTTAGACAAGCAGGAGTGAAACTAAGCAGGATCGAGTGCATGCTTGTGCCTTTGAGGAAGCATTCAAGTTCCTGCTTTGCTTCAATATTCCAATATTCACGGAGTCTGCAATAGGGAAGCAAAGAAAGAGGCTTTCCTTACAGCAACAACACATCAGCATGTTTGTGAAGGGCATTTTCTTTGTCTCAGCTTTACATGATTACAGCCTGTAGAACAGGGGTGGGCAAACTACGGCCCGCGGGCCAAGTCCAGCCTGCGGGACAGTCCCATCCAGACCGCCGGCTGGGGAGGCGGCCCCCACCCCTCCCCCGGAGCCGCGCAGCGCTGAGGCCGGGTCTGTGCGCTCCCCCTTCCCCTCAGCCGTGCTATGTAGGCAGCACGCTGGGGGGCCGGGTTGTGCACTGAGCCCCTCCCCGGAGCCGGGCTGCAGGGCCGCGCGCAGAGCCCCTCCCCGGAGCCGGACCGGTGGCACTCCGGGAGGCCGGGGCTGTGAGCTCTCCCCCTTCCCCCAGAGCCGGGCGGAGCATCTATGGTAAGGTGGTAGAGGGGGGCTGGTGGTGGTTGGGAGGTGGCCTGGAGGGGGCAGTCAGAAAGCAGGGTGGGTTGGATGGGGGGGTTAGGGGGTGGGAGGGTGGATAGGGGTCGGGACAGTCAGGGGTCAGGGAGCAGGGGAATTGGGTAGAGGGTGGGGTCCTGGGGGGTGGTTAGGGGTCTCTGGAAGGGGCAGTCAGGGGATATGGGGGGAATTGGTTGGGTCCGAGATTCTGAGGGGACAGTCAGGGAGCGGGAAGTGGGAGGGGGCCAGATTGGGGGCGGGGCCTTCCCTACCCAGCCCTCCATATAATTTTGTAAACCCAAGTGGCCCTCGGGCCAAAATGTTTGCCCACCCATGGTGTAGAAGAAGCTCATTCTGTAACACAGAGAAATTCCTCTGTTCTTCACCTTTGCCTCACCTTCCCTATCAGCCGGTGGCAACCACTGAGACCACATCCTGAACCAGGAAAGTGTTTATATCCGCCTCTCCCCATAGAAAACTTGTTACTTCAAGCCCACCACAGTTAACATTCCTCCTGCAGAGGCTCAGTAGCTCATTTAACCCCATGATAATTATGTTACATGGGCTTCCAGAGGCTAGGGTGTACCTCCAGGGAATCCCTCACTGATATTTATCTGAGTTTTCCCCACCATGATTAGAACCGAGAAGAAAAAATAAAGCCAGAACACAAGAGATAACACTGCCCAGTCAGAACTCTGAGCTCTGGGGCACTGGAAAGCAGGATTGAGATCCAAACGTCACAGTGGGGTCTATGTGATTGATGGATGCATAAACAGACAGAAATCTACATTCTGCATCACATCACAGGCTAGCCTCTAAAACTGACTCAAAGAAATAATGTTGCAACTATTTATCTATTCCTTAGAGCCATCATTTCTCAAGGGGCTCAGATCATTCATAATGATCACAGAGGTGTCCCTGCACCAGTCAAATACAGGACAGGACTGAAAACAAAGGAAACACTGAATGAGCGCTCTCCTTACATAGGATTTTACATCTGAAAAGTATTTGGCCCAGTAAAACATGAGGGAGATATTTATCTGTTAACCCACATGCTCTTTTCACCCACCACGCCAAAGCTCCATACCTACTGCATATTGAAGTTATTTAGTTTCAAAGACAACTGACAATAATATTCTCATTTATAAAGCGTGTCCCCCCCCCCCCATCTCCAGCAAGGGACTCTGGGTGCCGCATGAGCAATTACACTCAGTCACAATAATACAGTAGACTAAAAGCTTAATTAAAAGATAATAAACATATGACAGGAATTGAAAACACTTTTGAAAAAGGAGTGTGGTCTTTCCTCTAGCAATTTAATTATGAACGCATATTACTACCGGTAGCTCTCCTTATCAAGGCAGTTTGCATATTCAATATTTGGAGTAGGGAAGTATTATTATTTCTTTTTTTTACAGGAGGCAATTGAGGCACAGAGATACCTGGCCAGATTTTCAAGAGTTCAGCACCAAACAGTCCCTCTTGTTTTCAATGGGAGATGCTGAGTGCTGAGCATGTCTAAAATCCTGGCCTCTTCATTTAATTACCTAAATGGAAGATGGGCTGTTTTGAAAACATGGTTCTGTGGGTATGTCTACACTGCAATTAAAATCCCGTGGCCGGCATGTGACAGCTGACTCGGGCTAACAGGCCTCTTAATTGCCATGTAGACATTTAGGCTCAGGCTGGAGCCTGGGCTATAGGACCCCAGAAGGTGGGAGGGTCCGAGAGACTGGAGTTCAGCCTGAGTCCCAACATCTACACCAAAATTAAACAGCTCCTTAGCCTGAGCCTTGTGAACCAGAGTCAGTTGGCACAGGCCAGCCATAGGTTTTTAACTGCAATGGAGACATACCCATTGTGACTTGACCAGGATCACACAGGAAGCCCGTAGGAGAGCTAAAAGAGAACCCCGATCTCCTGACTCTCTGCCTGGTATTTAAGCCCCAGTATCATCTTCCCCTTCTCTTCAACAACCCAAATTAAAGTAGTGTCCATGAACAATCTATAACTACCTCATGTGAGAGTATTTTGTTCAGGTGGAGTCTGAGACCTCTTCATTGAGCCCTGCCCTGACTGGTCTCTGCACTCTGGTTCCAGCCACCTTTTAGGGTTCCCATTTTTGTGCTTTGGCTCAGCCAATGACCTGGGTTTTTGCTGCCGTAGCTGTTGGGATGTGTAATACACTCCAACTGAAGCATCTGCTCCAACCCACTCTTCCCCTTCCTCATCAGTTTGTATACAATATCTGAAAAAAGTATCATTACTGTTTGATCAAAGACGATAAGTCCATTACAGAGAAACTAAATGAATTCTTTGCATCATTGAGGATGTGAGGGAGATTCCCAAACCTGAGCCATTCTTTCTGGGTTACAGATCTGAGGAACTGTCCCAAATTGAGGTATCCTTAGAGGAGGTTTTGGGGAATAAATTGATAAACTAAACAGCAATAAGCCTCCGGAACTTGATGATGTTCACACAGGAGTTCTGAAGGAACTGAGATATGAAATGGCAGGGCTACTAACACCCATCTGCAATCATTTAAATCCGCATCTGCACCAAATGACTGGAGAATAGCTAACGTGATGCCAATTTTTAAAAAGGGCTCCAGAGGTGACCCTGGCCACTACAGGCCAGTAAGGCTCACTTCAGTACTGGGCAAATTGGTTGAAACTATTGTAAAGAACAAAACTGTCAGACACATACATAAACAGAATTTGTTGGGAAATAGTTAACATGGATTTGTAAAGGGGAATCATGCCTCAATCTACTAGAATTCTTTGAGGGGGGTCAACAAGCATGTAGACAAAGGAGATCCAGTGAATATAGTATACCAGGGCAAAGGGATAGCTCAGTGGTTTGCACATTGTCCTTCTAAACCCAGGGTTGCGAGTTCAATCCTTGAGTGGCCCATTTAAGGATATGAGGTAAAAATGGGATTAGTCCTGCCTTGAGCAGGGGGTTGGACTAGATGATCTCCTGAGGTCCCTTCCCACTCAGATTCTATAATACTTGGATTTTCAGAAATTTTTTTGACAATGTCCCTCACCAAAGGCACTTAAGCAAAATAAGCAGTCATAGTGTAAGAGAAAAGCATCTCTCATGAATTGGTAACTGGTTAAGAGATAGGAAACAAAGGGTAGGAATAAATGGTCAGTTTTCAGAATGGAGAATGGGAAAGGTGTCCCCCAGGGATCTGTAGTGGGCCTAGTCCTTTTAACATATTCATAAACAATTTGGAAAAGGGGGTAAACAGTGAAGTAGCAAAATTTGCAGATGCTACAAAACTACTTATGATCGTTATATCCCAGGCAGACTACGAAGAGCTACAAAAAGATCTCACAAAACTGGGTGACTGGGCCACGAAATGGCAGATGAAATTTAATGTTGATAAATTCAAAGTTATACAAATTGGAAATCATAATCCTAACTATACATATACAATGATGGGGTCTAAATTAGCTGTTACTACTCAAGAAAGAGATCTTGAAGTCCTTGTGGATAGTTCTCTGAAAACATCCACTCAATGTGCAGTGGCAGTCAAAAAAGCAAACAGAATTGTGGAAATCACCAAGAAAGGGATAGACAGCAACAGGGCCGGCGACAGGGTGGTACAACGGTTACAGCTGTACCGGGCCCCGGATTTCAGGGGGCCCCATGAAGTCTGGGGCCGGTACTCAGCTGTACCCGTTGTCTCCGGGGCTGTGAGCGAGGCGCGGCCCCGCACCGGCTCCCCCCCCCTCAGGCAGGCGGGGTGGGGGGAGTCCGGTGGGGGGGCTGTTCAGGTGGGCGGGGGGGAGGTCCACAGGGCTGCTGGGGGGGGCGGAGCCGGCGCGGAGCTGCTTGGGCGATCGGGTCAGCTGCCTGGTCAATTTCAGGTGAAATTGACCAGGCAGCTGACCCGATCGCCCAAGCAGCCCCGCGGGGGGGGGTACGGCAGGGGGGGCTGTTCAGGTGGGCGGGGGGGGTCCGCGGGAGATCGGCCGGGGGGGGCCGCGGGAGGCAGGAGATCGGCCGGGGGGGGGGGGGCGCGGGAGATCGGCCGGGGGGGGCCGCGGGAGACAGGAGATCGGCCGGGGGGGGGGGGCGTGGGAGGCAGGAGACTGGCCCGGGGGGGGCGCGGGAGATCGGCCGGGGGGGCCGCGGGAGACAGGAGATCGGCCGGGGGGGGGGGGGCGGGAGGCAGGAGACCGGCGGGGGGGGGGGCCGCGGGAGGCAGGAGATGGGGGGGCGCGGGAGGCAGGAGACCGGCGGGGGGGGCCTCGGGCGGCGGGAGATCGGCCGGAGGGGGGGCCGCGGGAGGCAGGAGACGGGGGGGGGGGAGCGCGGGCAGCGGGAGACTGGCCGGGGGCGGGGGGGCCGGGGGCGGCGGGAGATTGGCCCGGGGGCCGCGGGCGGCAGGAGACTGGCGGGGGGGGGAGGGTCTGCCGTACGGGGCCCCAAAATTCCTGTCGCCGGCCCTGGACAGCAAGACAGAAAATATCATATTGCCTTTATATAAATCCATGACACACCCACATCTTGAATAGTGTGTGCAGATGTGGTCGCCCCATCTCAAACAAAGATATATTGGAGCTGGAAAAGATTCAGAAAAGGGCAACAAAAATATTTTTCCATATGAGGAGAGATTAATAAGACTGGGACTTTTCATCTTGGAAAAGAGGCAGTTAAGGGGGGATATGATGGAGGTATATAAAACCATGAGTGGTATAGAGAAAGTAAATAAGGAAGTGTTATTTACTCCTTCTCATAATACAAGAACAAGGGGCCACCAAGTGAAATTAATAGGTAGCAGGTTTAAAACAAACACAAGAAAGTATTTATTCATGCAATGCACTGTCAACCTCTGGAATTCCTTGTCAGAGAGTGTTGTGAAGGCCAATACTATAATGGAGTTCAAAAGGGAGCTAGATAGATTCATGGAAGATAGGTCCAATCAATGGCTATTAGTCAAGATGGGCAGGAATGGTATCCCTAGCTTCTGTTTGCCAGAACTGGGATTGGATGACAGGGCATGGATCACTTGATGATAGCTTGTCTGTTCATTCCCTTTGGGGCACCTGCCATTAGCCACTGTCAGAGGCCAAGAGAGGCCAAGATACTGGGCTTGATAGACCTTTGGTCTAACCCAGTATGGCCGTTCTTATGATCAACTATGGGGAGGCATTGAGGCCTAGTGTACAGGAAACTGAGCTGGGATTTAGGACAGTGGGATTCCATTCTGAGCTCTGCCACTGGGCTGCTAAGTGACCTTGGGCATGTCACTTCTCTGTGCCTCAGTTGCCCCATCTGCAATATAGAGATGATCCTAACCTCATTTGTAAAGCTCCTTGAGATCTAGTGATGCAAAGAACTATGTATTATTATTATGTGGATTTTCTAGACACTTGTTTCAGAGTTACACATCCTTCATAGGCCATTCACTGTGTCATTAGCTATTTTAGTCTGAACACAAATAACTAACTTACTGAACAAAGAAATGCTAGTGTATTCCTTGGGGTTTTGCTTCTCGTGCCTCCTCCCGCATCCTCAGACATGTATTAGTAGTTAGGAGCTGTTTGCTGAAGCTCAAAGTTTGGCAAGGAGGCAAGAAGGGGAAACTATGATCAATGAGCTGAAGCAGAATACTGTCATTTGCACCTGCCTTGAGCATGTCCTGGAATATGACACAAGCATGCCTACAACACTGAGGGTGAAGGATGAATCCCAGCTTCTGAGCGGCAAGTTAATGTCAGTTGTCATTTAGGTACCATTGGAATGTGGACACAGGGTGAAGAGGCTGTGGGCGCTTCTTTTTAGCTCTATGAAAAATCCACAACCAACAATGAAACCAGCAACTTTTCTGAAGCCCCCAAATCAGAAAATAACCAACAAAAAGTTAAAATAAGGCCAAATAATCCATAGATACCAGCCTTTAAAGCATCCCTCCCTCCCTGATCCCCAGACAAATTGATTAACTTTGCTGTGTGCCTTAAAGTTGATTAGGTTGGGCCATTTCAGTCCAAAGTGGAGGCTCCTCATAGAGGATGCCCTTCCAGCAGGGTCCTCTCTTTATCTTAAATCCTGGGATGGAAGAAAAATGAGTTTCAGAAACTAGTCTTCAGAGGTGCAGATTTGAAAAGAGGTTTGTATATCGATCAGTCTTGGTGCAGGATCTTTCTTCACTTTTGATAGAGTCTCGGTAGTACTTTAAAGCATCAACATTTTGGTTCTAGCTCAATTCATGCTTTGTGTGTTTTGGAAACAGTGTTTGACGGTCTGGTGATGCCAAGTCCATAGGCATTTTAACCTGCGGAGACAGATACTCTCTCAAGTAGGCAGGTTCCAAGCCAGTTAGGGCTTTTAAAGTGCAAACCATGTTATCCTAGTTTGGTCCAAGAGGATTAAATATTCAATGGAAGATTTCTGTGACTGTTTGCTAAAGTTTGTCAAGTACCTGATTTTGAGTACCAGCAGGGATTGGTATACAGAAATGTTTCTGAAGGTTTCTATTTTAAGATAATGCTAAATTTCCAGGCAGGATTGTTCCCCCCCCAGCATATTTGAGTGACTTGTCTAGTCTTGCTTTAAAAGTCCCAAGTGATGAAGATTACCACACATTCCTTAAAACAACTATTCCCCAACCCAATGCATCTCAGTGTCAGGAAGTTTTATCTATTGTTCGAATTTCTCTTCACATCATCCCATTTACTTTTCAGTTATAGCTTCCTTCTCTTCTCCTCCATCCCCCCGCCTCCCCCCAATCATTCTTCCCCTTCAATGGTGTTACACCCTTCAGCTATTTATACTGGCAGGCTATTACATTGCCTTCTTTGGTTTTTCTTAGCCAGTCTAGGCTTATTTAATGGTCCTTTGTTATTCAGCCTCTCCAGTCTCCTAATAATTTTTGCTGCTTTTCTTTGAACTCTCTCCATTATTTCTATATCTTTTGGGAATTAGATGTGGTGCCCAGAAATTAATGCCACATTTTAGATTCATGAACACCAGGATCCATATATAGCAAGACTACTACCTTTGTCATGTAATGATGCCTTTGTATTTAGAACTGACAATTGTACTGGGTTGTTGTTTTTTCCAGCTATATTAGTATAAAACTCATGTCTAATTTGCTTTCCACTCTCACCTCTACAGTAGGCCTTTCAGCATTACTGCTTCCCAGATTGCTCTTCTTCTACTGAATGTAAATTTGGAGTTCCTGTCTCAAAGATAATTAGCTAGTTCTAGCAAGCTTAAATGCAACAAATGTCATGTTTAAATATTCCATATTTGCTAAGACAACAGGATGCAACTATGACCTATTAAGGGTCTCGCCGAGGCCTACGTTTTGTTGCAGGTCTGATGGCAAACAAAACTCAATCAATATGAAACCATAACCAGTCACAGCTTTATCTCAAAAACTGTCACGCTGTTACAATAGTAGATTTTCCGGAAAGCCTACCAGACATTCCAGTTTACAAAAAGGGCTTTAAGTTGTTGGAGCTGCTCCCATAAGGGACATTATTCTCCACTCTTGAGAGCTCTGCTTGGACTTCTCCTCAGAAATACATGGAACCAGTGTCTGACCGCAATTACACCAGCATAAATGGAGAATAGCTTCACTGAAGTTAATGAATATCAGGCAAAACCAATGTTCTCATCCTCTGTGTAACCTGGATGGTGTGGGTAAGTGGAGAAACTCTAGATCTGGAATCAATTAAAATCCTTTGGCCAAATTTTTGACGCCTCTGTTTTTAGGTGCCCAGTTTGAAAGACGTTAAACGCCACATTATTTTTTAAAAACCCCACATTATATTTAAGTCAAACTCATGATTTTGGGAGCCTGTCTCATAATACTGAAGCATGCCCACTACACCACCCTTGAGGAGGATGCACTGTGCACTTTCTGCTGTATTGTATGATTGCAATTGTGCCTGGCCTCTGGTTAGCTCCTTGCACCCTCATCTTCCATTGCACATCAATGCAGTGGTCAGACACTCTGCCCCGGATTCCTAAAGCACCTTAAGCTGTACAATGACCTTTAACCATCAGCCAGCTACTTTGCAGATCAAGGATTTTAAAACTAGAACCCTCTCTCCCCCCAACTGTCACTGCGGTGGTGATCTTAAAGAGCCATGGTACTTTTAATTGGTTTTAGGACAGTATGAAAAATTTTTACTTCTTGAAAAATGACCAAATGAGTGAGTGAGAATCATACATGTTGACGTAACATTTTTTAGAGTGTGAGTGAGAACGTGGAAGAAGTGAGCAAGCAACGTGCAAAAGGAAGAAATGGCTTTTTTTAAAAAAAAAGAAATCAAGCCGAGGCATGTTCTATTCAACATCTGGCCTCTTTCTACAGCTGCTACTCCTCCAGCCAGGCATGCAGCAATCATCTCACTGCCACACACCCTATGGACTTGGCATCACCAGACCGTCAAACAACACTGTTTCCAAAACACATAAAGCATGAATTGAGCTAGAACCAAAATGTTGATGCTTTACAGTACTACCGAGACTCTATCGAAAGTGAAGAAAGATCCTGCACCAAGACTGATCAATATACAAACCTCTTTTCAAATCTGCACCTCTGAGGACTATTTTCTGAAACTCATTTTTCTTCCCTCCCAGGATTTCTAAGCATCTGAGAAATATCCCAGGTTCTTCAATTGCATTCTTGGACAAGTCATGTGTGGATAGTTGCTTCATGACCTAGTGATCTGGGCTCCAGAGGGTCATAGGTCTGGACAAAATTTCAGGGGGTGGGGCTGCACTGTAAAATATATTTGAACAAGCTGTCTGAACACTGGCACCAGTGAGGAAATAATGAAATTCCTCGGCCTGCCTACAAGAGACCTCACTCCTACCTCCCCATAATGTTATAGGGAACACAGTTAGCAAAGTAGTTAAACGGAATGTAGGATTAGGGATAGATTTAGGGTACATCTGGGGCTAAAACATCTCTGATTTGAACATTTAGGCGTTAAACTTTTTATAAGCAAGGGAAACAGCCTAGTGCTCTGATCACAACACTGATAGCAATGAAAATTCTGAGTTCTAATTTCTGCTCTCACACTGACTCCTCTGTGGCTTCAGGCAGGGTGCTAAATTTCCCAACCTATAAAATAGGGACTAACAATACTTACCTCCCTCCCTCCCAGGGATGTTGTGGGGATTAGTTCATGTTCTTAGAGCACTTTGATGTGCTCCTGTTCTGAAATGTTTACAATGGGATTTAATTGTACAGGTTATTTTACTTGATAGTGCAGGAGAGACTACACCTAGAAGTTGCCTTCAGTTGTGGGAACCTGAATCTGCAAAAAGATTCTAACAGAATGGCAAGAGTTCAGAGAAGAGCAACAAAACCGAATAAGAGGATGGAGGGATTGTTCATAAAGTAATATTAAAGGAAATGAATATGCATTGCTTGGCTGAAGGCCAGCCAGTGAGGGGTGTGGTAAGTACAGTATGTTTGAATATTCAAAAGTCATAAATATTGAAGGAAAGAATTTGCTTAGGGTAGTCCCATGGGGTATATAACCAGGTAATTGGCAGAGAGATAAAAGGAAGCAAAAGACGACAGCCAAAATGTCAGGGGTGGATGATGGGAACTCCTGACAGTGAGATCTGCTACACTATGGATGAGACTTGCCAGGAAAACAGTAGAAGCCCCAACATTTGGGACACAGAAAACCCCTTGGGGAAAAAAACACGTATTGTAGGGAACTATCCTGAACAGACAGGAGGATTGACTAGATGTGACCTAACAGGTATTTTCTCTCTCTATTTCTTTGATTCCTCCAGAAGGATGGATATTATATATGGGAGGGGCAGTGAGCTGAGTGATCTCCGGGGTTCCGTTGGAGGAGGGAGGGGCAGTGAGCTGAGTGATCTCCGGGGTTCCGTTGGAGGAGGGAGGGGCAGTGAGCTGAGTGATCTCCGGGGTTCCATTGGGAGGGGGGAAGGGCAGTGAGCTGAGTGATCTCCGGGGTTCCGTTGGAGGAGGGAGGGGCAGTGAGCTGAGTGATCTCCGGGGTTCCGTTGGGAGGGGGGAGGGGCAGTGAGCTGAGTGATCTCCGGGGTTCCGTTGGGAGGGGGGAGGGGCAGAGAACTGAGGGAGCTCCGGGGTTCCGTTGGAGGAGGGAGGGGTGAGCTGAGCGAGTGAGGTGTCTGTTGGAGGGGGGTATTATGACATCATCACCACCTAACCGCCCAGCCGATGTGATTGGCCCTGAAAGACTTTCACCCCTGGGGGGCGTCAGAGGTGAGATCCAAAAATTTTTCGACCCTTACCAGCATCTAGACCCCAAGACCCCTCACTGTACCAAATTTCAAGTCTCTGGCTCAAACGGTGCGGGAGGACTTCGCAGTCATACGTACATACATACATACATACATACATACATACATACATACATACATACATACATACACCACTTGACTTTTATATATATAGATAGTTAGATATATATATTCATTTTGCAGTAGCACCCCGGGGCCACAAACAGGGTATCAGATTCCTATTGTGCTAGGCTCTGTACAAAGACACTAATGCACTCATAGCTATCTTTCTAACTATACTATAAAATAAGTGGTGTCCAACTTTTTGTCCTGGTAGCTGATAGTATTACTGTACTTCAAAAAGTCAAAGGGGCACAGTCACTACTTTGGAGGGGATTCTCTGTCCTGTTCCATTCTTTTGGAACCACTCACATAGCAAAAAAGGAACCTGCTGGGGAGGACAAAAAGTGAGGAATGGCTCTGCCACTGCAGAAGCTGCAAGAGAAGCTTCCTCTACCTCCTCTACACAACAACAATTTTGGGTGTAGCTCAGGGAACACATTTTCAATTCATGACCAAGTGCGAGTTTTCCTCTTAACACAGTAGCTTCTCAGGGCCACAGGTTGGACACAGATCTTTGAGATGTTTAACTGCATCAAGAATTATCAGAGGGATCTGAAGCTATGGAGAAATAGACTATGAAGTGGTGTAGCTGTGCTGGTCCCCAAATATTAGAGAAACAAGTTGGGGTGAGGTAAAATCTTTTATTGTAGCAACTTCAATTGCGGAGAGAAGTGACCTGAAGAGCCCCGTGTAAGTTCGAACGCTTGTCTCTCTCACCAAACAGAAGCTGGTCCAATAAAAGATACTGCCCCACCTACCTAGTGTTTCTGAGTCATTCGTTCACAAAAAGTAAGTGGAATTTTCAGGGTCATTGCGCAAATCCACATCTCTTCCTGAAGTGTTTTGTTTCTCAGTGACTATATTAGCTGACATACCTGTCATGAAAACAATTGCTGCAGAGACCTCAGAAATATTTGGGCCAAGGCAATTTTGCCAAGTAGATAATGGTAAGCCCAGGCACCTGATGGAAGCTCAGACTAACTAAAAGTGGGTTCCATTTAGTACTGGCAGGTGAAGTCCAAGCTCTAGACTTTGGGGTTAAGCAGAAGGTCTTAGACTAGCTAAAGGCCATGATTGAAGTTAGGGCAGAGTTTGAATTGAGGACTGCTTTGAGTTCCTCTTGTGAAACAAAACAACTTCAGAAACTCCACCCATGTAAGAATGTTTATGAAGCCATTACCATATGGAACGGGAAGTGCCTGCTTTATTCCAGTGGTTAGGAGCATTCATCTGCTTGGAGAAGAGGCTAGAGAAACCATTTGTCAACTGATTTAAGTATAATGTGGGAAGGGATCTGCTCCATCTAATGTCTGCCTCATTTAGCGGAAAGTCGACAAACTGCTGCTTTATCTGAGAAACCAAAAGACATCTTTCACTATCATTTTCAACAAGGCTAGGGAAAATCTGTCCCCCGCAAAAAACAGGAAGCCTGCCAATCACATGGGTGCAGATCCTATGCTGTCTTATGCATACTGGGTAGCCACATGCTTATGTCCTCTCCTCTCCTTCAGGAAAACCACCTGAACTTATGACCCAAGGGATTTTCCTCAGAAGGCTGTAATACAGGTTCAACCTATGGTGGGCAGAAAAAAAATCTGTTTTGAAGCTGACAAACTAAATTCAGCATGACAATGCTGTGTCACAGGACACCTGTGAAAGAGTCAATGCAGGAACTGTTGTTCTCCCCTATTTTAATTTTCCTTAACCAGTCATTACCATTTGTACATTACAGTACACTCCTGGTATCTCACAAGTAGCACTATTCTGAAGTGAAATGCTGTGATAACAAGTAGTAACAGGGCTGCTTCTTTAACAATACAGTAAACCCTCAATTTAACGGACCCCTATTTAACGGACTTCGGATGCAACGGACAAAAATTCCCGATGCATCCGAAATCCGTTATTGGGGGCTGCCGGATCCTGCCCCGGGGAGCCGGGCGGGAGCTGTCAACCCGGCCGCCCGGCTCCCCGTAGCGGGGAGCCCGGCGGGAGCTGTCAACCCCCCCCCAGGAGCCAGGTGGCGGCGGGCGGGAGCGGAGAGGGGGGGGTTGACAGCTCCCGCCTGGCTTCCCGCAGCGGGGAGCCCGGCGGGCAGGCTGACAGTTCCCGGCGGGCGGGAGCGGGGGGTGGGGGTTTGACAGCTCCCGCCGGCCTCCCCACTGCAGGGGAGCTGGGCGGGGGGGGGGGCTTTGACAGCTCCCGCCGGGCTCCCCGCAGCGGGCTGTCAAAGCCCCCCCCCGCCCGGCTCCCCTGCAGTGGGGAGCCCGGCGGGAGCTGTCAAACCCCCACCCCCCGCTCCCGCCCGCCGGGCTCCCCGCTGCGGGGAGCCCGGGGGAACTGTCAGCCCGCCCGCCTGGCTCCCCGCTGCGGGGAGCCCGGCGGGCGGGAGCGGGGGGGCGGGGGGAGTTTGACAGCTCCCGCCGGGCTCCCCGCTGCAGGGGAGCCGGGTGGGGGGGGGGGGGGGACTTTGACAGCTCCCGGCGGGAACTGTCAGCCCGCCCGCCTGGCTCCCCGCTGTGGGGAGCCCGGGGGAACTGTCAGCCCGCCCGTGGGAGCTGTCAAAGCCCCCCTAAAACCTCTATATAAGGGACTAATTCGGGTGAGGGGGTGTACGTTAAAGCCAAAAGTCCTGTTATTTAATGATTAAAAAAATTATTAAATAACGGTCTTTCGGCTTTAACAGACATCCCCTCGCCCGAATTAGTCCGCTAAATCGAGGTTTCACTGTACAGTGTTATCGTTAAACCATAGTCTAACTGAGTTGGCTGAATTAGTGGCCTATGGCCATTAAGCCAACAACTCTGGCACATCTTGCAAGAGAGATTTCTGGAGAAGTGAACTGGATAAGGATCCTGTTAGCTCACCAGTTTGAATCCAGGGGGATAGTGACCAGAAGTTACCATCATCTGACAGCTCTGCAGTAACGTATGTGAAATTAACTAGTGTCCCTGTGGCCAGGTGTCCATTGTATCAAGAACCATGACTGCAGTTGATCCCCATGCTGGCAGTCTCACAGAGAAACCAAAGACTGAATGGGCACACAGGCCAACCTATCCTCTTATGCCTAGAACTAGTCCCACCAGAGCAGTAGGAGGCACATTGCTGGGGGAGCCTTGTACAGCGCGGATCCTGTTCTGTGGCTAGAGAATTTCAGCAACTGCTTCCAGCTGTCCCTTTGCACCAACACTAAATGCAATGAAAAATAAAGTGTTATAAAAAATAAACAAGGGATGCTACATCTGATGAGAGGCTCCAGAATGCAACTGCTCCTATAGGGACAGAACCCTGACAATGGCCCCCTTGCAATCAAGACAAAACAAGCCATTTTTGGAGTTGTGCAATTTAGAACAGTAGCAATAAATACTCCAAGCTTTATTTGATTGAAAAACAAAAAACCAACAATAGCAGGTAATCATGTCTGCTGCTGGGGAGGGCTGGAAATCCAGTTGAGGGGATTTCATTTACGCTGGAACCAAACCTTTCTCTGGGGAATCTGCTTCCCTAAGTTGAATACAATACCACTATTCATTCATTGCTTTTTCCATTAGCTGCCTTGCTTTAGAGCATCCATTCTCTGTACAGCCCTCACTCCCACCCCAACACCACACTCCTTCTGTAACTATCACATGGTCACTTTGCAAGCTGTGGTCCTTTCATTGTTATCCTTGTGATACGTTTTATGTGCTCGGCTTGCAGAAATGACGTCTGTTTAGATTAAAACCATGTTGTAATTTGGAGGAAAGCATGCACAGCCATAGCTGGGCATCACAGGAGGAGGCAGCGGTATCTCCCCATTGGAAATAATCTACTACCATGTTTATTGCTTTAATCAGGAACAGGGGAAATGGCTGATGTTTAGCTGACCTTTCCACCCAGTACAGTGCTCATCCCCCAGCTATATGAAGCAACCATTTTACAGGTACTCTCATTTCTACTTAATGGCTCTTCCATTTGTTCTAATGATTCTCTCTACTTCTGGCAAGAGCTTGATTTATGGAACTCACAGAAACAAATGGATTACACAGTTAACAAATGAATCAAACAAACCAAGAAAAGCTGGATCATATGATTGACTAAATGGGACAGAGTTATTCAGATGGAGCTTCTGTTATATGTATTTTACAGTTGCTTACACTGTAGTTTCAAAGAGGTTGAAACTAGACATAAATTATATTTACTTCAAGCTAGATCTGCATCCTGTAACATCTTTCAACAGTGAGTTGTCTCTGAGTGAATTAGACACTGTTAATGCAGTGACTGCAGACAAATGTAGCAATTGTTTGGTGATGGTTCACACACTCCTTTGGACAGAAGAACCATGGGAATATTCTGTTTATCTTAGAAATACTAAAGCACCTAACATTTTAATTTAGAAGCTTCTCTTAAGGAATGTCCAGGATTCTGGGGTTCTAGCTGCTGCTTTTTTCAATTAGTAACTTGATCTTCCAAGCTTGCTGTCTAAGTTCAGCAAGGGTTCAATATTTCCTAGCTGGCCTACAGCAACAGAAGCTCTAGAGTGGACCCTGTCTTCAAGTCCCACCTGGACACCTGTGATGAATACTTGACGCCAGTGTCCATTCAGTACTTCAAGGGAAAGCCACGCCCCCGTCACAGCACTATCTGAGCATCTCAGACTCTTGTATATTTATCCTTACAAACACCCCTATAAGGAAGGGAAGTACTGTTATCCTCATTTTACAGAGAGGGGATTGAGGCATGCAGAGACTTTGCCCAAGGTTAACAGGAAGTCAGTGACAGAGTAGAGAACTGAATACTGGTCTCTCAAGTCCAAACCAGTCCCTTAACACTGGACCATTCTTCTTTTCATTTTTCTCCTATTGCATCGCTTAATTTATAACACACCTGCCTTACCAGAGGCAGGAGTGCTTTTAACTGAACCACACTGACACTAGGGGTAGAACAGCGTAACTATCCTAACGTGGGGTCAGAATATCAGGGTTGGAAGGGACCTTAGGAGATCATCCTCTAGTCCAACTCCCTGATCAAAGCAGGACCCATCCCCAATTAAATCATCCAACAGATTTTTACCCCATATCCCCAAATGGCCCCCTCAAAGATTGAACTCACAACCCTGGGCTCAGCAGACCAATGCTCAAACCACTGAGTTATCCCTCTCCCAGAAGTAGAAGAGAGCAGTTCTGATAAATGCACAGTTTCCCTAAAATTACATTAGTGTGCCTCTTTTCTTTGACTTCTAACTTTTAAATGAATCATTAATTACAGATGAGCAAAGTCAGAGTGTAGTTTTGGTTTTGCAAAGCCTCATGGTTCAGGTTTTGGTTTTCTATCATCAAACCCCAGGATGATTCAGATCCAGCTCTAATTTTATTCAAATGTCCAAGGTAATTTTTTGGAAACTGTGGTGGTTTGATGATAGCTCCAATTGACACATTTTTACAGTGCAAAAGGTGGTGGACAGCTTAAAGAAAACCAGGGAGATTCCGACCCCTGGTTCATCCTATTCTATCATTATCATCTGGTCCAGATCCATTCATTTTGTGTTCCTAAAACCAGTGTTTATTCAATACTCTTTCCTTTTTGTAGAAGAAAGGTCAATACAACACCAAAGGGAGTGAAGGGAATTAACTGAAAGTTGGAATCTTGGTTACCATTATAAATCTTCTAAGCTCAGACACTGAAGAGAATTAATGTTGAAGAAACAGAGGGGTTGCTGTTTATTTGTTAATACTGTTTGTAAAACGAAAGAACAGCCACGCTGGGTCAAACCAATGGCTTATCTAGCCTAGCATCCTGTTTTACAGGGGTGGCCAGCCCAAAAGCTTCAGAGGGAAGAACCGAACAGGTCAATTGTTGAGTGATCCATCCCCCGTCATCCAATCCTAGCTTCTGGCAGTCAGATGTTTAGAGACATCCAGAGCATGGGGATTGCATCCCTGACCATCTTTCAATTATCTAAGTCATGGAAGACTAGTGAAATTTCAGAGGATTGGAAGAAGCAATGATAGCACCAATCTATAAAGAGGGAAATAAGGACAATACGGGGAATTACAGACCAGGCATCTTGCCTACAGTACCAAAAAGATAATGGAGCAAATAATTAGCCAACACAAGAGAATACAGTGATAAGTAACAGTCAGCATGGATTTGTCATGAACAAATCGTGGGAAACCAACCTAATAGCTTTCTTTGACGGAGTAACAAGCTTTGTGGATGCAGGGAAAGCAGATGATGTGGTATATCTTGACTTTAATAAGACTTTTGATACTGTCTCAGGTGACCTTCTCATAAAGTAGATGAAGCCATTCTAAAGGTGGGTATATAACGTCCCCAGAGAGTAGCTATCAGAGATTCACAGTCAAGCGGGAAGGGCACATCAAGTGACCAGTTCTGGATCCAGTTCTTTTCAATATCTTCATCAATGATTTAGATCAGGGATCGGCAACCTCGGCATGTGGGACTGCAGGGTAAGCACCCTTAGAGGGCCCCGCCACTTTATTTACCTGGTGGTTCACTGATCGCAGCTCCCACTGGCCGCGGTTCGCCATCCCAGCACCGCTTCCCGCAGTCCCCCTTGGACTGGGACGGCGAACAGTATTTATTACTGTTAAATGTATCTATTTGTTCCAAAGCCTCAGTCTGGGACAGTTCCTCAGATTTGTCACCTACAAGAATGGCTCAGCTGTGGGGTTCTCCCACACATGCCCCACAGTGAAGACAGATGCAAAAAATTACTTTAGCTTCTCTGTAACAGCCCTGTCTTCCTGCAGTGCTTCTTTTGGCACCTCAGTCATCTGGCGGTCCCACTGACTGTTTGATACGCTTTGTGCTTCTGCTTCACTTAAAGAGTGTTTGCTGTTAGTTTGTGTCTTCAAATTCATTTATACTTTTACCCTTGACTTGCCAGAGTTTCTCCTCTTTCTATTTTTCTCAGGAAGTCTTTTTGCCTCTAAACACCTCTTTTACTCTCTTGTTTTTTTAACCATGATGGCATTTTTTGGTCCTTATATAGTTATTTTTATTGGGGTACACATTTAGTCTGAGTCTATTACAGTGTTTTTAAAATATTTTCCATGCAGTTTGCAGACATTTCACACTTGTGATTGTTTCTTTTAATTTCCATTTAACTAGCTTCCTCATTTTTGTCACATTCCCAGCCTTGACACTGACGTCCACTCATCCTCCACAGGACAGATACAGGAAGCACAAGCTTCCTCATACCATTTTCTTGGAGTCCCTAAGCCCTACTCCAGCAGGGTAATCTTTTCAGGCACCAAGTTTATTCAGTCCTTGGCCTCTCTCTTGAGACTGCCAACAAGGTGGCCAAACTGTGACCATTTTGGTGGTGAGCTGTGTGACGTGAACACATACATAAGGGTGAGAACAATGGGATTAGCAACTCAACTCAAACACAGGACACTGGTGAGAGGGACTCTTCACAGGTCTGTACTGAAGACCCAAATCAGAAACCAAGCAGTGGAAGTCTCCCTAACTTATTTCAGTCTCGAGTCACCTTGTTTCTCCAGAAATAGAAGCCTTTACAGTTGTCATGCTTTGTACCTTGGGGGAACAGCCAGCACCCCCACGTTCATCCCTGTAAAATGACTATGTTATCCAATACAAAGTTTGTTATGTCAGGCGTCTTCGGAAGGCTCATGCTGCACTGAGCATTGTTGTTATAGTGATTTTATAGTAACTGTTGTTACAATAACATTACAGTAATGTTATGGGTTGTAATTTCATGTGTATAGTTATGAGGCTGAAAATGTGTCCTCATGGCTTTAAACAAGTCTAGGCAAAAAGTCTCCAAGAGAAGAAAGGCAGTTCACACCGCATCAGGGCATGTATGGGACAAACCCAGCCTAGCCTCACAGGAACAAAGGACACTGGTCTAGGAAGCAACAAAGGATCTGTTGGACTGAGTGAGTGACTCCACTTCCTTTGGTCCCTTTGGGACTACAGTGAGGGAATGCTCACCTGACTCTGAAGGGGTGGGGATGGGCAAAGCCAAGAGGAAATAACATGATAAAATGGAGAGACATTTGCCATGGTCTTCCTCTCTCTTCCACCTCCATCTACACAGCATCACCCCGAAGTGACTGAAGTGCTGAACAAAGGGGAAAGCATGACTGAAGGGCAACCAGCCAGCCTGTGGTGAGAAGCATCTAAGTTTGTAAGGACACCAAAACTGTTAAGATCAGCTTAGAATGTGTTTTGCTTTTATTTCATTTGACCAAACCAAACTTGTTATGCTTTGACTTATAATCACTTTAAAAAAAAATCTATCTTTGCAGTCAATAAATCTGTTTCTTTACTCTATCTGAAGCAGTGTGTTTGGTTGGAGCATGTCAGCGACTCCCCTGGGAATAAACAAGCCTGGCACATACCAGTTTCTTTGTTACATTGACAAACTCATATAAACTTGCAGCATGCAGTGGGCATAACTGTACACTGCACGACTGATGTGTCTGTACCGGAGAGATTGGCTGGTGTTATTCAGTTGCACAATCCAAGAAGCAGTTTACATCACAGAGGCTGTGCATTAACAGCCCAGCACTGGGGGGTTCTCAAGGCACAGCAGGGTAAGGTTGGCTTCCAGAGTCAAGGATTGGAGTGCCCTAGCAGATCACCGGTCCAGATAACACCAAGGGAACATCACAGTACCCAAATCAGCTCCCCAGCAGTGGAAGACTCCCTAACTTACTACAGTCCCTTGAGTTACCTTGTCTTTCCAGAAATAGAAGCCTTTTTAATACCAACTAAATCTCTCATTAAATAAAATATGTCCTGAATATCAGTTACGACAAAATGCTAAAACACACTACTACCCACTTCCATTGGTACTACAAGAAATATTTCTATTCTCAGGGGCAAATGTAATTTATGAAACCCTATTCTGTAGTTTATGCCACGTGGAAAAGTGGCAAAAGATACTTCCCCCCCCCCCCCACCCTAAAGTCTGACATTTCATTTCATTTCATCTTGCTATTTTATTGGCATTCACATCTGGATTACATAAATTTAAAGCACAGTTTTTAATATCAGTGGTACTTAAGGTTACAGTATTTGACAAATCCTGTATACCAGGCTGTCAAGTTGAATTAACAGGGGAACAGGGGGGAGGGGGAATGAAGAATCAAGAGGTTGAGGCTCATTCTATTCCTTTGTGTTTAAAAAGGAAGACAAAAATAACCCTTCTAAAGGTAGGGTGCTGATCCCCAAAGACAAGTCTGCCAGTATATGGTAATTGGCAGTCTCCCAGTAACACACAGGAAGGACAAGATAGCATTTGCACTCATCCAGATTAACTGACCTTTCATGGGCCATCAGATTCCTACGAACAGAAGACATCCTCCAACAGGAAATCATTTTTTAAGGACAGCAATGTTTGCTTCTCTACTATCCGCCTGTTGATTCGTTGTTAAAATAGAAAGTGTTTTATTCAGGACAATTCTGTACCACTACCCTAAAAGACTCCTTGTATCCAAACAGCAGCTTCTGAAAGACACTGTGAGCTCCACAGAAGGCCATAAAGACTAACTGATCTCACACTTGCTCAGCTGACAAAGGCATTTTAAACTCTCTAATGTTGCACTTCAAATCAGCCCTTTGAAGATTCTTCCCAAGCAGTCACCCACACTGTATCTTTTTAATCTTATCACTGGGATGCCTTCCTGATGGTCTTTATGCTGAAGTCATGCATTAGTAACTACAGACTGGAATTAGCCCAACCCTTCTCTTCCTTTCAACAGACACGCTGCAGGACACAATCCAGCCAGAAGCCAGACAGCCGATCTGTGCAAACTAGCTCCAGTGATCAGTGATCTAGCTCAAATCCAGCAAAATGCTGACTAAAAAGGTAGACAAGATAGATAACTCTCAACTAATATGAAGCAATCAGCTATTTAGCATATTTATAAGGAACCTGGATCAGGAGGTGAGCAAACCAGTGGTGTGCTGAGGATCTCTGCAGAGGACTAAAAAGGAAGAAATCTTATCCCCACGCTACAGAGCAGCTCCATGGACACTATTGCAGCTCTGATGCTCTAGACGCTCCTTAAAGTCCTAGGCCACCTAGGATGGTGGCCAACCGTAAATCCGCTAGCCTGATCTCCACTTCTTTCCCAACACCACCTGCAGGTAGATGGTCAATCAAAACATGTAATAACCAAGAACCAGTTAAGTCAACAACAGTCTGAACAAAACGTAACGGTCCAAATTGTTGGGAAGCAGCAGCGGGCCCAGAGTAACTGCGCGCACACACACACACACACCCCACACACAGTTCAGGGAGCAGGAATTAGGAAGTCAACACACACAAGTGAGAACACTATTATCTTATCTTATTAGTTAAAATACTAATATAAAGAATGAACTAAGCAGGACAGATATATAAATCGCCAGAAGCCTGGACCACACCACATAGTTGATACATACTCTCTCTGTGTCCTCTTCCAATAGAACAAGGGCAGTTCTGCTAACATGGGATCCTACACAATTACAGCGAAGGGGCAAGATTAATATACAACCATGGATCCAAACACCCTGAACGCTAGAAAAGTTCTGATCCAGATCCAGTTTTTGTAATCTGGGCCCACCAGTAGTGAAAACAAAAGACCTCACACCATACCAGGAAAACACCACACAAAGAAACAGTGTTAAAAGAAAATAAAGACTCTATTTGATAGTGTTCCCTGAACCAGTTGTTTATGCTATATAGTACACGGAAATTAAATGAAAGTACAACTCCCTTATTCTTTTCATATTTATCCTAGACATCAGTTATTTAGGTTTCATTGCTCTTTTATTGTTGTAGCGTGTTAGCTCAAAGCTAATTTTCTCCGATTGCCTCTCAAAGGCTCAGCGTGGTAATGAAACACCTCCCCATTAAAGGGACTGCTGCAGTGTTCTCTGTAATGCCCCTTCTTAAATAAACAGACATGAAAACAATTATCCTAGGGGAGCACAACCTCGCCTTGGGACAGCAACAAATTTCACACTTCTCTCCATTTTTTCTGTTTTTCTCCATTATGACAATTTTTGTATCCATAGGTTATATTTTGATAAATCAAAATGATCATTTTCAAGTTCTAGCTACCCCACTGCTCAAGATATCAGAATGTGAAACTAGAAAATCTGGCTCATAAGTAAAAGACAAAGAAAGACAGCTGGTGTTCATAGAAAATGAGAGTTTGGCACAATAATTAGCAACATTTTGAAAATACTGTAGCAAGATTTTCAAGGTCTGGTAAAAATCCAACATATTTGAACACTCTCAATTTTCTCCTGAATGAAGGGCCAATGAAGATCTGAATTTCATATTCCCCTCCAGATTTGTTCAAGGGTAGATTCTGATCTCACACTGTTGTGACACCACACACACATTTATGTGGAGTTACTCTGGATTTACATTAATGTAAATGGAGACCTTAGTATTCTGTTTCAGGCTCTGCCACTAGTGCTGCCCTACCCCCTCTGCTTTCCAGGGGGTAACATCAGTACAATGAACGAGTCAAGAACTTTGATTGAAATATGTGGGTGAGAAACACTATCAAAAATACAAACTCTATTTAGTATCTCTAAAATGAGGGAACTCCCTCTTTTCCTATAACACGATCATTGGAATCTGTTAAAAGAGATACAATGCATAAGCAATTTTAAATTGTGATGCAGGACACGTGAAAGTAAGACCCAAATCTATCCCTGGTGTAACTTAGTTGAGGTCAGTGACTTTACACCAGGGATGAATGGGGACCCTAAGATTAGAAAGGCTTTTAATGCAGAAGAGTATTGTACCAAAGACTAGTGCTGGCAAGCAGAATGCTTTGGTGTGAGCCACCGGTACTTGAATGGTCAGAATAAAAGCGGCCCGGGGGGGGGGGGGAAGAGATTCGGGGGAGGGAAGAGCTCAGGATGAAAGGAGGGGAGCAATGTGGAAGGAGGAATAGTTTAAGAACCTAGAAAAGGCGCGGTGAGGGTGAGAGGAGGAGATGATACATAGCTACAGTCAGATTGATTGCAGGAGAGTTAAAGCCTAAACAAGTAAAGGGCTGATGCAACATAATGTAAAGTAACAAAGTACGAATTCCAATTATTAAAATTACCATCATAAAGTTCCTCATATTCACTCTCCAAAGAACCATAAATGGAAAGAGTCATAAAATTCTCCCAATATAGTGTTTTCATCCTTTACATGGCACAAGAGAGCAAAGTCCCCTTTTAAATGGTCAACACGGCAAAGTAGCAATCAATGTGATCCTTGAAAACCGAACCAACTCTGAAGATCAGATGTAGCTTTTGCCAATAATTCCAGTACCTTCTGTGCTCAGAAGGATTTCTCATTATAACTTGTCTGTTAATGAACTTCTAACCCCACACAGGTCGCAGCGGAAATAGTTTTAACATTGACAACATCTATATAACCCAGCATATTAAGGTAACAATATCGTTTCCATATAAGCTCAAAAGACACTTTGATGTTCTTCCTCCAAACTGGCCAGGTTTAGTGCTGTTGGCTGACCTCACACATTGGACTGATTAAACCGTGTGTACGTAGCACATTTAATAGTTACTGCGGTGGGGGATGTAATAGAGTCGTACAAATTCCTGGGCTGGGAAATAAGAACTTACTACAGCTTTATCAGCTGGATAAATCTGTAAGGTATCCAGTACTTACATTGCCCAATTCCCTAATAGATCTCTGCAGAGCAGCAACCTGGAAGTTACAAGCATGCAGACCCCTTTGTGCTCAAAAATAGCAAGTGAGTAATGAGGTAAGAAAGAGAGCACCCTCAATTTTTATTAACATTTGTTAAGAAATGAAAGAACACACTAGTTATGTCTGCATGTGACCTGATTTTGATCACACACCGTTTTTATGACACTATAACTGCATTGACTTCAGTGGCGTTACTCCTGATCTACACTGGAATGAGAGCAGAATCAGGTCTACTGGCTTCAATAAGAGCAAGATCGGGTTTCATAAAAAGCTTCAAGCTGAGATACAACCTAAATGCGGGGTCCATTCAATTGTTTCATATTTTTGAAAATCAACAGATTTAGAAAAGTTTGAAGAAGTCGAGAAGACAAAGCATTCTTTTCCATTCCGGACACTGGCATAATCAGCAGGCGACCAAAGCAGCCAGCTTAACAAGAGACACATTCACCCAGAGAGAGCGCTCTATTTAGGGTAGGCAGCACCAGCCTCTTACTGGTCTGAGCTGAACAAAGGTGTTAAATGATTTGGTCCATACACACTGACAAAAAGTTATGGTCCTGAGCTGTGGGAAAGGTTTCGTTTTCATGCTAGAGAATAGAGAGGAGCATGATGGACCAGCTCTGAGTTGCTGGGTAATGCGCAGGCAGCGAGTGATTCAGAAATGCTAATGATGTTATTTAGCTAGTCACATGTCATTTGTTTCAGTGGCACAATGTGCTTAAAGGTTGCTATGCCCATCTAGAGTATTTACTGGGCAGATTCTATGTTATTAGAGATGATCCTATTACATAGCTGACACCTTTTCAAAATAGCTTATTGCTAGAAAAGTAATAGACTCTGGTTGCTTGTTTTGAGCAGAAGTGGGAAGATTCTTTATCTTCTGTGACAGTGGGGAGATTCTTTAGCTTCTATGACAGCGGTTTCCTAGCTGTGGTCCACAAAGCACTTAACTCACGGTCCACAGAAAAAAAAGTCTGATCACAGGGTGCTAGTTCTTCCTCCTTATTTCCAACTGCTAAATTTCATTTAAAGAAAGCAGAAAAAACAAACCCCACACTTTTCTAATATAGGGTTTTTTCATGTCAGTAATTACCATAGTTGACACAGAAATGTATGTGGTGAGACAGGGAGGAGGTCCAAAGGATTGTGACTGGAAGGTGTCCATGAAATAATCTCCTGATTAAGATGTAGCCCATGCTATTTAAAAATGTTGAGAATCCCCCCCCCCCCCCATATGCTCTAACTGGGTAAAAACAGGACTCATCCAAAAGCCTGCTGTTTCACACAGAGGGCTCTCAGCAGTACCGTAAAAAATAAAAGCAGTGTTGCCAACTCTCCCCATTAGATAGTGAGTACTGGATACTTGGTGTTTTTCTAAAAACCCTAGTGGTTGGGAGTCATTTAATTATGTGAGAACCTCTGCTTTAATTTTTAAAAAAAAACAAAGGCTTCTACTCTTCATGGTTGAGGGGAGAAGCTTGAAAATATAAACCCTAAAAGTTAAAAAAAAATTAGAAATTCAACCCCCTCTCCCCAATTTATTATTTTAATAAAACTCATTTTATTAAACCAGTCTCCTGATTTGGGGTCCTGATGTATAATTTTAAATGCCTGAGGTTGGTAATACTGAAAAAATAGAAGTATCGGTTCCAAAGAGTTAAAGTAAATCTAATTGTAATAGTCTACCAGGATTTGCCATTAGGATCTAGGCACTTCATTTAAACCAACCAGCTGTATATTTTCTGCTAATAAGGTCATCAGTCAGATCAGAGAATATTCATTGATACATCTATTATATCATTAAAAGACAACTCAAAACAAACCTCTCTCACATTAGAGCTCCTTTTCTCTGTACTAATATTTGTACAAAATTGAAAGAAAATGTTACATCACTTATGCTATGTATTTATTTATTTGTATTTTTTGCACTTCACTGGGTTTGGAAAACAACCTAGACTTGACTTGTCAGTTTGGCTTTCTGCTTCTAGTCAGTTTCGCTTTCTGCTTCTAGTCAGCTTCATGTTCCTCCTCTCAAGCAATAGCAGAAGCTTGTTAAGATTCACAATTCTGTTGTGGAATGTTTAAATGCCTCTAGTACCCCATTCTATGTTGTTTTCAATACCTTCTCTGAATAGAAACATTTTTTAATTTAAAAACAAACAATCCTGATTTGGGACCTAGGTCTAGTTGACAATGCCTTAACCAAGCCTGAAGATATGTGTAGCTGGAAAGCTAACCTCTTTCTTACCAACAGAAGTTGGTCCAATAAAAGCTATTACCTACCCACCTTGTCTCTCTAATGTCCTTTAAAAAGCAGAAGTAAATCTTGAATGTGTTAAATGACTTTCACATTTATCTGTTCTCCTTTTACCACAGACAATAGCATGCAAAGCTGCCTGAATTTAAAGTAGGCATCTAATTCCCACTACTGGACATATCTTTCTAGCAGATGTTGCTTGGAATATCTGGTGATTATAAAATCTACTGACCAGAAATTATTAATTAAAATCATCTGAGCAGAGAAAGAAAAAGGGGTGTTTGATTTAAATTTTCACAGGTTTAGTTATAAACACCACACACATCAATGCATGGAGCCCTTTGTGAGACACTGTTAAAGCTTAAATTCTAGACAAGCAAGGAAGTGCTTGACATTATTGTACAATCTGAAATGATACAGATTTTGTCAACAGACCCTCTGATCTCTGAGCCAAGATTTCTCAGCATATTAAATTTCCTTATTTGGAGGAACTGCTTATTTAGAAAACTAGCAACACTGCTGGAAAACCAGGAAGGCAGTTGTTTGAAAAGCAGAAGCTGACTTGGATTCATCTGAGTGTCAGAGCAAGAGCTTCATCTGCTTATTGTAACATTTAGTAAGCAGTCTGGAGTGAAAACTCACAGAATTTGTAGTAACAACTGCATGAGTACTCAGTTGATTTGGCATTTGCTCAGCCTTTGGTAGCCTCTACCTCTCATTGGGCATGTTCAGAAGTTTAACTTAGACTGTGCTAAAACCTATCCCATATTATCATTATCTAATTTGCATAACAACTCTCATTTTAGTAACTTAGGTCCCGATCCTCCATCTATTCAAGTCAATAGCAAAGGTGCCATTGACTTGGATTGTGCAGGGTCACAAGATTCCTATATCCCCACTCAATGATTTCACTCATCATAAGCAGACCAAACTTGACACAAAGTGTGAGGTGGTTCATATAAGGGCGTGGGGGAATGTTGTTCATTTGTTTTTTTGCCCCATTATGGAAAAAATGTACTTTTTTGTATTTTCTTTCGTTTTTTAAAAATTTACATTTTTTTCCTTTTTTATAAATAATAATGGGATTTCCCAGGGCCCACTTCCCAGAGCTGACTGCTTGTAGCCTTTTCCCTTAGTCTCCACCAATGGGCAATCATTCAGAAAGCATATAAAGCTTGGCATCTCCTCTTAACACAAACATATAAATAAAATCAGGTTGCTGAGTTAGGAAAAGCAGGATGTCTTTCCAGATTATTCAGAGTTAGTGAAGCATACTGGGGGTTTTTAATTGCTTTCGCTAGGAGCTATGCATGTTCCTGTGTTAATGAATCTTTGTTTAATATTAATTCAGCAAACCCTCTCCTCCAACTGACTGTGAATACTAGAAAATTAAGAAACAAGTCACAACCTAGTCTTGAGTTCAAAGCTTCTTTAAAAAAAAAGAGAGACTGAACTCAGCTTTGGGGAGTGGGAGAAGCCCCAAAGGCCAAAGCTGTGATCCGAATGAAAATGAATGTGCATCAAGTATTTAACAACTAGATTTCAATTATAAAGCCCAGAGTTTAATTGTTAAGTGTCCTAACCCATCAGGAGTTGTTGTTTTTTAAAAAAGAAAGAAACTAGCCTTTGATGGCAGAATGAAGGTTCCTAAGCTATTAATCATTGCTTATCAGTTTGTCTTGAAAAAACTAAAATCATTAATATAAATGAGAACCCTGAAAGGATCACATTAGTGTGCTATCAATTTGTTTCATAATCTACAATACTGAAATAGCTCCGTAAAGTGTAATACTTAAGCTAGCTAATATCACACAGTGCACAGTAGAATAATTTGGCACTATTCATTTTACTCAAATGTAACTGAGAATGATGGATGCTCAAATCTGAGCTCTAGTAGCTTCCCTTTTAATTGGTTTGTTTTTCCCTAACCAGAATCTGGTGTTTGATGAGTCAACCAACACAGCAAACATCCAGATTCCATTGTAAGAAAGTTGACGGTGGCTATTCATAACATTACTATCACTAAACTAAAAATAGATTTTGTAACTGCAATGTTTTTAATCAGAGGATTTCAAAGTACTTTACCAACAACTAAATAGACTAATACGTTTTTCATAACCGATTAGTCAAATCACAATGTTCAATTAGCTGCCATAAAAAGGGAGCTAATTACTAATGCTTGGTAATACTTCCACTGACCCCTCTTTCTCTCTCTTTTGATTATTTCCACAGGCCATGATATTCCACTTTTGAAGGCTTTCAACTATGGTTGCTCAAACTGGACCTGCTCCTACTTCCACTGAAGATGGTGGAAGCTTTGGGAATTCCAGCCAGTTAAAACTATAGGCCTTCAGCAATGTTGCAAAGGGCAGCTCTGTCTGAGATATGTTTTTTAAATTACTTTTGCTTTTCAACAGACTTGCATCTCATCAATGTACAGCATAGTAGCAAATATTTCCTATGGTTGTACAGTAAAACCTCGATTTAACGGACTAATTCGGGCGAGGGGGTGTCCGTTAAATCAGAAAGTTCGTTATTTAATACAAAAAAAACCCCGAGCTGTCGGAGCAGCAGCCCGCCCGCCCCAGGGCCGGGGCGGCAGCTCCGCAGCCCGCCCGCTGCCTAAACCCGTTGCATCCGAAGTCCGTTAAATCGAGGTCCGTTAAATCGAGGGTTTACTGTATTAGGTTTTTGCCCTTTAAACTTCATAAATAAGGACTTTCCCCCATATTTTTTATTAATGCCAGCAGGTAAGGATTTGACTGTCATTGATCATGTACTAAAAGGCAGACTACTGAAGCATGTGCAACACTTCTGGGCAATATTGCCCAACTGTCAAACTTTCATTTCACATGGCACTTTTGTGCTTGTTTTTGGCAAACAGAAGAATGCAGAAGTCTTATGCAGGGAGAGCACCGTACAAGAGAGTTTATACCAAGTGCTGGTGCCCCCTCACTAGGGTGTTACCAGATAACAGACAAGTACAATCAGCTGGGTATTTAATTAACATTCCTTTCATCTGTTTGATGGCTAAATCCCCCAGAATTAACCCTGAACAAAAGTACAAGCATCTCCTGTTACTAATGGGTTAATGCAGTAGTGTCGGAGAACAATACTCTTGTTCCTCTTTTTTGGATAGCTGTGGCAATTAGAGCAAATGGATAGGAATCAGGAGACATCCTATCTTCCCCCTCAATTGCTCCCTTAGAGGTCATTTTGCTTGCTCAATCTGCCTCAATTTCCCCATCTGTAAAATGGAACTAATAATACTTAATTATCTTTGTTGGGAGCTACACATTAAAAACAATACATAAGGATTAAGTATCTTACTATTTGAAGACTACTGGGCCTGATTCTCCTCTAACTTACATTGGTGTGGCTCCATTAAATTCAGTATAATTATTCCTGATTTCTACCAGTGCAGATGAGGAGACAAGTTCATTATTTTTTAAAAATACATTTTTTTCGCTTTACATAAGAGTAACATTAACTTTCCCCCTCCACTCTTTGTTGGTTCACAGGTTTTCCATGATCATCAAATTCTGCAAAATTCAAAGGACTGCAAAATATCAGTCGGGCAGGACTTGCTTAATTCTGCACTGTTTTCTATTTGGAGCACAGGAGTGCTCCTTTAAGTCCTTCCATACAGCTCTTTGACTAGACACATCAGCATCTTGAGTGTATTATCCTTTTGGGGAGACTCCATCATAGCATTAGTTTTGAACAGATAGTACACACGCTTATTAGTAAGGCTATGATTTAGCTGTGGGTATTTTTAGTAAAAGTCATGGACAGGTCACGGGCAATAAACAAAAATTCACGACCTGTCCATGACTTGCAATACAGTCTTGATTAAATCTTAGCTGCGGGGGAGACGTCAGGAGCACCAACTGCCGGGGGCCACCAAACAGCAGCTGCTCCAGCCACCTCTGGGGCTGCCCGCTTGCCCACCACTGCTCCTGCCACCCCTGGGACCACTGCTCAGGCAGTCCCTGGGACCAGCTTCACTGGTAGTTCAGTTGCTTCAAGCTTCAGTCCCCTTCAAGCTTCAAGCTTCAAGGCGAGTCCCCAGGGCCGGCTGCCTGGGGTAGCGCAAGCAGCAGCCGGTATGGCTGGCCACGGGTCCGTCCAAGTGGCTGCCTGTGGAGCTGCTCCAACAGTGGCCGATGTGGCTGGCACCCAAGACCAGCTGCTTGGGGATCAGCCCAGGGGCAGCCACAGCAGGTGCTGCAGAAGTCACAAAAGTCACAGGAAATCGTGGAATCCATGACTTCTGCGACCTCCATGATGGACACAGAGCCCTACTTATTAGTCAGTCAGCATGAATATATTACCAACCACTGCACTAAATAGTGAAAGAGTCTAGAATCTAAAGAGCTGATAGGCTCCTCTCACTACTCCTGTTACCTTGATATCCTAGGGGCCTTGGTTGCCTGTTATACGTAATTGCCAACAGTAGTGTAACTTTCAAGGACATAACAATAAAGCGAGAATGGAGCTGTCAGGCCCAAAATCCTTACAGGGAAAAAAAAATACAATTTCCAAAGACAGAGGCAATAAACCCCCAAGGTCTTATGTAGCACTTTTCATCCCTAGATCTGAAGGTGCTTCAAAAAGAAGGTTAGTATTATTACCCCCATTTGACAGATGGGAAAACAGACACAAAGGGGAAGTGATTTGCCCAAGGTCACCCAGTAAGCTAGTGTAGAATAGAACACAAATATTTCTGACCCACACCCAGTGCTCTATCCACTGACTAGACCAGTGGTTCTCAAACTTTTTTTTTGTGGACCACTTGAAAATTGCTGAGGGTCTCAGTGAACCACTTAATAATATTTCCAAATGCTGTTTGTACCATTAGCTAACTATTGTAAAGCGCTTTGGATAAAAGAGCTATCTACCAAAAAAAAACATTAACTTTTTTTGTTCTACAAATAAAAGTACACAACTCATATTTGAATATCAATAGTCTTACCTTTCTAATGTGATGGATGTGCTTCCTCTCCCCCCGCTGGGGCAGCCCCCAAGCTGGGACAGGGAAGGAGGAGGGTCTTTGTCCCTCCACAGCAGCCACAGAGCTGGGGCTGGGAAGGAGGGCCATCTCTCCTTGGCAGCCGCAGCCCTGCAGTTGGGAAAAACTGCCTCCTTCTCTGGCTGCCACATCCCAAATTTCCCCCATCCCCTCGTCTCACCCTACTTCCCCCTCCCACCTACTCCTTATTCTCCCCAAGGCTACCACTCACCTTACATGGGCATCTTCTCCAGGGTCCAGGCACCTAATAACTGCAGCCATGCCTGCGGGCCTCCACTAAATAAGTGGGTGGCCCTTCATTCTCTTGTGAGCAGCCGCCCAGGCTGAACAGTAGGGAACTATCCGCAGACCACCTGAATGGAGCTCGTGGACCACTGGTGGTTCACGGACCACAGTTTGAGAACCTCTGGACTAGACCATGCTGCCACATAATGCTTTCCACTTTCAATTATCTTCTTCTATTCAAAGATCTTAGAACCCTGAACAAATTTTAATAAAGTAAGCCTTACAGCCTGCCTAGGAGTGTACTATTATCCCCATTTTACAGATGTGTAAACTGAGGCACAGAGAGGGGTTGGTGCTTGGGCAACGTCACACAGCCTATGCTTGAGCTGAGAACAGTCTGCAGGGTACCTGACTTCAAGTCTGGTGCGACACCCACAAGATATTCCTTCCTCTCTCTCAAGGGGAAGTCCAGTTTCAATATTAATATACAGGTAAATCCCAATTAACTGAATGTCTCATGAGTCACATGAAACATTGAATCAGATGGAATTGTATGAATCAGAGTTAGAGAGAAACTAAAACAATTTTTAGCTTAATCTAGATTTGGGGGCATGTCCAGAATTCAGATAACTGGTGTAACTTGTACCAGAATATCTTGCTTTATCTTGCAGGGTTTATCGTGGCCCTGATTCAGTAAACCTCTAAGCCCATTGACTTTGATGAGACTTAAGAGTTTGGGAGAAATGGGGCAAAGCAAAACATTTGTTTCCTGTTGCAATGTTATAAATCTAGAGTAACTTCGCTGTTTTCAAAGGAGTAACTGTGGATTGACATCAGTGAAATGCAGAAAAGACTTTAGCCCCCCCATTCCAAAGTTTGATACTGAGGGAGAATATTTCCTGCAGCATCTGAAATGACTTCAGCCAACACCACCCCTTCCAACATTCTGTTAAGGTCTGTTTTGCCTGTTCAATTATAGTTTTAGGAATAAATGAGAAGAGAAGGTGAAAACAGAGAGGAAGGGTACACATTACATTCTACACTTAGTGCTGTCAAATCCTTTCACGACATCGCAACAGCAACACCACAAAGTGGTAGTAAAACCAGGCTAATCGTTACCACCTGACCATTTGGCAGAAGTGCCTATCTATTAACAATAAAGCTTCTACATAATTGTTTGACTCTAGCGGGCTCTTTGAAACCTGTCTTGCTTCCCACATATTCATTAGATTAAACAGAAGAGCCTTAGTGTATTCACACATGTAGTGTCCTTTGGAAACTGGACCCTGATAGACAGGAATTTGGTTAGGAATGTTTATTGGGGAGGGGGGGGGAGGGAAATGATAGCATGCAGCTTTGGTGTGGCATTTTTAATTCAAAACTTTAGGATATGGTACTCTCTCCTTCTGTTAAAATGTGATCTTCACAAGCACCAAACCAAGAACCTATTTCCATTTCTTCCTTGGCTTACTGTGTTTTAACTATCTGCCCCTTAATAAAGCAGATGATTAACATTAAACAGTATGGTCTTTCTTTGTAATGTTAGGAGTGCAGCTTGTAAATCCCTACTCATTAAAGATAAGAATACCCTAAATATTTACATCTCTCTGTTATTTTATACTCGCTTTCTATTAGTAAATGTGACCTTCATCCATGTTAGAATGACAATGGTTACCATAGAAACACTAAAGGCCTGTTTAATAAAAAAGATTTCTAAATGAGGTTTCAAACCTTGGCCTTGACAATCTGTGGTCACTAAACGTTCCATGGCACTTTTTTGTAGGATTTGCTATGGCTCATCTTTGCCACATACTAATGTTGTTAATTACATTAATTGTATCTACAAACTCTACCTTTGGCTTCCTTTTCTAAGGTGTTGGGTTGTGTCACCCTGTGCTGTGAAACAACTGTCACATTCCATCCCAGAGGCAGCCACAATGGATAGATGAAGTTCTTCTTACAATGTGTAAAATATTTAGGTATCTTTTGGAATGAAAGTCAGTATGTGAATTTGTCATTATACTCTCTTCTTGTTTTAATCCTTTGAAATATAGGATTCAGCAAAAGCAGAACTCTTGCTAGGAAGCTTAGCAGACAATACTCAGCTGATATTTGAATCTTAAATTAAAAATGAATAAACAGAAAATAGGTAACAGGCCGTGTGTTTATAATATCATAAAAATGCACCACATTTAATTTGTGAATGGTATAATCATATTTTGTATTTACATAGCGCTTTTCAGCTGAAGACTGCAAAGCATTTTACAAGTGTTGATTAAGAAAGACTCACAACACACATGCATTTGGGACAAACCATCCTCGATAACCTGATGTACTAATGACATTGATATTATGTACCAGGATAGACTAGATGGTCCATTTGTGATTCCTTTTAGACATAGAAATGCTGTGGATAATGTATCCACTTAAAAATCAGCAGCCCCAAATCTATAAACAACAGTCAGTGCAAGTGAATAAAGAAGAAAAAAATCTGTCACTAGAAATTAGTGAATAGTGAGGCATGTTAAGCCACCAGTCCTGGGAATCTCTCATGTGAGTCAAGAATCACCATCAGATGCATGCGCTTCCAATGGCCTTTGTAACCAGTTATAGCTATATAATTAAAAACAACAGAGAAGCTTTCCCTGTGCCAAACAGAGACTAATTGAGAGTTATCATAGGTAGTCTAAAAAATTAATATATAACAAGGCATCTAGAAAACCTTGTAAAAATGCATGCCTCAGTTCCATCTAAGACTTTTTAGCCAAGACAGAAGTGCAGCACAGGAAGAGATAAAAATGAAAATAAAGAGTCCCTCTGGAGAAATAATGAGCTGAAGTTGCCAGACCTACCTGCTATCTTCCTACCACTGTGGTTCCAGGAGGGCAACAAACGTGACAGAAAGTATAGTTCTGTGACTAAATGTCATGTCTTGGAGACAGGAGACCTGGGTTCTGCTTCCAGGTCTATCATGGATTTGACATGTAACATTGGACTAGTCAAATTAACCTCAGTCTTAGTGCCTCATTTTCCCACGTCAGAGGATTGCTGAGAAACTTAATTCTGTAATGTCTGTAAAGCTCTCAAGATACTTGATGGGAGAAGCTGAAGATGTGCAATGTATTTAATGAAAGAATATGAAGAAGGCATAATGCCACATGCACTATTTAGCAAAGGGGAAAAATAAAACAATTTCCCCCCTCAATATTGATTATTTAAAACACCCAAAACCCACACATTTTTCAAGACAAGCAAGAGTTCAGGACAGAAATCTCACCTAAATCCACATTCTCCTGCCACATCAGGGAACACCATGCCTTCCAGCCACTTAAAGAAGGTCTGTCACACATAGCCGCCCTGGGTGTATTCCAAAGTCGAGAGAGAGAACTTAGTGATCTCTCAAATGATAAACCTCTTCCCTTACTATTAGGTTCCTAATAAAAATAAGTGTGTTTGGAGTATATATCCATTTTGAAAACTTATCTGATAACAAAGACAGCATCTATTTTAGATGCAATCACCATTTGAAGGGTGCCCATTACTGCTAAAGGTGCTCTTTGATAGGGCCAGTACCGGCAACACACACCGGCATTCAGCTCTCCCAGGAGCGGTGGTGCTTTAAGCTGCTAATTATTGTGCTACCACATTGCCCCATTCTGATGGTAATTACATTTCAGATCTACAAGGAAAAGGCTGTCTTGTACAGTCTGGGAAGAGGGACAGCTGGAATACCAAAATCCTACTAGTTTATGGTGACCGGATGTCCCAATTTTATAGGGACAGTCCCGATTTTGGGGTCTTTTTTTACATAGGCTTGTGACAGGGCAGAGTGTCCCCGCACTGGTATTGCAGGGGTTAACCCTTCCCTCCTAGCAGAGGATGCCATGCCCCGGAAGCCCTGCTGGGCATGCTCCAACTGGAGATTAAGTATAAAAGCCTGCAGAGTTGCTCAGTCTGGGCTGAATGCTGGAGGGGAAGGAGGCATGCTGCTCAAGGAGCGATAGCTTGAACTCCAGGATCCAGAGGCCAGCCAAGTTGAGACACACCCTGAGACCCAGAGAGAGGATGCCACAGGAGGGGAGCAGACTGGAGGACCTCTCCCCCTCAAAGGGGAGAATACAGCATGTATGGTAGGAAGTGACCCAGGGGTGCTTAGAGCCAAATGGTGTTAGAGCCACCAGACGCTCGGCGTGTTGCAGATGGATCCCTGTCAAGCTAGGGGCAAGGGATCCCAGTCACTAGCAAGGCCCTGGGTCGGGACCCAGTGGAGAGGGCAGTCCTCGGTCCTCGCTACTACCCCACCCACATTTCCCTGGCACTTGGGGTGAGTTGTGTGGACTCTGGTTGCTAAGCTGCATTACCCAGCCTGCGAGGGGAAAGATATATGGACTCTGGCCATTGGGCTACACTGCCCTGAGGTAAGGGCGAGGTGTATGGACTCTGGCTGCTGGGCCACACTGCTTGGATGCTTGGGGTGAGGTATATGAACTTTGGCCATTGGGTCATACTCCCCCTGCCTTTGGGAGTGATCTATATGGACTCTGGCTGTTAGGGCCCACTACCTTGATCAAGGGGTGATTGTGTGGAGACAGGCCATTAGGCTGCATCGGGCCTCCCGCAGAGAGATGGGGGTGGGGACTGGAGTCCATCACATCCCTACCACAATGGGGTGGTGCCAGACCCGCCACAAGGCTCCTATTACACCCCCGCACCCTGTCTCGATTTTTCACATTTGCGGTCTGGTCACCCTATACTGGTTCTTGGGGTGGGGAGGGAGGGAAATCAATTTTTTTAGCCACAAGGAGCCCATTTATTGGAGACTGCTTTCTGACAATTGAACCCTAAGTGTTTGCTCTTGAGTTTCATTATGTCTATTGTGGCAGACCCAGGGCAGACAGCTGCCAGTAAGGTCTGCAATTAGGAGGCTTACCAAGGGAACCGGGCCCAGCTAAGCAGGGCCAGCTGGGGCCAATTAAGGAGGCTGTCAGAGCCCTTGAAAAGAGACTCCTCCCCAGAGAGGCTTGTGGGAGTTTGAGGAGTGAGTTTGGAGGGAGTGGGAGTTTGAGGAGTGAGTGTGGAGGCAGTAGGAGATAGCGGAGCGAGTTTGGCAAAAGTAGAGGGGTGTGAGGGGCAAGTTGGAAGAAGCAGGGGCAGAGAGGCAGCTGACAAGCAGGAGGAGAGAACTAAGGGTCCCTCCCAGGGGGGGGGGGGCCTAGCTTCCCTAGCTTGCAGGAGCCTGACCCTGAGAGAGAAAGAAGGGGAACGAGCTGCTAAGGAGCAGCAGGAAAAACCGGGTCTGGTGCAGTCTGGCCAGGGCGCCAGGGCCACACCAGCAACCCAAAGGACTTGAACTAGGGGGAGCAGAGGGGCCACCTTGTCACACGTGGTGTCAGAGGTGGGATAGCGAGTAAATAGACTTGGTGGCTAGCCCTTCCCTCCCCCCCATACTCAGAGGGAAGATGGACGAGGTGGTGAAGGCCCTGGTCCAGGCCACTGCGGCCCAGCAGGAAGCTGTCCGAGTACAGCAAGAGACCAACCAGTTGCTGATAACCCAGGCAGCCCAGGACCGAGCCACCTTGCAGGAGGTGGTGCGGCAGATGAAAGCCCTGAGCACCATGGGCCGTGGGGGGCCTGACGACCGGCCACTACGGGCCAGCCATTTCCTGCAGAAGATGACGTCAGGCGACGACACTGAGGCCTACCTGCTTGCCTTCGAGAGGACGGCCCTGCGTGAGGCTTGGCCCCGAGGACAGTGGGCAAGCATCCTGGCCCCTTTCCTCTGCGGGGAGGCCCAGAAGGCCTATTTCGACCTGGCACCCGAGGCCGCTGCGGACTACCCCCAGCTGAAGGCCGAGATCCTGGCCAGAGCGGGAGTGACGCCAGCCCTGCGGGCCCAGCAGTTTCACGAGTGGAGGTATGAGGTCGGCAAGACCCCGAGGACTCAGCTATTCGACCTGATCCACCTTGCCCGGAAGTGGTTACGGCCCGAGACCCACAGCCCGGACAAGATGATAGAGATCCTGGTACTGGACAGGTATATGCGGGGGTTGCCATCCGAGCTAAGGGGGTGGGTCCGAAAGAATGATCCCCCCTCCTACGACGAGCTGGTAGCCCTCGTAGAGAGACACCTTGCCTCCCAGGAGTTGTCACGGACTACCACGGAGGGGCTGCGGGCAACCAGAAGGCCGGCCTCCAGACCAAAGCCCCGGATGGCCAAGACCCCAAGCCGTGATAGGGAGGAAGAAGAGGAGGCTGGGGGATGGCCAGAGAGCTTGGACAGACTTGGGGACCGGGGGAACGGGATTCGGGGGGTAGGGCCGAACAGCCCGAAGACTGGGGGGCTGTCCCGAGCCGGGAGGCGCTGTTACGCTTGTGGGGAAATGGGACACCTAGCCGCCCAGTGCCCAAACCGGGCCGAACCCATGGAATGTGGCCTGGGGGGTATGGGGGATCCGTGCGACCTGGTGAACCAAGTGGGGGTCGCGATGGCTCCCCATAGATATACCCGACCCGTTAAAATGAATGGTATTAAGACCACCGCGCTAGTGGACTCAGGGAGCGCGGTCACGCTGGTCTCCGGGACGTTGATCAGCCAGGACCAGCTGTCCCGGGCCAAGCGCTCGGCAGTATCCTGTGTACATGGGGATATTAACTACTACCCCACTGTCTCTGTAAGCCTCGACGTCCTGGGACACCCCACGAAAGTAGTGGTGGGCGTAGTCCCGAGGCTCCCCTACCCGGTCCTCATTGGACGAGACTTCCCTGACTTTGACAGCCTGCTCCCCGGGCGGGGGACAGAAGGAGTTAGTGCCGGGGTCCCGGAGGTGGCGCCGAGAGGTCCCGGGGCACCAGCTTTCCGGGAATTTGACCCGGAATTATTCTCTGTAGGCGGGGGGTCCCGGAAGTCTCGGAGGGAGAGGAGGGCAGCCAAGGCGTTAGGGACGAAAATCCTCACCCAATATAGGAGGGCTGCTCTAGTGGGAGAACGAGGGAGCCCCCAAGGAAGGAGGACCAGGCGAGAGGGGGGGGAGACCGATGCCGGGCCTAGTGCCCCCCAGGCGGTCCCCGAAGGAGAGGCAGAGGTAGAGACCCCGGAGTTGGGGCCAATTGGCCCGGCTACGGAGAATTTTGGGCAGGATCAGGCCAATGACCCAATCTACCAAAATATCCGTAGCGAAGTGGTGGAGGTAAATGGGGTCCCGGTAGAGGGGAAAAGTAAGGGCCGAGGGCCATACTATATAATCAAGGGGGACCTGCTGTATAGGGTAGTCCCGATGTCCGATATGTTGGTGGAGCAACTTTTGGTGCCACAGAGACATCAGAGAGGCGTATTGGACCTGGCTCACAGCCACCTCTTCGGGGGCCACCTGGGGGTGGAGAAGACCCTCGATCGGGTCATGAAGAGGTTCTTCTGGCCAGGGGTCCATGCAGCGGTCCGGCGATACTGCGCCTCCTGCCCGGAGTGTCAATTGCACGCCCCCCGGCCCCACTTGCGGGCCCCTTTAGTGCCCCTCCCCATCATTGAGGTCCCATTCGAGAGGATCGCCATGGACCTGGTGGGCCCGCTGGAGAAATCGGCCCGAGGCCATCGGCATATACTGGTGGTGCTGGACTATGCCACCCGGTATCCCGAAGCTGTGCCCTTACGGAACACACTGTCCAAAACCATAGCTCGGGAGCTGTTACAGATCTTTGCCCGAGTAGGGATACCAAAGGAGATCCTGACCGACCAAGGGACCCCCTTTATGTCCAAATTAATGAAGGACCTTTGTTGCCTACTCCGTGTGCGGACCATAAGGACGTCGGTGTACCATCCCCAGACTGACGGCTTGGTCGAACGGTTCAACCGGACACTGAAGAGTATGCTGCGGAAGGTAGTGAGTCGGGACGGGAAGGATTGGGATACCCTGCTCCCCTACCTCCTGTTTGCTGTAAGGGAGGTGCCCCAGGCCTCCACGGGATTTGCCCCGTTCGAGCTGTTGTATGGACGCCACCCTCGGGGCATACTTGACATCGCCAAGGAGGACTGGGAAGAACAGCCAAACCGGGGGAGGAATGTCGTCGAACATGTAGCTCGGATGAGAGAAAGGATAGCCCAGGTCACCCCAATAGTGAGGGAACACCTCGAGAAGGCACAAGAGGCCCAGCGGACATATTACAACCGCCAAGCGAGAAGCCGGAAGTTCCAGGTGGGAGACCGGGTGATGGTGCTAGTACCCACAGCGGAGAGCAAGTTGTTGGCCCAGTGGCAAGGGCCATACGAAGTAGTGGAAGCCGTGGGGGACGTTGACTATAAGGTCCGACAGCCGGGACGCCGGAAGCCGGAGCAGATTTACCACGTCAACCTGTTAAAACCGTGGCAGGAGAGAGACGCTCTGGTGGTTGCGCTGGGGGCACCACCCCGGGAAGGCAACCCACCCGGCCGGGTGGGGATATCCCCGGACCTGACCCCGAACCAGCGAGCGGAGGTGGTCCGCATGATCCGGCGTAACCAGGACGTGTTTTCAGAGACACCGGGCCGGACTACTGAGGTGCACCACCACATCCTCACGGAGCCAGGGGTAAAGGTTCACGTCAAGCCCTACCGGGTCCCAGAAGCAAAGAGGAAGGAGATCAGAGCGGAGGTCCAGAAGATGTTACGATTAGGAGTCATCGAAGAATCCCATAGCCAGTGGTCCAGCCCCGTGGTCCTGGTCCCTAAGCCAGACGGCACGGTGAGGTTCTGCAATGACTTCCGGAGGTTGAATGACGTCTCTCGGTTCGACGCGTACCCGCTACCCCGGATAGACGAACTGATTGACCGGTTAGGAGCAGCCCGGTTCATGTCCACCCTAGACCTGACCAAGGGGTACTGGCAGATCCCCCTGGCCAAGGCAGACAAGGAAAAGACGGCCTTTGCCACCCCGGAGGGGTTGTACCAGTATACGGTCCTCCCCTTTGGGTTGCATGGGGCCCCTGCCACCTTCCAGAGGCTCATGGACAAATTGTTGCGGCCTCATAGGCAATACGCCGCCGCCTATCTGGATGATGTAATCATATATAGCCCAGACTGGGAGACACACTTGCGGAAGGTAGAGGCCGTCTTAGACACCCTGAGGAAGGCGGGTCTGACCGCAAATCCACCCAAGTGCTCAATCGGACTGGCAGAGGCCAAGTACCTTGGCTATATAGTAGGGAGAGGCGTAGTGAAGCCTCAACTTAACAAACTGGAGGCGATCCAGAAGTGGCCCCGACCAATCCGAAAGAAACAGGTCCGAGCGTTTCTAGGGTTGGTTGGGTATTACCGAAGATTCATTCCCCATTTCGCCACCCGGGCCTGCCCATTAACTGATCTAACGAGGGCCCGGGGCCCAGACATCGTAAAGTGGTCGGACGCTGCCGAGACAGCGTTTGGGGACCTGCAGACCGCCCTCTGCACCGACCCGGTGTTGATAGCCCCAGACTGGAAAGAAGAATTTATTTTACAAACAGACGCCTCTGAGGTAGGGCTGGGGGCGGTGCTCTCCCAGATGAGGGATGGAGAAGACCACCCAGTCCTATTTCTCAGCAGGAAGCTTTTGCCCAGAGAACGGAAATATGCCGTGGTGGAAAAGGAGTGCCTGGCGGTGAAGTGGGCCATAGAGAGCCTCCGTTATTATCCACTCGGTCGGCGGTTTACCCTAGTTACGGACCATGCCCCGCTGAAGTGGATGCACCAAAACAAGGACAGCAACGCAAGGGTGACAAGATGGTTCCTCTCATTGCAGCCCTTCCACTTCCGCGTGCAACATCGGTCCGGCCCCCTGCATGGGAATGCAGACGGGCTATCAAGGATACATTGCTCCGCGACCCAAGTAGCCCAACCCCATGGTGTTGCGCAGGGGGGGGGATATGTGGCAGACCCAGGGCAGACAGCTGCCAGTAAGGTCTGCAATTAGGAGGCTTACCAAGGGAACCGGGCCCAGCTAAGCAGGGCCAGCTGGGGCCAATTAAGGAGGCTGTCAGAGCCCTTGAAAAGAGACTCCTCCCCAGAGAGGCTTGTGGGAGTTTGAGGAGTGAGTTTGGAGGGAGTGGGAGTTTGAGGAGTGAGTGTGGAGGCAGTAGGAGATAGCGGAGCGAGTTTGGCAAAAGTAGAGGGGTGTGAGGGGCAAGTTGGAAGAAGCAGGGGCAGAGAGGCAGCTGACAAGCAGGAGGAGAGAACTAAGGGTCCCTCCCAGGGGGGGGGCCTAGCTTCCCTAGCTTGCAGGAGCCTGACCCTGAGAGAGAAAGAAGGGGAACGAGCTGCTAAGGAGCAGCAGGAAAAACCGGGTCTGGTGCAGTCTGGCCAGGGCGCCAGGGCCACACCAGCAACCCAAAGGACTTGAACTAGGGGGAGCAGAGGGGCCACCTTGTCACACTATTAAGTTTTGCCAGCAGTACTTATGGTAGTGATGATTTAGCATTCATGGCCTCACTTTTTGTCAGCAGCCTATGTAACTGATATATTTGTCCAAATTTTATAATTAAAGCACCCCCTAGAGCTGCTAGAGCAACAGATGCCTTTAGCAATTAACTGAATAAAAAAAGTCAAAAAAAGTTTGTTTGTTTTAAAAGTTTTCTTAATGTGGCTGTATCGAACATTCTGACCACATTAATTTCTCTTAACTCCCTTGGACTTGCGGCAGGAATGAATTTGCTCCACTAACGCTTGATAACTATTTAAACTCTAAAGAAGAGCAATTAAAAGTTGATGGGAACTGGACTAGTGTGAAAGTTGATGGTTACAGTTCACCAGGGATTTTGCAAACATCTTAGCCAGGTTGGGTTCAAGTAGTTTCTGACTTCTTGGGTTTCAATTTTTAAACAGTGTGTTTCTCTACTTTGAAAACTGACTGGATAAAAGTGGTAACTTATTACATCACAGCTCTGCTCCCTGCTGCCCTACGTGTATTCAGAGTCAGATTTGCTAAACACAGAGACAAAAATTTGTCCTGCTTTTCACACCTGTTAAGACTATAGGAGCCAACATAGTTGAGGGCAGGTCTTGCACTAGAAAGTTGCACTACTTTAACAATATTGATAGAAAGTATATGCAGTTTTACCAGTAAAAAAAGGTGCTTTATACTAGTATAGCTATTCCCACAAGAAGGGGAATCGCTATGGTTGTAGAAGTCATCTTTATTTCCATATACTTGCATCCAAACAAAGGCTTTATCTGTATAACTATATCAGTAAAAGATTCTCCTCTAATCAAAATAGTTATAATAATAAAACTCTCTAGTGTATATCAGGCTTAAGAGAGGAAATGAGCTAGATTCTGTTTCTCCCTTCGTCAATAGTATTGCTGTTTACCAAGTTCCATGTGAACAAATATACTGACTGTATTGGTATTGCACAGGTTTCACTGAAAGCATAACTGGAAACCAAAGAGGTTACACATTGAAGGTGTTTCCGAAGGCATAATCTTGCACTGCATGACATTTACTACTGGTCATGACATGTGGGAAGGAATGAGCCCAGCTTGGTTCTCAGTCAAGACTGCATTTGTAGCATACCAGTTAGAAAAAAAACACCCCACATTTTTTATTGATAAATTGACCATATACGATATGAACATTGTTAGGACTTCATAATCTGGGAGACCCATGATGCCTTTTTCCCCACAGCCACTTTTCAAAATAGGACCACATTTGCAAGATACAGGGCCAAATTCAGTGCTGATGTAAGCAGTCACATATACTAGATCTGAATTTGATCTATAGGCTTTCTAACTCCCCAGTGGTGAAGATGAAACTCACATAAAGCTGATCATTTTAGTTAACCTCTATTATTTCGTAGGGACTAGAGAGTTTGTTTGACGAGTATACCCACCAAAAAACAAAACTATAGGGCTCATCCCCACTACAGCTTAAATGTTGACTGTAGCGTCATTAAGTCGGAATAAAAGTGTACCCGTCCTCACACGGACACCATTTGCGTCGATTTAAAGGGCCCTCAAAATCTATTTCTGAACTCCTCCCTAATGAGAGGAGTAGCACTGAAATCGATCTCTCTGGGTCGATTGTGGAGTAGTGAGGACACATGGGACGTTATTGGCCTCCAGGGGCTGTCCCATGATGCTCCATTCTGACCGCTCTGGACAGCCTCACTGCTCCACTGTGACTGCTCTGGACAGCACTCTCAATGCGCTGCTCCGGCCAGGTAAACGGGAAAAGACCCGGGAACATTTGAATTGTATTTCCTGTTTGGTCAGCATGGCGAGCTCACCTGCACAGATCAGTCGCCATTCAGAGCTCAGCATCACAAACTGCCATTCAGAGCTCAGCAGCACAGGAGACCAACCAGAGGAAAAGAGCTCCAGCATGGTCCACACGTGAGGTGTTGGATCTGATCGCTATCTGGGGAGAGGAATCTATGATGTTGGAACTCCATAACAACAAACGGAATGCCAACACGTTTGCCAGAGTCTCCAAGGCCACGCTGGAAAGGGGCCACAACAGGGGCGCCCAACAGTGCCATGTGAAAATTAAGGAGCTGAGGCAAGCATTCCAGAAAACCAAAGAGGCAAACAGACGCTCTGGGGGCTCACCGCGGACACGCCAGTTCTACACTGAACTGAATCAGATAATGGGGGGCGCCCCCACCACCATCGCACTGGTCTCCGTGGACTCCACCCATGGGATAAATTGTCAGGCCTGAGGAGGATTCAGATGACGACCAAGGTGATGGGGATGGAAATATTACGGAGCAGCAGGAGGCAAGCCAAGAAACCCTGTTAGCAGACAGCCAGGAGCTGTTTATCACCCTGGACCCATTACCCTCACAGCCATCCGAAGCTGCTGCTACCCCACCGGCGAAGGAACCTCTGGTGAGTGTGCCTTTAGGGATTAGAGGACTCATGATTTTAAAAGGAAGTATTTATTAATTATTAACTTGCCCTAAGGACTTAGCATGCATTCATAGCTGGTCCCTTTTACTGAAACAGTCTGTTAATGTACTCCGGGATGGAGCGGAAATCCTCTATGGATGTTTCCATGAAACTTTTCAGCAGGTAGCGATGAACCTTGCACAGCAAGTTTCTGGGGACAGCTGCCTTATTTGGTCCTCCGTGATAGGAAACCATTCCACGCCATGAAATTAGTAAATAGTCTGGTATCATGGAGTAACAGCATCGCAGCATATGGACCAGAATTTTGAAAAGACTCTAGTAACATGTGTTCTCTATCTCTCTGAGAAATTCTAAGGAGAGTGATGTCATTCATGGTTGCCTATTTGAAATACGGACTGTAATTAGTAGGGCGACAGATGTTCCCAGCTGTAAAGTAATCTTCCCCATCCCGTAGCAAGAGCAGGCAGGGATTTTTGGTTTTGCTGCTCGCGGCTGCTTCCAAAGAAGACCCAACGCGCCACCTCCCCACCTCCCTCCACGAGCCAGCCCGTAGCAAGAGCAGGGATTTTTGTCTTTGTTTTGCAGTTCGTGGTTCACTGGGAGCTACGCGGTGGGGGGAGGAGGGATCCATGTGGTAGGGGGGAAGGGGGCGGGGTTTGTCTGGAACGTCGGGGCGCTGCTGTAAAGAATATGGCTTAGCTTACCATGGCCGGCTGCATGGTGATTTCAGTAGCCGTGTTGAAGCTGTCTCATGTGTGTGAGATGCTTCTGTGAATATTTGTGTGAACTTGAAAGCCATCCAGTCACTTTTAGGTGCGGAATGTGACCTTGTACAGAAATCATATCAGGCCTGTGAATACTGTGGTTCACTGTTAAATACAGTACAGTAAACCCTCGATTTAACGGACCCCGATTTAACGGACTTTGGATGCAACGGACAAAATTTCCGATGCATCCGAAATCCGTTAATGGGGGCTGCGCTGGGTTGACAGCTCCCGCCCGGCTCCCCGCAGCGGGGACCCCGGCGGGAGCTGTCAAACCCCCCCCTCCGCCCCCCCCCGCCCGGCTCCCCGCAACGGGAAGCCGGGCGGGGGTTGAGAGCTCCCGCCCGGCTCCCCCCAGCGGGAAGCCAGGCGGGAGCTGTCAACCCCCCCCCCCCCCGCCCGGCACCCCGCAATGGGGAGCCGGGCGGGGGGGGGGGCGTTTGAGAGCCCCCGCTCGGCTCCCCGCAGCGGGAAGCCGGGCGGGGGGTTTGATAGCTCCCGGCCGGCTTCCCGCTGGGGGGAGCCGAGCGGGAGCTGTCAACCCCCCCCCCGCCCGGCTCCCCGCAAGGGGGAGCCGGGCGGGGGGGGGGCGTTTGAGAGCCCACGCTGGGCTCCCCGCAGTGGGAAGCCGGGCGGGGGCTTTGAGAGCTCCCGCTCGGCTCCCCCCAGCGGGAAGCCGGGCGGGGGGTTTGACAGCTCCCGGCCGGCTTCCCGCTGGGGGGAGCCGAGCGGGAGCTGTCAACCCCCCCCGCCCGGCTCCCCGCAACGGGGAGCCGGGCGGGGGGGGGGGCGTTTGAGAGCCCCCGCTCGGCTCCCCGCAGCGGGAAGCCGGGCGGGGGGTTTGACAGCTCCCGGCCGGCTTCCCGCTGGGGGGAGCCGAGCGGGAGCTGTCAACCCCCCCCGCCCGGCTCCCCGCAAGGGGGAGCCGGGCGGGGGGGGGGGCGTTTGAGAGCCCCCGCTGGGCTCCCCGCAGTGGGAAGCCGGGCGGGGGCTTTGAGAGCTCCCGCTCGGCTCCCCCCAGCGGGAAGCCCGGCGGGAGCTGTCAACCCCCCCGCCCGGCTCCCCGCAGCGGGGAGCCGGGCGGGCGGGCTGACTCACTCCATATAACGGACTAATTCGGGCGAGGGGGTGTCCGTTGTCACCCGAACGTCCGTTATTTAATAATTTTAAAAAAATATTAAATAACGGACTTTCGGTTTTAACGGACACCCCCTCGCCCGAATTAGTCCGTTATATCGAGGTTTCACTGTACTCCCATTGTGCTGCAAGAATGTATCGGTCTTATAACCTTGTCCCTTTCTTTGCCCACAGCAGGTGCACATTTATCTCAGAATCCCGTCCTTCCCCTCACACCATGTATCGCAGATACGAAAGCGTAAAAAGAAAACACATGATGACATGTTTAACGAACTAATGCAGAACTCTCACGCGGAGGCCACTCGGCAGAGTGAATGGAGGGAAAGATTGCTAGAGTCAAAGCAAGAGTCCAGGGCTGCAGCAGACAGGTGGATGGAGCATGAAGAAAAGCGGCAGGAGCGCGAAGAAAAGCAGCAGGAGCGCGAAGAAAAGTGGATGGATGTGATGCTCTGGATAATGGAGGACCAAAGCGACATGCTCCAGTGTCTGGTGGAGCTTCAGCACAACCAAAGATCGCCTCTACTGTCTCTTGTCTAACCACCTCCCCTCCTCCACAAGTCCCATAGCTTCCCCACCCAAAAGTGGGGTGAGAACCCGGGGGGGGGGGGGAGCTCCAGGGACTGACCCACTCTACCCCACAGGCCAGCACAAGCAGCAGGAGGCTGAGTTTATCTAAAAAGTTTTAAAAGGTGCTGTGTCTTGGCCCCCCTCCTCCCTCTTCTCCCCCCCCCCCCACTCTGACTGCTGGTTTCCCTCCTTACCCACCCCTTCTGGGCTACTTTTCCAGTGAGCCCCTGTGTTTGTGAAGAAGCAATAAAGAATGCATGATTTTTAAAACAGTGAATTTATTTCCTCTGCAAGCGTCAGGAGGGGGGAGGGAAAGAGGGTGCAAGGACGGCAGGCTTAGAGCTGAGCAGAGCAAGGGAGCGGGTTTTCAAACACCATCTTGGGCATTCATAAAACTAGTTTTCAAGGCGTCTCTGAGGCGCAGCGCCTCCCGGTGCGCTCTTCTACTTTCCCTGCTGTTTGGCTGCTGGTAAGCAGCGGACAGGAAATTTTGCCTCTGCCTCCTACCCCGCCATAAACATTTCCCCCTTGCTCTCACAGAGATTGTGGAGCACAGAGCAAGCAGCAATAACATTTCTATCGCTGATGTCTGAGCGAATGAGTAATGAACGCCATTGCCCTTTGAGGCGGCCAAATGCACACTAAACTGCCATTCTGCACTTGCTCAGCCTATAGTTGAACAGCTCCTGACCCCTGTCCAGGGCTCCTGTGTAGGGTTTCATAAGCCAGGGCATTAAGAGGTAGGCTGGGTCCCCAAGGATAACGATCGGCATTTCCACCCCCACTCCCCAATAATTTTCTGGTCTGGGAAGAAAATCCCTTGCTGCAGCTCTCCAAATATACAAGAGTTCCTGAAAACACGAGCGTCATGAACCTTTCCCGGCCATCCCACATACAGGTTGGTGAAACGTCCCTTGTGGTCAACCAGTGCTTGCATGACCATAGAATAATATCCCTTCCGGTTTCTGTACTCTGCGGCCTCGTTGTCCGGTGCCAGGATAGGGATATGAGTCCCATCTATAGCCCCACCACAGTTAGGGAATCCCATGGCAGCAAAGCCATCTATTGTAGCTTGCAAGTTTCCAAGGTTTATAACCCTGGGTAGAAGCAGCTCGACAATTGCCCTGCTTACTTGCATCACAGCAGACCCCACTGTAGATTTACCATCCCAAACTGATTCGCGACTGACCGGTAGCTGTCTGGCGTTGCAAGCTTCCAGAGGGCTATTGCCATTCGCTTCTCAACTGTGAGGGCTGCTCTCATTTTGGTATTCTTGCACTGGAGGGCCAGGGAAAGCAAGTCACAAAGTTCCATGCATGTGCCCTTACGCATGCAAAAGTTTCTGAGCCACTGGGAGTCATCCCAGACCCGCAGCACTATGCGATCCCACCAGTCAGTGCTTGTTTCCCTGGCTCAGAATCGACATTCCATAGCATGAGCCTGCCCTGCTGCCACCAAATTTGCCAGATTGCCGGTCCCCCTACTTCCAAAAATGTCAGTGTCCCTGTCCCTGCTGTGCACATCCATGTCCACCTCCTCATCACTGTTGTCAGTTTCCATAAAGCGCAGTTGTCTCCGGATCGCTTTCCTCTGCAGACGATGCAGCATAAAGTCCATAACAATGTGCGAGGTTTTCACAATGGCCAGTACTGCAGCGGTGGTCTCAGCGAGCTCTATGCTTGCAGTGCTATGGCGTTAGCGCAGCGCGGAGAAAGGGCGCAAATAATGGGATGCCTACCCACAGTGCACCGCTCGAAATGGTGTTCACGGCGTGAAAAAAGGGAGCAAAATAATGAAATGCCTACCCATAGTGCAGCACTCGAAATGGTGCCTGCTGGGGACTTCGGGAACTGTGGGATAGCTACCCACAGTGCACCACTCGCTATGTCGACGCTTGCCACAGTTGTGTGGACAGACAATGGCGAATTGCTGTGCTTTGTGGGGATGCACAAAATCGACTCTATACAGTCTGCTTACAAAAACCGACTGCAAGGAAATCGAACTACTGCTGTAGTGAAGACATACGCTATGAATCTGAACCGGTTCCCATCCAGGGACGAAAAATGTTTTTATGTGCCCCTCTTACAACGCCTACTCCTCTATGGCAGGGTTCAATTTGGTCTCCTGCTGGAGCAGCCATTTTCTCGATATAGCATCACACTTCCCTACAGGAGGTGCAGTCTCATGCGGTTGATTAGAACTGAACTTTCAGGCCCCATCAGAAACTAGTGGAATTCAGAGAGCTTCAAAACTTTCAATGTAAATTCTGTACTTTAAATGTTTTTATTAGCTTAAGTTGGCTAAAGCAACTACTAAATTAATTTTTAAAGCAAGAAAATCATCCTTCAAGGTAAACTCTGATTTCCAATAGTTTCTAAGGTTTGGTACAAACATATCAGTATAACTACAATGCTCAGGGAAGGTGCAAAATCCACATCCCCAAGAGACATACTTATACCGACTTAGCCCCCATGTAGACAGTGCTATGTTTCCAGGAGAGCTTTCCTCCACTGACATAGCAACTGCCTCTCGGGGAGGTGGATTAACTACTACACCAAGGAGAGAGCTCTTTCCTGTCAGCGTAGAGCATCTTCCATAAAGTGCTACAATGGCTCAGCAGCACTGGTTCAGCTGCACCAGTGCAGAGTTAAGTGTAGATGTGCCCAAATTTAAGAGGAATTGCTCTTGCTCAGCCTTATCAGCCTCATGGGTCTACAGTGATGGCAGCTTCCCATTTGCTTTTAATTATCCTTTTTAAAATCACATTTCAGACACTTCTAACAACTAAGTTTGCTTTGTAATTAGATGCAGTGGTTGGAATAGCTTTTATATCACATTACAGTTTCCCGGTCCCTAATGTTTCCAATATAATTTAGCTGGACATTAGATTTAAAAAAAAACAAAAAACCAAACCCCACTTTGCCAGGCAAGTAGTTTTTTTACTGGTTTCAGGGGTGGTTGCTTAAACAGGTTTAACTGGAAATAAGATATATTGGTCTAGATTCTGGTTAACTCAGATCAAAATCTGGGCCATTTTTATTAAATCTGAGCCTGTCCCTTCTCTGAATGCGAGGAAAAGCAATTGTGTGTCTTACGCCTATGTTCTGTAGCTGGGCACATTTAACACAGAAGCACTACCATATGCATTAAAGCTAGAATCAGCTGATCTTAAACATTTCTTTGGGTTAAAAAATACTAGTGGAATGCATGTTTTAGCCAGCTATTAATGACCGAGTCTTTCTTCACCTTAATATACAGCAACTAAAACAGTTCTAACTTAACAAAACACTAAATTGTGTTCAACCCTACAAGGATCCATAAACGCTGCAGAGACTCAGCTTCATGTCTTGACACTTTCTTTTTTGGCAAAGCTTTCCGCGTGAAAGAACAGTGAGGTCTTTATGCTATCCCCACACATGCATCCCCCACCACCCCAGCATAGAGAATTCAGGAAATAGATACAGCCCTACACACTTGATACAAGCTACAGAATTCACCACTGGGACAGTAAAACTTGGAGAATTTTCATTCTGGGAAAATCTTAATGGAAAGTCATTGAGATTCCACTTTCATCTCAAAGAAATTTGACCACCAATTCACATAAATACTGGGGGGGGGGAGGGGGGGAGCACTTAGGGTTTGATCCTGGCTGAGATTCTCCTGCACTCCTCAGCTCAGCACCTGGCAGGACCAAATCCTTTCTACTCAGTTCATTGCAAGGGGCTTTGAGCAGAGTAGCTCCAGCAAGCATTCATTTGAACTGCATGGTTAATGCCCCACATGTTTAGCAAAGCACAGACCTCAATCTGTGGACTGCATTTACAACAGAGACTATTCCTTATAACACAATGGAAGATATTTCAGGAAGAAAATCTGAGCTGGAAAACTGATGCCTCCTTACAGAGTGGGCCAAACTCTACTAACTATTTACTAAGTTAACAAGGGTAATGATCCTTATTTCCCTCACATATAATTATTTTTTGTAAGTATTCCTCAAGTACTCAAAAATCAATCATTTTTGGACTACCCGTAAATGGCTCACTTTGACTATCTGCAATTGTGTGGTTGGCCCTGTAAGTCAGTGGTTCTCAACCAGGGGTACGCATACCCCTGGGGGTACGAAGAGGTTTTCCTGGGTGTATATCGACTCATCTAGATATTTGTCTAGTTTTACAACAGACTACATAAAAAGCACTAGGGAAGTCAGTACAAACTAAAATGTCATACAATGACTTGTTTATACTGCACTATATTCTTCTAGACACTGAAGCGCAAGTACAATATTTATATTCCAATTGATTTTATGGTAAATATGAGAAAATAAGAGATTTTTCAGTAACAGTCTGCTGAGGCACTTTTGTATTTTTGTAAGCAAGAAGTTTAAGTGACATGAAACTTGGGGGTACACAAGACGAATCACACTCCTGAAAGGGGTACAGTAGTCTGGAAAGGTTGAGAGCCACTGCTGTAACTGACAATGTATTGTTTCTGCTTCCCAATTGGATAGTTAGTACTCAGAGGACCCAATCAGGAGTAGGGCCCCATTTTGCTACAGGCAGTACAAACAATTTAAACACAGTCTCTGCCATAGAGCGTTTGAAAAAATATCATAAAATTGTTCTCCTCTACCATGTGTCTGGGAGAAAAAAATTTGTATCCAATAGCACTATCAGGTGCTCATCCTCAATAGCACATAATTATTTAGGACCTGGTGCAACGCCCTTGGGGAGTCCTTTCATGGTCTTTAATGTGTGTTTGATTGGAACCCTAAGAATGACAGTACCCAACATCTTTCCTTGAGGACTGCAATATTTCCTCTGAAATCTCCTAATATGATGGCCAGAATAAGCCAATGGAGTGAGGAAATACTGTGATGGAAGAACACATCATTCATTAGAATTTAGGGTAACCAGACAGCAAGTATGAAAAAAATCAGGGGCGGCCGATTGGGGTAATAAGAGCCCACATAAGAAAGACACAAAAATCGGGACATCTGGTCACCCTATTATAATGGCACATACAACAAAGATTATTATTAACTTTGTAAGTGTCTGGGTAATACTATGGATAGTCAGATATTTATATATAATGTGTAATCTAGCAGCAGATATCTTGCCCGGAGAAAACAAAGTTCAAAGCTTTCAGCATTTCATAAACATGCTTCTTTAATGTGTTTGAAGAAAAGCTCTTTTTTCCCCCTTTGCTGTTTATCATAAGTTTAGAAAGTTCTTACAGGCAGGAACTTAAAAAGAAAGGTGAACATGAATCTCAAAACGCCCAGCAAAACAACTTGACTCTTCAGTCAAGCAAGTAGGAAGCATGTCTCAGGGATTAAAGACTAGAAATCAAGACTCTCGGGGGACATATCCTCAGCTGCATCAGAGCTCTACTTAGTACAATCAAGGAAAGGAGTGAAGGTCAAAGGTGACTAACCCCACTGCATTACCCCAATTTCCAGGGCTGCTGGAGGTGCTTTGGTCCCTGACATACCTTATAGGAGCCTAGAGGCTGCTTAAATTTTGCTGGCTTATAACAGCTCCCTACAGGCCATTATCCTTGCCAGAGATTGCTGGCATTGGAGAGGGGTGGCATAGAGTTAGGACGGCTGTACACCAGAAAAAAATCCCTCACATTAGGGGAATCCTCAGCTATCTGTTATCCAGCAACACAAAGGAGCTATTTTATTTCCCCAGCTCTGCCACTGAAGTATTGTGACAAGTCACTTCACCTATCTGTATACTAGATATAATGATATTTATCTTCTTTGCAGGGGAGTAGTGAGGCTTAATTATATTGGTAAACCACTTTCAGATCCTTGGACAGAAGACGCCTTATAATTGCAAATTATTATATAACAACCATCTTTACAATTCCTGGCTTGGGTGCTTTCTGGAATACTTTGCAAGCAGGGTGTGACGTTAAAGCAATGTACCAAAACTTTGGATGTGTGTCATCTTATTCACAGAAAGTTCTCCACCTCTTATTAGGAACCCACAAAGCTTTAACAATCATTACAAATGCAATGTGGCCTAATCCTACTCTACTGTATAGCAGAAGGAGAAGAGGGTGGAGGTTTCTTGGCATTCACAATATTCAGAGTAATCACAATGTGATACCAGCCACAAAGTCCTAAAATAAATAAAGAATATCCCCTACATCAAAGAGAGACTTTCCCATAATTCACAATAAGGAAGCTACCTTGGTTTACCATCAAAACAGAAGTCAGAGATGACAGCTTGCCATTGGGCTGAGCAATCATTTGTCACAGGATGGATTATGCGTAGGTCGTGGCTGGATGGGATCTGTGGTGAACTGAATGAACATGTTTTGTGTAATGAGTATACGTGGTGGTTTGTAATAATAATGCCATGGAAATGTTGCTCAAATGTGGGTAGCTGGGTGGTGAGAAATATTCTCAGTCATTTTGAGCTAAATTCATCTGACAGAATTCCCCTGAAGTGGAACTCCCCTCGGTGAATTAGCTTTTTGTGTTTGACAATACTGAAGATCTGATATGGCATAAAGGGGAATTTATTCCAGGCCTGGAGATCTAGGAGAATGATCTTTAACAGGAACAACTCTCCTTACTGTTAGTTTTACCCATGTTACCACTTCTTATCTCTTATTCTGTTTTTGTCAAAACAAGGACAATAAAAACAAAATTTCTCGAAGTCAGGACTCCTAAATGTTAGTGCTGGCTCTGCCACTGATGTAAACTGTAGTCTTGGGCAGGTCACCTAAACTCCCTGCTGTACAATGGGTATGATAGTAATGTAACAGAGTTATCCAAATTAAAAGCCAGCTGTCTTTTAATCCAGCCAGTCACACAAAAGGACCCATCTCCCCTCTACAGGCAGCACCACACCCCAAACACTTTTATATTCACTTTCCATTTCCCCACACCCAGGCTCTCTCAAACCACACACACTTGCCATCCAGCTAGTGGGGAAGAAGATATCCATTATGCTACCTTTCCTTCTTCCATATATCCCTGGCAATATATTTGTTCCTAAATGTAGCATCCTGGTCTTACACAACAGATCTAGAAGTTCCTGACCACCATGTCATTTCTAAGACTTGGCCATGGTTTGCCATGCCTATAACTGGACACACCTCCGATTCTTCTCTGCAGATCTAAACACCATGGGCAAACACTGAGTGGTCTGCAAATATTCTGAAGTTGACACAAGGGTTGAGGGTTATTCAATATGTATTCATCAGACATCATCACATCTGGAACAGTATGTGACCATTCACTTTGGGAGGCCTCAGATTTGGCAGAGCTAGAGCTAGTCCTCTCTTTTTCAGTGCGGTCTTCTCCTGGGACCCCACTGAAGAACTCATGCCTGCCCCCTATTGGCTCAATAAATTCAAGCATTGTCCTTTATTCCTGGCTTCCTTCAGTTTCCTTATGTCTTCTTGCCTTCAGGGCCTCTTTCTCAGGTTGTCCTCTTCATTTTTGAGGGGAAATTCTGAGCAAGATGGTCCAATTTTCTGTACCCCTACTGACTTCACTCTGCTGTTGTTTTCGTATCCAAACCCAACTTTGTAGCCAGTTACCAGCTTTTACACAACTTGGAAGACAAAGCTTATTACACCCCTCAGTGTTATAATTTTGTACCATACATAGGTCTGTTATATAGTATATGATCCTTGCTATGATTATTGCTTAGTACATATCAGACCATATGGTTCTTAGTAACTTCTTATTGTACACAGGTATCTGTTAAGAGGTCACTTATAATAGAGGCCAGTATGTTTTTCCTATTAAGACTACTTAAAATATTTTCTTACTTGCCTTGATTTTGTTATTTAGAATAAAGCTGCAAAGGTGAAACATCTCATTTTCAAAGGCCTGGAGCAAACAATTATTGGAACAGATGGTGCGTTTTCTCTTCAAGAACAGCTGATTTGAAAGGTGGAAGTAAGGATGTGGAAAATGCCAGCTCTTTTCAGTGAGTGAAAAATCTGAAGACCTCTGTCCAGTATGGAAAGTAAATAGAGTCTCGGATACATAAGAGAATGCACCAGATTCAGGCCAGCAAACATTTCCCTTAATGTAGGTGTGTTTCTACAAAGAGAAAAAGTGGAATGGCTTCTGCCAACCCAACTTGTTGAAAAGCAGACTGAGACAGCGGACTGTTCATTCTACAGGAAGTCAAGTAGAACACCAAATGCATCCTACTGCCAACTGCACTCGATCTCAGGGATTTTAAACTCTTCTTGGCATACATCCTTGTCTGGGGAGGCAAAATTCTCACACTGATTGTCCAGACTACAAACCTTCCATCCCAAACCAACATCTGTCTGAAAATTAAAAGATGCCCTTTCATCAATTGGGAGATTTTACTCTCTCTGTTTAAATAATTTAACCTGGAACCGAAGACTGGAAGGGGAGAGTTGTGCCCAGGGCAAACACTACAAGGGATCTATTTTTGTTTATAATCCAAGGATTTGCACAATTACAGGTTATCTGCTGAAGCACCATCGCTCTTTTTTTCCCATTTCATTGGCTGTTTCTCTTGGAAAGTTTGGGGGTGGGGGTGGGGGAGGAGGGAATTAAACAGCAGAACAGCAGCTTATGAGCCGATACCAATAGCCATGACATGTTTCTGATCTCAGGACAGTTACAAACATGTGGAGAGTGTGTATGGGGAGTGTAATCACAAACAGGGTCAAATTAATGCCCAGTATTAACTCCACTGAAATGAAAGGAATCATCGCTAGGAATCAATTCTACATTGATGGGGTTTATAGACAGCTCTGATTAGCATGAAGGTTCATATTCCCATCTTTCGAGTTTAGGAAAAACTAGAAAAAGCTCTTTCTACAGGATTTTGCAAATACAGGACCAGAGCAAAGAAGCAGTCAAGTCTCTCAAGTCACAGTTGTTCTGCGAGATAAACTGCAGGCAGGCAAACAAACAGCAATCCAGAGAGCCTGTGTGATGGTGTGGTGCAATACAAGATTTTTACAGGCACCCAGTGGGATGACTTGCACACCGTGTGGTGGCTTTGCTGCTCATGAGTAATGTGGACAGCCCAGTCTCATTCTAATAAAACTTTATATCACACCACTACTTAGTATTTTTATGGAACATGTGACACAGAATGGAGATTTTAGAGCATTTTAAAGGAATTGCTTTGGTTCTATTTATACATGCCCCTCCACCTGTGCCATGAGTGTTCCAAGCCAATGTCACCCAACTGTACAGAGAAAGAAAATAGTGCCAAGAAGCGTAAATGCTGAGTCTTTTCAGGGAGAGCTTTCTATTATGTATGAGTGGGCTTGGAAGGATTCTATTTTTATTGATAAATATCAATTTCACCATACATAAACTAAGGACAAAAATGTGTCCATGGAGGATCATTTTGCTTACTGTGAATTTGATTTATGGATATTTATGTGGTATGTTTTGATATGTGTGATGTTGACCATTTGTATTTTGAGGATTGTAAAGCTTTAGTTTGTTGAACCTCAACATGTCTTTACATTGCTGTCTAACTCCTATCCCATCCATATTTGTAGTTGTGAAGATTTAAATTGATAACAAAATGTAAAACTTAAAAATAATCTATATTATCTGTTGAAATTATAAAAGGAATTCAAATAAAAATTGAAACCTCCCAAACCTAGAGTACGAGTTGAGAAACCTGCCCGCAATCTCTCCTCCCTCTGCTGTCCCCTTCCCAGTCAAAACAGCCTGCCACATCACACCCCTCTCCCTCAACTGAATGGATTTAACAACAGCCAACTAACCTGATAATTCCCAGTCCTCGTCCTAGTGACCGGACCCAAGCACCTGCCCTAGCCCATGCAGATGTCTGTGGTTAAAGCACTGGGCTGGGACGCTAGAATTCTGCATTCATTCTTAGCTCTGCCACAGACTCCCTTTATAACCACAGGCACGTCACTTTTCTCTCTGTATCACAGTTTCCAACCTTCATGTGGCTGTTTTGAGGATAAAGCCTCAAATAGTTAAATAACTATGACAAGGTTACAACAGAGTAAAATGTATAGTGTCTATGAGACCTAGGCCTTTGGACCGACCCAGTTAAGAGCTGCCCATGGTAAAGCCCTGTCCACACTACCATTTTTAACCATATTGTAACTGGCCTCTGACTTAGTTACAGTTGTACTGTAAGTGTGACTTTTGGGTGTGGCTGTGGGTCTAAACCAAGGTCTTGGAATGAATTTTGTACCTTGGATGCATCCTATTTAAAAATGAAGATGTGCAACATTTTAAAACTGGCACACAGTCCTGGCTCCCTGACTTTTTAACTTGAGCATCTTTGTTTGTTTGTGAGAAAGGAGAGAGAGCGGACGACGTAGGAGGGGAATGGATTTCAGTTACGAGCATTTTTTTTTACTCAATTTTACTCAAGAATGCTTTTCCTTGAAAAAGAAAGTGCTGAAAAAAATCCCAATATGTGGTGCCTATGTTTCTGTAATGCGAGTCTGTGTGTTTAAGAGTCCCCTCTGGATAATCTGCATGTAAATGAGGCAACATTAGTTGCAAATGTCTCTGGAAACTTAAACTTGCTGCACATTCTGAAGCTTAAGTAAAAACAGAACCATCAGAGAGAACCTCTAATTACCACATAGCAGGAGCTCTGATTGAAACCATCAGGGCAGAGTTCCTGTGTTTCACTAAATAAATACACCAAGTTCAGCTTTATTGTTATTTTAGCCAATGAAAGAAAAATAAAGTCTACCTCCACGTGCATGAAATTACCTGAATTTAAAGACCTATTGGCTATGAACTCGGAATAATGAAGGATTTTCTTCTCTCTCTTTTTCAAATGTTTGTATTTAAGTAGCCCAATAGGGTTGCTTGGGTTAATATGAAATACTGAACATGATTAACCCCTTTGCTTTCTAGCATTTTACGTGGAATTGTTCCTTTGAATTTTAAGTTCTAGAGAGTAAATAATAAAAGCAATTCCAGAACTATTTTTAAGAGTAACCATTTTTTATTAAATCAAAGCAAGGATGTACTGGAAAGCATTTTGGTATAGTAGATAATATATTTTAATACCACATTTATTCTCTTGGCCATTGTTTTATTACTGCTCTCTGGCTGTTGCCAAGGTCTAAGTTATTCATAGGCAACTGATAAGACATTCTGTGAATATCCTCTATGAGGTTAGTTCTGAGTAATAATTTCATAGGCAGATCATTCCAATTAGAGACTAATGGACATAAATTGGTATGTAGGGAATGAGTGTCCTCTTGATGCTAAGACACACTTGATCCAATTACACTAATGAGATTTATAGCTTACTACTGAAAGAGGAAGACACCCTAGAGATTCAGTTACTTTCCTGGGCACATCACTGTTCGCATTCTGTAAATCACTACTAAATAAAATGAATCAATCAGAAAAATATGTATGGACAGTTGAAGAGTTTGTAAGTGCTCTAAGGTTTGGAGTGCTCTCAACTCCCAGTACAAGTCGCTGGGTGTTGATGGTACTTAGCACCCTCAGCACTTTATAGGATCAGTTTCCAAATTTACAAGAGAGAGAATGTGACAAATAAAACTTAGAATCCTTATTGTTTATTCATTTAAACTGTAGTAGGGCTGAAAGCATATGAGGTATTGGACCAACTCATTGGGAATATTGATAATTGCAGAGAAAAGCTTAGGGTCTAAAATGGACAACAAGATGAAAGCAGGGAAAGGGGTGCAACATAAGTGCCAAGTGGCTACTCATATCTCCATTCTATCCATCTTGTTCATTTATGCAGGATAATAATAATGCTGGAACTATCTTAATTTCTGTAGGTGATGCTGCACAAGTGGGTTTAAAGGGTTATTTGAATAAGGCAGGAGTGGATGTAGGGTGACCAGATGTCCTCATTTCATAAGGGATAGTCCTGATTTTTGAGTCTTATTCTTATATAAACTCCCATTACCCCTCGCCCCCTGTTCGGATTTTTCACACTTGCTGTCTGGCCACTTAAGTGGAGTCCGGCACCTCTTAATGGCTGACAGGTGAGAGCAGGTCAATCAGCATCTACAGCTCTCAGAAAGAAGGCCAAGCAGATGTTTAGGGCCACATTTTCAAAAGAAATCTCAACTAGGCCCCTTGAAACAAGCACAATTTTGTACATCCCAGTTTTTGCACATGCTGAGATCAAAGCTCTCAAAGTGATATTTAGACATTAATTAAGGAATGCAACTACCCCACAGCCCCATAAAGTAGGAAAGAATTATCTTTTTACAAATGGGGAAACGGAGATACAGAAAAATTCATTACTTACTGCCCTCACTGATCAGGATGCAAGTCCAAATCCAGTTGGGAGTTTCACCCAACATAGGGCTGGTCCTCACTAGGGCGGGGGATCGACGGCAGATACGCAACTTCAGCTATGTGAATCACGTAGCTGAAGTTTGCGTATCTGCCGCTGACTTACCGCTCGTCCCCACGACAGCGGCAGTCGGCGGCGCGCTCCCCCGTCGACTCCAGCTTGCGCCTCCCGGCGAGCTGGAGTGCCGGAGTCGACGGGGGAGCTCCGGGCGATCGATTTATCACGTCTTAGCAAGACGCGATAAATCGATCGCCAGAAGATCGATCTCCGGCAGCACTCATGAAGACAAGCCCTAAGTAAGGACAGAATTGGGCCCTATGTGGCTTAGTCAAGACGAGTAAGGGACAATGGACAAGTCTCCGCTGCAATCCAAGATTGGACTGCAGCTCAGGTAGATATACCCACACCATCTTTACCCACACTAGAATCACTACGAGCTGGCACAGGCTTCAGCATGAGCCGTACGAAACCCTCCCAGAACCCTGGGTACCTATTTGCATTGCTGAAGTCCCACCACATCTATAGTGATGCTTTTAGCCTTGTTAGTGCGGGTATGTCTGCCTGAGCTGCAATCACAGCTCAGACTCTTGCATAGATGTACCCAAAGAAAAAGACCCCAGGAATCCAAGCTTCCAGTCCAACAGACTCTAACCAACAGACCACACTCCCTGCTACTGTATCTTAAAAGTGTGACCGTGTTTTATTTAAAATTGGTAACAAACTCACTGAGGCCAGACCTTAGCTAAGAGTTGTCTTAATAGGCAGTTTATAAACCTTGGCATGCTGTAAGAAGCATAATGGAACTGCTGACACTATATTAAATATAACTGCACAAATACCATGTTGTAAGACAACACATTCCTGAAGGGGAATTCAGCTGAGAGAGTTAAAAAGGGTGTGCAGGAACAAACACGCAGTTGGGTTTAGTACAGAGGTGGGCAAACTTTTTGGCCCACAGGCCACATTGAGGTTCCAAAATTATATGAAGGACAGGGAAGGCTGTGCCTCCTCAAACAGCCTGGCCCCACCTGCTGTCCAACTCCTTCCCACTTCTGTCCCGTAACTGCCCCCCTCAGAATCTCTGACCCATCCAACTCCCCCTGCCCCCTGGCCACCCTCTCCTGAGACCCTCCCCAGGACCACACCCAACTCCCCCTGCTCCCTGATTACCTCGACCCCTATCTGCCCTCCATTCCCTGTCCCGACCACCACCCCCAGAACCTCTGCCGCATACAACCGCCCCGTCAAACCCCCCCCTCCCCAGCCCCCTTACCATGCTGCTCAGAGCAGCATGTGCCGCTCCATGTGGAGCCAGACACACTGCCCTGCATGAACATTCAGCCCCGCCCCCTAGACTCCATGGGCGGAGGCTGCATGGGAGCGGGGACAACAGGGGAAGGGCACGGCCGTGGCAGCCTCCCCAGATGGAAGTTCAGGGGCTGGGCAGGAGGGTCATGCGGGCCGTAGATTGCTCACCCCTGGTTTAGTAGCAGCTCAGCTGTGATTAGACTTCAGAGGGAGACGCAGCATGTATTTATTAAATAAACACTCTTTTCTACGGTGAGCAGAATATCAGGGAACTACTGGGTGGGAAATCCTGCTTGTGGAAGCTGCAAACCCTCTCTCAAGCAAGCCCACGAAAGCTTATGCAAGCCCACGAAATAGTTAGTCTCTAAGGTGCTACAAGTATTCCTCGCTTTCTCTCAAGCAAGGATTTCATTTCTCAGAAGACTTTCTAGAGCAGCTGAAGTCTCAGTTTCATGCTGGGGCAGAAAAACAAATGCAGCCTTTCAAGTCCTGTGTTTTGCTACAATTGTTTACTATGCATAAAGTCACAATCTGGCCTAATACAAATATTTAGTTCATTCCCTGTTTACCAGCAACATTTCATTAGCATCTACAGAAGCACCCAACTATTGGAGAGAACCCAAAGAGCCTTCCCCTCCCTCTATGGTATTGCCGACGCCACAGATACTTGGAGTTTTTCATGACAATATTCAGCTCAATAAAACTGGAGAGAGTGTTTTCCTTCCACAATGCTGAACACACTTCTTTCAAACTAGACACCGAGCAGCACTAGCACGTGTTGGGATGTTACTATATAAGGAAGTCAGTTCCTATGGCACCAGACTGGGACGCAAGAGACGGGGTTCTATTCCTGAATCTGCAAATAACTTGCTGTATGACCGTGGACAAGTTACTTGATCTCGCTGTGCCTCCATTTTTCCTCCCATGATTTGTCTTGTCTACTTAAACGGTAAGTTCTTTAAGACTAGATCAATGCACAAAAGGTTCAAATCCCAGTGTGGGCCTCTAGGCACAATTGTGGTACAAACAATAATATATTGAATCACCGAACGTATGACACCAGAACATAATGGAATATGTCCTACAAAATGGACTGGAAGTTGAAAACTAAAGTCGGGATTCAATATGTGACAGGGTGTGTGAATGTAAGATAACTGTACATAATAATAAACACTTGTGTAGTTCTTTTCATCTATAGATCTCAAAAAGTGCTTTACAAAGCCTCCTTAGCCTCATTTTATAAACGAGGAAAACAAAGGCAAGGAGTAGTTGCCAAGTAGCCCACGGTCAATCAACAGGTCACTGGCATATTTGAAAACAAAACTCAGGACTCCAGATTCTAGTTTAAATCCCTATCAAGGGGACTATATTATCTCATTCAATTGCTTCAGTAACGCACCCAGAGAAGTGTGATATCTTAAAACCCACATACTCTGCAGTGAGTTATTACATTTAAGTTTTTAAAAATATTATGTTTAAAACATATTAAAGATTTTTAAAAGTTTTATTAAATGTGTACTTTTGTCTAAAATAACCCATAATATCTAATAGACATTTTGTAATAGTATTTTAGATTAATTATACTATTGTCATCCCTCTGTCAAGTGGTAGCGTGACTCACCTCCCTGGTTTCTTCCTACCTCACCTGTCAGTAGGCCTCACACACAGTCTCTCCAGGTTCATCCAGGCTAGGACTTGCAGGGCCTTTTCCTGGAATCCCAAAACAAAAATACTAAACAAACCCCCTTCTGCCCTCCTCAGGGTTGACCTTTCACTCCCCTCTGAACATCACCCAGGCCTCCTTCCCGGGAAGCGCAGAACCTGCCTTGTTACCAGGGTTCACCATTGGCAGTTGCTCCGACCCCAAGTGGCTGCTCTGTCTCTCTCCTGTCCTCCTGCCAGACTTCTCTACTTAGAAGAGGATCCCAGAACCAACTCCCTCCCTGGGCTTCCTACTTGAACCTCCCAGCCTTCACTAGTCCTGCAGCTCAGCTTCATCTCTAATGAAGCCCGGCCCGCCCTCCAGATGCAGCCAGGTATTGGCCTCTCATCCCCACATTAATCCTTTCATTGTCAGGGGAGGGGTGAGAGCTACAAATTCTATCATAGCTGCTATACGAACAACGGCTATACAGAGACTAATCATGTTCAACAAAGGAATGCAACAGATGAGCTATCAGATTCAATCCACCTCCCCACAAGGTATTCCCTCTATATCCATTTCATAAAAGTTTTTATGTCTGTTTCAAATTAACCCCCTCTCCTTCCTGTTCTCTCATAATAAAACAACAAATAAACTTGGAACTATGGGTCAATTTCTGCTTTTGGTTACACCTGTGCAACCTCACTGACGTCAGTGACATCACATGGGCTTAACCGACAGCAGAACTTGGCCCTTGTGCCCAGGACATTAGAAAATCTGAAACATGCTTTCCAGACTCTGTGGGTATGTCTACACTACAATTAAATACCCACAGCTGGACTATGTCAGCTGATTTGGGCTCGCAGGGCTTGGGCTGCAGGGCTGTACAACTGCTTGGACTTGGACTATAGATCAAGTTTTGGGACTCCAGTCCAAGCCCCGCAAGGCCAAGCCAGCTGACATGGGCCATCTGCGGGTGTTTAATTGCAGGGAACCCTGTGTTCCCAAGCGCTGCAGGGCCCCTTTTGTCTCTGTTACAAGCTGTGAAAACAAAGCACAAAACTCACTGCTTATAAAAATGTACTTTTTATATATTAAGAGTCTGAATATTTGGAACAGACAGATACTGGATGAAGACTTTAAGCGTCACAACACTAAAGCTTGCTCTATCTGAATCTTGTTCCAAATAGTGGCTGATTACCAGCATTAAAGCAAGCTGGTGCCAAGGAATAATGGTTCCCAAAGCAGCCAACTGGAAATTCTGAACAGCTGTGTTATTGCTGTACACGAGGAGCTGTGGAAAAGCAATGGACCTCTGCTACACCAGTGTAAATCCAGAGTCAATTTCACTAAAGACACAGATCACTTTATGTGTAAACAAGATCAGAGTCTGGCCCACAATCCTTGGGACGGTAGCAAAACGGAATTGACCATTAGTGCAGGTATTGAAAAACCACAATTCAAGACTCACTTACTATATCTCTGTTGGCCTCAGCTATTCGTTGTATAAGCCACATACCCTCTCTCTAAGGGAAAAGAGATGATTCAATCCCCCAAGAGACCTCATTTTGGTTTAGCTCATATGCTTTTACTGACAACTATGCGTAACTGGGAACGCTGGGTTTGTGAACTATTGTGTATTGAAGACCACAAATCTGATTGTACCCTAACGGAAATGAAGATGCTGATCCAGGTTTTCCCTGGAACGGAACAAAAGGCTCTAACATGTGGTGGACATTGGGTAAAGCAAGAGCTGCATTTGCAGGAACAGCAGATTGCAATGGAGCCCAGCAGGAGCACAGAATAGACCCTAAAGAAAACTGTCACTTCATCAGACTGACCCGTAATCCCCTTCCCACAACTCAATATAAGTGTAAACAGTAGTAGTTGTAAGTGGTCCAGAAATCTCTAAGAGGCAATAACGTGATTATTATGTATCAAGTGCTCATGATATGCTTGGGGCTGTACCAGTCTGCCCCAAGGAACTTCCGATCTGAAAAGACAGACAAGATGCTCTGGAAACCTAGAGGTGGGATGTTTTCTTCTTATACAGTATCTCATTCACTCATTCCCTCCCTCCCTGCAGGCAATGTGAAAGAAGTGTCTTAAGGAGAGATCAGGAGCAGCGGTAGTAGGGGAAAGTGAATGAGGTAAGGAGATGCAGATCAGGATGGGTAGGACAAAAATTGAACATGTCAGCATTTGAATAGCTTGGCACAAAATTTCACAGCAATCTGTCACTGGGACAGCATGGACTCATTCTTTTTATAATACGAATTAAAGGACTTCTACATTTTTCAGCATGAATCCACTTTGGTTCTTTTTACTGAAGCTTTAATTTAACTTTCTTTTAACCTGAAACACTTCTTAAACCAGGGAAAATGGCAGAAGAATGGAACAAAAGCTCTGTGGTGCTCACGTTTCAACACAAAGGAGATATTAGACTCAACACTATCACCCACTTACACAGACATCACACGCTGCGTAAATATGGGAGAAGATTATTGAAAAGTGTCTGCATGGAATTGTTGAGATTTGGAGAGGTCAGTATGGATTCTTGCTGGGGAGGAAAACAACTGATGCCATATTTACACTACAAGTCCTCGTGCAGAAGTTCAGAAAGAAGACGATGATGATGACTGAAAGATTTAACATCATCATGCTCTGCGGAACAAATGTAGGAACGCTTTCAAATAATACTAAGTCCGGCTAAAAATCTTTTATCAGTTGAAGGTTAAATTGAATGATTAATGGGTTCTTTTACATGTCATGCTGACTTTGGTGCAAAATAGGCAGCTGCTTTATGTAAACTTGTACATTTCTCTTTGATAGCAGCCACAAAATAAGACACTCCCACTTAAAATCCTCTAGTGCTCCTGCTATTCCTTTGTCAGATAAAAGCAGAAAAAAACCCAACCTATTCCCAATCAACAGAGAAGTGTCATCCACGTATCAGCCAGCATTGTTTAATGTGTACCATTTTTTAAGGCTGCTTATTTCAATACATCAAGTGAATCATCTTAGGAAAAAGACAAGAAAATAGAGAAAACAACAAAAATTAAACAAGTTAAAGTTACTCCAGATTTACAGCCACGTAACAGAGATCAGAACTTGCCCCAACACTTCCAACTGTAGACCAATGACCAAATTCATTCTTCCCGTAAACTCTCAGAATTAATTGGAATTACACTTGGGTAAATTTGGTCCATGATTACTAACATGAACATTTTCATCTCCAAACTCGTTTTTGCTGATCAGCGGACATTGACAATTATCTAAAAAGACTGCCTTTGGGATGGTGCAGTTCCCACTATCATTCATATTTCAAGTTAATTTTTAATTGGATCTTTAGGTGACCAAGCTGAATGAGCCAAAAAGTAAAAGAAATCAGAACACAATATCTCAGAAGGACTGGGTGGTTCAAAAAACTGGCAAACATACAGAACCTGGCAAGGCCCAGATTGGAAATATACAAGGGACAATACTTCCACCCTCGTGATGACAGAATCAGATGCAACTCACAGCAGATTGTTTAGCTCTTCATAATATGATCATCCTCTTCTTAACTATGAGCTTTCATCAGCAATGAAATAAATTTTAATTCTGACACAAACTATCATCATTAGGTATCTGGTCAACGCTCTTGATATGAATAGGGTTAATTCACACCTCTCAGAATTATTGTGTTAGGCTGCCTGCTGACTCGGCAGATGTTGCTAAATAGAGTTTACATACAGTTCACATTTTAAATGAGAATGATAAAGCCTGGATATTTATTTTTTTAAATGAAAGCTGAGATTTTGCAGGACAAAGAGGCATCCACTTGGAAAAAAATACCAGCTCAATAAGCAAATGTGATCTGGCTCAGTTGACCCTGACCTGAAGGTCAAATACAGCTCAGGCTGTATGACTGCCGAATTGATATGACTCAGTTGTTTCAATCCAGTTCCTAGCAGTCAAGTTCCAATCACAAAATCTGCCATCCCAACTGGCAATATTTGGCATCTTAACATACAGTCCTTGCCATAATCATGTGAGTAGTTCCACTGACTTCAAGGAGATTATTTGCCTGCCTAAGGCAAGAAAGAATTGGTCCTTACCAAAGAGGCCAAAGACATAATGGGCATGGAGAATAAACAACCCACAAATTCTTACAGAAAGTCCCTCTCAATCAGAGTTGAAGCACACTGATCAGACCCATGTGGGCAAAGTTGTTGTGGGTTTTGGATTTTTTTTTGCTACTAACCATGCTGTATTTGTACTGTTGGAGACCATCCATCCATCCCAGCCATCAATCCAGAGCCCTTCATCTGTACTAAATCCACTTTTATTATAAATTTTACTTTTTCTGTGTAGAGAACAAACAGTATAGAGGTGGGGTTTTCTGCCTCATGGGATATCTTTAAAGGAAGCATCCAGCTCAACAGTTGTACTTTTTAGATATGCTGGAAACTTTGCAAATGATGTAATTTGTTATCTGAATATGACTGTGCTTCATGTCTCACCAGTGGTTAAGAGATACTGTGATCTCTTGGAAACAAATCACCCACACATTTGAGGCTCCAGGCGCTGATTCCCAAAAACATACATTCGTAACTCTGGCCATAGGCAGCCTATCTTGGGATTTTAGCAATACCAACTCATAGCTACGGTCATTGATCCTATTCGGCTTTCAGTTTGAAAACAAAATAAACTACGTATGTAACAACAAAAGTTCCTCATGACATTTAGCTGTACCTTTCACTTGCACTGAATGCCAACACAGTGGGACACAGAGACATTTTATCATGAGCAACTGTACCGGATACCGACCCTGGTCTAATTCTGCTCTAAATTATAGCACTTTAAATCCAGAAGATCCCCAATGAAGATAATTGTGGAATTACTCTAGATTCACAACAGAGTAAATATCAGTGCAGTGTGGCCCCTGAAACTAACGGTCATCCTAGTGATTTAAATGTACCAAATGAGTAATGATTTGTAGGGAAATTTAGAGGAAGACGCGAGGGAAATGCCATTTCAGTCTTTCTTCCATAATTGAGCTTATACTTAAGATAGCAATATTCCCTCTTCAGGGCCCAGTTAGACTCTAAAAGGCAGTTTTACCAACATGCCATCAGAATATTGACAGTAAATCTGGACTGAGTGCTTTTCTTTTGGGGAAAAAATAACCTGATATCCAGCAGAAAAAAAAAAAAAGTCTACTGAGCTAATAATTCATTGAGATCTAAAAGCACACAGACATCTATAAAATAAAAACATTTATGAGCTTCCTGTCCTCTTCCATTATTAGTTGTCATTTGAGACTTGCTTCAAATCACTTCATATAATCAGAAATAATTTCATAATAAGTAGTAACACATTTGGTTTACTAATGGATACCACACAAAATCTGTGTCTTTTTCCCAGTTGAGAAATGAAGCTGCAATTCGGGGAAAAAATGGTTCTGATGAAAATCTCTTTTTCCTGCCCTAGTGGTCCATAATGAAAGCAAAATATTTCAGACAGTGCAACAGACCTTACAAGACCACCACCCCTACCCCCCGCCCTGAACTCAGTAATTAAAACTGTCAAATGGAATGTTGGGATCCTTGAATGTGGTCTAAAAGTTGTCATCCCAGATGTTACCCAGGTTCCCAAATTCCTACAACCATCCGTGTGGTATGGGAGAACTTAATAAAAGTCTCCCTAAAGCTGATTCTGAGGTCAAAGAAGGTGTTAATAGAGTGAAGCCTGCACTATGCAGCCAGCAGGAAAGCCAGTCTCATCAGGAGGTTTGGTTTATAGTTTGGATTCATACCAAACTTGCTCAAGATTGAGGCTGTGGCAAGGGCCCCTCAATGTGACAGCTGAAGCCCACAGTTATGAGAGATCACAAATTCAGTAACTCGACATCCCTTCAGGAACTGAGATTAGGAAAACCCGGAGTTAAAATAGAATAATCGTCAATAATTAGCAAGCATACTGAGGGATTTATGAACAGCAAGTTAAAAGATTAATGGAACCATGCTGAAGTCTCAGACTGGAAACTTGACCAAAGTAAAGAAGTCTTTTGACATTTCCTAAGCTACACCTGCAAAACACATGCAGCATCCCTTTTCCCTCCCCGCAGGGATTCCATTTGTGTGTAGTAACTTCTCAAGACAGATTTTTTTAAAAGTCTCTCTTTATGAATGGGAAATTTTGGTTACCTGGCTAGCAATTTTCAAGGAACTTACACTGATGACTGCTGTGCTTTCCAGAAACTCAGTGTTTTTTTCTGCAGGTTGAGGCTCTATGAATACGGAATACTGTACATACAGAGGAGCTTTCTTCTGTAATAAAGTAAACAGTGCTGAGCACTGAGCATGCAAGATGAGATGTGATAAGCAGGACTAGGAGTGCAGCGGCAGTGTTACTGGGAGTTATTGGAAGAGTTACTGTGTGGCTGCAAAACTTAAAGGAGAGAGTCACAAAAGCAGGATAAGGTCTGCATTTAAGCCCTTGTCTCCTCAGATACACCCATTCTCTGCCCTGTACTATCCTGCTCACTAGTGAGTAAGAAGACAGATATACAAAGGGCTTGAGACTTATTCCATCTTAGACTTAAGGGCTGGTCTCCACTACTGGGGGGGGGGGGGGGAATCGACTGCAGATATGCAACTTCAGCTACGTGAATCACGTAGCTGAAGTTGCATATCTGCAGCCGACTTACCATCCGTTCTCATGGCGGCGGCAGTCGGCGGCGCGCTCCCCCGTCGACTCCAGCTTGCGCCTCATTGTCTATTCCCAGTTCTCACCCTTAACTGTGCCCAGGCATAACCGAGGCTCACATATTGCTAAAGCACAAGAACATTGTGCTCTTCACTGTAGGGACTTGCAGAGTCAAGGCCTGTATCTACATTAGTCCTGTTTTAGGTGATTGTAACTCTAGATTCAATGGAGTCACACTGGCACAGAACTGGAGTGATACATTGGTGAATCAGGCTCCATATAATGGATCACTTGAAATTACACAAATATTGCTTAATGTGGAAAAAATTCAAGTTTTAAGAACTGGCATATAAAGTATAAAGAGACCAAAAAAAAAAAAAGCAGCTAGATTTACTTAGCACTGCTTGTTCAGTAGAACAGATAGCCCGTTCTCTTGCTCTCTTTTAACTGCAAACCTTATACTAGTTGTGTATATTTTGGATCCTTTCCCATCCTACCATGATTTCCTGTCTGAGTCTGCAGCCCATGGCAACAGCAGAAAATCGGAATACAGGCTTTGCAGATGATGCTAGGCCAACTGATTCATGCCAATTTAGTATCTTCTTCCATAACAAACACATTATCTATGTCTTGGCTGTGTGGCAAGAATTAGCCTCCTGCTAATAAATTCAGTCTATCTTAATTTATAAACTGCACTTGCCTTAGGGCAGCTCCGACCTTTTGTAGTTTAAAAGAATACAATTTATGCACATACAAAATAGGGAATATTCTGAGTTGCTGCAAGACAATCAGGAAACTTAACAGTTTTATCTCTTGTAGTCCCATAGGCTTGTCACCTGAGTGAATTGGTTAGACTATATATTTGTATATATATTGATGTGCAGCACATACATCATCCTGCAGAATAACCTATGATGAAAACCACAATTCCATGTGTCGGCAACAAAAATATGAGACCCAAGCTTATATGCAGGCAAAAGGCAAAAAAACTACTCCAAAGTTTCTTTCCCCTGAGAAATCTAGTGTTCAAACGAATCTTCCTAGAGTAGTTGTAATGAAAGACTTTACATCTGGCATTGCAAGAACAGAAAAACCGTAGGTGTTTTTCAGTGACTAATATTAAGGACCATGTGCTCATGACAGCTACAGAGTCCCTGATGCATCCACAAACCTCTCTCTCTCTCTCTCTCTCTCTCTCAAAACACCAAAACAACTTTGACAAATGCCTAAACACTAATTGTGCACATATTTATTACAAATGTGCACACACAGAGTTCATTCCGTAAAGAACCTAGATATTTAACCTATTACCCGACACTCTCACACTATGAACTATAGACTTATGCAGAACTTTTCGATACCGAACACTGGGTCTAATTCTGCCTCCTCAGATGAATGCATGGGCTTCAGTCCCTTTGATTTCAATGGGAGCCCTTTGCAGTCATCATAAGACAGAATCTGGCCCACTGTTTTCAGATGTGCATAAACATTTTTGTTAGCTTTTCCAGCACAATCACAGAGTATGAACACACGTGGCCAATGCATTCCTCGCTGACACAGGCAGAAATGGAGGTTTTGCCTTCAGAGCAAAAGTAAACAAACAATATTCTAGTGTCCCAGCTTTCACACCTCATAAATTGATTTGCCCTCCCTTTCTCCGGCCTTCAAAATCCAGGGTAACCAAGGCTATATCTACACTACAAATTCTAATTTACATCACTTGGGGGTGTGATTAAGCCTAGGCGGCCATATGGACAGCACCTCTTGTGGAAGTGGGAGTAACTAAGCTGATAAGAGAGCTCTCTCCCTTTGGCAGAGCATCTTCCCCAGAAGCACTACAGCAGCACAGCTGCATTGGTAGGAGCGGCAGTGCTGTAGCGTAGACATGGCCTAAGGTGGGGAGCATTATTTTTTAAAAAATTAAAAAATGCAGGTTCACAAACCAAAGCTCTGAGCACAAGTGCAGGGTCTGCAGAACAGTTCTGGATAATGCTTTTCAGCACCAAAAATAACACTATTTTTCCAGTGTAAGAGATGTGTAAACATTTACTAGTTAAGAAAAGTTGAAGGAAACACACAGGTTCTGGGATGTTACAATAACCAGTACTGCATTCTGCAGCATTGAATCAGACCTGCTCAAATATGGATCATAGACTCTATATTGCTAACCACTATGGTAGATTCTCCTTCAGCTAAAGTGAAAAAGTTCTTTTGGTTCTGGAACCGGAAAAAGAGAGGATTTTTAACTTGAAAAATATTCCTTAGAGAGTACAATGAGAGTATGAGGAGGAATTACTGATCAATCAAAAAACTTCTTTCCTGTGCTTCTCTTCTTCCTCACAAAGAAAAGCAGAAAATGTGACAATTGAGTTGTTTAGAGCATGAGTTATGATCAGAAGAATGACTATGCAAAAACAGCCCTTCTTATTCACTGAACAGTTAGATTTGTTGTCTCTCGGAGTCATATATTTATTTACATTCATTTTCACTGCCAATAGCCTTGCAGAGCCAGCCTGGCTACAGGAAAGCCAAATGGCCCATACTCCACTTTACTGTGTAATTTAAACTGTGGATGAGCTGCAACGAGAAACAGAGACAGACATCAGGGTACTTTTCAGAATCGGCTTTGAGCTTGTGGGGCCGACAGTCAAAGAAGTCCAGCCAAATCTCCTCTGAATCACACCTGTGCCAAACTGGAGTATCCCCATTGACTTTACGGATGTAACTAAGAATTTGACCAACCATGTATTAACATCTAAGCAATTAAGTAAGGTGACCAGATGTCCCAATTTTATAGGGACAGTCCCGATTATTTGGGGCTTTTTATTTACATATGGGCTCCTATTACCTCCCCCCACACACAAACACACACCCATCCTCACACACCCTGTCCTGATTTTTCACACTTGCTATCTGGTCACCATACAATTAAGCAAAAAATAAATATGGAACCCTAGCATATTTTCTGATTACAGCGGTATCAAGAGACAGAACCCAGTAACAAGGGACCTGATTCAAAGCCCAGTGACATCAATGAAAAACTTCCATTGGATTCAGTAGGCTTTGAATCAGGCCTGTGGTGAGCAGACTTCTACTCAGACACTGAGCTTGCTTATACTAAGGATCAGAGAAAATCATTTAAATTGGTTATTTATGGTTCTACCCGCTCCTCCTTTAGTTATTTATAGTTCAAACAGAACTCTAGGCCACAATACTTAACAATAAGATTTGTGACCATACTGCTTCAGTATTGAGAGAACTTCTGGGTGTCTCTTGAAAATACCGCATTTTATAGACAGCCCTTAAAAAGACTTCTGGTATTTTGAAGGGGAGGGATTAACAGAAACAACAAAGTTGTATAGTTTTAAATTGGCTACTAATTAAGATCAGTTTTCTGTCCTGCTTGCTCTAAATCAGCCAGACATCTATATGAGAATATCCATGGAAATCAGAATGTATTTGGTGTAGCAACTTGAAACAATAATAATTTTATTGTGAACGTACCTAACTTGAATTATGTCAGTCCAAGTCTATGGAGAAGTTAAAATCTCCAGACTAAACAAAACCATCAGTGCAAGTAGAGGACAAAATGAACAGAAGCAAAAAAAATCACTATCCACACGTTGCTGTACAACAAGCCAAAGAAAAGACATTCAGTACATAAATAACTACAAATGAAATCCACCCGTAAGGAAGAAATAATTTTGGAGTTTAAGATGCTGTAGTACGCTTACTTTGCTAAAAATTTGCCTAAACCTTGAAATACATATGGTCGTTTATTAGAAAGTCCCACAAGACTGAGCAATGGGAAAATCTCTCTTTAATCACTTTAGAGATACGTGTGACTAGACAAGCAATTCTGATGAAACACTAACAGCACTATACTGTTGCACACTGTTTTTAAAGAATCACATACAGGATATGTAACATTGTCCAGTGCTGTAGGAAGCACCTATAGAAAACCAAGAATCATGAGAAGGCCAATATACTTCTGTAGAGTCATGCTGACCCCTCTTTGCTGCACCAATACTATAGGAAAACTCAGTATTCAATCCATCCAAAGAGTTCTCCACCCCAGAAGAAATCAAAGCACCTCTACTCCCATCATACCAGAGTGTTGTGGTATACCTGGTTCCCTGCCTACCATACTGTCTCCTGCTCCTGAGTCTCCACAGTAGACCACAGTACTTCCCATGTGTCTCTTCATACAAACCATGGATCCAAGGGACTGTTCCCAGCCCAGAGCTCAGATCTGCACATACATGGATGCTCCCTTAATCTACCCATCCCTTCTTGAGTTTCTATGTTCTCTCCTTAATGAGCTACAGCTATCTCCATCTGAGCCTGGGGGGTACTCCACTAATACCACCATTTGTGTTTATACACAACTGCCCAAGGAAAATGAAGGCATTGCTGTGTTTCACATTTAAAAATAGTATTTCATTACTTTAGGCCATGTCAACCAACAATCAAGCCTGCAATTATTGGACTGCAGGATCATACTACGACAAGACATAACATTGTTCCACACCATTTTGATTACATTATAATAGGCCAACTCTGCATGGTGCTTCAAATACAAATGAACATCACCAGTTACGTAAGTATATATAAACTAGGGATATCGATTAATTGTGGTTAACTCACACGATTAACTCAAAAAAATTAACTGCGATTAATCGCATTGTTAAACAATAGAACACCAATTGAAATTTCACTTACTGTAAAGAAACATTTCTTAAAGATTCTAATGTACAACTTTTTGTGTGTGTGGTCTTTCTGTGTATATAAATGCATCTTACTTCTGTTCCATTCCACGCATCCGATGAAGTGGGCTATAGCCACGAAAGCTTATGCTGAAATAAACTGGTTAGTCTCTAAGGTGCCAAATAAGTCTTCCTAGTCTTATTTACTGAAATAACAGTATTCTAATGAAAGTGTGGTACTTAAGAATAAGGGTAGTGTTACCAAGATACCTAGAGAAAAGTGATGAAATGTGGAGAAATGTGTTCCTAGTACAAGATTGGATTTTATATTCTCTTAGTCTCACATTGCAATAAAACAGGTGACCTCACATTTGCAGGTGCAATTTTGTACGCTTCAGTCTCAAACAAATTTACATGAAAATGTGAACATGTCATGTCCGGTGAGTTGAACAAAGTCCTGTGGAAGAATGATTTGTGAGGAATCACAGCTTGTTCACTGGGCAGGCAAATTCAAAGCAGTTCTTGAATTTAGCACTGATAAACAATTAAAAGAATCAAGATTAATTCCAAGATTTTAAAAATTAATCTCAATCACAGTTTTAATTCACTCAAACAATAGAATACCAATTGAAAATTATAAATATTTATGGATGTTTTTCTACATTTTCAAATATACGGATTTCAATTACAACACAGAATACAAAGTGTACGGTACTCACTATGTCCACTCACTTCCAAATGTTGACCTTTTTTGTTACATAACTGCACTTAAAAACAAAACTAACAATGTAAAACTTTGAGCCTACAAGTCCACTCAATCCCACTTCTTATTCAGCCAATTGCTAAAACAAACAAGTTTGTTTACATTTATGGAATTATAATGCTGCCCGCTTCTTCTTTACTACATCCCCTGAAAGTGAGAACAGGCATTCGCATGGCACCTTTGTAGCTGGCATTGCAAGGTATTTACGTGCCAGATATGCTAAATATTCATGATTTTGGTCACCTTTCCAGAGGACATGTTTCCATGCTGATGGCACTCATTTAAAAAAATGCATTAATTAAATTTGTGACCGAACTCCTTGGGGGAGAACTGTATGTTTCCTGTTCTGTTTTTCCCACATTCTGCCATATATTTCATGGTACAGCCGTCTCGAATGATCACCCAGCACATGTACGTTTTAAGAACACTTTCACAGCAGATTTGACAAAACGCAGCGAAGAATACAATGTGAGATTTCTAAACACAGCTACAGCACTCGACTCAAGATTTAAGAATCTGAAGTGCTGTCCAAAATCTGAAAGGGATGAGGTATGGAGCAGGCTTTTAGAAGTTTTAAAAGAGCAACACTTGGATGCGGAAACTACAGAACACGAACCACCAAAAAAAAGAAAATCCACCTTTTTCTGGTGGCATCCGACTCAGATGATGAAAATGAACATGTCAGTCTGCTCTGCTTTGGATCGTTATGGATAATCAGGATGGGCGCATGTCCTCTGGAATGATGGTTGAAACATGAAGGGACATACGAATCTTTAATGCATCTGGCACATAAATATCTTGTGACGCTGGCTACAACAGTGCCATGCAAAAAACAGTTCTCACTTTCATGTGACGTTGTAAACAAGAAGCGAGCAACATTCTCTCCTGCAAATTATTACCAAACTTGTTTGTCTGAGCAATTGGCTGAAGTAGGACTAAGTGGACTTGTGGGCTCTAAAGTTTTACATTGTTTTATGTTTGAATGCAGTTATTTTGTGTACATAATACTATATTTGTAAGCTCAACCTCCATCATAAAGAGAATGCACTATAGTACTTGTATTAGTATTTTTCAATTCACCTATCTTGTTTTTTACAGTGCAAATATTTGTAACAAAAAATATAAAGTGAGAACTGTACACTTTGTATTGTGCTGTAATTGAAATCAATATAATTGAAAATGTAGAAAACATCCAAAAATATTTAAATAAATTGTATTCTGTTAACAGTGTCATTAATCACAATTTTTAAAAATCACACTACAGCCCTAATATAAATGTTTCTTTACATATGAAATAGCAGAAATTACCTGGCAGTACTAGCCATGTTTGATATGATGGTGCCTAAGAGGATACAGGATAGGGTAAAGGTTCTGTGGCTGAAGATGGATATGCTGCTGGTGCTAATGTTTACAGGAAGGCAAACAGACTTCTCTTTTCTTGGAAGTCTGAAATACACAGGGTTTTCCCCACTGTATATATTAAAAAAATCATCACCACTGTTACATCGTGCAGGTTTTTAATTGTCGAATGACATTTAGAAAAACTTTTCTTCAACTCAGATTATGAGCTCCCTTTTTCTAGATTTCAATTATTTTTGTTTGTACTTTTTAACAGCTAACAACTGGAAGATGTAATGGAGACGTAGAAGTGTGGATATTTCCAAAAGGGACTATACAGCATTTGAAATAACCACTGTGGTAATATATTGCGGGGGAGACTGAATGGCACAGGTTACTGATAATGTCCAGGATAAGTGATCACATTCAGACAGAGGGAAATATTTCAAAATTGAAGGGAGTATTTAGTAGCCTAAGTCCCATGGCTTCCAATGAGACTTTGGCTCCACAAATGCCTAAGTCACTTTAGAAAAGAGCTGCTGACGTGTCTAAGTCACTTTTGAAATTTTACCCTGGGACAATAATGACCAAAAGTCACAACCCCTGTGTGACATTAATGTTCTTGGTCCAGTTCTGTGGCAGTGGAGAGAGGAGAGAAGTGGGGAGAATAGCAGAAAAACCACCATTACAATTGGTGATTGCATTAATTAGCATCCTTCTTAGCCCTCTCCGAAGTGTCTCTCCAAAGTGTCAAACAGAGGTGAAAGTAAGCCGGTATGCCCCGGTACGGCGTATCGGCAAGAGTCGGTGCACCGTACCGGGGCGGATCGGCTTCCCCAGGCACAATTTAAAAGACCTAGGACTCCCAGCAGCAGCTGGAGCCCCAGGCCCTTTAAATTGCTGCCGAAGCCCAGGAGAGGCTGCAGCGTGGCTCCAGAGGCGGGGCCTGGGGCGGTAGCTATTTAAAGAGTCGGGGTCTGGGACACGGCTAGCGCCCTGTCCCTTTAAACTGCCGCCGGAGCCCCACCGCAGCCTCCCCTGGGCTCCTGCAGCGGGAGCTCCAGCGGAATTTTAGAGGGCCTGGGGCAGTAGTGGTGTCCCAGGCCTGGGCTCTTTAAATAGCTACCGGAGCTCCGCCGCCACTTCCCCAGGGCTCCGCGGGGACAGGAGCTCTGTTGCCAGAGCCCTGGGGAAGTGGAAGCGGAGCTCCGGTAGCTATTTAAAGAGCCCGGGGCTGGGACACCACTACCGCCCCGGGCCCTCTAAAATTCTGCCAGAGCCCCCGGCAGGGGGGAGGGGAGGGGAGGGTTGGGCTGAGGAGGGGTGTGGGGGGAGGCCCCTTACTGGTATGGGGGCAGGGCGAGCTCTGCCCCAACCCCTCCCCTTCCACCCAAGGCCCCACCTCTTCCGGGGCCAGAGCTGACCCCAGCCCAGCCCCCATATCGGTAAGAAGTTTTAGTTACTTTCATCCCTGGTGTCAAGGTACTGATATTTTCGCAGCCACAGGTTAAGGATGAGGCACAAAAATGGGACAGTGTATGTGTGTGTGTGTGTGGGGGGGGGATCTAGTACTGCCATTTCCTGCACCTGTTCTATGGATAGAAAAATTCAGTCTGCAGGACTGTCACTCAAGATTTTTTAAGCACTGTGTACATGCTCTTTGTCCCCAAACCTAATAAATATTCCCACGCATGACTTCCATTAGTATTCGGAATTACAACTGCACATTGAGGGAGAAGAAGTCTCTGCACTAAGAATGGTTGGATTGAAATACAGAAGGCATCAAGTACACATAGAATCTCGCAGTTGGAAGGGACTTCCAAAGGGACCTGAGGAGATCATCTAGTCCAACCTCCTGCTCAAAGCTGGACCAATCCCTATTTTTGCCCCATATCCCTACATGGCCCCCCTCAAGGATTGAGCTCTCAACCCTGGTTTAGCAGGCCAATGCTCAAACCACTGAGCTATCCCTGCCCTCATGGGCAAACCTGCACTGGAAAAACCTAAGCCAACTTACATGGCAATATGGAAAACCTTTTGAATGGAGTTGAAGGTTTTGGAAAGTTTGTATTATTACCAGTTGGAGTGAACTGGGTTACAAGGCCAAATCCTGAGCAGTTTTCTGGTTGACTTCAGTAGATGTTCTGACTACTCAGCATCTTGCAGGATTTGGCCCAGAGCAGCACAGAGACTTTTAGTCTATAGGTAAAAAAAGCTTTAGTCTATAGGTAAACTACTTGTAGCCACACTTTTTTCAAGTCCCTGAATTAGTTCCCTTTTTACTTCAGGCTGTCTCAACATAAGGTATCCCGGCAGCCTGGACTGCATGCAGTAATGGATAGTCACCATTTTAAAGGAAATGACTTGAAATCCTAATAAAAAAAAAATATTAAGATTCCCAAATCTAAGAAAAGCTTCTAAAAAACCCAAACAGCTGTCCTGCTTCTCTGCTCTAACCATAAAGCTCTGCCCTTTCAGCTGAAAGAAAGTGAAATGTCTTATTCCTGAGCTACAAAAATCTAAAGATTAAGTGGAAATTTACCACTATCATCTTGGAATTCATCAAAAGTCAGAGAAAGCTGTAAAGGGCCAGGAAAATACTTTAAGAGATAACAACAAAAAGTAAAACAAGCAGATGGTTGTTTGTTCGAACGCACAAGTCATCCCACATTAAACACACAATAAATGTCTTGCTTTATTCTGGCTGCAAGAACTTCAGGCTCATGTCAGCACAGAAACTGCAAAGGAGGGCAAAGTATGCAAAGGGTAAGTAAGTTACACAAGTAAAATTCCCAGTGCAGACTGTAATATTGTAAACATAAAGGAAGGGAGTCACAAATGGCTAACGTTTTCCATCCATTTCTCCCTTAAAATATTACAAGCAACTTTTCTACATTTCCTGTGAGCTTATTTACCCCATGCCCTGAAATACAAACAAAAGGGCCAGATCCTGAGCTGATGTAAATCCATACGTCTCCATGGAAGTCAATTTACAGAGGCTGAGGATGGGGCCTAAAGAATTTGTCTGCATCCAGACTTGTGGCTGTATCCCACAATCACTCCACATTTCGCTGGCATCACGATAGTATAGCTAAAGCAACTACAGTATTTAACAAAACATTCAACGATGTGAGGTGAGGTGGTGTCTTTATTCCTGCTTACTCTGAAATACGATTCATCTGTTGGCCCAAGAGAGCTCAGTGAAGCTCTCCTCATGTGTTTGTATAGTTCTAGGGAACAAACATGAAATGAAAAGGATAAATCTTTATTGCCTTGTGTTATTCATAAGTGACACATCACAGTCCTTCCCTTAGCATTCGACAATGTCAATAAAGCCAGCACTCAAATTCTTCCATTTTGTATGTTAGCTAAAATAATTAACTTAACAGATCCTCTAACTAAAGTGCTTTTTGCCATTTGTGCTACCATGCTGGTTATCTGCTTCATGAAATTACCAAACAAACTAGGAACCATGTACCATCCATATAAATGCAATTAGCTTGGGGATAAAGCATCTGTCTGTCATAAATAACCCCTTAGGCTGACCCATAATGATAAAGGAAAATACTTTGTCCTCTATAGAATCTTTAATCCCATGGGTTCAAAACATTTTACAAACATTAAGTCTTGCATCTTTCCCCAGAAGTTGGTACTATTAATTAGATCATCACTGTGTAGATGGGGAAACTGAGGCAAGGAGAGAAAATGGGACCTGCTAAAGGACAAACAATAAGTCTACGACAGAATAAACAGACACGGAACTCTTGACTCTCAATCATTTTAGAAGGACCAGAACGGAGATGAACAACTTCTACCCACACATTCCATTTTAGCTGTGGATTTTCTGGTGTGTGCCCGTGTTCACCCCAGACACTTGCATTTAGTCACCAGAGAAAGCTTGAATATATTCACAACAATCAGCGCAATCTAACTGGATCCCAAATTGTCGGAATTGACCAATTTTACAATTTTTTGTTGGGTGTCTGTCTAGGTTAGAGGAGATCTTCCCGTAAAGAATGTAATAAAGTGGAATTTAAACCCACCTACTTAATAGAAGAAGAACCACAAAAGAAATTGTGAGCAGGAATGTAACTGAACTAAGTCATGTAATTAAATAAACAGTTATGATCCCTTGTGCAGTAAGATCAGAATTTTAAAGGGCTGAAAGGAGATCTTATTTCAAATACAAGAAAACACTCGAGCATATAGACTTTCATTAGTAGGTATTTTATGGTGCAAAATTCCATTTACCTTGATTTAAAAGGGATGATCCTTGGTTTCCACTGCTACAATAAAAGCTAGTAATTACAGTATATCCTACCCTCATTAGAAGTCACTTTTTTATACTTATTCTGAATTTAGTACTCAGGAAAGTAAAATCTGCAGCCAGGTATAGGGCAGGGCAAGCACTCAACCCACATAAGCTGTGCAAACACATCCCAGTCCTGCCCTGCAACAGTTTCTATTCCAGTCGTGGGCCTCTTTTGATCAGAGGCTGCTAATTGTACCTAACCATGTGGAAATTTTGTGACATGAACAAGTGTTCACTAGCAACTAGAATAAGATCACTAACTCCATTTTTACTTATGACCTAAGTTAAGATCTGCATTCAGACTTCTAGAGGTGAAAGGCACAGACACAGACATTAATTTGGTCCACCAAAGAGTGCCCTTAAACCTCACCCTCTTATAACACCTTCTATTTTCTTCTTTTCCATTTTATAAAGCCTTAGCTGCCAGTAACAACAAACTTTCCTTTGGACGTAACCGCAACTTAATATTTTTCACATTGCTTCTCTCCATCACGTGTTTTAAGAAGGGTGTAGCACGTTGCATAATGTTTCTAGCTCTTGTGCTATAAATATCAGAAGTCTGTTAAGAAATTTTACAGTCCTGACTTTTAAAGTAAGGAAACATGAAGTCACTGCTGAACTGGTTTTAACCACTGCCTCAGGCCTGCTTACATTTAGAGCCAGATGTCAAGTGTTAAGTAAGACACTGAGATGTTCAAAATAAACATTCAGATTCATCCTATTAAACAAAAGAGCAGCAAAAATGCTCCTCTTTTTCCCTCCACCAGAATCCAGCCTAGTACAATGTTAACAATTTAGGGATATGTCTTCACTGCATTGTTAGCTCAGTCTATAGGCCAGGTGTTGCCCCCAACACCCCCTTCCAAATGCACAGAAAAACCTCTAACCAAGGCTTGAGGAGGGGTCTTTGGATCATGCTAACAGGTACACCTAAGGGTATAGGCTTGAACTTGGGTTACTTTTCAGCCCAGGCTGGCAACCCACCTACTTTCCAGTGAGGATTCAGGCCAATCAAATCTGGTGCTGTTAATCCTACCTCACAATTCCACCTGGGCTGTATTTTCTTGTCTATTCTTCCACACTGCATTTTAACCCTGGGTTTCCCTGCTCCATTACTCTGCATTTGAATAGAGATGCATCCAAGAAATATTAAGTTGACCCCAGCCATCTGGTAAAGCTGTGGTGTGATACTAGTAAGATTCAATCTGGGGAGATGTACCCACAATGACATTTTCATGGGTAATGGACAGGAGAGAAACAAAGAGGCAGAAAAGTCAAGTCAGTCAAGCAAGTTTGCAGACTGAATTCCTTAATGACATTCTCATTAAACGTTATGACTGCCATATGCAGTTTGCTTTTACCTTTGGAACTGTCTGCAATAATAGTGAGTATGTAAATAGCTTCCAAGTGGGGTTAAAGTATTGTTCTCGTGTCACTGCCACAGACAACAACAGCACCCTACTAATGAATTCATAGAGCAGCCCGCTTTAACACATTGTTAAAAATCATGGGATACCCCACTACCCAGCACACATGCTAGTACAGTTCCATTGTGGACAGTTATACAGAACTGGCATGGATAGTGAGTGCTTTGCGGTGAAAACACTCCACCCATGCTAAACTAGGCCGGCTAAACTAGGCTAACCCAGCCCTTCCTAGGCAAGCTTAGACTAACTCTGCCACGAAGACATATTCATGTTTACTTCTTATAAACAGGAGGAATACTGAGGTCAGAGTTTCTTGTAATGACCAGGGCATAGGGCTGCAAATCCAGACTCCCAAAGTTTTATTCCCTGATCAGCACTGATGTGTTGTGTGATCTTTCAGAAGTCCTCTGTGCATCACCATGCCCATCTTTGAAAAAGATCTGTACAGTACTTATCTGCCACAAAGGGATGATGTGAGACTCTGGGCTGGTCTACACTAGGAACTTATATCGGCATAGTTATGTCTCTTCCAGGTGTGAAAAATCCACACTCCTGAGAGAAGTAACTATCCTGATATAACCCCTGGTGTAGACAGCGCTAGGTCAACAGAAATTTTTTTCCACTTCCCGTGGGCACAGGAAGCATCTACACTGAAGTGCTACAGCAACATAGCTGCAGCTGTGTCACTATAGCAGTTTAGCTCTAGATATACCCTTAAGGTTTGCAAGAAGCAGCAATGTCTTCAGATAAAAAGAGACTGTGCATGCAAAGGACTATGCCTAGAAAGCTGTTCTAGGAGAACATTAGGAGCTGCTGGGTGCTGAGCAATTTTGAAAAAATCTTATTGTATTTGATACTTCAAGTCATTTTCTGTACTTTTTCCTTTTTAAGTTCTATACGCAAAGTCAGACAAAATAGTCTGCACGATATCTCAGTGATCTAAAACCAGCTTGTTCCTTTCTAAGTTGAAGGTCTATTTGTTTCTTGATACATTCCAGGGTGCTGTTGCACATGATTTTCACAGGAACTGAGAGTAACGGGATTCTCTGTGGAGAAAGAAGTACTTCTGGATTATTTAGAAAAGCTGGACGAGCACATGTCCATGGGGCCAGATCCACTGCATCCGAGGGTGCTAACGGAGTTGGCCAACGCGATTTCAAAGATAATGGCCAATGGCTCTGCAAACTCATGGCGATTGGGGGAGGTCCTGGATGACTGGAAAAAGGCGAATGTAGTGCCCATATTTTAAAAAGGGAAGGAGAAAGATCCAGGGAACTACAGGCCAGTCAGCCTGACCTCAGTCCCTGGAAAAATCATGGAGCAGATCCTCAAGGAATCAATTTTGAAGCACTTAGAGGAGAGGAAAGTAATCAAGAACAGTCAGCATGGATTCACCAAGGGCAAGTTTTGCCTGACTAACCTAATTGCCTTCTATGACATGATAACTGGCTCTGTGAATGAGGGGAAAGCAGTGGACATGTTATTCCTTGACTTTAGCAAAGCTTTTGATAGTTTCCCACAGTATTCTTGCCAGCAAGTTAAAGAAATATAGGCTGGATGAATGGACTATAAGATGGACAGAAATCTGGCTAGATCGTATGTACTACTCAACGGGTAGTAATCAATGGCTCCATGTCTAGTTGGCAGTCAGCATCAAGAGGCATGCCTAAACGGTCAGCCCTGGGGCCAGTTTTGTTCAATATCTTCATTAATGATCCGGAGGATGGCATGGATTGCACCCTTACAAGTTTGCAGATGACACTAAACTGCGCAGAGTGGTAGATACACTGGAGGGTACGGATAGGATACAGAGAGACCTAGACAAATTAGAGTATTGGGCCAAAAGAAATCTGATGAGGTTCAACAAGGACAAGTGTAGAGTCCTGCATTAGGATGGAAGAATCCCATGCACTGCTACAGACTAGGGACCGAACGGCTAGGCAGCAGTTCTGTGGAAAAGGACCTAACGGTTACAGTGGATGAGAAGCTGGATGAGAGTCAACAGTGTGCTCTTGTTGCCAAGAAAGCTAACAACATTTTGGATTGTCTAAGTAGGGGCATTGCCAGCAGATGGAGGGAAGTGATCATTCCCTTCTCTCCGGCATTGGTGAGGCCTCATCTGGAGTACTGTGTCCAATTTTGGGCCCCACACTACAAAAAGGAGGTGGAAAAAAAATTGGAAACAGTCCAGCAGAGGGCAACACAAACAATCAGAGGGTTGGAGCACATGATTTATGAGGAGAGGCTGACGGAACTGGGATTATTTAGTCTGTAGCAAAGAAGAATGAGGGGGCAATTTGATAGCTGCTTTCAGTTACCTGAAAGAGGGTTCCAAAGAGGATGGATCTAGACTGTTCTGTCATCTGGTATCACTGAGAACAAGAAGTAATGGTCTCAAGTTGCAGTGGTGGAGGTTTAGGCTAGGAGAAACTTCTTCATTACGAGGATGGTGAAGCATGGGAATGGGTTACCTAATGAGGTGGTGGAATCTCCCTTCCTTCGAGGTTTTTAAGATCAGGTTTGAGAAAGTCTTGGATGGGATGATTTAGCTGGGGATTGGTGCTCCTTTGAGCAGGGATGTGGACTAAATGATCTCCTGAGGTCCCTTCCAACCCCGCTATTCTATGATTCCTCTCCAGTTACTGCAATTGATAAGGTCATCCTTCTATGGCAATTTTACTGCAAGGCCTCTCTTCCACTCTTTCACAACACAAGCACAACACAACACAAGCACAGTCTAGAAGGTTGTTTCATCACGTGCTTTAAGTATCCCTCCAGTCCTCTCATCATCCTCTCCAGCCGCTTTCCCATTTTTTAAATATTACCAGTGGCTTTTCTAACTTATTCCATTGTAATATCTCATAAATCAGTATCACGCTCTAGTAGTGATAAGTCTTGATCATGTATTTCTAGTAGTCTGCTAGGGCTTGGTCTATTTAAAACAACCTGAAAATGTTCTTCCCCTCTTTTAGTACTGAAGAGCAAAGGAAGAATCTTTCCATTTGCATATTTAATAAGACCTCCATTACTGCTAAAGTTTCCTGTTAGAACCTTGTGTAAGACAATCAAACAGCTAAGGTCACCTCTTTGGCTAGCCTCTTGACATTTTCTGTCAATATATTCTCTTTTACCTCTTTTAGCACTCCATTTTACTTTTCTGTCTAGAGCTCTATATTCTTCGTGCCTCTTGCTCGTCTCTCCACATTTTATCATTCATTTACAGCATAAAATACAGGTTTAAGATTAGCAGCCATGTTAGTCTGTATCTGTAAACAAAACGAGGAATACTTGTGGCACCTTACATGGTTAGTCTCTAAGATGCCACAAGTATTCCTTGTTTTGTTTAGTATAAATACAAATATCCATGCACTGGGTAGAGTACTAATCTTCCCTGTTGTTACAACTAATTAAGACAGTTGGTAATTGAAACAAAATTGAAATTAACAAAACAAAAACACACATTCTTTTGTGTTGACATCCAAGAGATCAGATTGGTATTTCATAGTGTCACACCAGTATGATGCCTTGTGCACTGGAATGATAGGTGATAGGATTTTTGTATTTGCATAACCGTAAGAGCCTTGTCATGTTTTTGCACCTCAGTATATCATTCTTGCAACATGATTAGCTGGATGTAATCCAGCGAAATCCCGATTCCCATCTGAACAGCATATAGCTAGTTCAAATATACACCCACTTTATTGGTAATCTTAGGGCTGGTCTCCACTACTGGGGGGGATCGATTGCAGATACACAACTTCAGCTACGTGATTCACGTAGCTGAAGTTTGCGTATCTGCAGCCGACTTACCGCTCGTCCTCATGGCGGCGGCGGTCGGCAGCGCGCTCCCCTGTCGACTCCAGCTTGTGCCTCCCGGCAAGCTGGAGTTCCGCAGTCGACGGGGGCGCCGCACACGATCGATTTCTCGCGTCTTCATAAGACGCGAGAAATCGATCGCCAGAAGATTGATTGCTATCCGCCGATTCGGCGGGTAGTGAAAACATACCCTAACAAGCAATATAAATTTTATTCTAAATTTGACTGTATCGAGGGTTTTTTCTGCAGGGCCTCCTCTGTCTCAGTTTCTAGTTCCTTTGGTTTCAGATGGATGCTCCAAACCCTCTTACATCCAAGATGTTGATATTGATAACAAAAAATCTATCTGCATGTGTCCCTAGTAATTAAACTATGAAGTTCCAGCACCAAATCTTAGGGTGACCAAACAGAGAAGCCCTGTTACAAAAGGATTTTATTGTTCAAATTAATCTCTAGTAGCAACAAAGAGTCTTTATGGTGCCACAGGACCAACAAAAGCAGATCCAGACTAACATGGCTACCTCTCTGATTCTTAATCTCTAGTCTAACTACAATGAGTTCAAGGATGAATTTGGCCCAGACTTGTAGTACTATCAGTTTCATGGAATGAAATGAAAAATCACTCACTAAGGGCCACATTTTCAGCTAGGCCTCTACCCAAATGCCACCTGGACATATGCAAAACTGTGAGCATGCATACATGCCCTTTGCAGGTGGAAACAGGTGAATGCACACTTTGAAAATATTGACATCTATGCACATGCAAATCAGAGTTTGCATTTGCAGCCCTAGAATATTGTCCCACTAGGTTCTGTGGATACAAATTCTAACATAGGAGTATAGGTATTCTAACACAAGTATTAGAATTATTCACAGGTACGCAAGTGTTGCACATCCACAACTGAAGGCTGTGAAAATGTCCCCTTTGGGGTGAAACTCACCCATAATCATATGATAGGTCCCAGTGCACTGGAACTACCATTCACAAAGTCCTGTTTGTTATGTAGGCAGCATGAATCTGAACATCCTGCAGCCTGTGGCCTACCTAAGAAATAGTCAAGGAGTTAGGGCAGGCCAGAATAGAGATGAGGTGCAGTCACTGGCTACACACATACAATCAACCACCTGACCAAAACCACAGCACAGACTTTGTTTAAGGATAGCAGCCCCTAGTGCAGCAAAGTGATGGAACAGAGGAAAAAGTTCCATCAACGGTGACAACTAGAAAACCACAGTAGCAGTAACAGTCCTAAAGCTTTTCGACTCCACTTATCTTATTGATCATGTTTGCAGCTATTATCTCTCAGTATACACTTCCTGATAACATACAGCTTTTCTGAGAGGTAGCGGAGAGCGGAGATAATTAGTTGATTAAAATTAATGAAACACTGTGAACACTCCAGTTATTTGGGTTGAGATAACCAGAAAGCAGTTTGAATAAACAGCACATATTACAAGGGGTCTTCTTTATTCAATGCTTTAACAAAACAAAACAATTTTAACAGAACATGAATAGTGCTACATCTCTACAAGAGTCAGGAAATTTAAATCAGGGTTGTTAGGCCATTCTTAATTTATGTGCATGGAGAAATATAAAGCAAAATGGGGTAAGTTACTGATCGAATATGGGGCCTTTAGTTTCCAGACACTTGCTGCTTTGTGCCTCAGCTCTTAATATCATGGAATACCATACTAGACCAAATTCATCCCTAGTGTAACTCCACTAAAGTTACATCAGCAATCAGTTTGGCTAAGTTTTTCTAAAATATCCTGTAAGAAAAGTTCAGGGTTGTTTATTTTTAAGAACCCAGTATAGCTTGTTCTGGAACCTTACCCCCTTTTATTTGAAGTATCAGTATGTTAGCAACAAAGTTCCTATGTGGAGCATCACTTCAGCTGCCCCACCTGCCACGTTTGTTCGGGAGCACTGAAGCTGTTAATGACCTTTTTCCTTTTTAATTTTGCAGCAACTGCATCATTACCATCTATGGAATGTTAGGACACAGCATGTGCATTCTACCTGGATGTCCCAGGAACATTCAGGGGTATTCAGGTGGTTAAGTACAGTTAAGTGCTGATCTTAGAGTGTTAACACCAAAAGCATCTCTGGAGTTCTTACAGCTCAGCATAATGAATAATAAAGGAGTCAATTCACAACTTAGGAGAACACACACACAGCAGTATGAAAACTGCCATAATGAATCAAATCCATGGTCCTTCTCAAGAAAACTATCACCAAGCAAATGGCCACTACCACCAGCTGCTTCAGAGGAAGGTACAAGAAATCCTTTAGATTGACAACTATGAGTTATCTGTCCCCAAGAAAAGTTTCCCCCTACAGTTTGAGATGGGTTTTCACCCTAAAACAGAGTAACTCCAGAAATGCTAGAATAGGTCCTTAATATGTACAGCTATGCTGAAGATAATGATGCATTTAAGTTAACAATCCCATCACACTTTTCATAAAGATCAAGAGTTTGTTCCTGTGTCCCAGGCTAATGTTTCTGGAAAACAGATGAAAATCTCACCCAACCAAAAGCCTGGTTTATAGTTTTAGCACATGATCCTAAAATTCTTCCACATTTGTTTCAATAAGAAGTTTGAGTATGCAAGACTGCAGGACCAGACCCCAGCAAATCTGTGTTTCCGCAATTCTAAACTGGAATAAAAAAAAAGTCTATACACTGAAGATTGATGGCTTTAACCAATCTTCTATTGATGGCATTTCTTGAGATTTTTTACAATTTAATTAATTTAATCTTTTACATCTGTGCTTTAGCTTTCCTTTAACCAGTTTCTATACTTAATTTAGTTTTTTGTCTTTGAAGATGCCCAGTTGCAATAAAACTGCAGCTCTCTCTACTGATGAGCCATACAGGTGTCTGTATTGATAGAGCAATGGGCAAACTCAATTAGCACCTATTAGTTCCCTCCACATGTTTCCTTATTGGTAATCAATGCCTAGAAGAAGTGATTCCTTTTGTATACCAGCTCTTGTTTGTTAAGTTTTCCAGACTGCTGAGCAAAACAGGCCAAGGTTTTTTTTTCAGTATTAGCGTAAATGTCAAATAATGCCACTGAATTCAGTGGAATTGCTCCACATTTCCACTAATATAACCAAGAGCAGAATTTGGCTTAGTAGCCAAGCTTCTTATATGGAAATAAAGGGCAGTGACTCAACCCCACAGCCTGTTTCAGGATCTATTGTACTATGTTGGTTACATATTTATTATACCCATATCTACAACACAGCATGTCATCCTGGACTTGTAATTGCAAGAATAGACATTAGAATAGTCATGGATTCTTATGTTTCAGGTTAGATAAGCAGTCACATTAAATTGAATTAAACACACCTGAAGACACCCTATACTCTGCAGGTACAAAAAAAGCAAATGTATTTATTGAAAGAAATGTTCAGCAAGATAGAAAACATAAAAAATGGCTAAAGAAACCAGCCTTTTCCATGGCCAGTCAAAGTATTCAATTGCATGAGCTGAACACTTGAATTTTGAATATCTAGAACTGTTTCATTGCATAGCTGTTTATATTTCCATCAAACACTAGCCTCCATTCATTCATTGTTATTATTCCAAAAGGAGATTTCAATTCAGGAGACTTTAAAAGTCAGCACACTATGCATTAACGCGCTCAGTTATCTCAAAGACAGAAATGGAGTGGTAAAAACTGAACAGAAGACAAACCTTTCAAAGGAGCACCACATGAAATATTTTACTCCAGACAACAGGAGTGCAACTGGTAGGAAGTTAATTGCAGCCTCAAATGCCTTTTATTTTTGTTAACAAAGGGCCTGTATTCCACTGCTGTTGCACTATGTGTAGTAATTTATACCTGTGCACAGTGATTGCAATATCCTTACATTCTGATCTGGTAGAGTTTTGCATCTACTTTTAACATAGGCAAATTACTACACCAGGTGCAAAGCAGCTGAAAATCAGGCCCACGTCTATCACATTAGTATCTGCATAAAAACAATCTTTATGTTAACAGTTGCATAACTTGGACTTACCATTAGCATTTTTCCCACAGATGAGATGCTCATAAGGCTGCAGTACTCCCCAAAGTTCAGCATCATTGTTGATGACCATCTCAAGGATTTCAGAGGAGATCTCCCCACCTCCTCCTCCTCCTCCTCCTCCATCTGGGCTCTGACTTGCAAGAACTCTGCCTTTGATTTCTTCCACCAGATTCTCCATACAAGACGTCAAAGAGATAGCTGCATACTCATGAATCCTTACAGAGACCCTAGTGTCCACCATCCACCTGAAAAACCTCCCCACTGAGAAGGTGAGGCCACATCGGGAGGACTTGCCTTTCCTCAATCCATCCCCTGCACTCATGCTGTACAGGGAAAGAGCCTTGACAGTAGCCAGGACACAGCTTTCTGACAACGACCAGCTCTGGATGAGCTTGATGGCACTTTGGACCTCAAATCTAGTGCATTTGGAATGCATCACACTCAGACGTTGGGCCTCCCTAGAAATCCTGATCAGGGCTCTCCTAAGTAGCTGAGAGAGTCTCCTGACAGCTTCCTGAGAAAAGTTTCTGATACTTCCTCCCCCCTTTCCTTTTCGGAGTATTTTCCCAACGTCTTCATCGGTCCAGGGGAATTCCTCTAGATCTGGCAGTTTAGGACACTTGGAAAAGATGTCTGCAACTTCGGGGTCTTCTGGCAGAACAGTGTTCACTGTATCCCAGCTGTTATTCCTACTATTCATGGAGCCTGAATAGTACCACCAGTTGCCCCTGTGCTGAGATGATGTGAAGGCTTGGGAGTTGGACTTAGAAGAAGAGAGACTAAGGGATCTGCAGGAATCTCCTGCCCCATAACCAGAGTCCAAGGTTAAATCCTCCAGGGTCTTCAGAGTAGAGCTGTATATCCCTGCCATAGGAAAGACTTGTGATCCAGCCCCTTAGAGGCACCGAAAGGTGAAGATGAAACTAGATCCCCGCTGCTGGTAGTGGACCGGAGAGGCTGGCAGGACAAAGAGAACCGCTGGGCAGCTTATAACATTGCGGAGGAGAAGCAAGTTCACACTTCAGCTTCAGAGGCTCCTTCAGGCTCTGCTGGGTGCCAGCCGTCTCCATTCCACAGGCAGGCTGAGATCATTCATTTTCCGTCTGGAGCAAGGCTGGAAAGTACGGGGAGGGCGGGGGGAGTGTCAATATCAAACAGCCCCTAATGTGTCACAGGAATCTCCTCCTCGGGCAGGTCACGTCTGAGCCTCAAGACAAGGCCAACCCCAGCGCTCCGGCGAGCCGGGAGGTTCTGAAGGCAGCGGCGTGCTGACCCAGGAGACAACTCCAGAGAATCCTTCCCCACGCAGCTACCCAGAGCAAAGGTCCAGCCCCCCAAGGGAGCGCGGCAGCCCCGGTAGCTGCAGACTCTACTCCAGCCGGCGCTCCGGACACTTGCAGAAGCTTTGCGCGAACTCCTCTGCTAGGCACCCCGTGTGCAGACGGCATGCAAATGACCTACAGGGGAAAACACCAATCAGCGGCTCCGAAGGGGGCTGAGGCAGCCAGTGAAAGCCGAGCTGGGCGGCCTGTATGTAAATCGGTCGCAGGAAGAGGGTCCGATGGGAGGAGAAAGGGGGGGGGGGGGCGATGGGAGGAGAACTGGACGGGATCGCGGATTTGCAAACTCAACGCGTTTGTGTCAATTTGCAGAACTCCGCGGGTAGCAGGTTTGGGGCGACCCCCGCCGCCCTTTGCACGCTGGTGAGGGACGGGTCTTGTGCCCAGCCCAGGGGCTCTCCGCCTGCTCAGCCCCGTGCAGCGGGTTGCTCGGTGTGCGGCACCCGAATGAGCGAGGCGGGAAGCTTGGAATGAAGCGAGTTGGGGGGAGTGACTGTAGGACACCGCGAGCACCTGCGGGCAGTGAAGGTGCCTCCCCCTCTCCCCACGCCGTCCCGACTGCTCTCTGCCCCCAGGAAACCACTAGCAAGGAGCGGGAGGGAGTCACTGATTTTCACTGGAAATTTCTTAACCCCCCCGTTGCAGGCCAATGAAAACTGTCCAAAGTGAAGATCCCAGCCAGGTTCTGAGTGGAAGACCAAACAGGAGTTTCTGAAAACAGTGACTGGGCTGGACTCTCACTTCATCCAGACGCATAATTTATACACTACAGAGCCGTGGGGACAGGCGGTTCATCTACCTGTCTCCTCCCCGGGGATAGAAAATGAATAGGTGGATTGTACAGCGTGTAAGCGTGTAGCCACTAGGCCGGCTCCTGAAAGAGGGCTTTGTGTAGTTTACACAGGTCTGACCTTGAACCATGTCTCGTTCGTTTCTTTCCCTCCCTTCTCACTCCAAAGTAATGGTCTTATTTCCCGATCTAGTTTTTATATACATTTGTTGCACTTATTATTTACTTGATGCAACAGCGCCGCCTTCCGGTAAGAGTCCATTCAAATCAGCTTCCTTATTTACAAGCGTTCAGGGCTTTTGCTTTTTAAAAGGTACTATCCAGTTAAAATCGGTTATTAAAAAACAAATGTCTTTGCCTCTGCCAATAAGTTCCTACATTCTTAAAACTAAAAGACGTGTACATCTGTTTTACTTTCTAATTTACTTTTTATTATATATACCAGCTTTTTGCTAAGTAAAGAAACCAAAACCATCACACTGGCCAAAAACTACAATACATATCTATGTCTAGACTGTAAAAACTTCAAGAAAAATGTCTATCTTTTGCGTATAGTACAACATTGATAACATTAGCACTAAACAACAGAGATGGGTGAATGAAAATAAGGTAGGTTGTTTTATACCTGTAGATAATTAGTTTCTTGCCATGAGAATTACAATGATTTGTTTGATTATGTGTTATTACTTGTTTGTTTTAAAAGTGCTGTTTCTAATTCACTTTTATTTAGTTTCATGGAAACATATCTATTGGTCTTCCTCTCTCAAACACACAACTCTTTACTTCAGATTTTTAAATTTCACAAACCTCTGTGGACACTTCTTTCTCTCCAGATTTATATATGGTATGTAAAACTTCCTGCCACAGATTTTAATTTTCAGTTACTTTGGTTATTAGCATAAACAATTAGCTGTGTTTTGGTGCATGAAAATCAGTCCAAGCTAGCAGTTCTGCATATCTTCAGTAGATGGCATCCTTTATCATTCTCTGCATATCACACATCATTCAGGAGGACAGGTTTCAGAGTGGTAGCCCTGTTAGCCTGTACCCACAAAAAGAACAAGGAGTACTTGTGGCACCTTAGGGCTGGTCCCCAGTACAGGGTGGGGGATCGACTGCAGATACGTAGCTGAAGTTTGCGTATCTGCAGTCGACGTACCGTCCGTCCTCATGGCAGTGGCAGTCGGTGGCACACTCCCCCGTCGACTCCAGCTTGCGCCTCCCGGCAAGCTGGAGTTCCGGAGTCGACGGGGGCGCCGCGGGCGATCGATTTATCATGTCTTGACAAGATGCGAGAAATCGATTGCCAAAAAATCGATCGCTACCCGCCAATCTGGCGGGTAGTGAAGACCAGCCCTTAGAGACTAAGGGCTTGGCTACACTGACATTATATAGCGCTCTAACTTGCTGGCTCTGGGGTATGAAAAATCACCCCCTGAGCACAGCAAGTCTGAGCGCTTTAAAATGCCAGTGTGGACAAGCTCGTCCAGTGCTCAGAACTCATCCCCTCATGGAGGTGAATTATGAGGAGTGATTGGAGACCTCCCTCCAAGCGCTCACGCGCAACCACACTTGCACTGCAAAGCGCTACTGTGGGAGTGTTCCCACAACAGCACTTTTAAGTTTCCAGGGTAGCCATGTCCTAACAAAATTATTTGGGCATAAGCTTTCATGGGCTAAAACCCACTTCATCAGATGTATAGGGTGGAACATACAGTAGGAAGATAGGTTATATATTTACAAAGAATGTGAAAAGGTGGGGGTTGTGTGGCACCAGCAATCACACAACAACAAAAACATCAACCCAGGAACCTATCCTTGCGACAAAGCCTGGTGCCAACTCTGTCCACATATTTATTTAAGTGACACCATCAGAGGAACTAATCACATCAGCCACGCCATCAGGGGCTCATTCACCTGCAAACCGGACAGTCTCTACGCAAAAGAATAAATGGACACAAATCTGATATCACAAATCGTAACATTCAAAAACAAGTAGAACACTTCAGTCTCTCTGGTCACTCAGTAACAGATGCAAAAGTGGCAATTCTTCAACAAAAAAACTCTTCAAAAACAGACTCCAATGAGAAACTGCTGAACTGGAATTAATATGCAAACTGGATACCATTAAATTAGGCTTGAGAGTGACTGGGTCATTACACAAACTGAAAACTATTTCCCCATGTTAATTTTCCCTTACTGTTACTCACAACTTTTTGTCAACTGTTTGAAATGGGACATTCTAATTATCACTACAAACAGTTTTTTCTCCTGTTAATAGCTCACCTTAACTGATCAGTCTCTTAGAGTGGGTATGGCAACCCTGATCTTTTCATGTTCTGTCTATAGATCTTCCTACTGTAGGTTCCACTCTATACATCTGATAAAATGTGTTTTAGCCCATGAAAGCTTTTGCCCAAATAAATTTGTTAATCACTAAGGTGCCACAAGTACTCCTTGTTCTTCATTCAGGAGGAGTTATTTAAGTTAAGAGCCTCTGTTGGCAGAAGAACAACTGGACATGAGCTGCTTGTCAACAAGTTCAGGCTTGAAATTAGGTGAAGGTTTCTATCCATCAGAGGAGTGAAACCCCGCTGCTACCCCACGCCTGGGCTCTCCCTCCCCCCACCTGCAGCCCCCTGCCACCCCAGCCCTGGGTTACTGGTAATTTGCTCGCAGGGCAGGTCATCAGCATCCTGCTCATGACACTAGGGATCAAGGCTGCATCCACCCAACTCCTTCCTGGAACTCAGGGGGTCCCTGACTCCGCTCGCTCTCCCTCACCTCCAGCTGGTCTGGCACTGGCAGGGTAGGGGGAGGCAGCAGGGCTCCCAGGCCACGCCTCAGACAAGAGTCCCTCCAGCCAGGGCTCCCGCCTCCAGGGAGTTGGGAAGGCAGAGCCGGGGAGACAGCTATGACAGGGGGCTGAGGAGCTGGAGCAAGGCAGCCCAAGAGACAGTGGCTGGTGGGGAGCAGAGACCCGGTGAGCGGGATGCGGTCCCTGCACGGCAGCATCTCAGGCATGGGTTCCCTCTATGGCCCCGCTGCTGCTTCTGCTCCTAGCTGCCCTGCTGCAGCCCCACGGTGGCTCAGAGCACTTCGCCCAGCTTTGACTGCCGCGCTGGGGGGGCGGCCGCTTTGCGGCACCTGCAAGCAGGGCAGCCCTCAGCTGGAGTGTCTTGCACTCCACGTGTCGAAGCCTGCCCGACAGCTCGGCTGCAGCTGGCGGCACAAACTGCAGCGGCACCAGGGTGCTCCCCTCACACGACACGCTCCTGCTGGACCCCAGTCCCATGGCCAGGTTTGGTCACCCACTGTGGCTCTTCCACCTGCCAGGGCCTGGAGAGCACCCACAGGACCGGCCCCCAAGCAGCCCCAAGCATGTGCTTGTTTTGCTGGTGCTTAGAGCCAGTCATGGGTCTAATTACCATATTTGGGGTCAGGAAGGAATTTTTCCCCCAGATGAGATTGGCAGAGACCCTGGGTAGGGGGTTCAACTTCTGCAGCTTCAGCAACATGGGGCATGGGTCACTTACATGGCTCACTGTTGCAAATGGTGAATTCTCTGTAACTTGAAGTCTTTAAATCATGATTTGAGGACTTCAGTCACTCAGTCAGAAGTTATGGGTCTATTTCAGGAGTGGGTGGGTGAGGATCTGAGGCCTTTGGTTCTGTGACAGGAGGCAAGACTGGATGATCCCTTCTGGCCTTAAAGTCTATGAGTCTATTTACAGTGTTTAAGTAACAACTTTCCCTTCTTCATATTTCAGCACACTTGTTTTCAGAGGCGACACATAGGGCGGGAAGGGGCTCATGCGCTCTCCCCTCCCCCTGTTGAGGGGTATGTGCTCCTGCATGGAGTTCTTAACTACAACCCAGCATTAGTGTGGAATGTGAGTTCTGCAGAGGAGCAGTGCCCCTAGCACAGGGAGTATGTATGTGTTTACAGAGGCAGGGTGATTAAGATAAGAATGGGTGGTAAATAAACTGAGGATCTGGGAAGTTTAGATGAGCCTGTAAAACAGGAATCCCTCTGCAGGGGTGGGGGGTTATTGAGGAGAGAACTCAGTGGAGTCTGAAGAAATACAGCCAAGCCCTCTTAGTCAAGGTTACATTAAGAAACGAGAGAGGTTTGGGGTGTAGGTGAAAAGAAGCCAAAACCTAGGGATGGGACAGCAGTGGTGTAGAGAGGTTTCCACTTTACCTGGGATACTTATGTGGCCACATCACCATAGTATCTGAAATCAGAGAGGTAGCCATGTTAGTCTGGAATAGCAGACGTAACAAAGAGTCCTGTGGCACCTTAAAGACTAACTAAAGTATTGGAGCATAAGCTTTCGTAGGCTAATACCCACTTCATCGGATGCAATAGTATCTGAGTGCTAACCTATTTCTCCTCACAGCGCCTCGGTGAGATAGAACAGTGCTCTTATCACCCTTGTACAGATGGGGCACGGAGGCACTCACAAACTAAAGCCAGATATTCAAAGGTATGGGATTTTCAAAAGTGCCTAGAAGGTTAGGTACTCTGTAAACCACACTAGGTGCCCAGTTGCATCTTTTGGTGCCTAAAAGACTTTGAAAGTCTGTTCCTAAGGTTGGGAAGGATGTCATGGTTGATAGCATGAAAAGCAGCACAGAGATCAGGAAGGATGAAGAAAGAAAAAAGAGAGACAGAGTCAGCTAGAAGAGATCACTTAATCCCCAAGAGGTGGCAGGTTCTGCCCCATGCTGGGTTGTAGAGCAATGGCTGGTATGCAATTTTACATTTTAACTGAAAACCATTGTGTTTTGTCATTTTTTGTTTTGAGTTTGAGAAAAGGAAGGAATGAAAAAGTGTCATATGAGTATCAGATGTATTTATGCCTCACTTTGTTAGGGTTCCAGGCCAGTTCCAGAGCAAAAAACAGAAATTGCATCCACACAGTCCATTATTGTCATGATTTGTATTATGCACTGGGCACCATCTATGTGTTCAGCACTGTTCTGAATATGCCAGAAAATGTAGTCCCTGAACCAATGTGCAGCCCTGGATAAGATGGCTCAGATATTTAAGTATGAAGTGTATAGTTATTGAGAATCAGAGAGGTAGCCATGTTAGTCTGGAATTGCAGAAGTGACAAAGAGTCCTGTGGCATCTTAAAGACTAACTAAGGGCTGTCTCCACTACGGGGGGGATCGACTGCAGATACGCAATTTCAGCTACGTAGCTGAAGTTTGCATTTCTGCAGCCGACTTACCTCTCGTCCCCACGGCGGTGGCAGTCGGCGGCGCGCTCCCCCGTCGACTGCAGCTTGCGCCTCCCGGCAAGCTGGAGTTACGCCGTCGATGGGGAGCCGCGAGCGATTGATTTATCGCGTCCTCATCAGACGCGAGAAATCGATCACCAGAAGATCGATCCCGCGCCGCACGAGTGAAGACCAGCCCTTAAGTATTGAAGCATAAGCTTTTGTGGGCTAATATGCACTTTGTCGGATGCATGCAGTGGAAGTATCCAGGGGCAGGTATAAATAAGTAGGCAAGAATCAGGATAGAGATAACAAGGTTAGTCCAATCAGGCTGAACCAGCTTGTTATCTCTAATCAGGGAGGATGAGGTATTCCTCTAGCAGCTGAACTGGAGGTGTGAACAGTGAGAGAAGAGAAACTGCTCTTGTAGTCAACTAGCCACTCATAGTCCCTATTCAGTCCTGAGCTGATTGTGTCAAATTTGCAAATGAATTGCAGCTCTGCAGTTTCTCTTTGCAGTCTGGTCTGGATGAATGGCTATTTGGCTTTGGATTCCCACTCTGCCACTGGAGACAGTTTATCATGTTCAGGTGTGGAGCGGTTCACTGTGCCAAGACTGATCATGCCTGGGGCATCCAGAACAGCTCAGGGTGCATCTGTGGGGCCATAGGGGATGTTGCTCATATGCTTTATGGTTGCTATTTTTGTGTTGTCTTCCCTGGCTAACCACTGCTGACTCAGACCATTCACTGGCTCAAATCCATAAATTGATTCTCCACCCCTTCAAATCTTGCCTTGCTTATCTTGCCCACGTACAATCACTATGTACATAATCTGGAAGTGCAGCATGCTTGTTGATGCCTCAGACTATCAATAAACATGTTTAATAATACTGTGCATCACCCTTCCCTTCAGGCAATTTACAGTTCATTTGACAGTGTTAATATTAATAACCTAACCTTGCATTTGCACTACACATTGTACATAGGTGATAGAGTCCTGTGGCACCTTAAAGACTAACTAAAGTATTGAAGCATAAGCTTTCGTGGGTTAATACCCACTTCGACGAAGTGGGTAATGCATCCGACGAAGTGGGTATTAGCCCATGAAAGCTTATGCTTCAGTACTTTAGTTAGTCTTTAAGGTGCCACCGGACTCTTTGTCGCTTCTGCAATTCCAGACTAACACGGCTACCTCTCAGATTCTTGACATTGTACATAGTAATCTCAGGAATATAGTTTCACTATCTAGTTCTAATCCCTCCATTGTCCTTTTATAGGCCAAAACTAGCTCACTCTGGTATCCTGAATACCTTTCAGTCATTTTCTTCAGGACTGGATTATTGGATTTGTTTTATGTTGATTCCTCTGAACCACCACAAGAACAGTAAGCTCCACGTGGACAGTGTAGCTGACGGTACACAAAATGAAGTTTACCAGAGTGTGCAGGGCCGGCGACAGGGGGGTACTATGGGTAGAGCTGTACCGGGCCCCGGACTTAAGTGGGGCCCCCTTAAGTCCGGGGCCCGGTACACAGCTGTACCCGTAGTCGTCCCCCTTGTCGCCGGGCCTGGAGAGCGGGGAAGGGGCGGGGAGGCGGCGCGGCTCTCCTCTGGAGCAGCAGCACAGCAGCGCGTGGGATGAGCGCGTGTGTCCCCGGCAGTGAGCCCGGCCGGCAGCAGCGGCGCACCCCCACCTGCAAAGAGGGCGAGGGCGGGGAGGCTCCGCAGCAAGGTAGGGCTTCCACCGCCGGATGTGGCATCATGCAGCCCCTGCGCCAATCAAGGGCGGGGAGCGGCCCTCCCCCTGCCTTGCCCCCAGGCTCCTCCCACGCCGGCCCAGGGGGCTGCAGCTGGTTACAGCGGCGGCGTCTCCATCGCCAGCCGCAGGGTCTCGTGCAGGTCCGGGGGGGAAAGGGCGCGTGGGGGGCGGGCGAGGGGGGGCGGGGGGGAGAGCAGCAAGGGCGGCTCGCGCCGCTCCCGGGTTCTCCCTCCCTCGGGCCTCAGCTTGTGCTCCCACAGGACCCCGCCGGGCACGAGAGCGCAGTGAAGGGCGAGCGCCAGCAGTGAGCACCCAGGCGGTGGCAATGCTCAGAGGCTCACACTGCTCCCAGCCGCTGTCAGCTGGGGGGGGGGAGCGCCGGCTGGGCTGGGGGGGCCCAAACGATCAGAGTAGGGGCCCCCAAACTATCAGAGTAGGGGGCCCCAAAATTTCTGTCGCTGGCCCTGAGAGTGTGAGATAGTATTCTTAGTTTAAGGCATCCAGCTTTGGAATTCTTTCCTGCATCAAGACCTCTCTAGATGTCACCCATCCAGATTGTATATAAATAGTGCTGCTTTCTTCTAACGAGTCCAAGATTTGATCCTTTCTCTGATTTCTCACTACTTTATGTCTTTATGTTCCATTTTGACTACTGCAACCTCCTCCTCATCTCTGACCTTCTGTACACTCCTCTTACTTCAGGTCCATACATATTACTGCTGCTAAAGCATATCTTCTTGGCCAATCACTAGCCATGTTGTCCCCTCTTTGAGTCTCGCCTCTGGCTCCCCAAAACCAATGTATTATACACACATTTCTTGGCCTTTCATTTAAAGTTATACACTACCTAGGCCCTTTCTTGTTTATCTGCTCTTGTATTTTTATCTTGTTTCCAACTCTCTTCCTCTGTTGACACCAGCCTCCCTCCCTCATCTATTTCTCACTGGGTGCCTTTGTGATTTTTTCCATGCTATCTCTTGTGTTTGGCATGCTGTCCCAGAATTAGCCTTGAAAGCTATTTCCCTGTCTTCTTCAACATACTTCTCCTGACCTAGTTCCACTCCGATGATTACCATAAATTACCATAATGGCTGGACAGTTAGCCAGTGAGAACTACTGATATTATTTATATTTTCTTAAAATAAAAATTTGAAAATTCCACCTAGCTGTGCAAATAGCCGACCAATCACTTTTCTTCCATTTTCCTGCCTCTCCTCCCCTGTTCCTTTCCCTTGACCCTGCATGGCCCCCACCCACCCCATATACATTGCCTTAAAGGAACTATTGTAACATAAATGTCATTTCTCTTTTGGAAATCCATGCAAGGCATCCATTTGTGCAAGTCTTTCCTTGGGTAGTAACAATCTGGCTGGCGAGTACTCCTCTTCCTTACCTGCAAACATATCTCCACTCTTCTCACAAAGACAAGTGAACTAGGGAATGGAAGCCCTCTAATGGTAGACCAGACAATTTTCCAAAATTATCCTAGATCTTAAATTAGATATCTGGTTTCTAGCACACTAAAAATACCTACAATAGAAAAGGACACTTAGCACTCTTCTGGTATTTTTGACTTTCAAGTACACACCTTTCCCCTCCCCATCCCCCCCACAACTGCAGTTTTTGTTCATGGCAGGAAGAGTTCACTGAGAGCTGAAAGCTCTTCTATTCTTCAGACACAACTGTTTAAGTCTCAGCTACAGAACTGCAATTGAGTAATTTCACAATAGATTTTTCCATGCAGGAATAAGAGAAACCAGTGGGAATTTACAAAACTTTTTCGTACAGTATTCCCTATATCTGAATCACTTTCCCCTCTCCCTTTTTAAGGGAAATTCATTTTCAAACCAAAACATTTATAACTCAACAGAAGTCTGTGTTATAAAAACAAAGGCTCTTTTTAGGGCATAATTTGTGTTCTAATGTAGTTTTGCAAACCCCATGATTCAAAAATCATGAATTGGGCCCCCCAAAATAATGTTCAGCTTTAAATTATGAGTTTTTTCAAAGTACTTAATATTGGGCTGTTTTGAGCCATGAGGGCTAGAAACTTTTATCTTAAAGCTGAGATTCTCCCATAATCACATGACTCCAGGAACCGAGGCTTTAAGAAAATACCATATATTGCAGACCTGCAATAAAAATCACAAGAGCTGGCAGCAATTAATCAACAAACAAAATTGTAGCAGTCTAAAATTTGCTATATGCCTGTCACAGGGTCCACACAGGGCACTCTGGCTTCCTGGATCTTCTAATAATAAAGTTTTCCACATCCTCTTTTGGTGTTTTCTAAGTGTCCTTTATTTACAGTGCAGTTTCAGTGCCAGCAAAGTGCTCCCCTTGTCCCCCAACCGTTACCTTCCCTGTCCTGGATCTAGAGTCTCCAGGGCCCTGAGGCACTTTGCCCTCTGTGAGGCGACAGAGCAGCTCCCCGTTGTTGTTGTTGTCATCGTCTCGTCATCGTGGTCGTCCTCCTCCCCCTGGCTGGCAAGGATCCACCGGGGAAACCCCAAAGCGGCAGCAGGCTGAGTGCTCAGCCCGCCACCGCTTTGGGATGTCCCCTGCAGGCTCCTGCCAGCCGGGGTCCTGTTGTCTGCCCCAGTCAGATCCCGCTGCTAGCCTGGGAGTAGGAAGCCCAGGCTGGCAGTGGGAGCTGAGACCCCCGCTGACAGGAGCCTGCGGGGAAAGTCTAAAGCGGCAGAGAGCTGAGAAGTGGCAGTGGCCGAGCACTCAACCCGCTGCCGCTTTAGAGTTTCCCTGCAGGCTCCTGCCAGCCGGGGTCTCAGCTCCCGCTGCCAGCCTGGGTTTCCTACACTCAGGCTGGAAGCAGGCTGAGACCCCGGCTCGTAAGGGGCCAGTGGGAGAAGCCCCAAAGCAGCTGCAGGCTAAGGACTCAGCCCGCCGCCGCTTTGGGGCCTCCACTGCCGACCCGTATAGACATCCTGGTTAACCCGTGCCTGGATAATCGGGAGTCTACTGTAAATGTAAAGGTCCCAGTTCTGCTACAGGGGACATACATCCACAATTATATGAGTTATTATATGAGAATTATATGGAAATATGAGTAACAGAACTTGGTTCAATTAATCTAGAGCCAGATTGTGTCACGGGATACACACCCAAAATTGACATTGGCTTAAATAGAATAAATGATTGGGAATTACAAGTTTGTAACTGTAATAGGTTATAATCGTTCAAATAGATTGTACATTATAAATGTTTTCACATTCTTTCAGTTTATTTTTAATACTGTAGTGGATGTATCTGATAATTGGTGTATGTATATAGTTTTTCAATTAAGGAGCTTAACGTATCCATGGAAAATGAAATTCACCTATGCACAGATGACCAGCAAGTGGCCTATGAATCATATAAGTGCCATTTAAGCCTTATTTTGAAGCCTGTTGAGGCCTGAGACCATGCAAACCAAAGCACATGATAAGACTACTATCCGTGGTGGTGAAGCATCATGCTATAGTTGGTGATAATATTCTTAGGAATCACTAAATTAGATATTGGTCAGATGGACATGGCAACATATAGAAAAGCTGCTCTGAGTATAATGTCAAACAAGAATACCAATAACTGGTTTACAGTCATTACAAGTGAGAAAAATAAATATAAAAGTCTAGTATACAATACTATTACTTTCACAAGGGCTTTGATTAATGTCATAGGAATAAATTTAATTATAGTTTTTCACTGCATTTTTGTATGGTATCAACCCTTACTTATCTGCACTTTATATAATACACACGAAAATTTATGTTTCTCTACCTCTCAACAAAGGTTTCACAGCTGGTGCTGTAGTAAGGTCTTTATTATTGAGATTTCTTTCTTTCTTTCTTTCTTTCTTTCTTTCTTTCTTTCTTTCTTTCTTTCTTTCTTTCTTTCTTTCTTTCTTTCTCTTAATATACTACAGCACATTAGCTCATATAGTATGAAGTATCATCCTTAGTAATGAAATGACAAAATAAACAAACAAAATACATTTTGTGATGCATTAGCTTTACTTTTTATTAAAGTAAAGCTAATCATTAATGCAAATTAGCAAGGTTCTGCTGTATATCAATTTTTGCTGTGCAAAGTTAAATGGGTAATGTGCGTGCCACTACATACTCTGCCACTGCATGATAGCATAAATTCTTCCAAGACAACTGGTACCATCCCCTGAAATGCTGGAAAAAAGCACACAATAAGCTACACCCATGACTTCTCCCAGTTCCCAGTGCTGATCTCATTGTGATAGGTCAGCTTATATAAACATATCCACACCTAAACAGGATTTTGATTGATATGCTGAGTTCATAATCATGAGGTATGAGGCAGCAGAACTGACAAGATGATGAAACTGAGTGCGTAAGGTACCCAAAGATGAGCAGCTAATGGATGTTGTGGAGTGGGTTGAAATCCACATTTGAATTTTGTGCCATGGGCCCATCTCTAGTTAGTACCTATTCTAGTATATATGGCAATTATATTCAAGCAATACGTACCCCTTTGTGAACATTTGTTGGCTACAATCATGGTGAGCAGGAGCAGCATGAACAAAAAAATCTAGGGAGAATATGGTAAAAAGGCTCAAGAAGTTGGCATAGAGTGAGGAAGTCAAGATATTTGTCACAAACAAGTACATGGGGATGGGGGATAACAATAGTACATATATCCAAACACAAAATGTCAGTTTGACACAGTAAAAACACACAACTAAGAAGAGAAGTAGAGCTAGTGAATTATTAACTATCTGAGAAATGTAGTTCTAAAGTTCTGTTTGTGAATCATTCACAAACAGAATTTGATTTTTATGACTCTGTTCACAATAATCATTTGAACAGTTTATGTGAAAAATATTCAGTCTATGGGATGTTCATGCGTACAAAACTCCCCGTTCTCACAAAGGCTCAAGAATAGTGAATAAAAAAGGGACACAAACACAGTAGGATTGAACTGCCATTGTAGTACAAGCCTGACTCCAGATGTCCAGTACATTATTTCTTAACTTGTGAATATTTGCATTTTAAACATTAGCTTTTAATAACATTTTTAATTCTACCAGCTCCAGCGACAACTCAGCTGACATTCTGATACATGGTAAAGATAGCAATGCATATTTTAAAGGTTGACTTACATTTCTCATTATAAGCACCTGTTTTCAGTTATTTATAACTGAGCCAAACTTTTCCCATTTGGGGCTGGAATTTTCCAAGTCATGCATCTATCTCAGGCTGATTTTTTAAAGAGTTTTAGCAAAAACTGTTCAGCCATTTCCAAGAATGAGATGAGGAGAAAATAAATTGTTTTGCCCACGTTAGACACTTTCATTGACATGATCTAGCACCTTCATGCTTTAAAGCAAGAACTTGAAATTAGGCCAGGATGTTGCCTTGGTGCCAAAAATGTGGCTTTTTGTGGTCTCTGTGAAATAATGCCTCAGTAATGAGTCTCTGAAGAAACAACAGTTCACACATCCATGCTCAGTAGACGCTCATTAGGGTTTGGCAGCTAAACTCTCCAAAGAATCTTTCTGCAGTCAGCATGAAGCAGGGCCAGCGACAGGGGGGCACAAGGGAGACAACTGTACTGGGCCCTGGACTTAAGGGGGGCCCCCGATGTAGTGCGGATGCTTGGACCTCTGCAGAGGCGCGGCGGCTGCGGCTGACCGTGTGCAATCCCGGGTGCCGCCGGTCACCCCAGCACTGCGCTGTAGCGCGGCAAGCGCCCACACGCACCGCATGGCTGAGGCTGACGACAGACTCCGACCACAGCGGGGGCCTCGGGAAGCGCGCCTGGCCGCCCTGATGGTGTGTGGCGCTGATGGTGGCGGAGGCGCCGAAAAGGGGTCAAGGGGAGCCGGCCTCGCCAAGGTAAGGGGGCAGGGGGGCCCGGCCCCACTCGGGGGGGTGGTGGCTCCGGGGGGGGCTTTGGGCAGGCGGGTGGGCTCTGCGGTGAGTTCACCCCTGCCTTGGGAGGTTCATTCATTGGCGTGGCTGGGGGGGCTGGGGGACAGGCAAGGGGGCGGTGTGGGGAGGAGCGCCGGCTGGGCTGTGGGGGGCCCCCAGCCGCTGTCAGCTGGGGGGGGGATGCGCTGGCTGGGCTGGGGGGCCCCCCAAACGATCAGAGTAGGGGGCCCCAAAATTTCTGTCGCCGGCCCTGGCATGAAGCACCCTAGGATTGCAGGGGTTGAGCAAGGGGCTGAAGGACTTTTCCCCCACCTGCTTGGGGGTCAGTGTGGTGCAGGAACCAATTTGCTGGTGGTCAAATTAAATTATCACAATTGTCCCTTCTGGCCCCGGAATTTATGGAAATCCATAATTGAGAACTGGGAACCTCTCTTTCCTTTTGCTCTCAATGGGAGTAAGGGAGAGCTAGGGGCAGGAGCTGAATGCGGGAAGATCATAGGAATTATGAAAAAATTGTATGTGATCATGCAGTTAAAGACTATCAGAATGCATATGCACAAGAGGACTGAATTAAGATTGCACAGGCAACTTGAATTCTAGTATTTAATAACATTTGAGTGCTCGACTTTGCAAACAAACTTCTTTAACATAGTTTTTGGGAATGTAATTAATATAAAATAACAGTGAACATGGGATAGGGTCAACACTGAAAATGTCGAGTATAATATCATTTAGGACACTGGAGAGCTACACAGTGTTTGTGATTGACACTATTTCATGATGTAGTGAATGATTAGCTACAGTGATAATCCCATTGGGAACAAAGTGCATAGGTATTCGATCAACAATGGCTGGACATTGTGTCTGTCACTGCACGTCATTATTTGTGGTATTACCTGTAGCTAGATGCAGTGTATTTAACTGATCTGAGGTTGTGATATTTGTCATGAAATTCATTCCTTGCTGCAGAAATTTGTGGCACAATCTAAGCTTTCATTTAACCTTTGTAGTTACAAATAAAAAGCTTCCTAATTATTTGAGTGTGAACTATTGGTCACTTGTTTTCCTCTAGTTTAAAAGTTTCCTGGGTCTGTATCACTTACAGCCTGAAACAATAGCTGTGAGTAATGTGGCCTGCCCCATTTATCTCAATGGGATGCTAATTCTGAAGACTAAATTACTACAAATTTTAAATATCAGCATAATTGATCAGATCACCGCTTGTAATTTTAGTGAAACATCCAGGTAATGTGCTTTGTGACAATTCCAAACCACTTTCAAGTCTTCTCAGGTCCAAAAACAACACAAAACAAAAACAACAGTAACAAACACAACAATAAAGTCCTCTACCAGGCTACCAACACATCTAGCTTCCCTTCAGATACCTTCTACAAAACAGATACACATTTTCAATGCAAATTGTCCTAGTCCACTGAAGACTGAAAATGTACGGGAAGTCTAAAATTGAACCGAACATAAATTTTAATACAGGGAGTGCTATAGTGATCACAGTATTGATTTACATATTTAGTTCAATAAAACCCTCCATTTTTTTACAATTTAGCAGACGCCACTGTAGATTTTTCCAGTCTGCTGCCAGAATATGTTGGAGCCGCAGAATTTAGGCCAAGTTTATTAAAGAACACACAGGGCCTTGTATAAGAAGAACAGCCACACCCTACAATGAGTAAGGAGAATTTTTTTATGTTTACTTTCTATGCACCAGTTAAAATGCTCACATGATTGTCTAGAGAGTTTAATTAAACATTAACAGAAATAAGAAGTTGCCCAGCAGTTGCAAATGCATCTTAGACAAAATAGTAAATAATTTTGTCACATATAGTGTCATATCCCTCATCAGTGTGAAAAGATTATTTAATCAGGATGACTATAATAATAAGCCACATGCTGCCATTACACAAGACAGCTACGAGCACCGGATATTTTCAAGTTGATGACTGTATCGCAGGTACAATGATGAATCATTATTTTAGGTTAGGTGGAGTTACTTTAGATTCAGCTAATATGGTACTAATATCTCTATATTCTACCATGACTGAGTCACTTTACTTGAATATAATAAACTGCCTTGATAACAACAATTACACATTTTTCATACTTCTTTCTTACTATTAAAATTAAGTATGTAGGCAGATTGTCTATGGACTCTTGTCTAGTTTTGCATCTTTGGGTGCCTACAGTTATAATGTAAAATGTATTGACAGCAGCAGTTGGTTTAGTGTTAAAAATCAATGAATCTCTATATTGCTAAATATACATACCTTGGTGCTCAAAGCAAAGCTCCTAAAGCTATAGACACCTAAAGAAAAGGGATCTTACTTTCAAAGGTGCTGAGAACCTGCTGTTCCTATTGATTCAGATAGTATTAGTGGGTGTTTAGGTAACAAAGAGTCCTGTGGCACCTTAAAGACTAACTATAAAGTATTGAAGCATAAGCTTTCATGGGCTAATACCCACTTCATTGGATGCAAGCAGTGGAAGTTCCAGTGGCAGGTATAGATAAGTAGGCAAGAAAGTCCAATCAGGCTGAACCAGCTTGTTATCTCAAATCAGGGAGGGTGAGGTATTCTTCTACAGCTGAATTGGAGGTGTGAACTCGAAGAGAGGAGAAGCTGTTTTTGTAATTAGCAAGCCATTCAAGATCCTTGTTCAATCCCAGATTGATTGTGTCAAATTTGCAAATGAATTGCAGCTCTGCAGTTTCTCTTTGCAGTCTGGTCTTAAAGTTTTTTTGCTGCAGTATGGTGACTTTTAAATCTGTAATTGTGTGTCCAGGCAGATTGAAATGTTCTCTACAGGTTTTTGTATAGTGGGCGTTTAGTGTCTTTGAAAATCAAGCCACTTTTGTTTAGGTGACTAAATATGGATGTAGGTGCCCAAATTTAAGAAAGCAGGTTTGAAAATTTTGAGATCTTAAGGCCACATGTGGAAAAGGTCACATGTGTGGAAAAGTTCAGGGCTACTTGTCCATTGCTCTCACCACTTCCACTTCTCACTTAGATCCTATATACATTTTGTCTCCCCGCTTTGGCAATTGGTGATCTGATTGCGGCAAAAATGGTTGATTCACGGCCACTCAACAGTTTTTTTCATAACACCATGTATGAACTATGTATTTGTGTGTGTATCCACACTCACCACACTGCCCAGTCATAATTGTATCAATACATTCTGGGAAAGTCTGGAAACCTATTCATACTGTCTCAGCAAGATACAGAGTGGCCAAAGAACAGGAACATAGAACACCAATGCAACTCCAGAGAGAGCTGGAAGGAAGGATTAGCCAGCCAGCTCAGGCAGGCATTGCTATGGTGTAATCTATCCTGCAAAATAGCATTAGAATCTGCTTACAGAAGACAACTAAGTGCCAGCCTAGCCTGCTGGCAAGGGCAACACATGATTAGCTGCCATAGTTACTAACCAAGTATTAATAGTTGTATAAGACAAACCATAGTTCGAGTCAGCCACCTCAGAAACCAGTTACAAATTCAATTCAAAGTAATAGTATAGGCAGGGCCCTGCATGCATTTTTAACCAGCCTCTCATTTATTAATAATCTTATAGGATGCCTATTACAAGTACCACACAACAAACACACACCATTATTTCTTTTACCTGAGTGCTTAGTCCACGCACCAAGGTTCAGTATTATTGGCTATTCTTGAAAACCATTTTCCCGTCCTTGCATTCTACTGGCCTGTACTAAAGACATGGCTCCCCACTTCCAGAATAAAATTTCAAACATCCCATATTCAAGATAAAACTACACAAATGTGCGTGTGTGGTAACATTTATCAGTGTCTCACCAATACTGTCATATCTATCAAAAATGCTTAGTCACACATGCTACTGCTTGTCTGTTGCTTCTTGATTCCAGCTTCTGAAGAGACTTGCCCAGTGGTTCTCAAACTGGGGGTCGCGACCCCCCAAGGGGGTCGCTGGCTGATTCCAGGGGGGTTGCGAGCTGCCGATGCCTTCGGTGGCATTTTAGTGGGAGCTCAAAACATGCGAGTGAGTCCACCGAAGAGCAAGCTTCCACTATTGGCGGCCTTTCGGCGGACACAGAGATGAATGCTGAGTGTCCACTGAAATGCCACCGAAACCAGAAGAGTTCAATTCGGCGGCATTTCGGCAGACATACCCAGGACACGAGAGGACCCAGCAGAGCAAAAAGGGGTCACCGAACCAACAAGTTTGAGAACCACTGGACTTGCCCAATCATAGAAAAATGCTCAAGAAACATTAGTTGTCTGCAACGGTACACAGGGTGCAAACACATTCATGCGATTAATACCACAGAACAGGACGTTATGGTAACTGAGCATGGTTTAGCTTTTATGTCTGGCTAGGTGTTTATGTGGCCCTCATCTTCACCATGGTGTCTGAACAATACACAACTGCATACATGTGATCTTCATATATTGTGGCAAGGTGCTGGCCAGGAGTGCCTGAGCCAGCCCTGCTGGCCCTTTAAGAGGGAAAAACCTTTGGAAGCCTCCCCTTGCAGGGAAGACTGATTAGCCACCTGGGTGTAGCCCTGAGCTGCAGAGGGCTTAATGGGTCCCACCTGGCAGCCTCCTCAGGGGATAAAAGCCTGCCAGGGAGGAAGCCCAGTGTGGTGGTGTGGTAGAGGAGCTGGTAGAGTGGAGAGAGAAGGAGACAGAGAAGGTACAGGGAAGGGAGTAGAGCTGGTAGCTGAGGAAGGTATCTGAGCTAGCTGTTCCTGAGGCCAGCCAAGTGAGGACTGGGCCTGAGCTAAAACCTGAGCTTTCCTGAAACCTGCAAAGCTGTATTTCAGTGGTGGGGCTTGCATTGTAAATAAAGAGCACTGTTGGAAGCCACAAAAGAGTGTCCTGCCTGTTGTGACGTGGGGGAAGAGCGGATCTCCTACAATATACATGACTATCAGCTTCAACTTAATTATTATTGGTAGGCTAATTGGGTGTTTAACAATAATCGGTGTGAATATTTTCTTAATATCACATCTTGGTGCATGGACAAGTGTTGATGCACCTAGCTATGCATGTATTGTCATGATTTTCAAAATTGGGTGCGTAATATCAGGTTCTTAAATCCCACCAAGAGCTTCAATTGACTAAGAATTCTGAGTGCTCAGGTAATCTTGGAAAAATAAGGCCACTTATTTTGGTATCTAAATATGCACGTAGGAACCGAATTCTTTGTAACTCAGTAATGCCTACAAGCCGCATCTGAGACCAGGGTCCCAGAGCCAGGCACTCTACATTCACATAGTAAAATGGCCTCTGCACATCTTACAGTCTATATTGGGGTGGGCAAACTACAGCCGGCAGGCTGGATCTGGCCTGTCAGGGGTCTGGATCCCGTCTGTGGGATTGTCAGCCCTGTGGTGCCACGGGCCCCGTACCGCTCCTGGAAGTGGCTGGCACCACGTCCCTGCGACCCCTGGGGGAAGGCGGGGGAGAGGGTTGCATGTGCTGCCCTCACCTGCAGGCACTGCCCCCTGCAGCTTCCATTGGCTAGTGGGAGCTTTGAGAGAGGTACCCGCAGGTGAGGGCAGTGTGAGGAGCCCTCTTCATCTCCTTCTCCAGGAACTGCAGGAATGTGGTGCTAGCCAATTCTGGGAGCGGTGAAGCATGGCGCAGGGCCAGGGCACTCAGGGAGCCTGCCTTAGCCCCACTGCATGCCGCTGCCACTCCGGAGCTGCTTCAGATAAGTAGTGCCGGGCTGGAGCCCACATCCTGAACTCCTCCTGCACCCTACACCCCAACCCCCTGCTGTATCCTGCACCTCTCATGCACCCAACCTCCTTCCCTGAGCCCTCTGGTGCACCCCTTCTGCACCCAAACCTCCTGCCCTGATTCCTCTACCGCACCCTCCTGCACCCCACACTCCCTCCCGCACCCCAACCCCCTGCCCCAGTCCTACATTCATGGCCATGCATGCAATTTCCACAACCAGATGTGGCCCTCAGGCTAAAACGTTTGCCCACCCCTGGTCTAAAGTGACAAGACATACAAGAGTGGGAGAAAGGAATGAGGAAATGAGACACTGATAGGGTAAATGATTTGTCCAAGTTCCATAGGCAACCTTCAGTATAGCCAGAAATTGAGCAGAGGACAGGTCGTTGATACAGAGCAATCTGGATTGTTTGGTAAGATGGCACAAACAAACAACATATGTTTTAATATGGTTAAATGTATATATCAAGGAACAAAAAATGTAGGTCATACTTACCTGGTGGGGACTCTACCCTGGGAAACAGTGATTCAGAAAGATTTGGAAGTTGTGTTGGATGAACATGAGCTCCCAGTACAATGCTGTGGCCAAATGGGCCAATGTTATTCTTGGATACATAAATATAGGAATCTCAAGTAGAAGTAGATAGGTTATTTTTCCTCTATATTTGGAATTGGTGAGACTGCTGCTCATGGGGAGTGGGAGGCTAGTCCCTGGCTCCAACTCTTCTGCCGAGCCTCCCTAGCCACGGCCAGAACTCTGAGAATCCCTGTCCCCCCATAGCCAGAGCACCAAGATCTCCTTCCCACCTCCCCCGTGGCCAGAGCCCCAGGACCCCCTATCCTGGTGCCCCCGCTCTGCGGCTGGATCCCTGAGACTCCCTATTCCCCTCCACGGCCCAAGGAGCCCCCCACCCAATCTGCTTGGAGGAGCCCCTCCGCAGACCCCCCAGCCAATCCATGGGAAAATTCAAAAGCTCCTCTCTTCTGGAAGAAGAACCTGAGCTTTTGATATGCCCCATGCAGGTTCTGGAGTGGCTGAGGAAGCAGTATGTATTACTCAGCTTGCCAGGTTCATCAGCAATCTCCCTGGGGTCCATATTCACACTGGAAAGAAGATGTACATTTTTGATAGTGAGGGTAATTAGCCATTGGAACAATTTACTAAAGATTGTGGAGGCCTATGTAATTAATCATGTATTTTAATAATCCCTGGCAAGAATGCAATGAAATTCTTTGATTGTAGGCTTCACTTGTATTTTCATTTAATAACTGAAAGTCCCCAAAGGACAGGGTGTAACTGTTTGTGCAGGGAATATACCTATTTCCATGCTTGTAAAACACCATATAAGTTTACAGCAATTATAGTTGTTTTGTTATAACAAGGATCCACATACAGGCCACCATCCAGCAAACCACCTAAACACATGCCTAACTTTAATCAAATAAGCATATGATGCCAGATAAATGCCATATTTAAAAGCATTATAGTAAGACCTTCTGATCTGCAGTAACAATAGACAACTACTACAGTTTTCCTTCTAGACGGGCAAAGTAACTGGTGTGGAGAGCAGATATATTCTATTATTTATACAGAAAACTCATAATATGGATTAATTTTATTTTGTGGCTATAAAATCCTTCAAATAATAAGTGAGACTGTATTCCATCCCAGAAAAGGCACAATTTGTTCTAGAAAAAATGGCAATTTTCACAAGGTAACATTAAGTTTAATAAGAATATGTATTTTAATAGTGATCATCAAGTAAATCTATGTATAGAAAAGTCAAATGGTGTGTGTGTGTGTGTGTGTGTGTGTGTGTGTATGTTCCCTTACTCCTTCCACACCGTTTCAGCTAGAGACTTCAAATTTGGTATAGTTATAGGCTATAGGGTCCTAATCAGGGTAAGAATCGAAAATTTTTCAAATCTCACCTCTGACGCCCCCCAGGGGTGAAATTCTTTAAAGCTCATTAACGTCAGCTGGGCAGCAGGTTAACACCTGCTGTTCTCTGTGACATAGTTATGATGTAATAATACCCCCCCTCCAATGGACCCCGCACTCGCTCAGCTCTCTGCCCTCTCCCCCCCTCCAACGGCCCCTGCACTCGCTCAGCTCTCTCCTCCCTCCCCCCTCCAACGGCCCCCCCACTCGCTCAGCTCTCTCCCCCCTCCCCCCTCAAACGGCCCCCACACTCGCTCAGCTCTCTCCCCCCTCCCCCCTCCAACGGCTCCCGCACTCGCTCAGCTCTCTCCCCCTCCCCCCTCCAATGGCCCCCGCACTGTGTAGCGCAAACATAATTAAATACACTGATTTTTTCTTAAAAAGGACCCTATTCATTATGCCGTGTAAAAAGCGAAAATGTATTGGAGAAACCACATCTAAATGCAAGAGAATGAAATTAATTAGACAAAATGAGACTTCTGAAGAACGTGATAAATGGCTACATAATAATAGAATATGAAATTATCAATCCAGGGCCACAGAAACAGCCGAACAACGCCAAAGAAGATTAAAGGAAAATACCTGAGCAACATCCCAGTTTCCAATTACAAATACTTCGAGCAAAGTCGGGTATTTCTGCTAGTTCTTTATACGTTGCTAGAAAAGTTACAGTAATACATGAACAAGATTATTAATGTTCTAATTGGAAAGAATCCAAGGAAAATTTGTGTTTAAGAAATATTCAGGAAAGTTTGCCATAGAAAAGTAAATTTTAGTAATACTGCTTCCAAAGCATCAAATGTCACATTGGCAACTCTATGTACCTTTCTCATATAAAAAAGGGCCATGTTTCTTGTTGGATTATTTTTCTGCTAAACACTTCACAGTAATCTTGATCACATTTATCTTTTATTTTTTGCTCACCTGGAAAACTGCATTTAGTGCAAAACATACAGCTAGACATACACAAAACACTCTGCTTGCCTTTGTGCTACCAAAATATTTTACTTCAGAGTCAGCTTTTGCTACCTTGACATTTACCATCTGTGTATAGGAACTTTCACATTAAAATGTGTCTGGCCTGTCTACAGGCACCGCTGCACTAGGATCATCAAAGCCTGCATGATCTCTGGGAAATCAAACAAGTCTGCAGAGGAAAGGAAAAAACTAGAATTTAGGAGCATAAGTATATCCCTGGAAAAACAGTGCTATAAATCTTGGACTGTTTCTTTCTCTCCCATCTCTGAATGGGTTACTTTCTTTCTTCCTCCCCCTTCCAAGAAGTTTCAAGAAGGAGTCTATGCCAAGAACTACAGAGCACAAGCGAAAGGAGATTAAACAACACAACAAATTCAGGGGAGAAGGGGGGCATATGGCTCACACCAGTTGGTTACTATGAGGTAAAAACATAACTCTTTTAGCAGTAAAAACATAGCTCAACAGCAGGCCAGCTGACTCCCAATAAGGCTCAGCCCCTACTTGCCTCCCTGTATTCTCAGGCCCATCTCACGAAGATCAAACATATCACCCTGTCTGAGATTCCCTTTCCTCCTGAGATTTTATTTTTCACAGCAAATGGTTCCTTTAACGTCTTCCTTAAAATTTGTGGTGGCTGAAAATACAACCTTAATCAACGTCGTAAATAGAAGGTAGCAAAACAATAATACATTTGGTATCCTGTGACAGCTTCTTAATGTATAAGCTTTTATGAGATTCATTTACATGGCAGCTGTCAGTGGCACTAAGCTGAACACCATTTTGCTTCAAGATCTTATATGTGTCTCGAATAAGATGCCATTATTTTGTTGACTCAGCTTTGTGAATCACTGTAGGTGATGGCTGATCCGGTTGGGCAAGAGGCAGTTTGTATTGGTATGGTAAATAATCTGGACAAATAGAAGTCTGGATGGGATATTGAGCAAGTGGCAACTCTCAAATATTTGTAAAGCCCTATAGATAATGCTGGAGAATATTTGAAAGATGTGGATGCTTAGATAACAACAGCCACAACCATATTCCAGGCTTTTCAGCAATCTCTGTGGAGACGTTAGGACATCAGGCTTACTACGAAGTTGTGGCTCCACAGACCTATGGTTATACAATTTTTAATTGGACCAACTGCTCTATTTTAAGTGGCAGGACAAGATCAGCAAGTGCCTTCTTCAACACTGGTTCATATTTGGTGGCTTTTTTGATATTGATATATTAAGATGGAAGCCCAACGAATGATAAAGTATATTTACCGAGGAATGTTGCTACACTGTCAGTGATCACGATAAAATTGCCAGTGACAGATATAGACTAAACATGAAGCCAGACTGTCTTAAGGAACTAGCTGGAGATAAGTCAGGATGGTGCTCAGTCTAAGAAGCAAATTAGGGATTTTCCATGAGGATAACGTAAGAGTCATTTACTTCTATGTACACAGACACCTAGTTAATTGATTCCCATCTTGCATTCCATCAGACTTTTTGGCCTACTTGTTACACATCTAATGTTTCAGCATCTGCTCTGCAGAGGCAGTTTATTGGGGGTTTGTGGTTGGCCATTCGTTCTCTAATGTTGCATATAACTAGCCTTTGACCTATACCAGAACATATGTTGAAGTTTTGGCTTCAAGTTCTTTGTCTGCTCTGGTCTTTGAATCAGGTCAAACTATTTGTGTACTTTTTCCTAAGGGGATGAAACTTCAGAATACTTGAGGTAACAAAGTCCTGTGGCACCTTAAAGACTAACTATAAGCTTATATAAGCTTATGCTTCAAAACTTTATAGTTAGTCTTTAAGGTGCCACAGGACTTTGTTACCTCTGCTATTCCAGACTAACACGGCTACCTCTCTGATTCTTCAGAATACTTGTTACCTTGTTTCAGTTTGCCTTAATCACCCCATTTGTCTTTAATTCCCACAGGAACCATTCTTTATTTTTCCCAGTTAGCCAGGAATTAAATCACTAACAAGATCATACAGATACATATAACATTTATAAAGTCAATATAATATTCCACAATTCCACAGCATCTGTCACACCTTTTTCCTACCTCTACTTACTTTTCCTCAACAGTAGTCTTTTTGTTACATTCTATTACAGTGGAATAAAGGGTGGTGTGTGTTGCTATTCTATTCTATTCTATTCTATTGCCTTTACATGCACTGATGCTTGTGTCATGGGTGTGTGCATATACAGTAAAACCTCGATATAACGGACTAATTCAGGCCAGGGGGTGTCCGTTAAAGCCTAAAGTCCATTATATAATAAAGTAGGTTTTCCGAATGCGTATGTTAAACTCCCCCCCACCCCGCAGGCTCCTGTCAGCGGGGGGTCTCAGCTCCCGCTGCCAGCCTGGGCTTCCTACACCCAGGCTGTCAGCGGGAGCTGAGTGGGGCAGGTGGCAGGAGCCTGGGGAGAGAGCCCAAAGCGGTGGCAGGCTCAGCACTCAAGACTGCTGCCGCTTTGGGCTTTCCCCCCTGGCTCCTGCCAGCCGGGGTCTCAGCCCGCTGCCAGCCTGGGGTTCCTACACCCAGGCTGGAAGCAGGCTGAGACTCCAGCTCGTAAGGGGCCAGTGGGAGAAGCCCCAAAGCAGCAGCAGGCTAAGGCTGAGCCTGTCGCCGCTTTGGGGCTTCCCCTACCGACCCATTTAGATATCCCGGTTAATCCGCAGCCCAGTTAACCCGCGCCCAGATAATCGGGTGTCTACTGAAACAGTGAATTAATAACAAAAAATAACCTGTTAATTTAATTATAAGCAAATCTTGGTTAAAAGCATCTTAAAATTAACAGGGTATTAACTTTCACATATGACATACGGACCGGAAATTTTGTCCGTTAAATCCGAAGTCCGTTAAATCATAGTCCGCAAAATCGAGGGTTTACTGTACGTGTAAAACATTGCTATTGGTGATCCATGACTTTATCATTTGGACTTCAGTGAGGTTACTGCGTCCCTGATATTTTCATGTTCATGTTATTTTGCAATGGGAACACATGCAATAACCGTACCTGTCTCATGACTTTTGGAAAACATGTATTACCTGTCTTGTGATTTCATTTGAAATCCAGTGAAGTTGTCAGTTTATATGGTATTTTTGTTAATGTGATCATGTCTCTGGCCTGCTGTCTGATAGTCTCTACATTTTTTGGGCTACATATATCATTGGGAGGCTTTAATAACTCAGACACCAGAAACAACAGCTGTCTCTAAGAATTTATTCTGTGATCTCTAGGGTATACTCCTGCCCCTGGATTTCTCATGTCCTTCATATCATCTTTATGTTTTCTGAGCTTTCGTTGGCACTGTCGCTGTCACGACTTTCAGGTCACAAATGCTCCACTGTAAAAGTGACGTTAAATAGGAAAGAAATAGAGGGGTCTTGTCTGGGCTCATGAAGACAGCCATTTTATGACAATTTTCTTTTAGATACCCAAGGATGTGATGGTGGAAGATAAGCCAAAAGAAAAAAAAATTGATTTCCATTGTAGAGAAACGTGCTCATAGGGTATCAAGCTATTTTTTTTTGGTGAGGTGTGGTACACATCTGTTTGGCCCTGTGCAGGTTGTCCATATTTTTCTTTGTTTGGGTCTTTTGGTCCAGTGGTCCAAGACCACAGTGAATTAGCTCATTTGCAATGAATGTTACGGGAGGAGGGATAACTCAGTGGTTTGCGCATTGGCCTGATAAACCCAGGGTTGTAAGTTCAAGCCTGAGGGGGCTATTTAAGGATCTAGAGCAAAAAATCTGTCAGGGGACAGTACTTGGTCCTGCTAGTGTAGGTAGGGGACTGGACTTAATGACTTTCCAGTTCTATGAGATAGGTATATCTCCATATATTATTATTATCTGAACAGCAGATTGTATTGGTGATGACCAGGGGTCTCAAACATGCGGCCCGGGGGCCACACGCGGCCCGCAAAGCCCTTCCCTGCGGCCCGCCAAGCTTCCTGGCGCCCCCCCTCCCCCCATAGCAGTTTGCAGGACAGAGGGGCCAGAAGTCGAGGCTTCTCTGCTGCCTGGCTGGGCCGCGCGTGTTTCTAGCTCTGGACTTCCTAGATTGCTCTTGCTTTGTTTGCCAAACAGCTGTTGGTGGTGCCTAGCGCTTTCCAGGAGGGAATGGGGAGCTGCGTGCTCCAAGGAGGAGGTGGGGCAGGGGTGGGACCTCTTGGAAGGGGTGGAGTGGGGGCGGAGCCAGGGCAGCGAGGGCAGGGTGTGTGTCAGTGGTGCGGCCCTCGGGCCAGTGCACTAGTCCTCCTGCGGCCCTCATGGTCATTTGAGTTTGAGACCCCTGGTGATGACAGTTTGTGCACTCACGTGGCATGTTTTATGAAAGTTGATTCGCCTAGCTCATCCTTTAAGATGGGGAAGAGTCATACTAGATGGGGAGCCCTTCAAAGACAGAGCCACTTGAAACATGTAACTTTGGATTTTTATATAAAAAGTTAGTTTCTAATGTGTCCAGTCATGAAAGTAAATTACTGCAGAACATATAATATTAACAAACAGCAACACAAATGGCACAAAACCATAAAATTGACAGTGAACAAAGAATGACAAAACCCAATATACTGAATATTGAACTAGGTTACTTGCACAAAAATGCACAGCGCTTCTCTGTATTTTTCTTTAATAAAGCAGATAGAGACCAAAGAAACTTGTTGGCTTCGATGGTCTAATTACCAACTGTACAGCACTTTGGTAATGTAAAGCATTAAGCAGTATTAAGTAGTAGAGCTAACCAAGAAGGGCTTTTGTTCTGACAGCATTACCTTTCATAGGAAAACATTCTTTAGATGGTGCATAAGATATAGAATAAGTAAGAAACCTTGAAAGTGATACAGCTATTTGAAAGTGTGATATTCAATGAAAGGATGATCTTGTGGTTAAATCAAGGTTCTATTCCCAATAATACCACATTTTTTTGAATATCATTGGGCAATTCACCTCAACACAAATTTCCCCATTTGTAGACTAAGAATATTTATTGACCTGGTATTCACGATCTTAACTCAGATTTGCCTATTTGTCATTTTCTTCACAAGCTCCGTCACACTTTCTCCCAGGCTACTCTTATGCCTAGGAGGTGCTCCCCATAAATGTCCACAAAGCTACTTCAAATCTCATCTCTGCTGTGATTATTACAAAATATTATACTAGGTGCATTGTGAGCACTGCTTATTACACTTAATCTTCTCACTGTTACCTAATAATTCCTCTCCTCAAATGTTTGTTGTATCAACATATTGATTCTTGTTTTGTGCTTAATTTGTATGCTCTTTGGGATATGAACTATCTTTTTTATTACATGTACACAGTGCTTAGAACAACCACCTCTGATTCTTTACTGGGGCTCATCGATACTACTTCAGTACAAACAATAATACACTAAATGATTATATAACACTTTGAGATCTTCAGATGTAAAGCACTAGAGAAGCACAAAATATCACTATATACACACATTTCTATATTCATAGTAATATATCATTATGGAGCTTATGAACACTAATAACAAACAGACCGACTTTTATGAAAATAGAAGTGAATTTATTTTCCCATGATGTTGCATGTAGTAATCAGAACAGCAACAGAAATAGTTTAATTGGTTTAATCAGGGAGGCCAAAAAAATTGTGAAAAACAAAGTTTTTTAATTATATAGTTTATACAGTGCTTTAAAAGCAGGTACTACAACATCTTTATTAATCTCACAGAAACTTAATTAAAGATGGAGCATGGTTTGGATTTCACCTGAGGAAAACTTGCAGCTAGAGACCCAGTTTCCTCAGGCAAATAAAGTAGATTAATTTAGAATTGTGTGAAGCTACTTATTGAACCTATAATAGGAGACTTACTCAGGCAAATAAAATGTCATAGGAACCAAAAATCAAAACAGAAAAACAAGATTTTTGGAGGATGATAGGTGGGCCACAAGAGTTGGAAATGACATGGTGAAGGAGTTGGTCCAATAAAAAGATATTAGCTCAGCCACCAAGGCCTGGCACCTCTCCAATTCATACTAGAGTTCACTGTTAATCACTGAGGAGGCAGCAAATTCTTCCTAGGTAGCCCTATTAGATGTGAATTTGTTCATTTTTCATAACTGATGATAATTTTAAACAGATCATATTTCATATTTCAGATCAGACTTTCAGCCACAACCTCTTCGTTTTCTGCCTACCAACATGCAAGAACAAATATGCAATTCCTCCAACTGTTGAGTCACTATAGTTGCTCCATAATCTCTTCAAAATTCATAAGAACATAAGAATGGTGGTACTGTGCCAGAGCAAAGGTCCATCTAACCCAGTATCCTGTCTACCAACAGTGGATAATGCCAGTTGCTCCAGAGTGAGTGAACCTAACAGGCAATGATCAAGTGATCCCTCTCCTGCTATCCATCTCCCCTCTCTGACAAACAGAGGCTAGGGACACCTTAATTTACCCATCCTGGCTAATAGCCATTTATGGACTTAATCTCCAGGAATTTCTAGTTCTCTTTTAAACCCTGTTATATTCCTAGCCTTCACAACCTCCTTGGGCAAGGAGTTTCACAGGTTGACTGTGCACTGTGTGAAGAAGAACTTCCTTATATTTGTTTTAAACCTGCTGCCCATTAATTTAATTTGGTGGCCCCTAGTTCTTATATTATGGGAACAAGTAAATAACTTTTCCTTATTCACTTTCTCCACACCACTCATAATTTTATATACCTCTATCATATCCCCCCTAGTCTCCTCTTTTCCAAGCTGAAAAGTCCTAGCCTTTTTAATCTCACTCATATGGGACCAGTTCCAAACCCCTAATCATTTTAGTTGCCCCTTCTCTGAATCTTTTCTAATGCCAGTATTTTGAGATGAGGAGACCACATCTGTATGCAGTATTCAAGATCTGGGTGCACCATGGATTTATATAATGACAATAAAATATTCTCCATCTTATTCTCTCTCCCTTTTTTAATGATTCCTAACATCCTGTTTGCTTTCTTGACTACTGATGCACACTGCATGGATGTCTTTAGAGAACTAGCCATGATGACTCCAAGATCTTTTTCCTGATTAGTTGTAGCTAAATTAGCCCCCATCATAGTGTATATATAGTTGGGGTTATTTTTTCCAATGTGCATTACTTTACATTTATCCACATTAAATTTCATTTGCTATTTTGTTGCCCAATCACTTAGTTTTGTGAAATTGTTTTGAAGTTCTTCACAATCTGCTGTGGTCTTAACTCTCTTGTATCATCTACAAACTATGTATCATCTGCAAACATAGCCACGTTTACCCCTTCCTCCAAACCTTACCCATCACTGTTTACCCCTTCCTCCAAACCATCTATGAATAAAGTTGAATAGGCTTGGTCCTAGAACTGACCTTTGGGAAACACCACTAGTTACTCCTCTCCATTCTGAAAATTTACCATTTATTCCTACCCTTTGTCCCTGTCTTTTAACCAGCTCCAATCCATGAAAGGATTTTCCCTCTTATCCCATGGAAGTTTAATTTACGCAAGAGCCTTTGGTGAGGGACCTTGTCAAAGGCTTTCTGGAAATCTAAGTACACTATGTCCTCTGGATCCCCCTTGTCCACATGTTTATTGATCCCTTCAAAGAACTCTAATAGATTAGTAAGACATACTGCGTGTGTTTTTCAAGCCATTATTTAATTCCTTTATATTTTCCATATAACAGTACATCCCAGCAGCCCAGCTGTGATCATTATCCTCAGTCCAGAGGAGATAAAGGAGAAACAATTTATATAAAACAGAAATCTGTTTCAACATGATAAAGATTATATTAACAATACTCACATAGCTTTCTTGCTACGAAGTGTGACCTTCAATGCAAAGGAGACAAAAAAATAACACAAGCACAATCCACATTTCCTTTGTTCCTTTAGTTATATGACTAATGTTAATATACACTGTCATGTTTTAACATTGGGTTTGCTTAAAATGACAAAATAGAGCCCTGTTCTTCAAAAACATTTTTGCACAAGTGTATCTTTAAGACCATGAGACTGCTCATCTAATCTTCCCCTTCTGAACTCATGCTCATCTGCAACCCAAGAACCCCAACTGCCTTTCAGTTTCCTCAATAGTTCAGAATTTCAGTAAAGATGGATTCCAAAGGAGTGGTAATGGAGAGTGGATTGTGGGATTCACATGGACAGAACATCTTGACGAACCATAGTTACTGTGAGGCAAATAATAATTCTTCAAGTCTTTGTCTACATGGATCTCATTTATGGCAACTCATACAGTCATATATTCCAAGACCAGAAGAAATCATTGTGATCATCTAGTCTGCCTCCTGTATAACACAAAGCATACAACTTCCCTAAAAAATTCCTAGAGCATATCTTTTAGAGAAACATACAATCTCGATTCTAAAATTACCGGTGATAGAAAATCCATGATGACCTTTGGTAAAGTGTTCCAATAGCCAACACATTATGCTTAAATTCCAGTTTGAATTTGTCTAGCTTTAACTGTCTCTGCTTTAGTTTTCTCTGCTAGATGGAAGAGCACATCAAATATTTGCTCCCCATCCATGTACTTATAGACTGTAATCAAATCACTCCGTATCCTTCTCTTCGTTAAGCTAAATAAATTGAGCTCCCTTAGTATATCACTATAAGGCAAGTTTTCTAATTTTATAATCATTATCATGGCTATTCTCTGAAGCCTCTCCAAGCCTCTTTCTGAAGCTTCTCCTTCTTGAATTGTGGACACAAGAACTGGACATAGTATTCCAGCAGCAATCACACCACTGCCAAATATAACCTCTTTACTCCACCTTGAGATTTCACAGTTTATTCATCCAAAGATCTCATTAGCCCTTTTCATCACAGTGTCACATTAGGAGCTCGTGTTTAGCTGATTATCCACTACGACACCAAATCATTTCACTCACATCTTCCCAGGCTACAGTCCTCCATCTTGTAAGTATTGGCTTACATTTTTTGTTCCTAGACATACACATTTACATTTAGCTGTATTAAATCATATATTATTTACTTGTACCCAGTTTATCAACTGCTCCAGATCGCTCTGTATCAGTGACCTGACCTCTTCATTATTTACCACTTCCCCAATTTGTGTGTCGTCTGCAAACTTTCACACTCATATTATGTTTTCTTCCAAGTCATGGATAGAAATGTTTAGTGTAGAGCCAAGGACTGATTCAGAGCACAGTACCCACCTCCCTCTGCTTCTAGAGAGGCCCCTTACTTCATCCCCCCTCCTTTTGCTGATTGGCGTATTCTGCACCCAATCAGAACTCGCGAGGGAGCATCTCGGTCAGAGGCTGACCAATGAGGCAGTGAGGGGCGGGCATAGCTATAAGGTGGAGCTGGCAGTTGCAGGAGCGTGTGGGAGTTGAGGCTCAGTGCAGGGAGAGGGGAGCAGCAGCAGCAGCAGCCCTTCATTAGCGAACCGCTTCCAGCGCAGGGGTCGCCCAGCCACGAAATGGCCGGCAAGCGGAATCACGCCGAGGACCAGCTGAAGCAATGGCAAGATCAGCGAGGCATTCAGGTACCCGAGGGGCTCCGTGCCTCGGGTCCCCGCGGCTCAGGGGGCCCCTTAAGCGGGCCAACGAGGGACCCGTGAGGCCGGGTCTTATCTTTCCGCTCCCCGCCTGGGGCTGCCGAGAACGTCTCCTTCCCCAGCCTGGGCGTATTGCAGGCTAACGGTCACAGAGCGCGCGCCCGTGGCTGCCTCCCGAGGGGACGGGGTGTGTGTGTGTGTGAGATGGTACGTCCCACTATGTGGCCGTGCGAGGGGCGCAGGCGGGGAGATGGTACCTTCCACTGTAGGGGGGCGGGATGAGATGGGAACGGGGGGGTTGGTAGGAGAGCGGGGACCACGCAAAGGGGAGGGTGTTGGGCTGATTCGGGGGCGAGGGCCTGCGCCTTTCGGGCTCCCTCGGCTGCAGCCATGGAGAGCTGGGCATGGGCGCTGGAGGGGATGATACTTTGCCCTTCAGCGGAGCACTTCATTTCACCGTCAGCACGACCGAGGCCTGTGTACTCTTAAAAATTAGATGGACCTAGACATGTTGTCCAGGCCCGTGACAAGTTTGCACCCCCAGCTGGTGTAGTGTGGCTAGCTCGGCAGAAGAAGCTGTACTGCCAGAGAGATGGGTTAACCACATTGATGGAAATGTTTACCCTGGGATGCTGCTGTAGTGTAGACATACCCTCTGAGTCACATAGCTCACCTCTAAAGTATCTCCATTTTACAGATGACAAAACAGAGAGGCTGAACTGAGAGTAGAAACCCAGATTGCAGGCTCCTAGTCCCTTGCTCTCAATGGTAGTTTGTATTCCCCCTTGGACGTAAAGGGGTTAGAGACCTGATTTTCCAAACTGTTAAGCAACTCTAAACTCTTACTAAAGTGCACTGCAGCTACTTCATATTTCTGAAAAGTCAGGACCTTATACTATTAGTGAAGTAAGACTTTAGACATTGATTACCTTTGTTTTGCTTAATAGAAAACCAGAGATTTCCATATTGTTTTGGATATAGACATATCAGTTTATACTTCATCTTAAGCAAAAAGTATGATTTGAGAATCCTATACAGGCAATAAAATATATGCTACGTTGGGTGGATGCAACAGGGAACCTCTAGCATTTACCAGTCTTGAAAGTAGATTGTGACCACACATTATATAGTGCTTTTAATCCTATAAATGCATAGTATTAAAACATTTATGTAAGTCAATGAATACTGCAATAGTTATGGTGCTTTTAGTCACTTACCTCCTGCTGTTTTCACCAAATCAGAATATAGGTTTCAGATTTCTCCATGTTCTGTCTTTTCAGAATGGGTTTTTTGGGAGGAAATATCCAGATTTATCCCAATACTGATTAGTATAAGCATTTTAATACTCATTTTTACAAAATATTAGTTTGATAGATAGCTTAGCTCCCACTTTGATCAGTTAATATACAATTGATCCAGTGTTATAAAAATAGGTATTTTGTAAAAACCAGAGGAGATAATTACGAAGGAACACACTAGTTATCACTAGTACACTTCACAAAATATGTATTTGTGTACATTAGTATTCACTGTTGAGCAACTGGAAGTCTCTGATAAAAGCGATATTTATATTTAGGGTAAAATTCATAGTAATGAAAGAGGGGAGCCACCATAGGAGGCCCTTTGCTAGTTAGTAAAAACAGGGCCTTGGGATAGAAACTAAAAATGTTCTCAGAGTTTAGTATTTCAAAGTAACTTGTAGACGGCAGCTAGTTACACTCAAAAGTGTGCCTTAAGTTTGTTGTGTGGTTAATGACAATTGTACTCTAATCTAAAGGCTGAAGTCCTTTTACTGTGAAAGGATTAATGTTGTATTAAACTGAACTTGCCAATTAAGGACTGAATTCAGACTAATATTCCTCTCTCACTTAAAAAAAAATCCAGTCAGATGGAGCTCAAACTTGCAACTTTCCGACAAGTTTCTGAAATCCCTGGTAAAGTTGCAGGTTTGAGTGCCATTTGATTGTCATTTAAAAAAAAAACCCCAAAAAACACTTTCAAGTGAGTAGGAATAGTAGTTTGAAAACAACATTAATCCTTGATGCTGGTAAAGGAGTTAGATCTGTTTTAGAAGTGTGATTAGCCTATCTAATACCACCCTTCATTTCCTTACTAATGCACTTGAGAGTTAATATGAAAAGTAATGTGCAACTCTTTCCAGTGTGCTCTGCCTCATTCAGAATGCTAATTGCTCTCAAGTCTTATGACTTGATTTTTTGTAAAAGCCCTGGGGCCCAGTCCTACACAGTATAAACATCGTGAACTTTAAAATATGAATTTTGTTGCATAAAGTGGCAGGAGTCTCAGGCCCAATGATGCAAGTTTCCTCTTTGCATCTGCTACACTTCCCTGTAGGAGTCCAAACCGACAGATGATGGATCATTACTTGAATCTATATTTCTAGCACCTTTACACAAAAAGCAAGATGACAGTGTCTTTACCCATGCAAGCTTTTCCTTTGAGGAATGCATTTTGAATTTTTGATGACCACTTACCGTATTTTTTTCCGTATAAGACGCACTTTTTCTTCCCCAAAATGGGGGGGGGGGGGGGGAAGTTGGTGCGTCTTATACGGCGAATATCAAAATGCCGTGCCAGCCCTTTGCGCAGGGGTGGGGGGGGGTGGGGGTGGGGGGAGAACCGGGACGCTCCCGGCAGCCCGCCCGCGGCGGAGACGGGGGAGGGGTGGCGGCGCAGACGGCGGGGGGGGGGGGGGGTAGGCGGACCCGGCAGCCTGCCTGCAGCGGCGGGGACGGGGGGGGGGGGTAGGTAGGTGGACCTGGCAGCGTGGCGGGGACCAGGGGGGGTCAGGTGGATCCGGCGGCGGGGACGGGGGGGTGTGCAGCTGTGGGGGACTAGGGCAGGGGTGCAGCCGGCAGGGGGGGGGGGGGTCGGCGCTTTAAAAAAAATCTGTGGCTTTTCGGCGGAGGGGGTTCAGAATCTTTTTTTTCTAGATTTTCCACCTTTAAAATTAGGTGCGTCTTATATGCCAGAGCGTCTTATATGGCAAAAAATACGGTATTACATACAATTACCACTGTAGGAGATCCACTCTTCCCCAACGTCACAACAGGCAGGAGACTCTTTTGTGGCTTCCAACAGTGTCCTTTATTCACAGTGCAAACCCCACCACCAATATACAGTTCTATATAATGTAGCTGAGGCCCAGCCCTCAGCCTGGCTGGCCTCAGGAAGCAGTCAGCTCTGCTAGGCTCCTAGCCTTAGCTGTACTTCCTCGCTCTTTGTCTCTGCACCTCTCTCTATCTCCTTCTCTCTCTACCACACCACCACCACCCTGGGCTTCCACCCTGGCAGGCTTTTATCCCCTGAGGGGGCTGCCAGGTGTGACCCATTAAGCCCTCTGCAGCTGTGGGCTACACCCAGGTGGCTAATTAGCCTCCCCCCCCCCCCCTCAGGGAAGGCTTCTAGAGGCTTTTTTCCCTTAAAGGGGTAGCAGGGCTGGGTCAGGCCCGCCCTGCCACACCACTTACTTTAAAGATACTACTACTCTTCATTTGCATTCTCCAAGGTTTCATTCGTGTTTGGTAATGTAGTTACAGGGGTATACTCAATGTAAATGTTTTCTGTTACATTATAACAGGAATAGACAACTGAGAAATTTGAATAGGGACCCTATTACTTGGGGTTTTCAAGATAAATATATTTAACCCCCTCCCTCCTCTGAACAGTTTGATGCTCTTTAGGGCTCAAATTATTTACGTTGTTCCACTAACTGACAAGTCTAATTGTACCTCTTCAGCTGCAAGAAGGCTGAAGACTTCAAAGATCTGTGGACCTTGCTACTAGAAGAATTGACCCATCCAGGAAAGCATGGATAAATGTTCCCAATGTACAGAACATGTCTCACTTAAAACTAAAGAACAAACCTCAGCCTCTGATCTGTGGAATGAATAATGAAAAACTTGTTTCTGTGCATGCACATCTATGATGATTTTCAAGATAAATTAGGTGTTGTACATTTTAGTCATCTGGGGCAACTTTCAGAACTTAACTATTCTAAAGCTAAATGCCATTTTATTAGAAGAGCAGCACAATCTCTTACAGAAGCAAACAAATGGTCTACAAACAGCATGTAGTGTTTCAAACTTAACTTTTTTTTTTAAGGTTCATCCATGTAGAGTTAATTTATGAGTGATTCCCAAAAATCCTGTCAAGACAATATTCAGACTGCCTCACTCTATCATGCATAAAATGACTGTATTTGTGGGATGAGGAAGGATTAAATAACTCATTTTAGGTTTGGCTTTCAAATTTTTTCCATGATTAGACTAGTCAATGAAGAGTGAGAGTAGAAAAGTCACTCCATTTAAAAAGTTGCAGCAGGTGCTGTAAGCATTAATACAGTTTAGAATGAGCAGCAGAGTGACAGAGAAGAAAAACTAGATGTGCAGTTATACAAAAGGCACATGTCCTCAAAGTAGTGGATTTGTGGTAGCTATTAAAAGAACATTTTTGCTGGTGTTGTGTGTAAGGGAGAGTCAATTAAGGATTTAAAGATTGTTCTGATCTTGCTTCCTCTCTTCAGTGTGGCTTCCTACATATTCATTGTAGTGCAGAAACCACATTGTTAGACACTTGCTCTTCTCTCAAGCTGCCTAAGCTTGCAAAATAAGTTTAATTGCTTTCTCTGTAGCAGTCATGATCACACTCTGTAGCAATTAGGGTGACCAGATACCCTGATTTTATAGGGACAGTCCCGATTTGGGGGGCTTTTTCTTCTATAGGTACCCTCATCTCCATCTTGATTTTTTTACACTTGCTATCTGGTCACCCTAGTAGCAACAGATGTTTAACTGAATTGACTGTCCACTCCAATGGACCATCCATTTCGCTTTGAGGGCACAGAGAGGCTGTTGGACACTGTCAGACACTGCTTACCTTGTCAGTTCTGATGGCATTTCAGTGCCTGACTTTCAGAAGTGTGTTCTGAACTAGTTCAGTATTGAGGCTGGAAGAGGGGAAGAGTAGACTTTTAACTATTAGGAGGGTTATCATTCCAATATAGTACAAATATATTTTTGGCTTCTAGAGTGAGGCATGAGAACTTAGCAAGGAATTCTGAAGTAATATTTTAGCAGAGTTCCTGAATTTTGAATAACTTGGAAAAACCTATTAAGGTTATAACAATCTTTAAAACAAAGCATATTAGGAGAGCGAGAGGGGTGCAGAACATTTACCATTTCTCCTAGTGTTACAAATATTTTAGTGATTAATTTAAACATAAGTTTGAAAACCAAACCACTTGTTTATTTTGCAAGTTTCAATGTAAAACAATATGAAGTTTAAAAAAGTTACATTAGTTATTTCTAAGTTCAGTGGCATTAAACGCTTGAAAGTTAGCATGTTGTCTTGTCTTTTCTAAATGCATGTTCTTTCAGCTATTGAAGTCCAAAAACTATATTCAATAAGTAGTGTGCCTGATAGTATTTTTCCAGTTTTGCACAACTATAAATTGAACTTTAATGTTAACTCAAGGTTTTGTTTTTAACATTTAAAATTATTCAGACCCTCACTGTAACCATTATGATTAAATAATCAGCCTGGATGCAGGAAGCAGTTTTTCCTGTAGCTTCAGGAGTCGTACTATTGCACAAGTCTATATGATTAGAGTTTTCACTGAATTCTATTTGATTAACCACTTGAAGGTATGGAAGTTTTTTACTATTGCCATTGTACTAACTTGATTTCTTAAAAATCATTTTTACATTTAGAAACCAGATGCCTTGACCACTGGAGCTGGGATCTCAGTTGGCGATAAACTTAATGTCATGACAGTAGGGCCACGGGGTCCTCTTCTTGTTCAGGATGTTGTTTTCACTGATGAGATGGCTCATTTTGACAGAGAGAGGATTCCGGAGAGAGTTGTGCATGCCAAAGGAGCAGGTGGGTTTAAAAGGCATGCGTTCCTTAGCTGCATAGAAGTCTGCTAGAGAATGCCACTGAATTAATAGTGTAATCAAGATTGTGTAATGAGGCAGAAAAAGACATGATGTATGAAATTAATATTAGGCCAAATCCTGTTAATTGAACTCCAGCCAGAGAAAACCAAGAAAAGTGTATTGTTCCCCCCCCGCCCCCACTTTTGACATAGAGATAAATAATGGGAGGCAAAGTAGCTTACCTTCTAAGAAACGTGCTGCAGGGACCTGCAAAATACTTCTGTCTTGTATATGATTCGGTGTCTATACTTGGTTATTTAAAGCCAGTGCGGGCAAACTTTTTGGCCTGAGGGCTGCATTGGGTTTCCAAAATTGTATGAAGAGCTGGTTAGGGGAGGCTGTGCCTCCCCAAACAACTGGGCATGGCCAGGCTCCGCCCCCATCTGATTTCTCCCCACCCCGCTTCTTGCCCCCTGACAGCCCTGCCCCCATCCAACCACCCTCTCCCCCATTTCCTGATGGCTTCCCCCCAGGGCCCCTACTCCATGCAACCATGCCTTCTCACTGTCCCCTGACTACCCCCGGAACCCCTGCCTCTATTCAACCCCCCTGTTCCCCACCCTGACCCCATCCACACCCCTGCTCCCTTACTGTGCTGCATGGAGCAACAGTGGCTGGTGGCACAGCCGCACCTCCTGGCTGGAGCCAGCCATGCACCGTGCAACACAGAGCACTGGGACAGGCCACAGCTCTGCAGCAGTGCTGCCGCAGGAATCGGCGCAGTGAGCTGAGGCTGCAGGGAAGGGGGAACAGTAGGGAAGGGGCTAGGGGCTTCCGGGCCAGGAGCTCAGGGGCTGGCAGGAGGGTCCCGTGGGCAGGAAGTGGCATCTGTTTTACAATTGCTCAAAATTGTCTGTACTGGAATAAAGCCTTAATTACTAGATCTAGTGTTTACTGAGGAAATCTATATATATAAAAGTCAAGTGGTGTATGTATGTATGACTGCGAACTCCTCCCGCACCGTTTGAGCCAGAGACTTGAATTTTGGTACAGTGAGGGGTCTTGGGGTCTAGATGCTGGTAAGGGTCGAAAAATTTTCGGATCTCACCTCTGACACCCCCCAGGGGTGAAAGTCTTTCAGGGCCAATCACATCAGCTGGGCGGTTAGGTGGTGATGATGTCATAATACCCCCCTCCAACAGACACCTCACTCGCTCAGCTCACCCCTCCCTCCTCCAACGGAACCCCGGAGATCCCTCAGTTCTCTGCCCCTCCCCCCTCCCAATGGAACCCCGGAGATCCCTCAGTTCTCTGCCCCTCCCCCCTCCAAACGGAACCCCAGAATCCCTCAGCTCTGGGCCCCCCCCTGCGACGGATCTGAGTTGGGTTTGGTGGGACGGTAAGTGAGGTGGGGGTGTCGGGTTTGCTTGGGGGGGTGGGAAGGTGTCGGGGTGGATGAGGGGTGTTGGGGTTGGTCAGGGGGTGTCAGCTGTCTGCCACCTCCCCACCTCCGACTGACCCGAGCAGCGCCGGGCACTTATGCTAGTGATTAGATGTTAATACTTCTACAGTATACTAGGCAGATGAATGTCAGTTCAGTTACCCTTTAGGGCAGTGTTTCTCAAACTTTTGTACTGATGACCCCATTAACATTGCAAGCCTCTGTGTGCAACCCTTTGCCCCATCAATTAAAAACACTTTTTTTAAACATATTTAACAGCATTATTAATGCTGGAGGCAAAGCAGGGTTTGTGATGAAGGCGAATAGCTCATGACCCCCCACTTAATAACCTTGTGACCCTCTGAGGGGGTCATGATCCCCAATTTGAGAACCCCTGCTTTATAGACTCATAGACTTGAAGGTCAGTAGGGACCATTCTGATCATCTAGTCTGACCTCCTGCAACGCAGACCACAGAATTTTACCCACCATTCTTACAATATACCTCACCTATATCTAAACTATTGAAGTCCTCAAATCTTGGTTTAAGGACTTCAGAGTACAGAGAATCCTCCAGCAAGTGACCCATGCCCCCTGTTGCAGAGGAAGGCAAAAAACTTCAGGGCCTCTGCCAATATGCCATGGAGGAAAATTCCTTCCCGACCCCAAATATGGTGATCAGCTGAACCCTGAGCATGTGGGAAAGACTCACCAGCCAGACACCCCTGGAAAGAATTCTCTGTAGCATCTTAGATCCCATCCCCTCCAACTTTCCATCATATACCCTCTATTACCATAGTCAAAGATCAATTGTCAAAAACTACAAGTGCATCCTTCAAACCAATAGGTAAGAGTTCAACTCTTACCTGTTGGTTTAAGGGAGGCACTTGTAGTTGATACAGAGTTTTGCCAAAGGCAATAGACACATTGGCCTAGATCTTCATAGGTATTTAGGCTCCTAACTTCCGTTGATTTCAATACCTTTTGAGGTTCTGGTTCTTTTCATTCAGTACAAATATATTCATACATATGTATACACTTTACTCACACGGTTGTCTGAATCCTTAGGATCATAGCTGCTAGCTATGCTATACCACCTAAAGCTGCAAACTGTTAGTTGGTGAGCATTTAGTAATTAGCTCCTTCTAATTTATAATCCCTATTTTTTATGTAATTTTGCTGTAAAAGCCACAGTATTGGCACTATTAGACTGAGAGAAATTGTACAGCACCAGAAAGGGAGGAGAAAAGTCATCAACCCCAAAGAACAAGACTCTTATAGATCCAAATTCCCACTAAGCCAGGTGAATTATGAGTGTATAATTAAGAATTTATGAAAGAAATTCCCTTTGAAGACTTTTGGAGCTCCTTTCCTCTGTTAGTTACCCTTTATCATTGCTTCATAGGTAATATGAAGTGGTATTACAGAAACTGTAGATAACTACAGGTTATGCTGCTTCATAAAGTGAGACTCTGCCTTTCCCATGACAGGAGTCTTGCTCTTCAGTAGAGGACTTCACCAAGCAAATTACATTAAAACATTTTAGAGAGGGGAAATAAAACTTACTGTGTGGGATCTCCCACATCCTAAATGAGATAATTACATCTTTTTGCCTTTACATGAGGTCTTTGGCGGAACGGATGTCCTCATAGGTAGGTGCACATACTCATTTGCCGATAACTTGGCGCACTGCAACAACTTCCATCAACTGTTTCTCCTCTATTTCCTATCTGACTCTGCTGAGGTGTCTCAAGTTATCAAGGCTGCAGAACACTAAACAAATACCTTAGTTACCTGATTTTATTATGAGATAGTGTAAATATAAAACCTGCAAATATAAAAACATATCCAATGTACTGTATATACCAGGGGTGGCCAAACTTTTTGGTCCCAGGGCCACATCAGGGGTTGCAAAATTGTATGGAGGACCGGGTAGGGAAGGCTGTGCGTGGCCCTTCCCCCTCTCACTTCCCGCCCTCTGAGTGCTCCCCTCAGATCCCTGAGCTATCCAACCCCCCTCTTTGCTCCTTGTCCTCTGACCACCCCTCCTGAGACCTTCCCCTCTTGAGCCCCCCACCCTAACCGCCCCCCCAGGACCTCATTCCCTACCCAATCCCCCTTCTCCCTGTATCCTAACTGCCCCTCCCGCTATCCACACCCCCGCCCTGACAGACCACACCTATCCAACCCCCCTTTTCCTCACTGACCTGCCCTGTCCAGAATTTATGCCCCATCCTCCCTGCCCCTTATCCAGTCCTCTGGTTCCCTTACCAGGCCACCCAAAGCAGTGTGTTCTGGTAGCCGCCCGGCCGGAGCTAGACACGTTGCCCCGCAGGAGCATGCAGCCCTGCCCCCCAAAGCACTGCTCACACTGCGGGGAAGGGGCACAGTGGGGGAGGAGAGAGGGGCTAGCCTCCCCAGCTAGGAGCTCAGGACAGTCCTGCGAACCAGATGTGGTCTGCGGGCCATAGTTTGCCCACCCCTGGTATACACACAAATGGGGAAGTACCTTTAAAATAACACTCATGTTGAATAGTAAGTCAAACTTAAACTTCTAGGCTATGATTTACTTTATGCTAAGGAAGTCTTGAAAGCCATGTGATGCTCTGTTGGGTTCTGGCATGGATGGGCCACAGAAACCTCTTTTGCTCACAGAAGCATTCCAACCTAGGTTTATTTGTACTGCACACTGATGTTCTCTACTGAAATGCTGTATGTTAAGTTTTTTGTGAAGGTTCACGTGCTTTATATCTCTTTTTGCATGCTAGGATCAGGAACCTCAATTTCCTGCATAAGAGAACATTAAGCAATCTAATTGGAATGTGTAGTGTCAGAACACAGATACAGTGAGCAACAATTTCATTTCATAATATTGAAAGAGGGAAAGCTACAAAAGTAGTAAGAATATCTAGAGGCAGAGAGGGATAGAGTGTTAACTTCTTTAGAGTGGTGGCTTGAGGTGGAAGAGGATGTTGTTGAGTTTTATCCAGCTGCCATAATTATTTCTCCACAGTTACTCTTCTCCAATATCTAGTACTTTGGTTGTGCTCCCTGATATTAGCCAAAGTCATCTGGCCTCTTTTGCTGTTCACAGTTGTTCATCCAATCATGTATAAAAGTATTTTTGTTTTGTTTGGTTTTTCAGGAGCTTTTGGCTATTTTGAAGTGACTCATGATATCACCAAATATTGTAAGGCGAAGGTATTTGAGCACATTGGAAAAAGAACACCAATAGCCATTCGATTCTCTACTGTTGGTAAGGAGTATGGCTTTTTATATAACGCATATCTAGAATTGCTAGTGTAATATGTTGTGGGACTGTAAAATTTCATGTACTTTTGACCACTTCATTTGCCCTCTGCTAACTTACTCCTCTCCCCTAGATTTATTCTAAAATCTTGTTGTGTTAAGCAGCTGCCATTTCATGTAATATCAGTCTACTGTAGACATTTTTCCTCCCAAGTGTGAAAAGTATGGTCTTTTCAGGAGACTTTGGTTCTATTTCTTGCTCTTCCATAGGCTTTCTTTATGAAAGTGGGTAGCCATGATTAACTCCTTTCTGCCTTGGTCCTCCATTAGAATAATTATCCCTATTTTTCATTCTTACCTGACAGCAATGTTGTGAGGATAAATTCATTAATGTAAATATTATGGGAATGAGGACCATAAAAATACAGCTTTCAGAAAAGTAAAATAAACTATCCTTTCCCTAAGATGGATAAGTTACAGCTTTTTACAAGTATCAGAGGTGTAGCCGTGTTAGTCTGGATCTGCAAAAGTGACAGGGAGTCCTGTGGCATCTTAGACTAACAGACGTATTGGAGCATAAGCTTTTGTGAGTGAAGACTCACTTCGTCAAAGGCCTATATCTTGCACATTATATGACTGAAAATGTGATAATTTTTATGTCATTAGAAAGTGAGAAGTTCTAAACTTACCATAGCTATTCATATTTTTCAATACTTTTATAGTTACAACCTTTTTGATCCTTTGTGATAGTTCTAAAATCTTGAAGATGGTCAAATCAGGATTTTTAAGTCTTCTGAAACAATGTAAATAGTCTATAGATCTTAGTAACTCTGGGGATTTGCTTGTGTGAGTCAAAGCTCTGGCAACTAAGCAACATTTATTTGCCCTGAGGATTTGGAGAGGCAACTTGAGTTACTGACAGAACAGAGCATGTACTAAATTAGGCTGCTGAGCTTTTTCAGCATTGCTTATGTGGGTTTTCTCCTGTCTGTATAGCAATCTTAGGACTTGTCTGTGCGTGGACACTCAGGAAATTTATGATTTAACTTGTGGTGTGAAGATAAGGCATATTAAAGTGTGTAAATTGCTGTGTAGACATACTTTTTCAGAAATAAAGTGGGTTATTTAGGAAAGCCAGTCTACATGTAAGGAATTCGGGTGTAAAAACTTCTAATAGGTCAGGTTAGTATAACTTAGTGGCGGAAGAGTTGTCCATGGAACTGCAGCTGCATTGCTCACTTTGTCTACAATTCAGGCTCCAATGTGTTACAAGCATCAGATGCCTGAAATAGTGGGGCAAATATACTAACATTTTCCAGTGTGGATAAGGTTTAAAAAGAAACAATAAATAATTGTGGGCCTCTACCTTTTTGTCCGCTCATGTTAAATAGAAGGTTGTGTGACTTCTCTCTCTCTCTCTCTTCCCTCCCCCCCCCCCCCAATCTTGACACTTTTACATATACATATTTCTTCTAGCTGGAGAGTCTGGTTCGTCTGATACAGTTCGTGACCCTCGAGGCTTTGCAATGAAATTCTACACAGAAGAGGGTATCTGGGATCTTGTAGGCAACAACACTCCCATTTTCTTTGTCCGTGATCCCCTACTGGTGAGTGAGACCCTGGGTGTAGGTGGTTTCAGCAGGTGAGATAAGGAAGTCCAAGGATTTGTACAAGTAATGAAGAAAGAGAAATGAGCAGCATAAAATACAGATTGGCACTGAACTTATTTTACCCTTAGTTCAGTATAACACCAAAATGGCTAGTAAATAGGTTTAGTATTTAATGTTTATATTTTTACCTTGCATGATCAATATCACTAGTATATGAGTCAAAATGGCTAAGATTTTCCAGCTGTCATTTGAATTCAGACCCAGAATTCAACTTTCCTGTAACTTGTCTAAATGTTGAAACAGCAATTTAGACCTTGCTCATTACTCATTATCCATTTTTATGGTATTTGATAAGGGATAGTCTTTTAAATGTGTAAAGTAGTTACATTGACATTAAAACTGGAGTATCTTATAAAATACAGGCCTATTTTGACAAAGTGGGCAGGATTATAATCTCTTTCAAATTCAGTTAAGACATTGGAGATAGTTGCCTAATGTATCCCTATAGTTCACTCAACAGGGGAAAATTTGGCAGAATAATGTAATTGGGCAGAATTTTTATTGAGTTCAATGGAAGTCTTGCTTAACTTAAAACCATAGAATTTGGTCCAGTATAAATTTGTTCATTCCTGTCTTAAATTCTTTTTTGTCTGTGCCAGTGCTCATCTCAGCATAGGGTTGCATGCGCCTCATGCATGTGAGACTAGGGGACATGTATGTACTTTGTGTCTCCTTACGTGCCCATATAAAGGCATAAAAAGAGCTGATGACCAACCCCCTCGTTCTTTGCTCAAGTTAAATGCCTAATATTTTGAAAAAATCTTCTTAAATATGGATAATCTCCTGTTTTGACTTGTTTAATCAGATACCCCTTTATATGCTCCTACACTATACAGTATTTCTGTAATGGGTAATTCAAAATCTGCAGGCTTCAAGTCTTGTCTGTACTGTGATGGGCTAATTATCTTTAAGGATAGGCACAACAGATGCCTTTTCCATCTTGGAAAATCTCCTATTCTGAGAAGATGTTTGGTATACATATCCTGCTCCTCAAGGACTTTTAAGTTGTGAAGCTGTATCACCACCTTCCAGAGCAGTCCATAAAGGTCTCATCAGATCCAGAGGAAAGGAGCTCCAAAATCCTCCTTAATAGACAATCCTGCATCATCTAGTATCCCATTGAACAGACATGTGACTCTTATGAATAACATGGAGCAGTCCGCACCCAAGAGGGACCTGGTGACAGCATTGGCACCAGGACCAAAGCAGACACCAACACCTCAGGCATAGAAATTGTACACTGAAAGGAGTCTCCTGTCTTGTTGACTTGGTGACCACAAGGACTAGTAGAGCAAAACATGTCTCGTTAAATTCTCCAAACTCACAGCTTCGGGCTGAGGAGAAGACTGCAATGCAGCAGATTACCAGCATTGACCCCAGTGCCAAAGGTGCTTACAGTGGCATTGACCCCAGTCTTGGGGGAGGAGGCTTGGGTTGAACCAGGTCCATCCCGGTGCCAACATATCCACTGTCTCAGAACCAAAAGTACCTTATTCATTGGTGCCGCTCTCCGAGAAGGTCCACTTACTCCTTACCATCACTGGGGGGGCATGCTTTTCCCTGTCGTCATATAGGGAACCATCCATTTTGAAGTCTGTAGGTATCATCACCAAGAGATCTGTGGAAATCTATGGACCCCAACCACCAGCAGCACTCCAAGACTGGAATTGGTCCAGCCACCTGTACAAATATGGGATGCTACCATGGGCCTACCTTCACCAGCACTGAGAAATCTGTATCCACTATCGAGGGAGAGGTTTGCTCCAGCAGCTTTCCTGGCTGGATTGCCAACACTGAAATATCAAGAGGAGTGACATCCAGAGGCATAACATCAACACGCTCTCTTGCCTCCTAAGGATCTTTCCACATCATTGCCAGATGAGGTGATGTGCTTGGAACTGATACTGGAAGTCTTCAGAGCTGTCCAGGAGCTTCTCGAGTCTCAGCAATCCACACTAGAGATCGAGACTTCAGTCATCTCAGAAAAGCTCTACAAGCTATTCAATGTCCTATCAGCTTCTGGTTCTTGCAGAATCACCCTCCCTGTTAATGAAGGACTACTAGACCCAGTGAAATCCCTGTGGCCTGCTGTTATATCACATATATACCAGTGAAATATCTTGAAAAAAGCCACCAGGTACCCTCTGTGTGGTTTGAGTACTTTTTACACCAGAGCACTGGTTCCTTTGACTTTTTTTTAAAATATAGTTGAATTTTTTTAAATAACTAAAAATCAAATGAGTACGCTGAAGGACAAAGACTCCAAATGCTTAAACCTGTCTGGGTGGAAATCCTCAGTATTGTTACAGCTGCAGGTGGCTTCTGTCTGGCCCTGCTGGCTAAGTATGACTTTCTGACATGGGACATGCTCTTCCTTCCTAAGCTCCCTCATATTAACATAGAGAAACTCAAAGTCACAATACAGTGATGGCTTTAACTGGCAACTGTTCTAGCCTGCAATCAAACCCAAAATGCCTCATGAAATGTCTGTTGGAAACCTGCCAGGTTCCCTGCCAAACTGCTGGAGAAACTGGGCTTTCAGGGTCCATGGCTCCTGAGCAGTTCAGCCCTTTGGACTACCCCAGGGTTTCCAGGATCTGTGACTCCAGGAAAACCTTACTGTGCCATGATTTCCAGGCTTCCTATTATGGAACTGTGATGTTGAAAACCGTGGAAGCCTAGCTCTTAACTGCGGTTTCTCTCCTGGCTCTTCAGGAGGGCACCTGGAAATCTTGACAATCCCAACTTGAACTGGGGCTGTCAGGGTTTCCATGTTCCCTGCTGCAGAGCTGAGAGCCCGGTAGTCCTGAGATGGGCTTCCAGATTCCTTGACCAGCTGACTGCTCCTGCTGCTGATTCTTGTTCATATAAATATTTTACCAGTTCAAGCTTGAGGGTGAAATTAACATAATGGTTTTGTTGGTAATATCTGGACAAAGCTGAAAAATCCTCAGTGCTCTGTTTTCCTTTTGTTACACCTTTTTCCCACCTCTAACTCTGATCTGTCAATCCTAATACCATCTTGAAGTGCTGATGATTTCATACTTGGCCCACAGTAGCTTAAAATGTACTTTAAGTAAAGAGCCATGTCCTGTTTCTTATGGCTGAAGTAGGTTCTGTATATCCAGATACTATGCAATCTGTTTTCTTGAAATGGCAGTAGTATGTAAAGGGACCCTGGGCATAATTGTAGAGAACTTTTTCAGTTCTTGCAATAAATTCCAGTAAATTTAATCTTAATTTTGTTTCTTTGTTTGAAATTAGTTTCCATCCTTTATACATAGCCAAAAGAGGAACCCTCAGACTCATCTGAAGGATCCAGATATGGTATGGGACTTCTGGAGCCTTCGCCCTGAATCTCTGCACCAGGTGGGAGCTTACTGCCTTTTGAACTCAATTTATTCTTCCATGAACAGGGAACTTTGTTATTAAATCATGATTTGTTCTGGGTGTGGGGTGTGTTTTTTTTTTTTTTTTTAAATTTCAATTTCTTAGACAGCCTGGGAATTTGTTATCTTTTTGGACCAATAAGGCTACATAATAATCTTAAATTATTAACAATTAACTGAAATTCAGTAAAACTCAAATTATATGCTTTTAGCCACCTGTTAAACTGTAACTACTAGGTTTTGGGTCTTTTAAATTTTTTTGGTAAAGTTAGCTAATGATTAGTGAAAGTGATTATTTAGTGTCCTTATTTTTTTTTGGCTGTATTTTACTTGGACCAAGACAAAAGTAAAGAATTTAAGACTATCAGTATGTTAAAATTGAATTAAAGCAGTTGAACCATTTAGAAACAGCAAAGACTTGCTGTTTAGTCAACCCAGTATAAGAAAATTAACATGAAAAAATTAATATTTCTGGGGAGATAATGGTGTTGTACTTTAAAGCTCAGTAACTTTATGAAAAAGTGCTTGATATTAAAGGGTTTTGTGAAACCCCAAATTCAAGAACAAACAGCATTTTCTGTGCTATTGAATGCTATGCATGGAATTCTCTGCCTTGAAGGGATTTGCTAAAACTGGTTTGTTCAGGATTTTAACCTTTTTGACATTTTTAAAGTTCAAAATATGGTGCTTGTTGGAAAAGTATCCGTTAGCTACTGTCATTTTAGAGCTAACTTATTCGTCTTGAAAAAAAAAAAGGTAATCGCACAAGAGGTCGGTGTCCATCTTTCACTTCCTCATTAGATATTTCATATAGACTTAACACTGTTGCATGTTCAGCATCTTCAGTGATCCAATTATTAGAAGTGGGATGATTATGATTCAGAAATTTTCAAACAAAAAATTAGTCAAACAGGTCTTGGCACATGAACAGTTATTATGGTCTGCAGCATAAGACAGTTTCCATTTATACCTTTGATTAGAGGAGCCTATGTCCTGTTTATGGATTAGTGACTTTAGATTGAATCCAGTTACTAATTACTAGAATTGACTATGCCTTTTATTCAGGTATCTTTCTTGTTCAGTGATCGTGGTATTCCAGATGGACACCGTCATATGAATGGATACGGATCCCATACCTTTAAACTGATTAATGCTCATGGCAAAGCTGTTTACTGCAAATTTCATGCTAAGGTATTGGTTTTAAGTTTACCCACTTGGAAATACTTTGTGCTAAATACAACCCCATCATTATAAATTGGAAGTATGATAGGGCAAAATGTTTTGTAATAGTTCTGCAAATTTTTATGCAAGTCTTGGCAATATTACCGTATATACTCGAGTATAAGCCGAGTTTTTCAGCCCACTTTTTGGGCTGAAAAAAGCCTCCTCGGCTTATACTCGAGTCACCCCGGTAAAAAAAAAAAAAAAAAAAAAAAAGCCTCGCTCTCCCGTCCCCGCCGGGGCTCCCCCCCGTGACAGGCCGCGGCACGGAGCCGCCGGGCCCAACCGCCCCGGGATCCTCCCGAGCCAGCCCTGCTACTGCGCAGCGGGGGCTGTTCCCCCCCCCGGGGAGGGGTGAGTGCAGGGCCCGGCCCGGGCGGCGGGCTCGGGGGGGGGGGGGGGGGGGGGAACGGCCCCCGCTGCGCGGTAGCAGGGCTGGCTCGGGAGGATCCCGGGGCGGTTGGGCCCGGCGGCTCCGTGCCGCGGCCTGTCACGGGGGGAGCCCCGGCCATTGCGGGCGCGACCCGTCCTGTCCCTGCCAGGAGCCCGCCCGCGGCGGGGAGGGGGGAACCGGGACGCTCCCGGCAGCCCGCCCGCGCGGCGGGGACGGGAGAGCGAGGCTTTTTTTTTTTTTTTTTTTTTTTTTTTTGTCCGGCGGGGAGGGAAGGAACCGGGGCGCACATTTTTTTTTTGGTCCGGCGGGGAGGAGGGAACCTCGGCAGCCCGCCCGCGGCGGGGAAGGGGGAACCTCGGCAGGGGGGAACCTCGGCAGCCCGCCCGCGGCGGGGAAGGGGGAACCTCGGCAGGGGGAACTCGGCAGGGGGAACCTCGGCAGGGGGGACTCGGCTTATACTCGAGTCAATAACTTTTCCAGCTTTTTGTGCTAAAATTAGGTGCATCGGCTTATATTCGGGTCGGCCTATACTCGAGTATATACGGTATATAATCTTGCAGGTATCATTCAGGAAAGATCTTTACAGGCATTAGAGTAATAGTCTAATTTAAGAGATCTGTAAAAGGTTTTTCCATATGCTTTACTGACTGGTATTACAAGAATCTTTTCGATGCATCATTAAACATATTAGGTCCAGGTTGCCCTGCTTTCACTCTGCTTCCTATGTGCTGTGATTAGCAGAGATTCTTCTTCAAAGGGTTTGGTAAATTACCAGTTATGGTATTCAAGGTGTTTACGAAGTGAGCTTCTGGAAAACTATGCTTGTTGTGCCTGCTGCAGCTCTCTTATGACACTGTAAGTTTTGGGTATGAGGTTGTATGAGGGAGGAGCAATCCTGAGCACCTTTCTTGTTGCTATTTAGTGCAGATATAGGAATCCTACCGATGCCCAACCCTATTACACTTTTAAGGAAAATAAAGTTGTTTTTATATATACCTATTTTAAAGTACTAAGAATAACTTTTTGTATAGTAAGGATTTGGGGGGGGTTTGTGAGTATTTTAGAAATTTTTATGGCATCTTAGTCTATTTTGTGCATGTGATGTACTTGGTTCCTTGGTACATACAGCCTTAGGGTATAGTCCAGAGAGGCATTCAGTAGATGCACTTCTTATCCAGGATTTTTTTTGGAGTCCAGTGCTTACTTTTAGTTCCCTTTTAAGCTTCGGGGAATGGCATCTCCTGGGGAGTGTGAGGTATGTTGGGCTTTCACATCCAAAGTCCATAAAAACAGTCAAGCAAGGCTCCAGGCCTTCCAAATGCTGAAGTTTCAGCAGGCGAAATCTGCTGAACAGTCTATGATCCATGGTCTGGGTTACATGTGAGATCTGGACTGGCTGTCGTTAGCACCTAAGGCAGGGGTCGGGAACCTTTTTGACTCAGAGAGCCATGAAAACAAAATATTTGGAAATTTATTTTAGTAAGAGCCATATAATAGCCCCCCCCCCGCCGCGCTCCCCCCCCGCTCCGGCCGCGCCCCTCCCCCCCCCCCCGCTCTGGCCACGCTCCTCCCCCCCCGCTCCGGCCGCGCTCTCCTCCCCCGGCTCCGGCCGTGCTCTCACTGCCCCCCTCCCCCGGCTTGCCTTGCCTCGCCTCCTGCCCCGGCCCCGGCTCCGCTCTCCTCCCCCGAAGCCCAGGCTGGCAACGGGAGCTGAGACCCCAGCTGGCAAGGGGCCAGCAGGGGAAATCCCAAAGCAGTGGCAGGTGGAGTCCTTAGCCCTGCACTGCTTTGGGGTTTCCCCCACTGGCCCCTTGCCAGCCAGGGTCCTGCCGCCTGCCTGACCCGCCCAGCCCACTCTCTCCCCCCCCACTCTCTCCCCCCCCCAAACCTCCTTCCCTCCCACCCCCCCAACTGACCCACTCAGCCCGGTCTCTCCCCCCAAAACCTCCTTCCCTCCCACCCACCCCCCAAATGACCCACCCAGCCCGGTCTCTTCCCCCCCTCCCCCCCAAACCTGCTCCCCTCCCCCCCAACTGACCCACCCAGCCCGGTCTCTCCCCCACACCGCTTATCCCCGCTCCCAGCCCAGCCTCCCCCCAACGCCCCCTTGCAAACGGCTTATCCCCGCTCCCAGCCCAGCCTCCCCCCAATGCCCCCTTGCAAACGGCTTATCCCCGCTCCCAGCCCAGCCTCCCCCCCATGCTCCCTGGCAAACGGTTTATCTCCGCTCCCAGCCGAGCCTCCCCCCAACGCCCCCTTGCAAACGGCTTATCCCCGCTCCCAGCCCAGCCTCCCCCCAACGCCCCCTTGCAAACGGCTTATCCCCGCTCCCAGCCCAGCCTCCCCTCCATGCTCCCTGGCAAACGGCTTATCCCCGCTCCCAGCCCAGCCTCCCCCCCATGCTCCCTGGCAAACGGCTTATCCCCGCTCCCAGCCCAGCCTCCCCTCCATGCTCCCTGGCAAACGGCTTATCCCCGCTCCCAGCCCAGCCTCCCCTCCATGCTCCCTTGCAAACGGCTTATCCCTGCTCCCAGCCCAGCCTCCCCTCCATGCTCCCTTGCAAACGGCTTATCTCTGCTCCCAGCCCAGCCTCCCCTCCATGCTCCCTTGCAAATGGCTTATCCCCGCTCCCAGCCCAGCCTCCCCTCCATGCTCCCTTGCAAATGGCTTATCCCCGCTCCCAGCCCAGCCTCCCCTCCATGCTCCCTGGCAAACGGCTTATCTCTGCTCCCAGCCCAGCCTCCCCTCCATGCTCCCTGGCAAACCGCTCCCCCCCCCCCCCCCCCCCGTGCTTACTTGTTCGCTGGGTCACGCTGCTGTGACCCAACTCCAGCGAGGGAAGGAGAGGAGCGACACGCCCCCCAGCCTCGCTTTCAGAGCCGCGCCACACCGCCTCCCCCACCCCCCAGCCTCGCTTTCAGAGCCGTGCCACACCGCCTCCCCCGCCCCCCAGCTTTGCTTTCAGAGCCGCGCCACACCGCCTCCCCCGCCCCCCAGTCGTCACAGCAGCGCCGCGAGCCAGATGACAGGCTCAAAAGAGCCACATCTGGCTCGCGAGCCATAGGTTCCCGACCCCTGACCTAAGGTTTCCACCTCAGATTCCCCTGAGCCAATTTCTATTCTTACCATCACTTGCCAGAGATAAGACTAGTCTAATGTGGGTATAGCTCCAGTTGGAGTCCAGCCAAACATCTCAAATCAGGGGCTCTGGTTTCGGTAGCTCTTTGGAACTGAAGCCGTCAGACCCTGTCTCCAGCCTAGAAGGGAACTTTAGGGCCTAGCCTGTCTGAGATGGTGCTGAAATGTCCTTAGGATCTTAAGCTAATTAAGGGTCCAGAAACTATTGCTGATGCATTGATTCCTAGTACAAAGCCAAAAGAGGTTTCCTGAGAACTTGCTTTTTCTACTGCTAGTGTAGGCCTTTGAATCCTTGGACCCTTCCTAGCTTTGTTGAGGCCACTGTGAGTCTTTATTCTTTGCTCCAAAACAGAAGGACATGAGAATGCAGTTGCTAAACACTGAAAAATATTCCAGAAATAAAAAGCACCAAAAGAACATGCTTTGAATCAGTCTTTCAAAACCAGACTGCTTCCCTCTTGCCCTTTGTTCAGCCCCAAAACACCCTTTAAAGGGGAGGGTGGATTTGTGTAGAACAGTTGTAGCTGGGTAGAAAGCCCTCTTTTTCAAAGGGTATATCCCAAAGGACGTTTTTGTTCTATTCTAGGTCTCCTGGGTGGCATAAAGGGGAATACAGAATCTGACCCCTGGTACCAAATGAAGAGTACATTAGGCAGTTACCTAATTTTATTATTTTAAAAATATTCTGTTCTCTTGCTGAGAAACTAATAAAGAGGACAATGTTCAGATTGGACTGTGGAGTGGCATTTAATTTACCTCCTGAAATTCAGATGGAAAGTGGAATATGCAAACACTATGTAGTTCTTCAGTTTGCTCTTTTTATTCCTGTGGTGTTTTGTTAACTACAAATGGTAATGAGCATTCCTTCTTTACTTAATTGCTATTAGACTGATCAGGGCATCAAAAACATTTCTGTCGAAGAAGCAGGAAGATTGGCTTCCACTGATCCTGACTATGGATTGCGTGACCTGTACAATGCTATTGCCAATGGAAACTGTCCATCCTGGACTTTGTACATTCAGGTTATGACATTTGAAGAAGCGGAGAAGTTCCCATTTAATCCTTTTGATCTAACAAAGGTAACTAACTATGGTGTCTGTATGTATGTGTGCTTGTATACAAAAAATATTAAAATTACAAAGTCAGGCACTCGGGAAATGCCAGTATTAGGTTGTTTGTGCAAACTTAATTCTCCTCTTTCCCCTTCTACATATGCATTATGTCCTAACATCAGATAAGAAGTGCATGGCAGAGCCAACAATTGAACCTTCCGAGTCTTAAACATACAAAAATATCCTTAGTTTTAAAAAAAAAAAAAAACCAACCCCCCTCCCTTCTTTCACTATTCATTATGTGCTCTGAATTATGATGGAATCTCAGTCAAATAATGTGATCATGTGAATAAAGAGCATATCATAATGCAAACACAATGGATCCAAAATAAAGCCACATGATAATCCTAATTGTGGAATCATCTAACATTTGACTGCTTGACTTCACAAATTTGACATGTAATTTCCTAGGTGTTTGTTTTCAGTTTTCTTTCAAAAAGAGAGAAATTCCATCCTGTGGAGCTATTCCTGTCCATCCAGCCCTGCTCCACGGGGGATGGGGGGAGGGGTAATGAGAAGGATTTCTAGATCCATACCACAGACCTCTATTACCATTGGAGATGGAGTAAGTGATAGCAGGAAAAGGCTGTTAAACAGCATAGGGTGATGTGACACAGTTTGCCAGTGGATTATGCAACTAGGTAGGTAATAGATATTTGAAGTTGGGAATCTTGGTGTCTGGTGTTGGCTCTGGAGGGCTGTGATCTAGTAGATTGGGAAAGTTATTTTTGAAAGGCTGTATTGCTGTTTGGATCAGGCTTGGCTATGCAATGTTAGAAACCTGGGTTCTTTCCCCAGCTCTGATAGAAACTACCTTGAACAGCCTGTCAGTTACCCTATCATGTAAAATAGGGGCATGAAACCTTCATCAATAATGATGACTTTGCAGTACAAAGCATTACCAGTCAGTGGAAGAGGAGTTGAGACTGGAACGTATGGTCTCTTCCTTGCTCAGCACAACTTCCCCGAGGCCAAAAGAACGGGATGACTGCTGCTTCTGGGGCCCAATTCAAGCATAAGCTTTGTACCTACCACATAGGAAGCTGTGTAGGTGCCTGGGTGCGTGTATCTTATAGATGGGCCATGTTCTATAATTGTACCAGCAAGCTTCTGACAAGCTCTTCTGAGCATGTTCAAACAGCAGGGTTTTTTTTCAGAGCCTCATAATTTAGCTAAACTTTGGTGGATTTTCCTGGGGAACAGTAAAAAGTACCTTTCTGATCCAAGGTCTAATCCTCTTCCAGTCATTTTTGCTCAAATGCTTTTTAAAAAATAAATCCGCCTGGGACTGCATGGAAAATTACCACCTGAATTGTTACCGTTTGGCAAATTTATAAGCTGCTGAAAGTAAAAGGACAGTGCTACTATATTTCTTAGTGTATACTCACTCCATTCTTTCCCCCTGCCCCATAACATTCATTACCATGATTAAATCCTAGGCACAATGACTGCATCGGGTAGTTGAATCTGTTTTCTTGTTGTTTTATAACATGTAGTATTCACAGTGTATGTATTATGTTTTCTAGGTTTGGCCTCACAAATGCTATCCTCTAATTCCTGTGGGCAAACTTGTCTTGAACAGGAACCCTGTAAATTATTTTGCAGAGGTTGAACAAATAGCCTTTGATCCAAGCAACATGCCACCAGGCATTGAACCTAGCCCTGATAAAATGTTACAGGTAAACAGAGCGGCTCGGTATATTACTCTGACACAGAGTAAATCTCCTACATAGCCTAATTACAAAGAGAAAATGCCATGTCTACACTTAAACCACCGCAGTGGCACAACTCCAGTACTTCAGTGTAGATACTCATTACAGTGAACAAAGGGGTTCTCACAGCTCTGTATTTAACCCACCTCACTGAGAGATGGTAGCTAGGTCCAGGGAAAAATTCTTCCATTGACCTAGTGCTGTCTATACCAGTGATTAGGTTGGTTTAACAACCTCTCTTAGAGATGTAGATTTTTCCCATCCCTGAGGAATGTAGTTGGGTCGGCCTAATTTTATAGTGTTTATGCATAAAGCTTTCATATTATTATGGTGTTACTGTAATAAAATGTCCTGATATAACATCGTTTGATTATCCCATGTTTATGATTTTACTCTGTCCTGATCTCTCTATTTGGATTGGTGAATTTTGCATCAGCTTTGGTAGCCTAATTTCTACACTGGGTCATGCTGAGCTTTTAATTTTCCTCTCATCTTATTCAACTCTTAATTCCTTCTCTCTCTTTAGTCAGGCTTTTTAATTAAATGTTGACTATCCAAGTCAATATGTCTCAAGCATTTGGAAATAAATAGTTACAATATTAGTGTGTAGTCTGGAATGGGTACAGTCTACAGCCACTTACATTGATATCAGTGGTGTACAACTGCACTTCAAGTGCTGTAAAATACACCCGCATTTATTTACAGTCACAAAATCACAGGCCATTTCTCAAAAACAAGCCCCCAAATTTTTAGAACTAATGGAAGTCCATTTTAAGTAACTACTAATAGTACTTCTAGTTGTGTGTGCATATATTTAAAAAGCATAAAGTATACATATTTATAATTCATTTATAAATAACTTTAAAAGCTCTGACTTCTTAGCACAGGTTTTTTGTACAGTGAAACCTCGATATAACAGACTAATTCAGGCGAGGGGGTGTCCGTTAAAGCCGAAGGTCCGTTATTTAATAATTTTTAAAAATCATTAAATAACAGGACTTTTGGCTTTAACGGACACCCCCTCACCCGAATTAGTCCGTTATATAGAGGTTTTACTTATCACGGCAGGGAGCCGTGAGTCAGCCCGCCCGGCGGCAGCCAGCAGCCCGCCCGCCCGGGACCCCGCTGCTGGGACCCGGGCGGGAGCCGTCAGCCCGCCCGCCCGGGTCCCCGCATTGGGGAGCCGGGCGGTAGCCGTCAACCCCCCCCGCCCGGCTCCCCGCATTGGGGAGCCGGGCGGTAGCCGTCAACCCCCCCGCCCGGCTCACCGCAGCGGGGAGCCGGGCGGTAGCCGTCAACCCCCCCGCCCGGCTCACCGCAGCGGGGAGCCGGGCGGTAGCCGTCAACCCCCCCGCCCGGCTCACCGCAGTGGGGAGCCGGGCGGTAGCCGTCAACCCCCCCGCCCGGCTCACCGCAGCGGGGAGCCGGGCGGTAGCTGTCAACCCCCCCGCCCGGCTCACCGCAGCGGGGAGCCGGGCGGTAGCTGTCAACCCCCCCGCCCGGCTCACCGCAGCGGGGAGCCGGGCAGGAGCCGTCAACCCGCCCGCCCCGATCCCCGCTGCGGGGAGCCGGGCGGGAACTGTCAGCCCGCCCGCCCGGATCCCGGCTGCTGGGACCCAGGCGGCAGCCAGTGGCCCGCCCGCCCGCCCGGGTCCCAGCAGCCGGGACCCGGGCGGGCTGGCAGCGGGGAGCCTGGAGCCGGCAGCCCGCCCGCTGCCTGGACCGGGGAGGCAGCGGGGAGCCTGGAGCCGGCAGCCCGCCCGCCGGCGGGACCCGGTAGCCGGTAGCCAGCCAGCCCGCCTGCAGGCGGGACCCGGGCGGGAGCCGGCAGCCCCCGAATAACGGATTTCGGATGCATCAGAAATTTTGTCCGTTGCATCCGAAGTCCGTTAAATCGGGGTCCGTTAAATCGAGGGTTTACTGTATACTTCTCTCACCTGGTTTGCCAGTTAACTGCTTTTGCCCAAACTGTAATTTTTGGAGGCTTCTGCTTTCTACAGATACTTCATTCAATACACACACTTACTCCTAGAACTCAAGGGATTCTAAGACTAAACCAGATTCTTTCCGTTAAATCATGGAAACAAGTGATCAATTACAAAATTGATGTGATTAGTTAAACAGGAAGAGATTAAAGGCTTTAACTGACAACTACATTTTTGAGCTTGGCGTAGTCCTTAGTAAATCGTGCCCATGATTATTGTGGAGCTAATAAAGTCTTTTCATTTTCAGATTAGACTTTCACTCCTGTCAGCCCCTTCGTGGTTTGGTTTACAGTGGGGATTTTAATTTCTGTTCCACTAAAGCAGTAAACAGTTTGTTTCTGGTATTATGTAAGATTGCACTTTACCTACTCCAAAGTCCCTTTTAAAAAATAGTCACTGCAATATTGTCATGGGAATATGCAAGAAAAATAGAGGCGGCTATGACACACACAGAATTTTAGAAAGAATCCTTGAAAATTCAGGACAGCTTGACATTTTGACTTTTTATCTATATTAGGATTAAGGAAATGATTATTTCAATGTTGCAAAATGTGTATTTCATCACATGACTGCTTATTTCAGTCATGAAAAATATGTCCAGCTCAATCTGATTACCCTATGTGGGCTCGGGAAGGAATTTCCCCCAAGTCAGGTTGGCAGTGACCAGGGGAGTGTGTTGTCATCTTCTGTAGGGTGCGATGCTAGTCACTTTCCAGGATTATCTGACTTCAGGACCTCAGTCCTCCTATTATCTGTCCTTGACACACAATAGTCTAGTCTCCTGTGATCTCTAATTTAGGTTGTTAGGTTTAGCATGAGGGTGGTGCACGGTGACCTTTGATATATGGGAGTTCAGACTAGATCATCTAGTGGTCCCTTCTGGCCTTAAACTCTCTGACTAAATGTAAAATATGTTGAACATACAACATTTTGATTTTTAGGGTCGTCTTTTCTCATATCCCGATACTCACCGACACCGTTTAGGACCCAACTACCTACAAATACCTGTGAATTGTCCCTACAGGACTCGTGTGGCCAACTACCAGAGAGATGGACCTATGTGTGTGTCTGACAACCAAGGTATCCTGAAAACATTTTCCTTAGTTTATACTTCTGTAACACATCCTAAGCATTATTTCTTTTGGAAATTTTCTGAATAAGAACATTGTCACATTCTTACACAATTAGGACTCTTTTTTTTCAAAACAAGTATCTTACAACATTTGTAGTACTCATTTTCCAAAATAGAAATTTTTGTATGAGAACCTAATTTCAGAAAAATTGGTATATTGTTTCAAAATGAACTTTTATATTTTTAGGTGCCCTTATTTCATTACACCTGTAGTAATAGTGCTTAATGTAATTGACATTTGAAATATTTGATTTTATTTTTTCAGAATTTCCATTTCACAGGAAATTTTGCTTTTGTTCTGATTTAGAACAAAAACAAATGTTCAAAATTCGAAGTTTTGACCAGCTATATCAGATATGGGTTTGTGGCTGCTGGAAATTGTAACTGCTGAGCTATATCTTTTGAAGAGAGTGAGGCAAAGTATTGGCAGTTCTTTTACAAAGCAAGCAAAGGAAATATAGGCATGATAACTGGGTAAAAGGATTATCTAAATGTTTTAATATATTCCTTCAAGTGTGCTTTATAACTTCATTGTCTCCTAATCTAAACTAAAAGGCCTGATATTTTGATCTTTTCTTTTGAAGGTGGTGCCCCAAATTATTATCCAAACAGTTTTACTGGTCCTGAACATCAGCCCAATTTGAAGGAGAGCCGCATGTCTATTGCAAGCTGTGATGTGCAGCGCTTCAGTAGTGAAAATGAAGATCATGTGTCTCAGGTATGCTATGTGAAAAGAACTTACTATAACATTCTCTGTTTTGGAATTTGACTGTTAACTGGATGTGGGTTTTCCTTTGAATCATCTAGCCTAAACTTAAGGCCAGTTCTGAGGAGGCTTCAAAAGATGTTTCTGCCAGTTCATTTCAAGTACAGCTGCAAATTAATTGCCCTTAACACATGCAATTAACTAAACAAAAATTAATTGTGATTAATCGCACTGTTAAGCAATAATAGAATACCAATTGTAACTTATACATATTTTTGGATGTTTTTCTACTTTTTCAAATATACTGATTTCAATTACAACACAAAATATGAAGTGTACAGTGCACTTTATATTATTTTTGAATTTGTATTTTTCAGTTCACCTCATACAAGTACTATAGTGTGAAAGTGCAACTTGCAAATGTAGATTTTGTTTGTTTTGCTGGTTCCTCATTTGAGGCTGCTATAACATGAAATATATGGCAGAATGTGGGTAACAGACAGAGCAAGAGACATACCATTCTCTGTCCAAGGAATTCCGTCACAAATTTAATTAATGCATTTTTTTAGTGAGTGTCATCAGCATGGAAGCAGGTCCTCTGGAATGGTAGCCAAAGCATGCAAGGTATTTACATGTCAGATATGCTAAATATTCAATGCCAACTACAAAGGTGCCATGCGAACTCCTGTTCTCACTTTCAGGGGGACATTGTATATAAGAAGCGGGCAGCATTGTAATTCTGTAAATGTAAACAAACTTGTTTGTCTTAGCGATTAGCATAAGAAGTGGGACTGAGTGGACTTGTGGGCTCTAAAGGTTTACATTGTTTTGTTTTTGAGTGCAGTTGTGTAACCAAAAAAAAAAAATCTACATTCGTAAGTTGCACTTTCATGATAAAGAGATTGCACTATAGTACTTGTTTGAGGTGAATTGAAAAATACTATATTTTCTTTTTTTACTGTGCAAATACTTGTAATAAAAAATATAAAGTGAGTTCTGTATTCTGTGTTGTAATTGAAATTGGTATATTTGAAAATATACAAACATCAATAAAGTTATAAATTTTCCATTGATATTTTGTTTTTGTTTAACAGTGCAATTAAAACGGCGATTGAGGTGTGTTTATTTTAAAAAAAATAAATAAAAAAAATAATCTTGCAGTTAATCAAGATTAATTTGTGACCGTTCAACAGCCCTCATTTCAAGGACTGCTTTGAGTTTGACTGCCCAGTGAACAAGCTGTGGTTCCTCACAAATCATTCTTCCGCAGCACTTTGTTTAACTCACCAGACATGACATGTTCACATTTTCATGTAAGTTTCTTTGAGGCTGAAGCATGCAAAATTGCACCTGCAAAAGTGAGATCACCGTTGTTATTGCAGTATGATACAGGAGAATATAAAATCCAATATTTTACCAGGAATATATTTTGCCACATTTCATTACTTTTCTCTAGGGATCTTGTTAACACTACCCCTACTCATAAAAACCACACTTTCCTTAGAATACTGTCATTTCAGTTAACCTTTAAGAAATGTTTCTTTACACTAAATAATGCAAATATTAAATTTTTTGGGCCAACCTGAAAACTAATACCTAGATGCAGAATTTAGCTCTGATTTTTTTCCAAGCTCGATGTCATTAGTTGCTGCAGATATCTAAACTATAACATTTGTATCACATTGTGTTAATCAGTTCCAATAGAACTGGATTACATTGATGTATAAGATAATTAAAGTATTTAGACAAACAGAAGTGAACACAGAATTTGTGAGATAATGCTAGAAACAGTGTTGCCAGTACATTTGCAAATCTCATTCATAAGTTTTTTTTGGTTTTTTTTTTAACAGATAGTGTCATAAAGGAGAAATATGTAATTGAAAGATATATAGTTGCAAAAGTTACTTCCTGAAATAGTTCAATATTAATTTTAGAAACTGGAAGAGTCATTCGAAATTGATTCGTAAAAATTGTCTTGTCTTGTAAAGCAAATGTAAAATTTCAAAATTTAATTTTGCTAAGCCATCCAGGAGAACAGTGTTAATGGTTCTAGGAAGAAGAATGGCTGCATCTTTTATCTAATGTTGACTTGGCACTGCTACTTTCATCAGCAGCATGTAATTCTCTTTGCCTCTTTAAGTTTTTACATGAGGGAAAGAATGAGAGTTGTACATCATAGCAATTTGAATATGCTGGGAAAATAACAACCGGTATTTCATGCTTTCTTGTAATAGTTTAAAGGTGTGAGCTTTAACAATTTAACTACTATTAATGAGGAAGTTTTGATAGAATCCTGTTAAAAACTGGCCTTGCCTTACATAAACGACTGACTTCAATCCTAAGGTGAGAGTGTTCTATACCAAAGTGCTGAAAGAAGATGAACGCCAAAGACTGTGTGAGAACATTGCTGGCCATCTTAAAGATGCTCAGCATTTCATCCAGAAGAAAGCTGTAAGTACAGTAAAAGCATTAGCAGGCATGTTGGGGAACTGGGAGATGCCGATTAGTCAAAAATTACAGCTAACTAAGGCCTGGTCTACAGTATGCGATTTATGTCCGTTTTAGCTGTGTTATGTCAAATTAAAACTAAATCCGTCCACATAATGAACCCTATTTTGTCGACTTATAGGGCTCTTAAAATTGATTTCTGTACTCCTCCCCAGCAAGGGGAGTAGCAGTAAAATCGACCTCGCTGGTTCGAATTTGAGGTTCTGTGGATGCAATTCGATGTTATTGGCTTCCGGGAGGTATCCCAGAATGCTTTATTGTGACCGCTCTGGACAGCACTTTCAACTCCGATGCACTAGCCAGGTTCCCAGGAAAAGCCCCGGGAACTTCTGGATTTCATTTCCTGCAGTCCCAGAATCACAAAAGAGCTCCAGCATCGACTGAAGAGGAGATACTGGATATGATTGCTGTATGGGGAGAAGAATCTGTGCAGGCAGAACTCTGTTTTAAAAAAACGGAATGCCAATGGGCAGCGGAAACTACAGGATAGCTACCCACAATGCACCGCTTCGAGAGTTGATGCTAGCCACGGTACTGTGGACGCATTCCGCTGACTTAGCACGCTTAGTGGGGAGAGAGACAATTGACTGTATAAAATCTCTTCCGAAAAATTGACTTCTATAAATTTGATCTAATTTCATACTGTAGACATACTCTAAAAGTTATACTTATCAATGGAGGATAGGGAGTTTGGGTGCAGGATGGGGCTTAGGGCTGGGATGCAGGGAGGAGTGTGGGCTCTGGGAGGAAATTTGTTGCAGAAGGAGGCTTGGGTTAGGGGAGCTGGAGGGGTTTTGGTGCGCTGGATCTGGGCAGTACTCACCTCAGGAAGCTTCTCACAACTGCAACATATCCCTTCCGCTCCTAGGTGGAGTGGTGGCCAGGTGGCTCTGTGCACTTTCTCTTCCCGCAGGAGCTGCGGAGGCAGCGCTTATTGGTCGCAGTTCCTGACCAATGAGCACTGTGGAGCAGTGCCCAGGATAGAGGAAGCGCACTGAGCCTCAGCGGTTGTTTCTCCACCTAGGTGCAGCAGGGACTGGGGAGCCATGCAGAGCCACGTAGGGAGCCTGCTGGCCCCGCGCCAACCAGACTTTTAATGGACATCAGAAATACTGTTTTCTAGAGCTTTCTGGTTGGTAACATAACACAACTTTTACTGTAGCATCTTATTGTGTTAGCTTAAGTCTAGTTTCTGCTGGTGTGTTACAGTATTGCAGGTGCTCAACAAATTTTGCAAATATAACAGTTTGGGGTTGAAAAGAGAAGGTCAGAAATTGTATTTTTTGGAGAATCTGTTCTTTATGTGAAGACTGAGCAGCAGAGTGTGTAAAGATTTTTTTTTTTTTACATAATTATAAAGGAGAATGTTAAAGCTGGCAGCATGATCAGCTGACACTTTCAACACACACCGGTGGAAGTGTAGTGATTTGTGCTTCCTGTATTGTGGTGCAGGCTAACAGAATTTTAAAGGTATTAAACTCCATAAGTGCTTTCCACTGGATGTTTAAAATAGGGATATCTTACTCAAAAACAAACACAACCAACCACCCTCGTTTGGTCAAGGCCATAGAGGTTTTATTTGGAGGATCAACAGTTCCCCAAAATTTAACTTTGCTGAAATATCCAGGAGAACAACATTTAATGGTGCTAGGAGGAAGAATGGCTTCATCATCCCCAATGAAAAAAAATTTGCAATGTTTGTTTAATTTACAGTAGATCAGGATATTGTCATAGATGACCTAATACTCCTTGCTACATGGTCTATATTGATATGAACTGATGCTTGATTTGGGGAATTGTTGATTATTATTAGATGTAGCATATTGATGGCAGGCTTTGGAATTGGCAAGAACCGAGCATGAATGTGAAACTGAGAAATGGAAATTTTCTGTTCATGCCTTGATTTTTTTTTTAAAAAAAATTTTTTTCCCTTATTATTTCAGGTGAAAAACTTCACTGATGTTCATCCTGAGTATGGTGCCCGTATTCAAGCTCTGCTGGACAAGTACAGTGCTGAAGCTGGCAAAAAGGTATGTTAGGGTTGGTTTCTTTTTAGTTAACAAGTCTTTGTTTGAATACTTTAGCTTGTTTCATGACTCTCTTGGTGGAATATAATTTTGAGGGTTGTGTTTTACTTGAGGATTATTCAGTGTTTGTATAATCAGACAATGAGATAATTGCCATTAATTGCAATGCTACGTGGTCCAAAGTAGTTGGTGCTTTACAAGGACTGAATTTTAGTAGTTTTATATTTCAGAAGGTGTTCATGCATACACATAATACTCTAGTCAGTTTAGCACATGATGATAACCTTACCTGCATAAAGAGAAAGGGATAAAATAGCAGTTACTAAACAAAATGTTTCCCTTGTGCTATTTACTAAATGAGCACTGGTTAATTTATTTAAAATGTTGATTTGACTGCATTCAAATTTCAGAAACTTCTTTTAATAGAAATTGCTCTAAATGTTTCTTTTACATAGCCTAATTAATTTCATATTGCTTTTAGGATGTGATTAGAACGTATACACAATCTACACCTCGTGGGCCTTCAAAGGAACGATCTAACTTGTAAACTGTGTCCTACATGCAGTTGATCCGTCCATGGATTTTACATCCACCTAACTGGAGAATAAGATGTCAAAGACATTAATAAATGTAGCAGATGTCCGCACAAGATATAAATGTCTGTCAGGGTTGATGCAATAATACAAAGTGTCTATTCTTATGTCTGCAATTGAAAGTGATTGACTGATAATCTAGGACCTTCTAACACTAGTGCTCTAGGCTGGTAAAGATTTTATGCAGCTCTCTTTAAGGCTAAAAATTTCTGGCTAAATTACTGAAAACAACTTATACTGTGATTATCAATATAGGTGAGCTAATATGGTATTCATGTTGATAGAACTTCACCTGATTTTTGTCAAAAATTGCCCAGTATGTGTAATGTGAGCATTACAGTTAAATAAATAAATTACAAGAAGCAAAGAACTCCATATACATATATTAACTTTCTTGCTTAACTCTATAGTTTCCTGTAGTACAATATATCTGAACGTAGTTAATTCTTATCCAGGTGGAATAACAATTGAAGGCTAAAATTGGTTTTGTTTACTTATGAAAATATTGGGTTGGGTATATTTTATGCAAGGGAGGTAGTGATGAAAATACTAATTTTGTTTCTAATCATTTACAGTTTAGATTTTACAATAAAATTGCTTGCAGTTAACCAAATGTGACTTTGTTCTTTTTTTAGTTGAACTGAAGATAATGGTTACTAAACATAAGTTACCAACTACATTCTTTTGATTAAATATTAGTTGTCAGGGAGACTAAGGAAACAGTTTTCAGAATTCAGCACAATTTTTACCATGGACCGATACCAGCTCCGCTAGTTTATGTAAATCTCTTTTACAGGTTCAGTTGGATATATTTCTTCCTTGCCCTAAAGCCTGTAGAGCTGCTGTGTACTATTCTAGCTAGAACTGGGTACATTTCAGTGGTGAATGAAAAGATTCCTATAAATAAGGCTCGATTCTGTTTTCATTTAAGTCAGCTGGAATTTTATTACTGACCTCAGTGGGCCTAGGACCATGCCCAAAACTTTTATCTCTGCTGAATTCTACTAGAGGCTTTGGAATCTTTCAGGATGAAAGATGTTCTATATTGGTATGCAAAACATAATCTGGACTCTTAGCAGTTTCCTATAACATAATGACATTATCTTCAAACCTCTTGAGTCTGTTTTAAATAATCTGATTCGGTTTAAATGTGAACTACAAAGAAATTGTTACATTTAAAACAACACTGAGGGCAACGGTTAAACCAAGAATCATGGTGATGCTGGAATGAAGCTGCCATTATCACGTGGTCTTCCTGACCCTTTTCCCTGCTTCCTTAGTGAATGGCCACCACGTGCATATGGTGATCCAGATACCAGTTCCACAATACCATCACTTTGGAATGAGTTGTAGTGTGTACTTTCCTCCTTGGCTATTAGTGTTGCCTATCAGCAATTGAATCGCATGACCCATGAGTGACAGTGGAAAGAATTTGAGCCTAACAATTGGCTTTGCTCGAGCTGTGTTGCAAAGTCCACATAATTGGACATCTTGCTCCTCTGCCTAGAATTAAAACATTAACTACAAGAGTTATGTAGGAGTTGATTACAAGCAGTCCCATAATAATGATCACTGGTTAAAAAATAAAACACCCAAACTGTGCACAAGAAGCTGATATGTTTCAAGTTTCCAAGGGATGATGGTGTGGGATTTCCCCCCCCCAAAAAACTATTAAAGCCCTTTCATATCTTCCTTACCAAGACTTGTTCAACTTTCATTGTAAAGTAAACAAGTACCTGCAAGCATGTCCAGACTTTAACTTTACTTTTATTCTCTCTCAGATAACTAACTACATTTTAATTTGAGCTTTACTCAACATTATAAAATAGATATGTGAAAATTCCCCAGAGAGAGAGAAAAATCAATGAGGGTTTGGAGCCTACTCTTTAAATACACAAGCACATATTGATACACCTTATATCTGGAAACTGTAGGGCAGACAGTTCAGAACCTGCTCAGGTCTTGGCTCATACGCAAAACGCTAGCCTTGAACTAGAGCACTTCTGATTTTGTAAGCAGCAGTGAATTAGCAGGAGCTCTGCTAAGCAGAGCTTGCAGGGACCTGAGTTTTTCTTCGCTAAAAGTCACTCTAGATCTTATACACACTGTAAAAGCACTGACTGAGGTAAATGAGAGTTGCAGGTATTAAGCATTTCTGACTGTCAGGCCTTTAATGTCTCAGGTTTGATACACAAATGGAGGAACCCAAAACTAATGGAAGTTCCAGAAAAAAAAATTCCATTGACTTTTTCAAAATTACAGTGGCGGAGCTGGGCATAAACTCAGGAGTTCTGATTATCATTGCCTGTTCTAACTATTACTTCATCCTGTATCTGTAAACTAACTACAGTAAACCCTCGATTTAACGGACCCCGATTTAACGGACTTCGGATGCAACGGACAAAATTTCCGATGCATCCGAAATCCGTTAATGGGGGCTGCGCTGGGTTGACAGCTCCCGCCCGGCTCCCCGCAGCGGGGACCCCGGCGGGAGCTGTCAAACCCCCCCCCTCCGCCCCCCCCCGCCCGGCTCCCCGCAACGGGAAGCCGGGCGGGTGGGCTGACAGTTCCCGCCGGGCTCCCCGCTGCGGGGAGCCAGGCGGGGGTTGAGAGCTCCCGCCCGGCTCCCCCCAGCGGGAAGCCAGGCGGGAGCTGTCAAACCCCCCCCCCCCCCCCCGCCCGGCACCCCGCAATGGGGAGCCGGGCGGGGGGGGCGTTTGAGAGCCCCCGCTCGGCTCCCCGCAGCGGGAAGCCGGGCGGGGGGTTTGACAGCTCCCGGCCGGCTTCCCGCTGGGGGGAGCCGAGCGGGAGCTGTCAACCCCCCCCGCCCGGCTCCCCGCAAGGGGGAGCCGGGCGGGGGGGGGGCGTTTGAGAGCCCCCGCTGGGCTCCCCGCAGTGGGAAGCCGGGCGGGGGCTTTGAGAGCTCCCGCTCGGCTCCCCCCAGCGGGAAGCCCGGCGGGAGCTGTCAACCCCCCCGCCCGGCTCCCCGCAGCGGGGAGCCGGGCGGGCGGGCTGACTCACTCCATATAACGGACTAATTCGGGCGAGGGGGTGTCCGTTGTCACCCGAACGTCCGTTATTTAATAATTTTAAAAAATTATTAAATAACGGACTTTCGGTTTTAACGGACACCCCCTCGCCCGAATTAGTCCGTTATATCGAGGTTTCACTGTACAGTTTATTTTATGTACTCAGTAGTAGGCCAATCCCTCTCTTATTTAGATCAGTAGAAGTTTTGCCATTGATGAAAACAGGAGCTGGAAGAAACCCTCTATTTCTCTAATAGACAGAGTTTTCTGCTTGCACCTTTCTCTGACTGTCAGTGGTTGAATTCATACAGCTCACTGTTTTACATAAATTGATTTGCCCAAAGGATTAAGATGGGGATAATGAAGTGTCATCAGAACCACTTGTTCAAAATCTCTCTTGAGGTTAAATATATAATTTCATACTTGATCTGTTTTCAAGGGAGTGAGGAGATGGAGTGTCTGATTCTAAGTTATATAATTGAACATATTGCAATAAGATATCAAGAAAAGACTTCATTATTAGGAGTTTATTATTGAATTCTAGTAATTTAAATAACAGCCCTGTCTTTAGCATTGTCTTACCGTTTTTAGCATATTCACTGCACTGTCTCTATAATAAAAGGAGGAAGTTTTAATTCTATCCTGAGGTGGCCTTTTGGGATTATTTGCTGAAGAAAAATGTTATTTTTACCTTCTCAACCCTCTCTAATGCTTGGAATATGAGAATTGTTGTTTTTGACATGTTTTCCAGATTTTCCCCATTATTCCTTATTTTTTTCAATCTTGTTTCAGGGAAGACTCACTTCTTTTAATCTCCTTTGTTTCAACAGCAGCTCATTGTCTTAAGAAAAACCTGGATTCAGTATCCCACAGATACTGTGTGACCTTCCAAAAGGTTTATTCCAATGACTCTTTTGTAGTTACACTACTATTTCTTTCATTCTTTGCCTGTTTACTCTTCCTACAATCTGCTTTTCTATTTATCTGGCAATTATTTACTCTATCATTACTTTCAGCTCCATATACAAACAAAACTCTAATCCCTTTGTGCATGGAAAGGCAACCTGAATAAATAGCAGATAGATAGGGATAGCGACCCTGGCTTGGGAAAGGCATTGTGGAAGGGAGTCTGTTGCATTCTGGTTTCATAGAAGGGAAAGATTACAATTAAATCTCTATAGGAAATCAGTTTCTTGTTGTGATGCATCTAGACAACTCACTGGTCTCATATCTTGACCAGAATGAGGAACTCCAGCAATGTCTAGTACTACCGGCAGTGCTGTAGAGAGAGCGAGCCTGGAGCACAGGACCTGGTGCAAGGCCTCAGGCTTGAACCAAAGTCAGCAAAAATCAGGCCTGATCATAAAGCAAATGCCTGCTTATAAGTTCACTATGTGGTACATGAACTTGGCAAAACCACCAAACATTGCAAAAACACAAGCGCTCGCAAGTACTAGGCACAGGTACTCCATGTATACATTTGAGAAGATTAGTATAGATATACCCCCACAGAAACACAATTGTAGGAGAAAGTTCAGATACACTGTGACCACCATCTATCTATATATATAAAAGTCAAGTGGTGTATGTACGTATGTATGTATGTATGTATGTACGTATGACTGCGAAGTCCTCCCGCACCGTTTGAGCCAGAGACTTGAAATTTGGTACAGTGAGGGGTCTTGGGGTCTAGATGCTGGTAAGGGTCGAAAAATTTTCGGATCTCACCTCTGACGCCCCCCAGGGGTGAAAGTCTTTCAGGGCCAATCACATCAGCTGGGCAGTTAGGTGGTGATGATGTCATAATACCCCCCTCCAACAGACACCTCACTCGCTCAGCTCACCCCTCCCTCCTCCAACGGAACCCCGGAGATCCCTCAGTTCTCTGCCCCTCCCCCCTCCCAACGGAACCCCAGAGATCCCTCAGTTCTCTGCCCCTCCCCCCTCCCAACGGAACCCCAGAGATCCCTCCGTTCTCTGCCCCTCCCCCCTCCCAACAGAACCCCGGAGAGCCCTCAGTTCTGTGCCCCCCCCCACCTGCGAAGGTCCCTGGAATCCCTCGGCTCTGGGCCCCCTCCCCCCCTGTGACGGATCTGAGTTGGGTTTGGTGGGACGGTAAGTGAGGTGGGGGTGTCGGGTTCGGTCGGGGGGTGAGGTGGGGGTGTTGGGGTTGGTCAAGGGGTGTTGCGGTTGGTGGGGGGGTGAGGTGGGGGTGTTGGGTTTGCTTGGGGGGGTGAGGTGGGGGTGTCGGGTTTGGTCGGGGGGTAAGTGAGCCGGGGGGGTGTCGGGGTTGGTCTGGGGGTGTGGGAAGGTGTCGGGGGGGTGAGGGGTGTGGTGTGGGTGTTGGGTTTGGTCTGGGGGGGGAAGGTGTTGGGGTGGGTGCCCAGACCAAACCCGACACCCCCCCCCCCCGGCTCACTTACCCCCCGACCAAACCCGCCACCGCCACCTCACCCCCCCACCAACCGCAACACCCCCTGACCAACCCCAACACCCACACCTCACCCCTCACCTACCACGACACCTTCCCACCCACCCAGACCAAACCCGACACCTCCCCGGCTCACTTACCCCCCGACCGAACCCGACACCCCTACCTCATCCCCCCAAGCAAACCTGACACCCCCACCTCAACCCCCCACCAACTGCAACACCCCCTGACCAACCGCAACACTCACCCCTCACCCACCCCAACACCTTCCCACCCCCCCAGACCAAACCCTACACCCCCCGGCTCACTTACCCCCCGACCAAACCCGACACCCCCACCTGACCCCCCGACCAAACCCGACACCCCCACCTGACCCCCCGACCAAACCCGACACCCCCCCCCCCCCCCCCGGCTCACGGTGCACTGTGTAGCACACAGATTATTAAATACACTGTTCGGTCGGGGGGTGAGGTGGGGGTGTCGGGTTTGCTCAGGGGGTGAGGTGGGGGTGTCGGGTTTGGTCGGGGGGTGAGGTGGGGGTGTTGGGTTTGTTTTGGGGGGTCAGGTGGGGTTGTCGGGTTTGGTCGGGGGGTCTTGGGGTTGGTCGGGGGGGTGGGAAGGTGTAAGGGTGGGTGAAGGGTGGGTGTTGGGGTTGGTCAGGGGGTGTCAACTGTCTGCCCCCTCCCCACCTCCGACTGACCCGAGCAACGCCGGGCACTTATGCTAGTGTAAAATAAGGCGCAGAGGGCAGGACAGGATGATGGATGAAAATGTTTTGTTTGAACCAGCAGGTACAAGGTGTAGAGTTGGTAACAAATTACGTATCACACTCCTATTGTGGTTTGTTTGTATCAAGGTATATAAGGTAAATCACGAGGGGTACCTTTATCCAGCCTAGGATTCACAAACAAGACATTCCCCTGCTTTGCTTGTCTTTGAAACCTAATCCAGGAGATGTGTTCTGAGCACATCCAAGACCACACAAAATAACCAGGGGAGATGGTGTCCTCCTGGAACCTTTAGTACAGTGGTTAGAACATTCGCCCGGGAAATGAGAACTGGGCTCAGTATCCTCTGCCTGAAGTGGAGGGAAGATTTGAATTTGAGTCTCTCGTTTTGAAGCTCTTCCACTTTTTACAAATAATTAAATGTTCATTAGAGCAGGAGAACTGGCGCCTGGGTCTCCCTCCTCACATTCGAATACCCCTATCACTGGGCTGTAATCACTGTCATGTTCTCTAGACTAATTAATAGAGGACAAAGCTACTAATCAGCTTGAAGTGCTACTATGAGGATGTGGAGTTTAACCCATCTGGTGGGCTGGTCCCCACTCTCTGCCAATAAGGGTTGCATGGTGCCTATTGCTGTCCTGTACCAAGGATGGCACCAACCCTGCTGTGGGATAGGTTGTTTTCCTCTATAAACCTCACTCCCAAATCCCCCAGTACATAGCAGACCCCAGTGTTCTAATGGGTGGGTATCAGTGCTGGGATGGTAGTGGCAGGAGAAGAGTCGGTCGGTGATATGGTATCTTCTGCTCCATGGGAGAACAGTGAGGATAAGTGGCATGATAGCTACTGCTTCAGCAGAGACAGAAGAAAGAGTCCGTGAAATGACAACCCTCACTCTGAGGGGGAAAAGGCAAAGGGACTAGCTGGGGCCAGTGAGAAGATAGCTCTTCTGTGTGGGATTAGAGAAGACTGGGACAATGAGATGGTGACTGCCTAGGAAAGGGCTGCTGCTGACTAAGTGCCTGGCGCTTTGAGCTACTGGACACTGAGTTCACAGAAGAGCATTTTGGAGAGAATCATCCTTTGTCCTTCTCTACAGCATTTCATCTTAGCATTAGTGATGTTTTACTCTCTCAGGCCTTCACCTGGCAAATGCAGACACCCCCCCCCTCCCCCTCCCGACCAAGTCTCTGTTGGCTGCTGTTCTTCCACTCTGCCTAAGAGACAGGAAGGAATATGTGACCTGCAACTACAGCTTCCAGTTTTCAAGGATCCAACAGTCTTAACAAGAGCAGTGGAGACACACATGCTGAATACTCCAGTGCCCTGTTACACAGTAAAGCTCCTAAGAGTGCATTCATTAGACCTATGTACCTTCACTCTGCAGTCTACTTAAGGTAAGTGTAATCTAGTCTAAAGGCTAACTAAAGTCCTCCTGGACTATATTTTTTTGTTTACTGCAGATTTTTGTTAACTCATTGAGATCAGTAAAAGTTGGGGACACACTGCACCATCCTTTTATATAGAAATCTAAAAGTCTTAAACACTGTCAAATTGTTTTTTTAATTAATTGATTTTAAAGACATTCCAGTATCTGAGCTCCTTTGAAACCGCATGTTCTACTTTATTTGTTTACTAGCATAAGTGCCCGGCGTTGCTCGGGTCAGTCGGAGGTGGGGAGGGGGCAGACAGTTGACACCCCCTGACCAACCCCAACACCCACCCTTCACCCACCCTGACACCTTCCCACCCCCCCGACCAACCCCAAGACCCCCCGGGTCACTTACCCCCCGACCAAACCCGACAACCCCACCTGACCCCCCAAAACAAACCCGACACCCCCACCTCACCCCCCGACCAAACCCGACACCCCCACCTCACCCCCTGAGCAAACCCGACACCCCCACCTCACCCCCCGACCGAACAGTGTATTTAATAATCTGTGTGCTACACAGTGCACCGTGAGCCGGGGGGAGGGGGGGGTGTCGGGTTTGGTCGGGGGGTCAGGTGGGGGTGTTGGGTTTGCTTGGGGGGGTCAGGTGGGGTTGTCGGGTTTGGTCGGGGGGTAAGTGAGCCGGGGGGTGTAGGGTTTGGTCTGGGGGGGTGGGAAGGTGTTGGGGTGGGTGAGGGGTGAGTGTTGCGGTTGGTCAGGGGGTGTTGCGGTTGGTGGGGGGTTGAGGTGGGGGTGTCAGGTTTGCTTGGGGGGATGAGGTAGGGGTGTCGGGTTCAGTCGGGGGGGTAAGTGAGCCGGGGAGGTGTCGGGTTTGGTCTGGGGGGGTGGGAAGGTGTCGTGGTGGGTGAGGGGTGAGGTGTGGGTGTTGGGGTTGGTCAGGGGGTGTTGCGGTTGGTGGGGGGGTGAGGTGGCGGTGTCGGGTTTGGTCGGGGGTAAGTGAGCCGGGGGGGGGGGTGTCGGGTTTGGTCTGGGCACCCACCCCAACACCTTCCCCCCCCAGACCAAACCCAACACCCACACCACACCCCTCACCCCCCCGACACCTTCCCACACCCCCAGACCAACCCCGACACCTCCCCGGCTCACTTACCCCCCGACCAAACCCGACACCCCCACCTCACCCCCCCAAGCAAACCCAACACCCCCACCTCACCCCCCCACCAAACGCAACACCCCTTGACCAACCCCAACACCCCACCTCACCCCCCGACCGAACCCGACACCCCCACCTCACTTACCGTCCCACCAAACCCAACTCAGATCCGTCGCAGGGGGGGAGGGGGCCCAGAGCCGAGGGATTCCGGGGACCTTCGCAGGTGGGGGGGGCACAGAGCTGATGGAGTCCGGGGTTGAGGTGGGAGGGGCAGAGAACTGAGGGCTCTCCGGGGTTCCGTTGGGAGGGGGGAGGGGCAGAGAACTGAGGGATCTCCGGGGTTCCGTTGGAGGAGGGAGGGGTGAGCTGAGCGAGTGAGGTGTCTGTTGGAGGGGGGTATTATGACATCATCACCACCTAACTGCCCAGCTGATGTGATTGGCCCTGAAAGACTTTCACCCCTGGGGGGCGTCAGAGGTGAGATCCGAAAATTTTTCGACCCTTACCAGCATCTAGACCCCAAGACCCCTCACTGTACCAAATTTCAGGTCTCTGGCTCAAACGGTGCGGGAGGACTTCGCAGTCATACGTACATACATACACACATACATACATACACCACTTGACTTTTATATATATAGATTTACATGTGTATTTTCATTTAAGGGGTTTTCTGGTCCCTTGTATAAGTATGCATATGTAGTCAGTCAGTAGCCTTTTCAACTACTGACTGACTACACAGGGATCATTGTGCATTTGACAGAGTGTGCTGTCAATTTCACCAAGTAAATACGTTCCTCCACAAAGTACACTTTGGTCTAGGTGAAGGTGCTCTGGGCCTGAAGCCCAGGTATTCTAAGTCTGATCTCCCCTCTTCTACTGAGTGCTTTTAATATTTCTGTACACTTCATTGTTATTATCTCTACTCCAGAAGGAACTCTCATTCCCTATTTTCCAAAGAAGGTAAGTAAGAGGCTACACAAGGTCACTTCAGATAGAGCTGTAAATAGACCCTGGTCTCTAATGTAGCAGATTGAAATCTGAACGACAGTCCTTTTCAGAGTGACTCTTAAATCTATGGCTATCACACTCTGCTCCCTGACTGAGGAACAGAATCGAGACACCCTTCTAACCATCATTCTCACAAATAGCTGTGTAACCTACTGGCAAAGCATGTGTCATGTCCCCTTCTAGTTGTTGGCCAACATAGGACAGAATGGTCTTCTTCTATCAATTGCTTCTTTAACTGAAGTAGAAAAGGTCTGTTTAACTTTTCATACATATAGTTTGAAAAAAATGAGCCATTTTGCTTAGGCTCATTTGGCAGTTCAAAGATAAGAAGCACCTTTCATCATCAACTGTTCATCATTTCTAAGTCTCCTGGCACAGAATACTTGAGTGATAACTTGTTGGGTCTGTTATTGCATGTTGGTTCTCTCTACTGAAGTCCAAAAATGTATGCAACTGGAATAACAATGAGTCGTCTTCAATGTGTGATTACACTTACACTTCCATGTCAATTAATGTCCATCAATTTCAGTCCATCAGACTAAATGTTAAACTGGTTCAGCATCACTGAAGTAGCAATGATCTTGTATTCCTAAAGTACAATAGTGTCCATTACTTGTGTCTTTGTTTGATCCAGCTGCACCTGCATTTCCCCTCTGTAGACAGTCCCTTGAGAACACCCATTGTAGCCTGGCTCCTCACCTCTCCCATGTCTCTCTCTCCCTCTTGATAAAGGGTTTTTCCAGGCTGCACAGTTCCCTGACCATATTGCAGTGCTTAATTTTTAATGAAAGGGGTGACAGCATGCAAGCAAGAGGTGCCAGTAACAAAGCTCCAGGAAGGTTCCTCTGACACTGAGTGACCTGTGAGTGGAGGCAGAGCATTGTACCACTGCTGCTTGAATCTCTTATGCACATGAAATAAGTTGTTTAAAAAAACAAGTTCTTTTTACTTTCATAACTGATGCAGCAAGCCCAGAGGTGCCAGGGCTCGGAACTGCCAAGCCACAGGTGCCAGGGCTCAGCCACAGCAAGCCCAGGCACAAATTAAGCACTGCTACACTGTGTTATTCTCTAAACAGGCTAGCGTCTGCACTTTGCTTTTTCTTTGAAGGCTATGAATAGCAGTAATAAATTACCACACAATCCTTTATAAGCAAGCATATTTATTCTGAAGTTGAAAACATTAAAAATAATAACACACATGCTAATAAACTTACAAGCGATAACCCCCCAGCTCCAACAAGGACCGTGGTAGGAGTCAGTCCTTCAAATCCCACAATGGTTTTTCCTGTGGTTACAAAGTCATAACAGTCTTAGTTCAGAATGAGCACACCCAGGAGTAGCTCAGGTGATCAGCAGACAGAGGCACAGTCCTCTGGATATACCTTCAAAAAGCTAGGCTTTTGGATAACCATGGGTGGGGAGTTTGTCTACCTTGCCCTAGGTATTTCCCAGGAAGTCACACATATTGTCCCTAAAGAAGAGTTTTTGTCTGCCATGTTGTTCAATATAGTCCTTTGATCATCCAGGCCCGTAATAAGCAACTTTTGCATTCAATATTTTTTTTCCTTAGATATAACAGGGACTTCCCTTATCTGTCACAACTTGCATCACTCTCTGGATAATTTGACATAATGCAATGAACACGGAATTGCTGAAATAATTCCTTCATGGTAGAGATGAACAGGGTAGCCAAGATTTTAGCGAATAGTCTTATTTGTAAACTCAGTAGCTTGTCTTTTTTTAAACACTGTCCTAAAGAGAAAACAATACTACAGCTTCTTCTTCGAGTGATTGCTCACATGCATTCCACTATAGGTTAGGCACGCGCTGCGGGCCTGGTTGCCGGGTAGATTTTTCCCCTAGCTGCAGACTGGGTGAGCAGGGGGCCCCCTGGAGTGGCGCCACTGAGGCACTCTATAAATACCCCTGCGACACAGTCTGGCCCTCAGTTCCTTCTTCACCGCTCGTGCTGGTAGTCGGAACAGGAGTACTGCTCTTAAGCGTTCTCCTTATCTCCTAGCTGTTGATTCTATTGTTATCTCTATCGTTCTTGTTAAGTAGTTGTTAGTTAGTTTGCATAGATTTATAGTGTAGATAGTTAAGTGCAGGGGTTTTCCCTGCCACCGGAGCCATGTCATCCAAGGCTCCGGGATTCAAGCCATGTGCGGAGTGTGGGAAGCCCATGCCTGCGGGGGACCCACACTCCAAGTGCCTCAAGTGCCTCGGGGAAGCGCACTTGGCAGATTCCTGCAAGATCTGCAGGGCCTTTAAGCCCAGGACCCGCAAGGACAGGGAATCCCACTTGCGGCAGATCCTGATGGAGGCGGCTCTCACTCCGGACTCGAGTGCGGCACCGGGCCCCGCACCCAAGCCGGCCAAATCCAAGCCTCGGCACCGGTCGTGCTCCCCCAGCGCGAAGCGTAGGAAGGACGCCCAACCTCGCTCCGCTCCGGCACCGGACCGCGTGCAGCCGCCGGCACCGCCCACGCGTCCGCCGTCGCCGCCTGGGAGCCGACCTGAGGCCCAGCCGCCTGCACCCGCACCGATGACTCCGGCGCCGCAGGAGGCCCCGTCGAGTCCGGTGCCAGTGGTCTCGCCACTCAGGGTGCCGATTCCGCAGCAGCTTCCCTCCACGCCGGAGGCGTTCGCTGCTGCGAGGAGGTTGCTTGCAGAGGATACCCCTCAGCAACCTGTCCGGTCTAGGGGCAAGCCGCCCATGACCGAGATCGCGGCTCGAAGCCCGGCTGGGCATGGACGCCGATCGATCTCGCGGTGCCGATCGAACTCCCGGTACCGGTCAGCTTCCCGGCACCGGTCGCAGTCTCGGCGCCGCACGGAGTTGAGACCATGCTCCAGGTCTCCTCATGGCCGTTCACGCAGGTCGCGCTCTGGCCGCCGGTCCGAGTCCTGGCGCCGATCAGAGTCCCGGCACCCATGTACAGCCAGGTGCCGGTCATACTCTCGGCACCGGTCGCACTCCCGGCACCGGTCCGTCAGCTGCCACAGGGACCGCTCCAGACACCGCTCGCCAAGCCGATCGTCATCGCGGCACCGCTCGGCGTCACGGCACCGGTCCTACTCGACCCGGCACCGATCACCTCGGCACCGGTCGTCGTCACGGCACCACAGAGGTCGACGCGCCACCTCTAGACGGCACCGACGCTCGCCTCGGCACCGGACCCCGTCTCGGCACCGAAGGTCTTCCCGGCGCCGGTCGTCATCGCGGCACCATGGATCCCGAAGGCGGAGCCGATCCAGCAGTAGCCGCTCTTCAGAGGGCCATCGCTTCTCCCGGCACCGGTCGAGGAGCCCTTGGCACCGAGAGCGTAGAGAGTCTGTCGGCACGCGAACCCGGCATGACTCTCCGCCCAAGGCCCTGCAGTCGGCTACCGCGGCTGCCCCATGGCACTCCTCTGCCTCAGTGTCCCCCCGACTAACGGGACCAGCCCCAGCCACCCAACACCCTGCTTGGCCAGAATGGGTGCCATGGGAGTATGAACAGCCTGGGGAAACCCAATCCGAACCGGGCTTCCCAGTGTGTGCAGGGAGTGCTAGGCAGGAGCCGGTGGGACCACCATCGGCCAGTCAGCCTTCGGCGGTGCACAGCCCTAGAGAGCCGGGTCCGTACGCCTCCCCAGTAGGGGTAGAGGCAGTGGCGGGCACCTCTTCCACTAGCCCGCCCGCCCTGGAGCTCTCTAACTATCAGCACCTCCTCCAGGCGGTCGCAAAGAACATGAACCTGCCCTTAGAGGAGGTCCCGGTGGTGGATGACCCTGTCACCACCATGTTGACAAAGGGCACCCCGGCACGCGTGGCGGTGCCGTTCATTAACACCATCAAGGCACACACGGCGTCGGTCTGGAAGACCCCCGCCTCCATCCCCCCCACTGCTCGGGGGGTAGAGAAACGGTACTTTGTCCCGGCCAAGGGCTACGAGTACTTATACGTGCACCCCACGCCCTCCTCCCTGGTGGTGGAGTCGGTGAATAACAAAGAGCGCCATGGTCAGGAAGCGCAGGTGCCCAAGGCCAAAGAAGCCAAAAGGCTGGATCACTTTGGCAGGAAGGTGTATTCCTCCGGGGGCCTACAACTTAGAGTAGCCAACCATCAGGCGCTACTAAGTAGACACCACTTCGACACGGTGGAGGCCCTTACAAAATTTGAGACCGCTCTCCCCCAGGAGAGCAGACAGGAGTTCAGGGCCCTGCTACTCCAGAGCAGGGACATATCCAGACATGCCCTGCAAGCGGCCCTGGACTCGGCTGACTCTGCGGCCCGAACAATGGCCTCGGGCATAGCCCTCCGCCGGGCAGCGTGGCTCTCCTCGTCCAGCCTAGCCCCGGCCATGCAATATAAGATCCAGGACCTCCCCTTTGAGGGACAGGCCCTTTTTTCAGAGGACACGGACACCCGGCTCCAGGCCCTCAAGGACAGAGGGGTGACCCTCAAAGGCCTGGGTATGCACACCCCAGGCCCACAAAGGCGCCCCTTCGTCCCTCCACGAAGGAGGTTCTTCCCACCTGCTCGCCCGCCCCAGGACTCCTCTAATAGGAGAGGCCGCCCCTACCGCAAGCGGCAGGGGCCCAGACAAGGCGGGAAGCAGCGAGGCTCTAAGCCTCCCCAAGGGCCTAAGCCCAACTTTTGATGGTGCGCCCGGGGGCAGTTTACCAACCACAGTCCTGGATCCTCCCTTCGGAGACCGTCTGTCCTACTTCCACCGTGCATGGTCGGACATTACATCAGACCAGTGGGTCCTCCGCACGGTGGCGGTAGGATACTCCCTCCAGCTCTCCTCCACTCCTCCCACCCACCCACCTCCCTCGTCCCTCTTCAGGGACCCCTCTCACGAGCAACTGCTCGTACAGGAGGTCAGGTCGCTCCTTGCATTAGGAGCCATCGAACCTGTACCACAGGAGTTCAGAGGAAAGGGGTTCTACTCCCGCTACTTCCTAATCCCCAAGGCGAAAGGGGGCCTCCGGCCCATCCTGGACCTGCGCGAACTCAACACCTACATGATCAAGTTCAAGTTCCGCATGGTCACCTTGGTCACTATCATCCCCTCTCTGGATCCGGGAGATTGGTTCGCTGCCCTCGACATGAAGGACGCCTACTTCCACGTGAGCATCAAACCCTCACACAGGCGTTACCTCCGCTTCCTGATAGCGGGAGAACACTATCAGTTCGCCGTCCTACCCTTCGGCTTGTCCACCGCACCCAGGGTGTTTACGAAGTGTATGGCAGTAGTGGCGGCGTTCCTACGACGCCGCGGGGTACACTTATACCCATACCTCGACGACTGGCTCATCCGAGGCGCATCCAGGGAACAAGTGTCCGCACACGTGCGTCTCGTGATCAGCACGTTCGACCGCCTGGGAATCCTCCTCAACAAGGAGAAGTCCACCCTGGAGCCTACCCAGAGTATAGAGTTCATAGGAGCCCTACTAGACTCCAGGGTAGCAAGGGCATCCCTGCCCCAGCCTCGGTTCCTCACCATCCAGTCGGCCATCGGACAACTCCGCAACTGTCCGATGACTACGGTCAGGGTCTTCCTCAGCCTGTTAGGCCACATGGCATTGTGCACCTTCGTCATACAGCACGCCAGGCTACGGCTACGCCCACTACAGTCGGGGCTCGCAGTGGCCTACAGACCGAGAAGGGACAGTATGGACACCCTCCTCTCCATCCCCAGAGCCACCCTATCCGATCTGGCATGGTGGGAAGACCAGGACAATGTGTGCCGAGGAGTCCCTTTCCTCCCCCCCAGCCCGTCCATGTCCCTGGTGACGGACGCCTCGTCGCTAGGGTGGGGAGCTCACCTAGGGGAACTCGGGACCCAGGGCCGCTGGTCGGAGTCAGACCTCGGCCTCCACATCAATGTCAGGGAGCTGAGGGCCGTCCGACTTGCGTGCCATGTGTTCCGGGACACGCTACAGGGTCACTGTGTGGCGGTGCTGACAGACAACACCACAGCCCAATACTACATAAACAAGCAGGGCGGGGCCCACTCCAGCCCCCTGTGTCAAGAGGCGACTCTCCTATGGGAGTTTTGCATAGCCCACGCTATTCACCCGGTGGCCTCCTTCCTTCCCGGAATCCAGAACACCCTAGCGGACCACCTCAGCAGGTCATTTATGTCTCACGAGTGGTCCCTTCGGCCGGATGTCATCCGACCGATCTTCCTGAGGTGGGGGTTTCCCCACATCGACCTCTTCGCCTCCAGACAGAACAGGAAGTGCCTCCAGTTCTGCTCCTTCCGAGGCAGCTCCCCGGGGTCTCTGACGGATGCCTTCCTCCTTCCCTGGACGGGACACCTGTTCTACGCGTTCCCTCCGATCCCGCTTCTACACAAGGTGATCCTGAAGATCAGACGGGACAGGGCACAGGTCATCCTCATAGCCCCGGCCTGGCCCAGGCAGTGCTGGTATGCGTCCCTCCTCCAGCTGTCCAGGGCCCCTCCTATCAGCCTCCCGCTGTGGCCAGACCTGATCTCGCAGGACCACGGTCGCCTTCTGCACCCGGACCTGCGGTCACTTCACCTCACGGCGTGGCTACTCCATGGCTGAGAGGTCCTGAGCTCTTATGCTCAGCCGAAGTACAGAATGTCCTTCTGGGAAGTAGAAAACCATCCACCAGAAGTACCTATACGGCCAAGTGGTCCCGCTTTTCTGCATGGTGCAGACAACAGGATATAGTCCCAAGTGAGGCTACTATCCCACATATATTGGACTACCTATTAGGCCTTAGAAATCAGGGCCTTTCTACCTCCACCATCCGGGTCCACCTCGCGGCCATATCCGCGTTCCACCCGGGCCAGTCGAACCACTCAATCTTTTCCGATCCTGTGGTATACCGTTTCCTCAGGGGCCTGGATAAGCTGTACCCGAACATTAAGCGTCCCATCCCACCTTGGGACCTCAACCTCGTGCTCTCACGTGATGCCCCCGTTCGAGCCCCTCGCCACGTGCTCCTTAACGCACCTCTCCTGGAAGGTGGCATTCCTAGTAGCTATCACCTCGGCTCGTAGAGTGTCAGAGATCCGCGCACTTACCTCCGAGCCGCCTTACACTATCTTCCACAATGACAAGGTGCAGCTACGTCCCCACCTGGCCTTCCTGCCTAAGGTGGTCTCTCCCTTCCATGTTAATCAAGACATTTGTCTTCCAGTCTTTTACCCTAGGCCTCACGCCTCTGGGAGGGAACAGCAATTACACACGTTGGATGTTAGAAGGGCTCTTGCTTTTTATTTAGACAGAACAAAGCAATTCAGGAAAACAACGCAACTCTTTGTGGCAGTTGCAGAGAGAATGAAGGGCCAGCCAGTTTCAGCCCAAAGGCTCTCCTCCTGGATCACCTCGTGCATTCACACCTGTTATGAACTCGCGGGCAAGCCGCTTGAGAAAGTAACAGCACACTCCATGAGAGCGCAGGCGTCCTCTGCGGCCTTCCGGGAGGGAGTCCCTATCACGGACATCTGCAGGGCAGCTACCTGGTCCTCCGTCCATACCTTCGCCGCCCACTACGCCATAGTCCAGCAGACCAGGGACGATGCGGCGTTTGGGTCAGTGGTCTTACGGTCAGCAATGGGTCAACCCGACCCCACCTCCTAGGTATTGCTTGTAGTCACCTATAGTGGAATGCATGTGAGCAATCACTCGAAGAAGAAAACAAGGTTACTTACCTGTAACTGTTGTTCTTCGAGATGTGTTGCTCACATCCATTCCAAACCCGCCCTCCTTCCCCACTGTCGGGTTAGCCGGCAAAGAAGGAACTGAGGGCCAGACTGTGTCGCAGGGGTATTTATAGAGTGCCTCAGTGGCGCCACTCCAGGGGGCCCCCTGCTCACCCAGTCTGCAGCTAGGGGAAAAATCTACCCGGCAACCAGGCCCGCAGCGCGTGCCTAACCTATAGTGGAATGGATGTGAGCAACACATCTCGAAGAACAACAGTTACAGGTAAGTAACCTTGTTTTTTCAGATGTAAATGTATCCGTCTGATACATTTAAATCTACATGAATACATGAAAGTCTATTAATTTTAGAAACTGAGAGTTGTTGGAAATTGATTTGCATAAAATCACTCATCTTGTAAAGCTGACTTGAAATTTCGCTTTACCAACCAATTCAGGAGACTAGTATTAATGGTGCTAGAAAGCAAAATGGCTACATCTTTGAGCTAATGTTGATTTGGAAGAGTTGTTTTCACCAGCAGCCTGGCTTTTCTTATCCCTTCCCACATGTCAAAGCTTTGTAGAGTTATATATCACCAGGGTAGGAGTTTGAATGTGCTGGAAAAAATACTAACAGGTATTTTATGCTTCCCTGTAATTTTTTAAACGAGCTCTAGCAATTTAACTACTACTTCTGAGGAGCTGCTAATAGACTCAGATTAAAAACTGGACTTAACAAGTAAGGTAAGTCCCATTTTTGTTACCATTTTAATCATAAGATGCATGTGTTTTATCCAAGATGGTATTTGTTTTCTTTCACCAAAGACTGTAAAACAACTGCTAACCATTTTCATTCAGAAGATGCAAGTAGCATCTTACTCTGTTAGTTAAGGCTGGCCTCTGCATTGCAGTACCTACAGTATTGCAGGTAACCAACAGTTTTGCACAAACGGTGAAGGTCAAAAATTGTATTTTTGGAGAACAAGGTGATGCTCTGTTTCTTTTTTTTATACAGAAGATGATCAGCAGAATGGAAAGAAAATCATGACATGACTATTCTACAGGTTTAACTTGTGTATAAAGAAGAATTCCACATTGGTCTAATGTCATGCTAACACAAGCAACAGGCCCTAGCTCAGAAATGTAGCATAGGACTCGTGTTTCCTGGGTTGTGGCATACAATAATTACAGATGTAAAACACTTAGGGTTTTTTGTATGTGGATGGAAATAGTCTTTTGATGCATTCACTAATTCATTAGCGTCAACTCTGTGGCCCCCATTCTTCATCAGGGGAAGTGTTGATCATACTTCTGATTGAGTAGAAACAGTGGATTGATTACAGGCCTTGTAGCGGAGATGAGAACTAAAATAATCTGAAACGGAAAAATGAAAATCTTGTCCTGCTTTGCCTTGCCATTTCAGATGAAAAGCTTAATTGATATTTTTTCTGTTTTGGAGCCTTTGTTCAAGCTCTGTTGGACAAATACGTTTTTGTCCGCTTCAGCATTGCATGTTGATAGTTGTTTTTGGTTAACAAGGCTTTAGCTGTATATCTTAGCTTGTTTTAGAAGTCTCCATCTTAGCAGAATTTAATTTTAAGATCCATTTAAAAAAATGAGCACAGGTCAGGGGTGGGATAGTCATACAAGGAGAGAATGTCACTAGCTGCAGGACTCAGTGTAAATTAGATTGTTCATTGCCAGGACTTAATTTTAGCACTTTTATAGTCCGGATGGTGTTTATGCCTGTGCTAAGTGTTGTAGTTTGCTTAGCACATGATAACCTTATCCCCTAAAATTCCATAAAGCCAAGGGGGACCAGGTTGCAATTATAAAATAAAATGTTTCATTTCTGCTGTGCTCTAAATGAGCACTGGTTATTTTCTTCCAAGTATCATTGACTTGACTCCACTCAAGTTTAAGAAACTTTAATAGAATTTATATTAATTGTTCTTCTTACATAATTTGGGCACAATTCCCCCCCCCCCCTTTTTAAAGGATGTGATTAGAACACACACAAACACAAACTACATCTCCCATGTTTACAAAGGAAAGATCTAATTTGTAATCTGAGACTCAAGGTTAGTCCATGGATTTTACATTCATCCAGCTGGAGATGAAGCCATCCCCAAGCATTACCGAATGTAGCACGTCTGCAGGCTTGATGTGGTAATACAAAATTATGTTTACATTTGCAATAGAAGGTGATTGAATCTAATAACCCAGTGCTATAGGCTATTAATAATGAATATATTTGGGCAATCTCAATTTAGGGCCAAAATGATTTTTGTTTACTTTTGAATATTAAATTCAGTGCATTTAATTATAATAAGAATTTGTTTTAATTCCTCTTTATTCATTGGTCTCATTCTGCAGATGAAATTACTAAAAGGATCTTTTGTATTATAATTCTCAATGTAATTAAATATCGATCAGTACAGTAACTCCTCATTTATAAATAAAGCGAAGAATACTTGTAGCACCTTAGAAACTAACTAGTTTATTTCAGCATAAGCTTTCATGAGCTATAGCTCACTTCATCGGATGCATAGAATGGAACAGAAGTAAAATGCATTTATACACACAGAAAGAAAAAGAAAAGAAAAAAAATGTGTACATTAGCATACCAATTCTAAGAGGGCTGTTAAATGTAGATGGTCCATTATCACTAGGAGGAAGATACACCTTTTGAAATGGAGATCTGTTGTCAGTAACTCAGGAAATGCAATTAATTACTGTAATGAGAGAACCAATCTGAATTTCTGTTAAGCCCTTGGTTTATTGTGAAGAATACTTATAGAATAGCAGAGGTAACAAAGTCCTGTGGCACCTTAAAGACTAACTATAAAGTTTTGAAGCATGAGCTTTTGTGGGCTAATACCCACTTCGTCGGACTGCAGAGCTGCAATTCATTTGCAAATTCAACACAAACAATCTCGGATTGAACAAAGACCTACAATGGCTCGCTCATTACAGAACTAGTTTCTCCTCTCTCCATGTCCACACCCCCCATTCAAATGCTAGAAGAACAACCCACCCTCCCTGATCGGAGATAACAAGCTGGTTCAGCCTAATTGGACTAACCTTTTTCCCTCCCACCAAGTTCTTGCCTACTTTTCTATACCTGCCTCTGGACACTTCCACTGCTTGCATCCGACGAAGTGGGTATTAGCCCACGAAAGCTTATGCTTCAAAACTTTATAGTTAGTCTTTAAGGTGCCACAGGACTTTGTTACCTCTGCTATTCCAGACTAACACGGCTACCTCTCTGATTCTTGACTTATAGAATACTCATTTATAGTCATCTTGGTTAACATTGTTTCATTGTTACATTGCTAATCAATTAGGGAACATGCTCCTTTAAAGTTGGGAAGTGCTCCCTTCTAATGTCCTCAGCTGCCCAGCAGGCTCTCAATTGCCGGCAGTTCAATTGCCCAGCAGGCTGTCAATTGCTGGCAGTTCATGTCCTGTCCACTGAAATGTGCTGTTTCTGCCCTCTGCCTTGGAGCAGCTCCCTGAGACTCCTGCTTGCTGGGAGGTGAAGGGGAAGAAGAGGGGGGCTAATGTCAAGGTGTCTCCCTTTCCCCTGCTCCTGCACCCCGGCTTCCCCCATCTTCCATAGAGCAGACAGAACACAGGGAGGGAGGTGTGCAGCTCTAATTAACAAAGTACTTTTGACCTCACTCTTGATACTTAAAGGAGAAGAGTGTGAATGTTAACCCTTGAGGGCTCAGCAAATTGCTAGTTCATTACAGTGATTCTCAAACATTTGTATTGGTGACCCCTTTCAAATAACAAGCCTCTGAGTGTGACCCCCTCTTATAAATTAAAAACACTTAATATATTAAAAACCATTATAAATTCTGGATGCAAAGCGGGCTTTGGGATGAAGGCTGACAGCTCGCGACCCCCCACCCCAGCATGTAATAACCTCATGACCCCCTTAGGGGTCCTGAACCCCAGTTTGAGAACCTCTGATTTAGCAGTAAGGCATTTCCTGGGAAATATCCCACCTCTGACTCCTCCACCTCAACCAAGCTCACAATCATCATCACTGTGTACCAGTACTAAATAGTTTGTTGAAAACTTATATTCTGTGTGTGTGTATATATATAATATAGTCCTTTGTCTGGTGAAAAAAAATTCCCTAGAACCTAACCCCACCATTACATTAATTCTTATGGGAAAATTGGATTCGTTTAACATTGTTTTGCTTAAAGTCGCATTTTTCAGGAATATAACTACAACGTTAAATGAGGAGTTCCTGTATTGTCAAAAATAAGTATTACACCGTGTGTGTAGTTTTAAAACAAAAGTAAATTGTGATGCATAAAGGAAGGAAATACTTATGCAATAACCTGTTGCTTAAAACTTTATGGCTTAATATAAGTTTTCACCAAGTACTGTATTTGAAAGTAATTAAAATGATTCCTTCTGGAAATGAATGTACAATGTATGTATGTTAGTATAAAATTACTTGCATTTTTAGTTGTATAGTCTGTGGGTCTGATTCTGGTCACACTGATATAATGCCACTGGATTCAAATAGAGTTATTCCCAATATCCCTCTGTGATTCAAAGTTGCCTTGGGTGTGTCTGAAAACTGTGCATAATAAAGCATGCACCAGTCATGAGTTGTTTGAAGAGCTGTAGCTCTGTCAGACGTATCTGAGGTGAGAGCACTACTAGCAATGTTAACTTGCAGCTCTCTAAGGGGCAGAACCTCAGCAGGTGTAAATTTTTATAGTCCCATTGAGGATGACAATTTATACTAGCTGAGGCTCTTTAAGACTCTCTTTTGACATTTGTAGAAGGCAGTTTCTTCTCTGTCCAAACAGCCACTCCCCTTATAAAATGTTTTACAATATGTGTTTCGCATGCCAGTTAACTATATAATCTTAAGGTGCATTTAAAATGGTGTACATACAGTACGTACCTGACTTTCTGATGAATCCATCCTGTGTGATTAAAAAGAAAAATCTAATTCACTTGAAATTTTAGAAACTATATGAGGGTAGCCAAGCTGTAGAGGGATTTATTCACTCCTATGTTTGTTCAGCAAATGAAGTAATTTCATGAAGCAGCACTCGTGTACAGTACTGCTGTTGAACATGAACATACTTACCACCCCCAATGAAGCAACAGCCCTGAGCACTGTATATGCCTATATCAGGTACACAGAGAGTCAACCCCAGTGAATATGGAGCGTGAGTAAACATTATTAAGGTAAATTTTAAAATAGGGGTAGTCAATAGGTGGACTGCAGGCCAAATCTTGTCCACCAGACACTTTCCAATGGACCTCAAAATATTTGTATTTACTTATCATTATTGTTGTTGTTTTTTCAATTATTTTCTCTGGAGTCTGAGCCTTGACCAAGAGAATTTGGAACTTGATAAAAAATATAATAGACTACCCTGTCTTAGAACACTACTCTGGCTTTCACTAACATATAAATTGCTATAGTTGAATGGCAAAGCGTAGTGCCCTAATTGGTACCATAAATGGACTATTTCAAATGTCTCTCAGGCTCTTGCTACATGTGCTTGTAAGTATAATCTAGGTTGTAGTTCAGCCATAGTCTTCAAATCATAAATTGAACTGCTAAAGCAATTGAAGGGCACCTTCGTCTCCAGTGATGTCTCTGGCATGGCTTGCCTAGGTTTGTTAAACATTTGTTTCAATTGGTAGAGGTTTATGGGCACTTTGTGCACCATTGGCAGGAGTTACCAAAAGAACAAAGACAAAAACCACCAACCAAAAACCTAACAAAGCCACCTATCTTACATATTAAATATTTCATTCATTGTTTACAAACTACAATAGTTAGAAAAGATGCACAATCCAAATATAGGTATTTTACAGTAATTCATATTTTAAAAACACATTTACAGTAAAATTTCATAGCTGTGCTTCTTATGCCATACTGCACTTCAGTGTTTCTTATCTTGCTGATTTTTCTTTGTTGGTGCTAGTCTAATAGAAATGAAGATTACACAGCACTTGCAGAATCTACTCAGGAGTAATGATTTAACAGTGCCCAACTAGACACTGTCTGGGCAATTTCTGCCCCTTGTGAAGATGTGAAGATCTTCACGTGTATTAGCATTGGCCAGGAAACGATCATAATATTTTCATGATGTGAAATATTTGTAAAATTGAGATTCCATTTAAAAATGTTCAACCTTCAGCTACATATTGTTTTTTGGTCCTAAAATGAGGGTTTTTTAGAATCTAGGTTTAATGCCCTTGTCATGGTCATGAATACACAATGATGCTCAGTGATGGACAGCAGCAGTAACTGGCAGCACTCAAACTTTCTGATACCACTTTGATACCCATCTGTCTCTCTGAAGGGCTTATCCCACCTACTCAAAATGTACATAGCAGTTAACCAAATAAAAACAAAAGCTAATTTGAATAACTGCAATGACAGGAATCCATTCACAGAGATACACAATTTCTGGAGGAAGCTGGGAAATGTAGTGAGAGGAATATCTCGTGTGACCTTTAGGGCTTGATCTTGACCCCTGCCACAGGATGCAAGCCCAAGAAGCACATCTCCAGTGCCTACTACAGTCAACTGAAGCCATGCTGCATCCCCATTGACTTCCCGGGATCCTGAGCACAGCACCAACCTTAGTGTCATTGCAGCATTTAGCTTGGTGCTTACTTAACTGGCCAATCCTGACTAATAGGACCACCACCCAAGTCTTTATGAACCAAAGGAATAATTGTTACTAGTAAAATTATATTTTGAGTAATGATAACACACAACACTACATTCAGGTTCCACAGAGAAACACGCAGAAGAAAAATTCATTTGCAAACAAGAACCTCATTTATACCCTCAAAATGTTATCTGAAGTAGTACTAAAAGGGGATGCCTGCGCTCTTGAGGTGGAAAGGGCAATATTTTTGTTAAAATATATCTATGAAGCTTTCAAAAATATCATTGAGTTGTTCAGATACCACCTTCCACTCTAACAAATGAATTCATTGTTTGAAAGTTGAGCAGTCACTGTCATTTAGCTACACGTTAACTAATGAAATATGTGTAGTTCTATGCTGTAGACTGCTTTGAAGTTCTCAGCCATTCTCTGTAGAGATTTGGGTGAATTTTTTATAGTTTTCAACAAATATTCATTTACATCAGTTCTTATGATGCTTGCTCGCTTTCAGGCTTGCTTTCCCCAAACACTGGAGTTTCACTTTCATGGAGGCTCATAGAAAGGAAAGTTCAAATTTCCGTGTGAGAGTTTGTGAAAAGTCAATTTTTAGTTCTTAGATAATAGTTGCACCAAAAGTGCTTGCAGTAAGAGTTATGCCAACCCAATCAAGGGACAGAATTAGGACCATGTGATCAATCACAACTAACATACCACAAATAATTATTAAATATTTCCAGTGAACTGTCCATAGTATGTACAGTAAAACCCAAAAATACAGAAGTCAAGATTTGCAGAACTCAAATTAGTAGCTAAGTGAGGAAATGAGATTAATGCTTAAAACCCTGTTTTTCTTATGGATGACTGGCATGATTGGACAGATTAATTCTGTGGATATATGCCAGGGGCAGGGGGATGATGACTCTCAGCTGACCAGATCTTCCATCACAAAGCAGTGTAGCAGACCTGAGAATGGGTCCTTAGAACACACACTGACCACAATGGTATTGTCTGTAAATGAAACAAAATACTGACTGTCTAATCAAGGGAAGGGGGAAAAAAAGTATGTTCTGCAAAATATTTAACTTTATCGAGTGTGCACACACACAAATCCTCACCGTCTTCTAAATGTCAGTAGGAAGCAAGAATTTTATACTGAGAGCTGATAAGCAAAGACAAAAGATAGTCCTTGTTGGCACAGAAGGAGGTGCCACAGATAAAAACAATTCCTCTTAACAAAACCTTGAGCTGCATCATAAGTGTTATTTTCATAAGAGCTATGCACGAGCTAATGTTGGTCACAAAGTATATACTGGGGAAGAGCCACCCCATTCATGTGCTGTCGTGTTGCTCTGGCCTGTCTCTCAGAAACAGTTGTCAACTCCAGACTGGTGTAGAGAAGAGATGCAGGAGAAAAATTCCTTCTCTCAAATGTCTATTGCAGTCAGACACTTCATGTTGCAGATTGCATAATCAGTTTGATGCCTGGGACAGTTAGTTCATAGCTTGTTCTCCTGCCACCCATGGGCGTTCTTCCCAAACTTGTACACTAGCCTTCTGTCTATGCGTTCCAAAATTCCAGTTTTATAATAATACCTGCAGGAACAAAACAGAAGTGGTATTTACTTTAGAGGAATTGTTCCCAACTAGTACATGATACGAACATAACAGAGCAGGCAATCTGATGTTTTCCATCAAACAGCAATCCTTTCTTTCTGTTAAATGGATATTTTCACACCCCCAGATCAATTTGCATTATAGAGTTTAAAGCTTTCCCAGACTTCTTGAAGGGTGAAATTTGCTCTTTTTAAAACAAACAGTGCATGTGTGTTTTTGCTTCTAAGATGACCACAATTCAGAATGAACTGCTAGGATTATTGCCAAAGCAGAAAGATATATAGCATCATATTACAAGCCATGGGCCAAATTCTCAGCTCATGAAAGTCAGAATAGCTCCATTGCCTTCCATGGAGTTATGCTGATTTATACCAGGTGAAAATCTGGCCCTGTAATCTTAGCTGTAACCAAAAGAGCTATGATTCGGTCTCATGACAATGGTCTCATATAATACACCATTAGTAATGTATTTTCATCTACTAACGCACCGCAGAGCTCTGCTCAGTTTTTCATATGTCATTCTGTCATTTCGCTTTCTTTGTCCCCACATCTTTGCCAAGGCTTCTGACTTAACAACCCGAAAGATGCCTTTTTCTCTGTCCTCCCAGTCGAGAATGCCACAGTTTTCTTCTGGAGACAGGAGAAGGTCTCTTACAAATTCCCACAAGTGAGAACTCTGCAGGCCTTCAGCAGGAAAAAGACAGAAGATTAACAGACTTTCAGAGACTCAGTACTATAATAATAGAAATAATCAGTACAGCATCTTTGTCAGCCTGTGCTCAAGATCTTTAACCACTTGTATCTGGCATCCATTTTGCTTACAAAAATCAAGCTTTATCTGTAAGCAGAATCAAATTACCTGCTGCAGGCTGACCTTGAAAAGGAACTAATTCTAGAATCTGCCTTTTGCCCCAGTAAAATTTTTAGTGTTTATTCTTTAAAAAGTTGGGATGAAGTTGGATCCTTGACAGACAAGGTTTAGCCTCCCTGAATCAGTATGAATTTCCACATAATAATAATGGAACTCCCTAATAAAGGACAGCTGGATTTAGGGATTGTTTTTAAAGCCCATTTTTAGATTAATTTCAGAAGGTTTGACACAAATTTAGTGCTGGTAAAAGGTTCTGGATTAACAGCTGCAATCAAATTCCCCTTTATCCATGAACATTTACAGCATTGGCAGTAGGTGAGTAAACGTCCCCACTCAGACAGATTTCTCGGTGGCACTACAATTTAAGCTTGAGGCTTGCCTGAGTCCCAAATGCTCTGGAAGAGACAAGAACCTCCTAAGAAAGTGAACAAACCTGGTTACTGGGAGTGTATGCATGTGTCATGCTTAAGGAGATTCCGAGTAAGCAATAACGTAAGAATCAGGCAAATAGTGAAGCTACAAATCCAATGTTACCAACCTCAAGCAATCAAAAACCTTCAGCCAGGCCTTCCAAAATCATGAGTGGCTTAAAAAAAATCATGCTTTTTAATTTTTTTTAAAATTTTTAAATAATTCATTTTGGTCTATTTATTTGTCTTCTGGATTTTGAGCCTTTAGGTTATACTCCATTTTTGTTTTCCAACTTTTCTCCACAACTCTGAAGGCTAGACACTCACATTTTAAATAAAACGAAAGCAGAGATTCTTCTGATTCCAGGAACGCACCAATGTAATGAGACTCATGCTACAATTGTGAGAGTTGGCAACACTGAACCAACCACCACTTATGGTTTATTCATCTGGGGTATCACTAAGTGATTCACCCCTTTGTGACAAGCATTTGAAACCAGGGCCTTATACGTCTTGTAATATTTCAAGCACAGTTTCTGCATTTCAAATATATACCCACTTGTTCTGCCATGGCTGTGACATTCTTGATTTTTCGTGCCTCCTGTTTTCAGGCATACCTTATCAGTGTCTAGAACAGAATGACAAAATAACATGACATGTGACGGCAGAGATAATGTGGTCAAAAGGGCAATGAGTTCACCTAGTCAAATGTCATGCAACATTGAGCCAAACTGGAGATGTGATTTGTTGTTAAAGTTATCTTTTAATTAAAAACAAACAAACCAGCTGTATGATAAAGATAAACCAAAGTGAATAATTAACTTGCAGTTGAACAATTTGACATAGACAAACACCACAAAGAAAAATAAAAAATGAAACCATTTTCCATATCCTCTTTCTACAGTACAGTAAAACCTCCATTTAACGGACTAATTCGGGCGAGGGGGTGTCCATTAAATCAAAAAGTCCGTTATTTAATAATAATTTAAAAATGAGCTGTCGGAGCAGCAGCCCGCCCGCCACAGGGTCGGGGCGGCAGCTCCGCAGCCCGCCCGCTGCTGGGAGCCGGGCACCAGCTGCCGGGAGCCGTCAGCCAGCCCGCCCAGGCACCGGTTGCTGGGAGCCGGGCGGCAGCCGGCAGCCAGCCCGGCAGAAATGGATCAGGAATGCATCAGACTTGCTCAGAAATTTTGTCCGTTGCATCCGAAGTCCGTTAAATCGAGGTCCGTTAAATCGAGGGTTTACTGTATGTCTGGATTATTTAGGACTGTCTTCATCAACTTCATGTACATCTGTGATGTGAAACCTGGGACTTTCCTGGTTTAGCACTCACACTACACTATGATTGAGGGTTCATATGGGCAAAGTGCTACAGCAGAAGATGAATGTGACATTTGGCAACAACACTGAAGAGACGCAAGACATATCACCCAATTTGAGAAAGGGGGCTTGTCATGATATTGCTGTGACATGAACAGAGCTTGTCAGAAGAGGGCACTGAAGGAGGGATCTGAAAGGCAGATTAACACTACTAGTTCTGCAACTTCTACAAATCAGCAGATCTGTCCCGCCTTGCACACATAGCCAGTTCTTTAAGGTGAGTATTGGGGCTCTCGTAGCAGTTCTAAAGCAAAGAAAATATGGAAAGCCCCTTCACTGAATGGAGTAGCAGAGAGCTACAAAATATTCAAGGTGGGAAACATTTTATGATGCCTGTGGTCAGAACTTTGCATTTATTGTGCAATCCACTCTTCAATGTGTGTTAGAGGTCCCTTTTCAAAGGGCTAATCCCCCGGGGTTTCTGAGTTTGCTGCAGTCTCTTGCGAGAGTTCTTAGTCCTTTAGTTGAAGAAGAGACTCATTATTTTAGTGCTGAAATTCTGGGATTCAGACCCTGCTGCCAGCCTGTGACGGTGCTGTTCCTGGTGTGATCCAACTGTGAGTGTCAGATCAGGACAGATTGCTTCCAAAGGGGCAACTACAGCCCAAAGCTGGGGTTTTTCCACACTAAGGCAAACCAAACCAGCTAAACAGAAAAGACTTTGGTTTCACCCCACTGGCTAACCACAAGTCACACAAGCAATCCCCTTAAGACACTCCAGATTTCCAGTATCACCACCAGAAGCCACCTGTCCTGGGGACCAATGGCTATGAAAACCGATACCCCAAAATAAAGAAAACGGTTCTCCCCAATTCCAAAGAATCAGGCCCCAGACCCAGGTCAATATACCAATCAGATCTTCCCACAAATCACGCTGTTGCCAATCCTTTAGAATCTAAAATCTAAAGGTTTATTATGCAAGGAAAAAGGTATAGGTGAGGGTTAGGAATGGTTAAAATAAATCAATTACATGCAGTAATGGCACATCTCTTGGTTTCAGCTTACAGCAAAGGTAGAATAACTGCAGGTTTAAATCAAAGTCTTTAGAAAGCATCCCATTTAGGGATGGGTCAGCACCTTAGTCCAGAGTTCACCTGTGTAGCAAAGTCCATTCAGAGCTGGAAGCAAGACAGGCTGCAGGCTGGAAGTAGAAGACAAAATGGAGGACGTTCTTCCAGGCTTTATAGACTTCCTCCTGTGGGCGAAGACCCTCCTCCTCTTTATGCAGAGTCTGGTTGCAAACTGAAGGTTCACAACCACATGGTCCAATTACCAGACTCTCAATGATTCAGTTTTTGCCCAGGCATGTCCCATTCCTGGGGAGGCTCCTCTCCTCGGGTGTGGACAAAATTCATTGTGCAGTTGATGGCCCTTTAATGGGCTCAAGTTAGCACCAGCCTGTCTGAGATTTCACCCAGGAGCCAAGCCTACGTTTGAAGTACAGGCACCTTTTATCCAATATCCATAACTCCAGTTCCAAAATAGATACACACATATGGTCATAGACACCTGTTATGACCCCCTTCACCTAATATTCGGTACCCCAATGATCTATATGGTACCAAATTATTCCAGTAACGTGACACAGCCCAAATGGCATTAACTAGAATTATATACGAGACAATGCCACATCACCATCATCACGTGATGGCAGGACAATGTACCAGTGTGCTTCCCTACCCACTTCCTGGAGTGACATTTTGGCACCTCTGGTCATTTGTTCAGTGCACTCTGTGCTGCCTTGAAATATGTGACCCTGTGTCAAAGGGCTTTCCACACTGCCTAGAGCCAGGCAGAACATGAGTAAGCCCAGTCAGACCCAGGGACTCAGCAAGAGCTGAATATGGTTCTAGAACCACAGGTTATCACTGCACTACCACCTCAGTGATAGTGCTAGGTTCTTAGGGGAAAGAGGAAAAAAGAGCCAATGGTGGGAACCTCGCCAGTCTTTCCCTACCCACCACAAGAGTCTTTAATTTAAAGCATTCAAGTGGAGACAATTTTTGGTGTATTTTCTCCTTGTAAAAATCCCTTGAACTGCTGCCTCTGGAAGTATTGATAACCATGGAACATGCCACACCTTTCCCAGTGATTAGAGCTTTGCATGTATAAAACAAGGTGACTTACAATCTTTGATAGTTGGCTTGGTTTCTTCTGTGTCATTAAAAAAGGAAATACCTATGGGGAGGAAAACATGCAATTCAGTGATTCTCTATTCACACACTGTGCAGAATGACTTAACATTGAACCTTAAGGCACAGCTAGAGCCCTTTCCCAACTATCTTAGAATGTATGGCTATAAACTCACAATAGAGAATATAGAAACATAAATCACAGAAAAGAAGATTAGTCTCCTGTCTATGCAAAGGCTGCTCCTAAAGATCAGCTTTCCTGTCCACTTCTCTCTACTATCCTCAGATCCCTTCAGTGGCTTCCTCTTACTTCCTGTATCCAATTCAAGCTCCTCATCCTGGTCTTCAAGGCCCTAAAGACGTATCACTTACCTTAGTATCCTTCTCTGCTTTTGTTACCTCTTAATGGTCCCACTGTGCTCTTTTGGCTTGTGCCATGCTTCCTGTCTACCTGATCCCTTTGTATCTTTCTCCAGCTCTCACTTTTGCCATTTTCCATATTCTCCTATACACTTGGATTAGTCCCTCCTTCCTTCATCAGATCTCTCCTTTAAGGCCCATTTCTTCACTTCTCCCTCCACTACTTCAAGCAGAGATCCTCAGCGGTATCTCTGTACAGCAGCCATAGTGCTCAGATCATTTAATAAATGTATTACATACCAAAGACCCTACGGTGAAAGAAAATTCAGGTTGCAAAATCTGGCACTCAGTTTAGGAAATAACAAAGTTAAGGTTGCCTGTGTAACCTTAATTTGGTCTCTTTGTGCATATGCATTATGATAAGGCCTTTACTTACATATGATTTTTTTTTCTTCAGGACCCCAATCGAATTCAGTGCACAGGATGGATGGTACACACTGAATAAACAGCTATTTAGGTATGTCTCATCACAGGCCTTATTTACTGCACACCATTCAACACCTGCACTTTATATAGAGAATTGTTAATTTCCTCATGGGCTGTTGTGCTCAAGGGGATGTGTATTCCTAAATCCTTTAGGTGCTTTTGAAAGTCTCCTCCTAAGTGACTTGCCCAGCAGCACATAGGAATTCTGTGGCAGAGGCAGGGATAAAATTCAATATTCCACAGCCGCAGTCGAGTGCCGAAAAACACTGCAGATTCCCCTGCAGATCCCTGTCTCATTCACCACCCATATTCTAACTTCCGCAACCAGTATGACAGAGTTCCTATGGACAGCAGCTACTTTTACTGCACAATCCTGATTCATCCTCAGAGCATCAACTCCTAGCATGTCCCTTCACCAACTCGTCTCCAATTGTTCTTCTCCCACTCAGCCTGTCCTTGTCCCATCATGTATATTGCCCCCAACCTGTCCCTGTCCTCTGCTCCTAGTCCATTCCTTGTTTGCCCTGTCCTCTGTCTGCTCCTCACCTATCTGCACTGGAGTTAAACTGTTTCCCCTTCTCCTGTGAGGTGAATGTAAAAACATGGAAACCACAGGAGAGACAGTCTATCTGCTCTCAGTTCCTGGACCTGGAGCCACAGTGGCTCCCAGAAGTAAGGAGCAATTGCAGGAAAAGGCCTGCACTGTCAGCCACTCATGGCCCTCCAGGGGCTGTTCTAGCAGCCAGGTATTGCTAGAGTGCAGGGATGCTTAGACCATGCCCCATTTTGCTATGGACATACCTACTGTATCAGTTGCCAGAAGCCCTATTACAACTCTACACCACTTCACAATTCTCCTAGACAGGGAGAATCCTGAAGCAATCAGGTAAGCCAGCTTTTGGTTTGGTTTATGTGAAATAAGTTTGGTGGTCTCAGTCCAGTTCTATCTGAGTCAAAACACCACATTTTGCACCCAGGACAGTCTCAGTGGAGAAGCCAAGGACTGAAGGGGCCATACAATCTGAACTATGGTTTTATTTCTACAGCTGAACCTGAGGGGGTACATTGAGGGGGTACGGTTGGGAAGCCAGTAACCTCGTTGCCCTTACTATCCTCTATCTGTTGCACTTCTAAATCTGCTGATCATTGTAGTATCTAGACCACCAGAGGTGCTTCACCTTTTCTGTGAATAAATAAGGGACTTTACTCCCAGGGCTGTCGGTCTAGTACCTTCCACCGGCATGAAGTTCACACAAAAGTTTAGGGCTTTTTGGTTTCACATTCAATCTCTGAAACACTAACCATGTATCCTGATGTTCTGTAAGATGAAATAAAGATATTCGCCACAAACACCAGCAGCATCTGTGAACTCCTCCTGGGTCATGCTGCACAGCTGTAAGCCATTAATATTAAAGTGGGAAAAGGAGATGCAGTTGGCATCTAGCTTGTATTGGTCACAGCAAAACTGCAGCCACTCACAGACATTGTGTTTACTCCAGTATTCTGGGTGAATAGATGTCCAGAAAGGATCGCCGATTGCAAGAGATTCTGCAGGAGAGAGAAGCATGTTCCAGACAAGAGAAGTTCTTGTATCTTATTCTAGTAAGACCACAATATTCCTCAATTATTCCTTTTAGTAATTTCTGCTTATGTTTTGGTGCCTCGTATTACAGCCTATTGCACCTATGATGAACAGGTATTATTATTAATTATTATGTAGGCCATTATTGTAGGGGGATCTCAAAAGCACACTCCCCTCAATTGGTTACACACCCCAAGTGTGACACACAAGTTGAAACAGACCAAAAATGAGAGGCACAAAAAATATCCATGCAGGATTAAAATACTGTGGGATCAAATCCTTTAACAAAAATGACTCTCGTTATAGCCTCAATTTCATGGTTATTTACTTCTAATGTAAATTAATTCTCAACAATAAAAGTGAAGGGACACCAAATTTCTCTGGTGCGTAGTACATTTTGAGAGATGTCTCAAAGCACTCTACAAGCCTTAAAGAAATACAACAATACCCCAGGCAGGTGGATAAATATTGTGAGTTTATTACTAAGGGAAATGCTTGTTTTTACAGCTATACCCAGCAAGTTATTATCAGCAATTCATCCAGAAGTACATGTGTTAGGGTTGTGTGAACATTTTTTAAATTTGTTATATTAGAGATGGCCAGTAGATGGTGTAATGTGTAGTTCCCGGCAAAACTCTTTTTAGGGAAGCAGCTCTGACAGATAAAGGAAAGAGAAGGAAGATGCTAGTAGAGTGGGTAGGCAAATTTTAATGTAAAAATATTTCAGTCAAAAATGTCAACATTTTTTCAACAATGTGAAAAAGTTTTTCAATCAGAAATAGGGTTGGTGGAAAAATCTTGTTGCTATTATTTCTGATAAAACCTGAAAATTATTATTTGTTTGTAGAATAGTTTTTTTTAAAACTAGCCCTGGCGCTGAAAGTAGGAGCAGTGTAGCGCAGGCGTAAGCTGTAGGCAACAGACATTATTCTGTTCGCCGCTCCGGTCTAATGGGGGCCAGTGGGAACCACGATTGGCCAAACCTGTGGACGCGGCAGGTAAACAAACTCGCCGGGCCTGCCAAGAGGGCTTACCCTGGGGGCCGCGTGCCAAGATTGCCAATCCCTGATCTAGAACAATGCTGGAACAATTTTTATGGGTGCTGAGAACCATTGAACCAAACTGTAAACCTCATATAAATGGAAACCACTTCAAGCTAGGACTGCAGCACCCCTCGCCCCTGCAGCCCTAGTTTCAGCACGTATAACTACAGGTCTCTAAGGGGAGAGGGGAAGTTGAAAGCAGAATTAAGTGGGAGCCACCGAGTTCCAACGATGACTTGGACCTTTCCAAAGTTGTGGTAACAATGATCAAAGCCTTAGTGTAGATAGGACTCAAGCAGGCACAGGGATTTTTACCACTGACTTCTATAACCCTGCTCTGAACTCAAGGCAGTATGGATACCAGTTCAGATGTTACCAGAATGCACTGGTTCATGCACAGCTGTACTGATAAACCAACAAGATATACATGTTAGTGCAGAGAAAAATGCTAATGTATCGACAAGAACCATGCCCGCTGTATCCACATCAGATGAATGTTGCAGAGCCTGGTTATATATAACATATTTGTCTGTAGAGTAGATCAATTCTCTAGCCCTTTTCTATAGACCAGTTTCACACTGTAAGAGAAAGTGAGCTAGAATCTGACAAGATATAAGTCTGTTTAAATACAGGTGCTTTATCCCTAGCATGGTTCTAACTGTGATGTAAACACACTTTGCACTCAGTCATCTCAGAAATTCTGCCTGTCTCATTATAGGCTCCTGCAGTTCTGTCAAGTCTTCGCCACTATTGTATGTGAGAAGGAACTCATCTCACACTTGCGCACTCCTATGGTACACTTTTTCCAAAAAGTGTAGGTATTTTGACTCTTATCCTGGCCAGATTACAGCCTGTAGAAAACCTTATTCTGTTGGTCTAAATGCCTCTCGTGCTTCAGATCAGTGAAGTATTTGATTTCCTTTTCTATCCTAAGTCTACTTGTATAGCATTGTTTGATATAATATAAATACACGTGAAATTTATTCCTGGGCTACTGGGGGAGGGGAAAAAAAAGGGAAAACAATGTAGTGGGTTCTATTAGAATGTTTTAAATCAGCTCATGGAAAATAGTTATTGCAGCTCTAAAGGATGCTAGAAATGTGGAGGGGCATCCAATATTGAGCAATCTTAGGGGGAATGGTGGAAGGGAAGATGCAGCTGCAGACAGAGTCAAATGAAGGCCAAGTAGATACCCTGTCCAACCCATCTTAGTATGTGATCTCAGGTAGAATCACAGCACAAAGTGGTAATGATGCCAGCTGATGAAACATTTCAATTACTTTAAAGTAGACAGTTCTTGCAGTTTCTATATGCAATACTGACCTTTAACTAAGTGGAGTCAGAACTGCATAACTACATGTCGGAGGCTGTATACTGCTAACAGCCAGTGAAGATGCTCAGAGCTGGTAGAAACTTTTCCAATGGAAAATTTGGGAAATGCAGATTCATTGAAATTGAAACACTCCTAAATTTTGTTTAGGAAAAAACAATGATATCTTGATAAGGTTGAAATTTATAATATAAAATTTAAAAAGTCAAAGCTGAAACAAAAATTGATTTATCTGAAATGATTCCCCTTCCTGCAAGATTTTGTTTCAAAGGAAACTTAGAAATTATTTGTTTTTGCTTTGATTCAGAATGGAAACAAATGTCAAAATCAGAGAATTTCCCACAAACAAGAACTTCTAGTTCCTGCACAACATTTGAGATTCTTCTTTAGCTGAAGCATTAGGGACCTGTGACTCTTTGGAACAGATTCTATTTCAAATCACATGGAAAATTTTGAATGGCCAAGGTTTGCAGCAGAGAAACAAGCATGAAGTCCATGATGATCATAAACTTGTTATGGCTTAAACTCTTTGAAAAGTGTCTGTTCTTTAAGAGAACCAACCTTGTAATTTAAAGGCATAAAAGTAGTTTTATGGGGGGAAAATATTGCATGAAAACCTGAGTCAGATCCAAGTTTCACCACAAGCCTGGCTCAGTAACATCAGTGAGATTATGCTATATTTTCTTTCAGAGCCTATTGAATGATTTAGCCTGAGGGAGGAGAGGGGGAAAAAAATTCCAGCCATTTAGGAACTGAATCAAACTCTATGGAAGGAAAGTAATTTCTAATGGGAAATGCTAACTAAACCTCTATAGCAGGGATCTGTCCTGAAAGCATGCCATTTGGACTGGAGTCAATTCTTTAAAACTAACTATATTCCCCAGATGAGTCTTGTGGCCTGGTGAAGTGTAGCATTTCCATAAGCACAGTGAGGGGAAATTGTACACTAAACATTCAGGAGTTATCAGTAACTAATCCAGTGGGGGAATTATTGAGTTAATATTGATGTATTACTACAATCCACAGAGATCTGTGCTGGTTTTTAAAATCCCAAACCTCATGTTAACTATGTATTTAAAGCAAAGTGCAGAAAATTCAAAGAGATGTCACTCCATCAACCTAAATTACTATTCCATACTAAGGATAACATTCATTGTTAGGCAAAGGGAAGTGATGTGTTTCAAGTGGACAGAGCAAAAGACTGGGAGCAAGTCATACTAGGACCTATTTCTGACTGGCTTTTGATTCCCTCTGTAACCTAGGGGGACTCTCACTGAAATATGATAGTCTCAGTTTGCCTTCTTGCAAAATGAAGATGATAATGCCCAACTGAGAAATGTAATTAATTGCTAGCTGAAAAGCACTGGAATTCTTTTGTGGTCACTGGGGTTAGATTCAGGAGATCTAGGTTCAATTTCTGGATCTGCCACAGGTTTGCTGGGTGACCTTGAGTAAATCACTTGATGTCTCTGACTCACTTGTCCATCTACAAAATAGGGAGCATTTTTCCCTATTCCACAGGCATGTTGTGATGAGGAATCTATGATTAAATGCTTGTGAGGGCTTCATACACTCCAGTGATGTAAGCAACACGAGTCTGTTGTAGATATAGGAGTCTTAGCTGAACTGTTGCTATCCATATACCTGCCTTGCACACTGTCATCTTAGGCGCCTGAACAGAGCAGTAGTGCTTGAATTAGAAATAAACGTGGCAATAGGCTCAGCAGTGAGCAACACATGCACAAGCCATTTCCCATCGGGGCCGACTGTAACATTGTTATAGTCAGTCCAGTTTCTGGCACATATTAATTGAACACATCTTTTCAAACTGAGCCGACGTACATACCTGTCTGATGATCAAAGGTGGGATAATAGTCCTCAGTGGTCCCAAATAATTCTGCCCAAGGCATCAGGGGCTCGCAGATCATTGTGTTTGGCAGAAAGCTGCTGTGAGTGACCGAGTCCAACATCCCCCTAAAATATTAAGATAACAGTCAAAGCCTGGCAACAAAATGTCAATGCCCTAAGTCATAAGTGCACATCCATAACTGCTTTAATGTGGAATGACACGTATCTGTGAAAACTACCCTTGGGTCTATGCTACATCCACTTAAAGTTCCTATAGTGATGTGATGACCCACCCCTGCAGTGCCTCCTGGTGGTCATCTGGGAATTAACTCTTTTCCAGTCAGAACGCCCTCTGCAGGCTGGTGCCTCACCTGTTGCTGGCTCCCGTGTCCCCCCGCCTCCCGGACCCAGTGCTCTTTGCCCTGAGGTGGTACCCCCCGGCAATACCCCTATCCTTTCTCTGGGCCTCCCCTCCAGAGCAAACCCCCAACCCTCTATCCCCACCTTGTCTGAGTCTATGGCTACTGCCAGTCAGCATCAAGCCCCCACTCCTTGGGGCAGACTGCTGTGTAAGAGCCAGTCATCATAGGTAAGGGGGGTTTGGACCTGCTGCCTTTCCCGGCAGCCCAGTACCTTTTCAGGCCTTCCTATCTGGTCACAGGCTTGAGCTCCCCAGCTCAGCCTGCCCCTTCCCCAGCACTGCTCTACCCTCAGTACTTTTCATGCCTTCAGTACTTTTCATGCCTTCAGGCAGCTAGATCCATCTCCCTCTAAAGCTGAAGGGAGAGTGTTTTAGCTTCTGACCCACAGCCCTCTTATAAGGGCCAGCTGGGCCCTGATTGGGCATGGCTCCAGCTGTGGCTGCTTCCCCAATCAGCCTTTTTGCTGCTTTCCCCAGATGCAGCCCTCTGCGGGGCTGGGGTGACAGACAGCAAGTGTGAAAAATCGGAACAGGGGAGGGGTGGTAATAAGAGCTTATATAAGACCCCCAAATGAGGACTGTTCCTATAAAATCAGGACATCGGGTCACCCTAAGGCTGCCTTTAACCCCTGTTTACTGGAATGGGGGCAGCCTCCCCACTACAGTTCCATTGAAGTGAATGGTTGAGCTCTTGAAAATTTCAACGGCAGCAGCGAAGGGGTTAGTGAACTCAACAAGAAAATTATCAGTTTAAAAGGATCTGCAAGCAGATTTATGACTAACCATAGATGCGGGTGGTATGAAATTTTCCCATAGATTCTTGTGTCTGACAGGCAGCACATGTGTAAAAGCCAAGGGAAGAACAGACCCTATACTACGGTATGCAGACATACAGTCAGGGTTAGTATCATTAGCTATTGAGATCATTTTTTCATCTATCGAACAAGTCCCTTGACAAACAAATTGTTAAAACATAGTCCTGGACCCGAGGCGCTTACAGTGTTAATCAGTTACAAGCACAGACTTCAGACAGTTCATGATTTATCTGAAAATCAATCACAAACTGGAATTCAGTTTGTTTCTCAAGCATGGCCACAGCTGGAATTCAAGCAGAAACTTGTTTAATAATAATAGAAAACTTCACTGTGTGACACTTTAATCTCAAACTGCTCTATGGAACTGTTGAAAACAATATAATTCTATTGTGAAACAATAAATGGAGAGAGAAATTAAGAAATCTAGGCAAGGAAGAAAAGCTACATTTTCAGATGAGATTTGAAATGAGACATAGTCTGTGAAGTAGAAGGATTCAGGAGGACCGTCCTAGAGGAGAGAGAGGCAAATGTGCGCACACACAGTTTTCCTTAGGTAAGGTTTGTGAGACCCCCATCCCTGAGCTCTCATGTGAACTTTAACTGTAATTGATTCAGTTTTAAGTGGTCCAGAAAAAAGCAATGAAATGGAATAAAAATCATTGTGGGTTGGTTCTGCTTTTCCATCTGCAAAAGACTAAGACTGTCACTGTTCCAATGTCTAGTAATAGCTCCATGGATGTGCTGAAGTGAATATACAAGTGCAAAATAAATTGACACAGATTTGACACAATTGGCTTTTATCTCTTCAAACTTTAGTTTCTTCTGCCTTCTATAACTAACTTTCATAGCAGAAAGAAACCCGAGTAAGCTAACATGATAATATATAGTTTTAAAGGTTAACATTTAGTATAATGCAAATAAATGAAGAAATAAATTAAGAAATGGCAAGAAGTGTGCAGTAGACACAGGGACCCAAATCCATGCTGTGCTAGTTGTATTGCAGTGTTGGCCACCTGCTCCATTTGACATAGTTCATTAGTGAACCATGGTAATCTTTGTGCAGAATGGGGGTGGGAGTCAAGGTATTGATGACTGTGGTTAGATGACTGTAATGCTCATCTCATCAGCATCTTGGCCTGGAAACTCTGAGATTTGTTTACTTAGCATGCTCTGAAAACTGTCACTTCTTTCTCTCATGGAATTGAGGGAGAGCCATAATCTTTAGCTGTGTGAAATGGGGGCGCACCAGGAGAGTGGGAACATTTGGGATGCCCCCAAAATTCTCTTTCATACTGAAGATCGGGTCCAATGTGTATACATGTTCCAGAAACAACGCAGACCCAATGTTCTGTTCTAATGTGAATAGAACACATGAACATTCAAACACTGTGGATCACCTAGCTGCTATATTGCCACATTGTTTCTAGTGGACCTTGTGTGATCCTGGAGTTACATGTGCAAATTTATTTTGCTAATGAACACCATAATTAAAAATAAAATAGCAAACTACAGTACTAATGCAATTCAGACATTTCAGGATTTTATAGGAGCAGAACTGGTGATGCCATGGCTTAATAATAAATAAATAAAAATAATGAGACCCATAGTATTTAATATTGGATTGTACTATGGGTCAGTTGTGTGCTTTCTCCACCAATAGTAGGCTGCCATACACAGAAATAGGTGCCTATACTACACTTGTTCAGACACAGGTTAGAAGGGCAGAGCAATGACATGTTTATTATTTCATAAATGATGCAGGATCTAACATTACACAAAATCCTTCCCTAGTTCTTCCACAATCAAAACAATTAAACTCCTGTATTTACATCAGATCACAGAAGATTAATATTGCAGGGTGTTATGGCGGGTTAGACACAGTGTACCAACCACACAGAAACAGAGTTTAGTACCGAGATAGGGACTTCATAGGGAAATGGAGAAGAAAACAGTAAGAACTAGGACACCAGTGCCCCCCAGTTCTTCCTCCATTATTGTACACTGATTGGACCATATCCCACATTAACAGATACTCCCTGTTCAATGCCTCATCGAAGGGGGAAAAAGCCCTCCACTAACCCTGCTAATATGCGCAAGGGGAATGTCCTCCCTAACACTATATTTTGCAATCAGTTTACCCATGTGTATGATAGCAATAAACATGACAATTAAGCTAAATGGAGCAGCCATCGGAAAACATATACCAGCATGAGCAAAATAAGCAAAAAATACACTAATAAGTGCATCCCATTTCAGGTAGAAGCAAGTCTGATGTCTCCTATGGTAATGGATGCACATCAATCCAACATACCGAATAAGTTGTTGGAAAATGCAGATGTCTGGGACCTCCTCATGCCTGATTCCTGTACAACAGTGAATTATTGCTTCTCACACAAGGAATTTTTCCATTGACTTCAACAGAAACAGTAATACACCCTTTGTCACCGTCAACAGTCAAGAGGTGGCAGGACAACAAAAAACAAAATAAAAAACACTTGCAAGTTTCAACTCTGTTTCTAAAAGTACTTTTTTACTAGAAATATATATAATCAGTGGGAGTGGAAGAAGTACATCCTCTTTGTAGTGCACATAATTTTGCAGTTGATTTTTTAAGAACTATATTTTTAGTCCTAATATTTGGAAATTTGTCAGTACTTACATAAGGGAATGTGCTGGCCTTGAAGAGATCTAAGCATGCCTTTAAGTTTTTGCTAGGCAAGTGAAATATTTTTATAGTTTTTACAGCCATATTATCATGATGGGCGAGTAGATTTCATGCCATGACTAAGAAATTTTCATGAGGATTTTCCGAGGCTGAAAAGATACATTTAGGGTAACATGTCCATGTTAGAAGTGAAGATGGACCTGATTCAGAACCAAACCCATCAGATTATGGAGATGTTCAGATCTGAACGTACATCTGATCTGTAAGGTTGGTTTGAACTTCAAAATTCTAGAAGTTTGATACTTGGCTTGCAGCTATAGTGACAAGGTTTCTAACACTAAAGGGCTTAGCAATATAGCATAAAAGATGACAAATCTAATTTACAAATGAAAAATTCCCATTTTAAAATTTATTTATACTGTCAGTCCCATAGACAACTGTGTATTTTACAGCTAAATATATTAATTCTCAAGGTCACTAGGAGAACTAACTTATTTTCAAATATTCTAGGTGAACAGAATGTTATTGATTTAGGTCATGCCAAATAATTTTGCAGCATTATCCCTGGTGCTGTTTATAAACTCATGCTATATCCACTTCCATGTACACTTAAGCAAAAAAGGAAAGGGACAGTCACTTGTTTAAACAGGAGATCTTTTCAGTGTTAGTTTTGCTCCAGCTGATGCAGGGCTGTAAGAAGCAATTAATTTCCTTTTGGTTTAATGAGACAGATCAGGATTAGTCATTTGTTAAAACATATTTGTTGAGGTTCAATTGCTGGGTAGGAGACAGGCATGTCTCAATCAATAATTTATTAAATTGAAATTAAATGGGTTGCTCAGAACAAGTGGTTTGAAGCTCAAACTCGAGTGGCATCGGGGGGTGACTGATAAATCAGCACAGCACACATGCTTCTTTGGCAGCTGGAAATCTGTTTTACAAATATTGACATCAATAAACAAACTGAGCTTACGTGCAGATGGGTGCTTATTCCTGTCGCAATGTTTAGATCCAAAAGGAGGTCTCTGAAGCAAGAGGAAAGAGGCGGCTTCCTGCGGCAACACACGGCACTGTGGAAATAAAGCCACCTGCAGTGCTGTGATATATGGAACTCCTTACAGACAGGTTCGTTTGGTTTTTCAGGTTCTTATACACACCCCCTTTGACGACAGTGATAATACAGCGTGTGACACAGTGAAGGGAAGGGAGGAGAAACGTTCTTAAGTGCAGAATGTTTACCTCGGTCCTGTATCGTTTATTCTCCTCTTAAAGTTGTTGACTTAAGTAACTGTGAGTCTTGGGTGACATTAAAAAGTCAGGTCTGCGTACTTGCCTCAGTGTGGGAGACCTATCTGCTGTGCCTTCTTTTGGATTCTTGGCACTTAAAAGGGCTATCACATTTCATGTCTAAGCCTCAAAAAGTACAGAAATTAAGTAACATTATCCCCATTTTACAAATGAAGAAGTCAAGGAGCAGAGAGATTAAATGACTTGCCCGAAGTCATCTATCAATCCACCAAGTGTTGTGAATAGAGCTTTGATCACATGACTCCACACTATTCCCTATCCACTAAACTATGCTGCCTCCCAACAAAAATAGCTGCTGAGGTCCACTGCAAAAGTGGCTGCATTTCAGTAGTGGATAATTGATTGTAAAGTGTTTTGGGATCCTTCAGAATGAAAGGCCTTGTTATTAGGAGTGAGAACAGACACATTGACAGTGGAAGATTAATTGACAAACATGAGCTGAGCCAACATAAAATTATAGTTGTAGTGCAATTTAAATTAGTTAAAACTTAGACCAAGCTGAATCAACAGACTTTAATTCCTCAAAATTCCAATCTTGCTCTCTTGGCAGTGTGCGCGCAGAAGGTAGAGATAAAGATTTAAGCACATATGTCTTGTCAGATCTCCTGTTTCTCCTAGGAGACTCATCTTCTCAGTAGTGAAAATGCCAGTCTTGTTCTTTACCTTCCTTGGATGTGCTTTGAATTAACCTTTTCTAACTCCAAAAGGTTGGATTGTTGGTATTGCTGTTCAATGAGAAATGAAAGTAGTGCTATGTGTGATGAACGTATCAGTCAGATCTTATGAACAAAAAGATTCAATTTGCAGGGCACATTTTAAGAGGTTCAGATGTTTATGGCCACCGGAATGGAAAGTTGGCAAAAAAGAAGATCTGGATGGATGACGTATCTCGGGTGGATCAAAATTCATCCACAGAGATTAGTAAAGGAGTGTAGAGAATGGATTACCCTGCTTGCAAACCTCCAATAATGGAGATGCTATATTAGAAGAACATACCAGTACAAACTTGCAAGACTGCTTTTAGTTAGGCTTCTTCTTTTCTTCTGTGCTGTTTTCCTTTCCTATATTTAAGGCAACTTATATGGCCCCCCATTAGTGTAGTATTTGAGTGCCTCACAGTCATATCCTCACAACTGTGTGATAAGGCAGAGCTATTATTCCCATTTCACAGATGGGGAACAGAGGCAGAGAGAGACGTAGGGCACATCTGTGCTCGGAGAGTGACTCTCAGCTTGAAGAGATGGGCTTGTGCTTGCTCACTAAATATAGAGCATAGTTGCTGTGGTGCACATCAGGCACATTGCTGCCTGGACCATAGTGCTCAGAGTTCAGTGGATAAATTAAATCAAAACCTCTTCAGTCATAGGGCCAAATCCCGATGTTTTTCTTCAGGTTTTAGTCTGTGTTTACTCAAGTGGAAACACCCTCTGACATGAACTGTGAAATCCCTCTATAACGGGAGCTTTGCCAGAGAAAGGACGGGGTAAGAATCTGAAAGGCAGATCCTTAGTTGGTAGAAATTGGTATAGCTCGAAGACATGGCTTTGAATTGGGACCTTAAGGTTTAGCCCATGTTGATTGTGACACAAGACTGATTGGAATCTCAAAACTAGAGGAAAGAAGCTTTTAATGTATTAACCCATAGAACCATCTTCCTTTTTAAAAGAACCCACCACCCATAAAACTTTGTGCTCTAGGAAGAATTGTCATGTGATACAGGTGAGTATGAATGGATACCAATGATTCCCACACTGGGTTATTTCTGATTCAAATACAGCTTAGATTTCAACTGACCAAAACGAACTTCGTTCACAATCTGGTAAACCAGGTTCATATGATATTTCCTTGGTTTATAGCCCATTATTATTTTTTATTTATTGAGATCATCTGAGTGGCTCCAAAGAAGCAGCAAGGTGCATTATATAGGCTGGAAAGTGTGGTGGTGAAGCAATCTTGATAACGGATACTGTAAATAGGAGACTAGATTTGTCTGTTAGTTAGAACAGTACAAAACCCAGAGTAACTATTTCTGTCATGCCATACTGGTCAGCAGATGTGGATAGGCAAAACATATAAGAGAGCTGCACCATCAGAACAAATGGTACAATTGGGCACACTTCCCGTACCCCAGAGAGATCTGAAAGCTCTTGTTTCTCTCTTGGGCCAAGTCTCACAAAGCAACTGCTCTCAATGAGACCTCTGTCATTTACAGTAGAAACCACTGGTGTTTTGCAATCAGAACATTAAACAGTCACCAAGCGTCAGTGAATGGGCCCTAAGTGGTATTTGACTGAGGGCTTCCTGACCTACCTCATGTTTTCCTTCTTCCTTAGATTAGTTATGCAAGACTAATTTTAGTATCTTTTTCATAGGCAAGTATCTGCATGGAACTAGTCACAATAAAAGGAAGGATCAGCATCCCTATGTCCATTTCAAATGGTGGTGCAGCGGTTGGGTTATGTAACAACATGACTGTCAGATAATCAGTAAAGGCAAGCCCTGCGTAAGAAATATCAGTTCAGTATGGATTTGTAATTAACCTCTATACATTGGGTGAGCTTTTTCAGAGCTGGTCATATCACTCTGTAGATGGAAAATATTTCCCCCTATATTCTCTTCTCTCCTGTGCACCAGGATCTCACCACTTTGCAGACAGCTGGGCTGAGGACTTTGGGAACATCTAACAGAGAGGTTTTTTTATATATAAACACTAAATGTAAACAAACCTGGCTTTGAGCTAGTTCATTTGCAGGAAAACCCTTCTACCATGCTGAATTATGAAATACTGGATTCAAAAAACAAGAAGATGCATAAGATACACACTCCACCACACTCACACCAAGGGTGCGCGTGTGCGCACCTCCACCCCCCATCACAAGAACACAACTACCACCCATTTCATAGGCACTATTTTTCCATAGTCAGAATAAAATGGCCACAAAATCTACATGGTTAAATACTCTCAGCTATGATTAAATCTTGGATCTCTAGTAAACGTTGGGTAGCACAGACATAGCGCTCAGACATTTTAGATCACTGTGGATGAATTTGTTCTAGGGACAGGAGGAGATGCAGGGATGGATCCTTGGCCCTTCCCAAAGTTCCTTTGCACCAGTCCTTAGCTGGGATAGGAATGGCACAGGCCTGGAGGACATTGATGGAGCGGCTCTTTAGGAACCGTTATTTGCAGGTGCTAATGAGAGCAATCCCGTGGCTTCACAAGGTGCCTGGCTGTGGAGAAGCAGACCTAGTGGAGTAGCAGACCAGTGTAAGATCAGAATTTGAGATCCATTCCTCATTTGCATGATTTTTTAAAACAACTCCAGACCTCAGCATCCTTCCCTTAACAATCAACTGATTAATAATCCTGCCAGTGGTTCAAAACATCTACCTTCAAGTCAGTTGAGCAGATTAAAAACAAATCCAAGCGAAAAACTTCCATTAACTCCCAGGAGTTTTAAATACCATCCTGAACACATACAAGTCCTGCATATCATTTTCTTAGTCATCAAGACTACTAAATAGAGACAGATCAGGAGCAATAATGAGATTAATAATGTGTTTAAACTAGGCTGACAACATGCATGGAATTCTTATGCGCTCTCCTTTGGAAGCTGACATATCACTTCATTAGCGTCCTATGGATCAAGGATGACTCTCTTTTTAAATGGGATGATGCCAGAGAACTATTGACACAATGACATCACTTGCTGTCATTCTTGATTATCATTGTTTTGATCATTCTGTATTTGCATAGTTCTGTGCAGTGCATTTCCTGTGCTGAGGGACTCTCCCAAGGGGCAAATGGCAGGCATTTTCAACACTTTAGAAAAGCATCTCTAGGGATCTACAGGTTTGCAAAGGAGACTCAAAGGAGTCTCAAATATTTAGGCTGTAGTTTTGTGTCCCCAAATTTTTTTGAACATGCAAAAGATCAAATCTCCATGCAAACATGGTATTTGGATGTGAAATTTAGTACACACCTAGAATTGATTCTAATTGCATTGATAACTCTGAAACTGAAGTCAATGGGACTGGATTCTCCCAAGTTTACTTTGAGCTGCTCAGGCTTACCTAATACAATGTGATCCTAAAACAGCAGATTCCCACTGGCGAGTTCCCTTACACACACTGCCACGGGCATAAGGGGAGGGACAGACATAGGCAGGGGATGGGTGAGAAATGCTCTGTTATGCTTGAATTTCCAGTGGTGTGAAGTCCCTACAGAGCCCTTATATAGTGGCATATATTAAGTTTGCTGCCAATATACCTTTACTTTGCATCAGACTGTGTGGTTAACAATCATGGAGCTGTGGTTGGCTCCCTGACACCTTCCTATCTCTACTGTGCCAGAACCGAGATCGGGTACAATACAGAATCAAATCCAACAAAGTTCAATTGTTGTGAGACCAGAATCAGGCCCCCTTAGAAACCATGCACAAAAGCTGTCTCTTGACATAAATTTGAGGCTCTGTATGTGCTAAAACTTGGGATACACAAACAGATACACAATTTCAAATGGGAGTATATCAAAGCGCACTATGAACTTTCAGTGTGCTATAGCAGAGTCCACAGGGGAGGTTGCTGAAGCTAGTGCATGGTAGATTCACACCCTGGCTTGCTGCACACTAACATTCCATGTAGACAAGACCTTACCCAATATTCTGTTTTTGAAAGAAAAGAAAACCCAGGGAGCATCTCTGACCTTCAGAGGTAAGGTGGGAATTCCCCTCTGAACTTCAGCTTGGAGTGGTCAGATAACAATAGTTTAAGTATCAAAGGGGTAGCCATGTTAGTCTGTATCCACAAAAACAACAAGGAGTCCAGTGGCATTTTAAAGACTAACAGATTTATTTGGGTATAAGCGTTTGTGGGTAAACCCCCCCACTGCAGATGCATGGAGTGAAAATTACAGGTGCATGCATAAATATCAGTATTTAATATATATAAGTAATATAAATTATATTTAAAATTATATATAAAATATAATTAATAAATATAAATATTTATGCTCACAACTGTAATTTTCACTCCGTGCATCTGAAGAAGTGGGCCTTTTTACCCATGAAAGCCTATGCCCAAATAAATCTGTTAGTCTTTAAGGTGCCACCTGACTCCTCGTTTTTAACAATAGTTTAGATATTTCAGTCTGAAGCAGCCTAATTTCAGTTGCAGGCAATCCCAAGGAGTAAAATGGTTGCATTTCTTTAGCATCTTCCAGCTGGCTAATGAACTAAGGTGGATAAGTATTATTATTTCCCAGTTTTACAGCAGGGGAAAGGGAGCCACAGAGAGGTCAGTTGACTTGCCTAAGGATACCCAGCAAGTCAGTGGCAAGGGAGAATCAGCAATAAAATCTGGGAGTTCTGTGGCTCCTTGTCCTCTGTTGTAACCACTGACTAGACTATATTGATGCCCCGCCCCTCCAGCAGCTGGAAATAAAGCATTAGGCAGTCTTGAGATAATTAATACATGTGTGGGCAGTGACTAATCAAAGTCTGGGTTCTATTCTTGGCTCCACCAGAATCCAGTGTGATCTTTATTCACTTAAACTTCTCCTTTGACTCCTTTGTACAGTGGAGTCAATAATATTTCCATGCTTCAAAGGGCCTGGGGCAGATGAGTTTGTTAATGTCCGAGAAGCTCTTTGAGACCTTTGAATGGTCGATAGCTTATGATTGTAAAATATTACAATACCTTTCACTGGCGCACTGTAGTCTTCCCAGACAAATGCAGAAGTGTGTTTCTATACTGTCTTCCATGCAAAAACAGATGGATTAATGCAGCCCAAAGCTCTTCTATATATTTTTCCACAGGAACTGCTCTAGTATCAGACCAGATGTAAACCTAGTGCAGTATCCCTGAGTCTTCGGAGGAAGGGAAACCCCCCTTAATGCACCTGGCCAATTATGAAATACAGCTCACAGGGGAAAAGTTCCTTCTTGACCCCTGCAGGCAATCAGTTGATGCCCTGAAGTATGAGATTTGAGTACCCATATCATTATCTTAGTTTGCATAACTGCAAAAGGTTATTTATGTGAGTGCTGTCTTTAAAACTTGCTGTCACACTTGTCTTCGTGATAACCTCCCATAGTAGTGAATTCCACAACTTGCCTATATCTTGTGAGAGAAATATTTCCTTTTATGGGCTCAGCTCAATAGGTCAACTTCACTCTGAAGACATCTCTTAAAAGACATGACACATTAAGATGGTAGTAAAAAAATAAACCCAATTTCCCTTTGTTTTCTGTATACGATAGATGCTGGTTATTAGCTACTTCTTGGTTGCCATTTTCCAGAAGCTACAGATAAGTGAAAGACCATTTTCTAGTGCATGTATTGCACTTGCCTTACAATAAATAAAGCAAAACCAAAACCAAAATTGCTATACTGACAATCGGTGCTCTGAGTATGTCACGCAAAGTAAGACGGCACACAGTTTTAAAAACACAACTTGTCCAACACGCCTTCTCCAAACAGCTGCCTCCTTGCCATCATGTTGACAGTGGTGGCCTAGGTTTGTGCAGATGTCATAGTCCTTCAAATTGCCATTGCTGTTTTTTAGAATGTGCAAAACAACAAGTTGCATCACCAAACTTCTCAGCTACTTGCAATTGCTTAGGACTGGGCTCCTGTAGAGCCTCCAGAACTTGAATTTTTTGGCAAGAGACAGGGCAACGCAGTCGGAGGCCATGACACAGCAGAAATGCTCAGCTTGTTATGAATGCTTTGAGACTTTTAGACAGCAAATTCATTATGAGTGGAACCTCTCTTCTAAGGAAGTTGTCAATTAGCGGTATGAGAGTTGCTTATATCAAAATTCTGTTAACATTGAAGTCAAAGGGACAGGATTGGTTGTCAGGAAAGTGTTGCTAATAACTGAAGATACAGTGGTTGCGGGTTATGAGCAATCCTGATAAAGAATTTCATTTAGATTCAGTCTAAGTCAATAGACACAGTTACAGAGGGTTGAGAATTTGCAGTGATTATAACTCACATATATAACATATATAATTATATACATATAATCAGGTAGTTCAAACACCAGTTACTACGATTGCACTGCTCTAATACTCAGAACATAGAGTTAAACAGAACCATTTGGATCACAGTAAGTCTCCTTCCTGTGTTTGCTATTGAGAAAGATCTCCTTTAGCTGACTATAACAAGGGAGAAGAAAGCCTTAAAAAGCAACAAGCAAGAGAAAGAAATGAGGGTTTCCAGATGCAATATCAAGAGTTCTGTAGGTGGAAAGAAAGGATATGCTTGTCTTTTGTTTTAAGCTATGATCTGGCACAATGGGCCTTATTCTCTGTTGTGTTCAGTTTCCACTGCCTGCAAAGGAGTAATTTCTAGCTTTGTGATTATTTGCCCAGGCCCAGCCCTGCATGCAGATAGGTCCATCCCATAGCTGATCTAAACATGTGCAAGCAGGTAAAGGACCCATTCACCAACTGCGGATTGTCAGAATGAATTTCATTTTGGTCATGCCCCTGTGCTGGTGGCTGCAGGGAGGGTGGTATAATAGCCAGTTTTGTGTCCCTTGAGGATTCTCTCATACCAGGGAATTGCCTGGCAGAGGATCTGTCGCCAGCCTTTGCTCCCTTTGCACTCCCTGAGTGCACTGCAGAGACCCCACCCAAAGAGCATAAATTTTACTCTTTCTTTTACTCTTTGTCAATCTGGAGTAACTCCATTTAAGTCAGTGGAGTCACTCTGGATTTACACAGGTGTGAGTTGGAATTTGGCCTGTTTGTTCTGTGGTTGGTAGGAACTCTGTCTCAGCACCAGTGCTGTCTGTGCAGGGAAGTTTTCTTTCTGATGCCCTCAGTGAGAAGCAGAAAGCTCAGCTCCTGAAGAATGTGTCTCTCAAGCATGGGAGCTGACCCTTTAAAAGCACACTGGGAATGTTAACATTGTTTGCCTGCACCAACAAGTTTCCCTCCCATGTATCAGACAATAGAAGGGTCACCCAAACCACAGAGATCTACCAAAGTTTGCTCAGGCATTTAGACTTTGAATAAGTTCCCCAACAACCATTAACTGGAATTACATCAACTATTAGCTCATGAGCATTTAGTCTCAATGCCAGTCTGCAAGAGCCAAAATGAGCAGGTATGAATGTGGCCAAACCCACATGTTGTTCATGTACATTTTTTTCCACCTGAATGTTCATCTGAGGCTGTGGGAAGCAACCTGATAAGCTGTAACAGAACCCCAGGGCTCATCACTGCTCACCTAGCCACAGCTTTACATAGGTCAAATGCGATTGTCGGATCAGAAACTCTAGTGTAAAGTATGAACAAATGGGTGAGATGGTGCCAAATTTGGAGGGATTATGCGATTAAGTGAAAGATGAAACTTTAAAGAGTTGGAGTCTCTGTTTTTTAATCCCTTGAAATTCAAAGGGACAGAAAAGTAACCTCTTCATTACTATGCACCTGTGCATGCCTTTGCCTCTTCCTGTAAAGGCATCCCCTGTATTTTCTAGGGGGCAGGAAAGATGGGCATCCATGGACCATAGAGCTACAACAGTGCTCTTTGTCTGAATGGTTCATTTCTTCTATGTGTGGATTTATGAGGAGGGAGAGTTGCCCAGGGTCTCTCTGAGCCTTGACTAATATACTCAAATCTCCAAGGCACCAACTCACAGTGGGGAATGGTTGATGAGATTCTCAGTTTATTGTGGATGACTAACTGGGAGAGCAGTTAACTCTCTCCAAGATGGAGTGGCTGCTCTATGGGGAGGAGACGGAAGGTCATGGGTGAAATTCTGGCTCCACTGATTTTACCACTCAACTTCAGATTTTACCCAGGTCTTCAGTGCTGGCTCTGTGCGACAGGCAGAACAGGCAGTCACGGAGGATGGCAAAACGTTTAGCAATTATGGACAAAATTCACCGCTGTGCATAGGGCCAGCACAAGGACTACATGCTCCCTATATCCAACCTAAACCTTCTAAATAATGAGTCTGAAGTGATGCATGGGTCAGTGCTGGCCTTCTGCAGAGGGGCAAATTTCATTCCATGTGAGTGAAGTGACTTGTGGACAGTGCACAGTGGCCTCTTTGCAGAAAGCAGCATAACCCCTAGATCCAACACTGCAAATTGCTGTAATAATCTCTTTCAAACCCCAGCTGGCCAGATGCCTCACCCTGAGTATTCCTCATGGCAGTTTAATAAGCCATCAGGATCCTTTGGACCATCATGTGGAGTGGCTCAAAGTATGGGATAGGGCTGGTAAAAGGAACTAGGAATCAGGACACCTGTGTTTTATTTTCTGCTCTGCTATTGACTTTCTTTGGGGTAAAGACACTTAACCTCTCTGCTTCAGTTTAATCAACTGTAAAATAGTTATAACAGAACTTACCCACCACACAGAGCTGCTCTTGAGTCTATTAATGTTTGGAAAGGGCTTTGAAGTCTGTATTATTTTAGCAAGTAGAGGTCTTCCTTAGAATGACCTTGTGAGCTGTCAAACCAGCAGTCCTGTGACATGAGCCTTTTGCTCCATGGAATTCCAGCAAGAAAGATGACTTTGTGTGTCTGTGTCTCAGAAATTTTGGGTGGCAAAGAAAGCTTTATGCTGCCAGCATGTTGGCTCAGACAATGATTCTGGCTGCTGCAGCTAAGGGATTAAGCATAAAGGATTAGCAGGCGAATATCACGTTGTTTATATGAATGAAGAACAGTACTTAACCCCTTGTGCATCCCCAACAGAGTGCATAGCATGTGTGGAGACAAAGGCATGCAGCACTGGCCATTAGGGTTTCCACTGTTCATCATGGGACTGCATTCACTATGGAGGGATGTATCTTATTTGATGGTGGTCTCACAGTGGGAAGTGCAAGTATTTGTGTGTGTGGGAGAGAGAGGGTATGAGAAAGATTGTGTGGGAGAGACTGTGTGAAAGAGTGTAGTGTTCATCCAAAGCGGCAAAAAGAAGAAAGTGACTGTCTGGCCATCTCATTATTTAATGAAAACAATGTTTTGAAAAGACTCACCGTACTCCTGAGTAGGATTCTGGAATAACACTGAAATGGAGACACCCCACAGAGTTAGCCAACATAGATTTTAGACAAGAAGCAGAGGATTCTGGGACAGGACTTGTTTTGGCTAAAATCAGAAAAGATAAATGCCCATTTTCTATCTCCTGCTGACATTTAAATTGAATTTTCAATTAATACATTTAAGGGATCTCTTCCTTGAAATTCAGCCAGTTCTGGTGTGAAACGCAGCAGCTGTTTTACAGTGCATAACACCACTACACAACAGGTTAAGACAGGAAGTGAAACAGGAGTCAGAATTAGGCTGCTCTTGCCAAAAGGGCCATTTGATCTTTAATTACCACAATGAATACAGATATTTCAGCTCGTCTGACAGCACCTCAAGCAGCAGAGGGCCTTCTAAAGGCACCTTCAGGCATTGGGTCAGCACTGTCCCAGCTATTATATCCCCAGCATCACTTTCTGGCAGGAGGTCTTGCACTGAGTTGTGGACCAACACTAATCAGGCTTATTTTAGGAGAGCTGGATGGACCACAACACAAAGCGGTATGACTGTAGACTGCAAACAATTAAAATGAAGAAAGATCAAGACCTATCCTAGGTAAAGGGAATATTGAACATCATCTTTTATATGCCCCCCCATTGCTGTAGTATATGAGCATCTGGCCATTTTTAAAGAGTTTATCCTCAACACTCTGGTGAGATAGGCCTTCCCTATTATCACATTCCTATAGATGACAAACTCATCCATGGTCACACAGGAAGCTGTGGCAGAGTAAGGAATGAATCCAAGCCTCACAAGTCCCAGGCTAGCTCCCCACCTGTTCAAGCACCTGTCCCCTATGCTGGTTGTGTGAACCTCACCTAGGAATGCTCCATGGCACATTCCAACTTGTTCCTATTTTCATCACTTTTCCTTGATATTAGTTCCAAAAGCATCTCCAGCCCAGTGCCAAAGGAGGTTAAAAAGCATGCCCCCATTTCACTTCCAAACCATAGTTACAGCTTTCAGATGTTGACAGGTATTAACATGCTTCGACTGTACCAGATGGCAAGTCAGATAGCAATTTGTCAAGGGTCAACAACCCTTGCTTATATTTATGTCTCTCTTCATGTCTGTGACAAAGGGGCCTTTCCTTGAGACGAGGTTCCCAGGAGTGGATGGCTGTAGGGAGGGATTGGGAAACTTGTACATTTATAAAAACACCCAATATCTGTCTGTTCTTATTTCCTATTGGAGCTTATCATGTCCCTTTTAGAACCCCCCTTTCTTGCTGTATCATGCCTTGGAATTTGAAGATGTGTCAGAACATGTCACCTGTCTACAGCGGGAGTGGGATTCATGGCGTTGGTGGAGAGTTGCCATAGGCTGCTTTTGCAGTCATCAGAAGTGTCAGTTTCACAGTCAAAAGAACCATTCCATCATTTATTTCTTCACAGTTTCATCAGCCAGAAGTATCGTTCTATTATTTCTTGCTTCATGCAACCTCCTGAACTTTTTCCTTTCAGGAAAGTGCCTAGCACTTATGGACTTCTCTTAAGCTATATTTGCTCTACAAACAGGAACAATTGCATAGTTAATAGAATATGTGTTTAGTAAATTTATCCTGAAGTACTTACACTGACTGGCAACCAGAGCCCTTAAGCACATGCATAGTTTTAAGAATGCAAATAACCCCACTGACTTAATTGGCTACATGGCTAAGTGCTTTTCTAGGGGGGTGCCTGTATCCAGGTCACCCATACACCACAAATGCAGTTCTTTTTTTAGATGAATAGCACCAGCAGCCAATCTGTATGGGCAATACTATGCAGCAATTCTTAGGAGAAAATGTGATGAATAACTTTAACTGAAGCCATGTTTGGAGAAGATAAGTTACTCATAATGGAGTGAAATCAGGCCAAGTTAGAAAAGCCCATTAAAAAATCAGAATTTAGAGATTGAGGACACCTACCAATTTACATAGGAGCCTGAATTAGCAGAAAAGGGGCTTATAAATAGTATTTAAAGAGCTCTAGTCACCATAGTATCTAAGTGTTGTGCCCTAGAGAATACTTTCTAGTTTTTGGATATGCTTTTGTTCCATTTCTATCAGTAGAGTATAAGATAGCTTTTGTTTAGTCCACAAAAATGTGACTTTGCTCCAAATTCTGCTGATCAGAAACAATCATAGACTCATAGAATATCAGGGTTGGAAGGGGCCTCAGGAAGTCATCTAGTCCAACCCCCTGCTCAAAACAGGACAAAGCAGATCAATTACACCTGACAACAATTCATTCAGCAAACTAGGACTTGCACTGGATACATGAATTTGTTTCACAACCAGTCCGATCATCTCAAAAAAAGATCAGAATTAAGGGAATGATCTTGTGATGAGCTGTGAATCTCGTGCTAGGCACTGAGCAGCCTCAACTCCCTCTGGGCTAAGGGCACTCTGGACAGCAAACCATTAGGCCATCTATAAATATTTCTAAGGTAATAGTCAAAGCTCCTTGAGTCTATGGAACAGCTACAGACTCTCCAGCCAGGCAAGTCACATAACTGATGCTGATGTCACATATTCTGATCAGCGAGGTCAAAGCCATTTTACAGAATGCATATCAGATTGTTTAAACAAGCAGATACCTTTGGAAACGAGGGCAGCCAAGGTATTTTTAAAAGAAACCTTTCTTAAACAAACAAAAAACCACAGCTCTTCTCAACTAAGAGCATGGAGCCTTTTTCGGGGGAAATTGTTGTTTTACATGAGATCAGCTATGAAACCAGCAAACCAAATGAAATATGATGAAAAAATACTGGATGCGTACATTGGTGCCTAGGCATTACAGTGCAGAGGAAGAAAGATTAGCTAAGAAACCCTCAAGATAAATCATTATTATTGGGCACCAGTAGCACCTTCCCTTCTGCAGTGTATGTTCGTGTGACTTACAGGGGACAAGCTGAGGATAGCTTTTGTTGACAGCCCTCTCAGCTCCCTTGGTAATGCAGCAGTCTATAGAACATTAAGAGATCCGCTTCAGGTGAAGCACTGCACGTCTGACACACCATGACCCAGATTCTTGTTCCCCATGGGTGCAGGATCCACGAGTCCAGTTCTGGGATAGATGCTACATGCTTGATTAAGCACTTAGGATGCCTTGTTGCCATTTGGCACACACACGGAATGGCAAAGACAGGGTTAGATCTTATATACTCCACCAAAATGATGGAAAATATGACAGCAAAGTGTAGCTCACTATCTAAACTTGCACCTACAGTTGATAGACAGCCACCTCTTTAAATCCCTAGCAATGGGTTAAGGTTTCTATTTTTATTACTATCCTACTTGCAGTAACTGTCTTTCTTAGAAGTAGAGCTGGTCAAGTTTTCCAGCTGAACATTTTTCTGTTAGAAAATGCCCTTTCATCAACATTTAAATGTTGATTTTGACAAAATTTAACCAGGACTGGCATTTCTGGTCAAAAGCAGCCCCCAAGAGACTCTGTAGCCCAGTGGTTAGAGCATAGGCCGTGGGAGATTCAGGTTCAAATCCCTGCTCTGTGTGGTTTGGAGAGATCTGGGACACAAACTCTGCTCTAAGGCAGAGCATGGACTTGAATCTTGGTTTCCCAGGCTATGTAGAGTCTCTCCTGAAGAAGCTCGAACGAGCTTGTTTTCATTCCACCGCAGAATCAAAATAAAATGTCATGACCTCAAAAAATGTAGCAAAATGAAGTTGTTTTCTGGCCAACTTTACTCAGGTGCTTTTGTAAGCATTATTCTGAGCATAGAGTAGAGTGGACCTGGATGGGGTTCAACTATCCCTTTACCTTAGGGGTACTGGAAATCCAAATCCAAGTCTTGACCCACATTTTGCAAAGAGACAGTCCCCATCTTTATAACAGGTTAAACCAATACCCTGCTCCCACCAGAGCCAAACACTCAAGCTCTGGTGTGTTTAAAATCCAGATCTGGGTCTGAATTTTGTGGCTTGAGTCCATCACTTGTGAGAGCAAAGATCCATAGCTACATGATGTGATGGGAGGATTACTGTAATTAGTGTAAGAATGTCTGAAAATGACACCTGCATACTCCACTTACTGGATTGTTTGACTTAGCGGAGCAGGGAGTTTGGGAATGGACAGAGGTCTTGATGCTATCAGGGAACACTAGAAATGTAGAAGGAGTACGTCCACACGGAGTAATGAGGAGAAAAGAGAATAGGTAGGTTCCACATTTCAAAACTGCAGGTAGGCACACAAAAATTCATGTGCGTTTGCATGTGCCAATACCGGTAGTGTGCACCCAGTTGCCAGAATGGTGAATATTAATGATGTGATGTCTAAGATGGCCTATATTTATCACCATTGTGTAGGCAACTGTGGTAATTGTATTTGAATGTTAGATGTGTACTTGTCCAAGGAATTCTGAGAATCTGGGCCTGACATTTAATAGTGACTGCCTTCCATTCAGGACAGACTTTATAAACTGTATACCTGGATATCTCAAATTCATGGACATTGACATATTCCATGCTTAGTGAAGGAGGATTAACCCTACCCTCTAATAACTACTGTTTAGACAGCCTGATCTCTCTCTCATTAGGCGAAGTGAGTTAAAACATACAAAATTCACTTAACCAACAACTGAAATACAGTCATGATGGTGTAAAGTGAAGCTTACAATCAACTTGCCAGATGCTCAGCTCTTAGAAATCTGCATAGCTCATTTAAAACTCACTGGTGCTGCACAGTTTTATATCAGCCAAAGATCTGGCCTGAAACCTCATTTACGGAAACTAGTTGGTGACTCAGCAAATCTGCTCTTCATGTTGCGATTTCTGAATTTCTGCAGCTGCTCCCAGGATTATCACTGGGAGGTACGTCATCTTCACTGTCAAACCCCAGAGCTCCCGTCTGTGTCATTAAACACTGTCTAGTTCCCCAGTGACAGGATCCCTGGGGTTGATCATCTGCCTGAACCTCTTGAGGCACTGCCTGTTGCGCTTGGCTCATCTGAATGCAAATTCCATACAGTGTATAAAGTTATGCAACAAGAAAGTTGCTTCATCACTGATAAGACCCAAAGTCCTGACATACTTGTGTTATTGTTGTTGCAGGAATGCAGTATGAAACACTCAAGTAAGGTCTGTTCATTGCACAACTATCAGGCTGGCTACTATGCTTTTGGCTTTTTTTAACCTGTTTTAAAACTACATTTTCACAATATTACTTGTAAGTTGCAAGAATAGTTAAGGTCTATGGTGCCAAGTCAGGTGCTTGAAATTAAATGATTGATGAAGTTAAGGGCTGCAGGGACGCAGTGTTGAAAACTCAATGAACATCACAGATTAAGGTAGAGCACTCCAGTAATCTTGAGATTGCATTTAAGAGTGGTGGTCAAGCCAGTCGTTAAGGCATGACAGGAGCAGTGTGGTAGTACAGAACAGGATAGCGAATACCTTTTCCCTCTAGTCCAGGGGTCAGCAACGTTTCAGAAGCGGTGTGCCGAGTCTTCATTTATTCACTCCAGTGTAAGATTTCATGTGCCAGTGATACATTTTAACATTTTTATAAGGTCTTTTTCTAGAAGTCTGTACATTATAACTAAACTATAACTGTATGTAACATAAATAAGGGTTTTAAATGTTTAATAAGCTTCATTTAAAATTAAATTAAAATGCAGAGCCTCTCAGATAGGTGCCCAGGACCATTGTGAGTGCCACTGAAAATCAGCTTATGTGCCGCTTTTGGCATGCGTGCCAGAGGTTGCCTACCCCTGCTCTAGTCAATACCAACTTTGTTTTCTTTACACTAGCAATAAAAAGAGTTTTTCTTTTAAAAAGTGTCCTATCTGGGAATCTCATTTTATCTGGCCATTTAAATCAGTCTATTAGCTAGCCCCAGACCTTCCACTACTATACTGCAACCTTATTCATTTGTGCAAATGATTAGCTGCTGTAGTCAGGGATTATTATTCCCATATTGAACGCAAGGGTTGAGACTAGGCTGACCAGACAGCAAGTGTGGAAAATCGGGTCAGAGGGTGGGGGTAATAGGAGTCTATATAAGAAAAAGCCCCCAAAATCATGACTGTCCCTATAAAATTGGGACATCTGGTCACCCTAGTTGAGACCCAGTTCCCTTGAACTCTATGAAGGATAGGTCATTGCTTTTGATTTTGTACCATTGTCCACTAGAGGGCGCTCTTTCCTTTACCCTGAAATTGCTTTCTTTTTGCACAACAGATTTGAAGCCTCCATATCGGCGTAGCCTCTTGTTCATATATATGCATTCTATGATCAAGCAATACATATGGTATGGAGTGACTGTACTAGACCTGGTATTTGTTGACAGACTAGTTTCCTAGATCTTTCGTGTATCATGCAAGACTGACCTGCCGCATGGGTAGAGTCCAGAATTTACACAGGGTGCCATGCCACACTGTAAAACTATGCTATTGCTGCTGAACATTATAACATTGTATCATTACATCACAATACACTATGGGATTGTTACACAGCCATGAGACATCATGGCACAATTCAGGAAATGCTTTGAGAGAGAAGAAGAGGCTTTTCCCCAGGCACTCCTCTGCACCAGCCTAAATGCCACAGTTTTACAGGTCACATCTTTGTCAGCCATAGAAATATTACATTAAATCCTTCCTCTGAAGTGTTTTAACAAAGCTGGGGCCATGGACTGGCAGCCACTGGCTAGAACAGTGGTTCTCAACCTCATCCCATGGGCCACTGTGACATCATCAGAGTTATACAGTATATATAGTATATATACAATATATAGTAGTATATATATTGTGTGGGTGTAGCTCATGTTATACATAGACGGCTGCGTATGGGGCCCACGATAGTAAATAAGTGGAGAACCACTGGGCTAAAACCACGTCACAATGGACAAAATGTTGCAAGGACAATGAGTCAAACCGAAACAAAGCTGGAGTCATAGAAAATACATTTGATGTTGCCACAAACAACCCTGCCCCTCATTACTCCAAGAGCAGGAGTTTCATTCCACAGGAAATTCTGCTCTCCTGGGTTAGGGTAAGCCTTAAGGTTATGGGCACGGGTACAGAGGTGAAGTAACTCAGAATCACAGTGCTTTAACCCAGCTAAGGTGGCTAACTTCAGAGATCTTGTGGCTTAGAAGTACCAGAATCGAATCGTGTACTAGATGGACAATTTGGGAGGGAAAAAAACAAGCAGAAATAGGATGGGCAGCTCCACCTCCATATTTCAACAAAAAAGGAAAGAAACTAAGTAACCCCTTATATGCCATGTCCCATCCCTTCAGCCCCTATGCTCACTGCCACATATTTGAGATGTGGAATTCCTGCACCCACAACAGCCTGCAAACTGGTCTGTATTAAACATCTCAAGGACCATAAAGATTCCCCAATGCGGAACACATGCCTAATGCCCAGAAAATATCTGTCAGAATTTGCAGCAGTTACATGAATTGACTTCTGAGTTAGCTGATGTATTACATTATATGACTGCAGGGACACTCGGTCCCCACCTGCTCTGAAATCTAGATAGTCCAAATCACCTAGTCTTCCTGGGGTTTGGTTTTTATTGTTAACTCAAACAGCAACACGTACTACTCAGTCTACCTAGAGCAGTGGTTCTCAGCTCTGGTCCACTGTTTTTTCAGGGAAAGCCTCTGGCATACACGGGCTGAGGGATGTGTTGTCTGCCACTTCCCACAGCCCCCATTGGCCTGGAGCAGCGAACTGTGGCCAGTGGGAGCCGCAATCAGCCAAACCTGCGGAGCTGGCAGGTAAACAAACCAGCTCGGCATGCCAGGAGCTTTCCCTGAACAAATGGTGGCCCGGGGGCGAGAACCACTGACCTAGAGGGCGGCCCTAACCTCTTTTATATCCTTGTTAGAATTGGATGTGCCAAACTGATTCAGCAGGAGTTATTCTGCACTTTCATGAAGAGGTTTAAGCAAGTGAGAAAAGGACTTGATAGTGGAGCCCTGCATCCCTATGTAGGATCCTAAGGCTAGATCCCACAAAGCTATTTAGGTGCCTAAATCCCAGAGTTAGGCACCTAAACCTGACACACAAGCTCTTAAATCTGATTTTGGTTCCAATGATATCCACAAAACTCCCATTGATGTTTGTAGGCAGCTAAACTTATTCAGTGCCTAAGTTTTCAGAGTCAGAGTTCCCTAGATGCCTACATTTCTGCCTCTGGGTATGCACACTGCTGTCGACCAAGCCCCAGAGAAATTCACAAACCTGGGAAGAATGGACCCTGCATGTGACTTCAGTGGCCTATCTGTTAGGTATGCTCAGAGGAGTCCTGCTGGATCAGGTCCCTTTCAAAATCCACCTGGAGAAAGAACTGCCCATCTTATAACTTGCATCCCAGTGGTTAGAGCATTTTCTGAGGATGTGAGAGACCCCGGTTCAATTCCCCACTTTACTTGAGGGGGAGAAGGGAGACTCCTATTCAAATCCTACCTCTCAGGAAAGTGCTCTAATTATTGAGCTATGGAGTTGGGGTTCCCTCAATCTCTCCTGAGGTAGTTGTTCCCCCATGGATAAGTGATTAGAACAGTGCAACTGGCCTAGGGTCTCCTCACTCCCAGGTGGGCGTCCTAACCACAGGGCTACAGTCTCTCTGCCCCTCCCCCTATGACTATTTGAGTATTTATTCACAGTAGAACAGTCATTGGGACAGAGATAGAATGACTCTGCAGGCCAATGGTTAGGGCACCAAGGTGGGAGACCTCAGGTCTGATTCTCCTGCTCCAACCACTCTTTAGCCACATTGGAACAGTTTCAATAGGAGAGATTGCAGGACAGCCACACATTAGAATACCCTATAGCTCAGTGGTTAGAGCACTCTCCTGAAAGGTAAGAGACCCCTATTCAAATCTCCCCCCCCCCAAAGCAGAGGTAGGTATTGAAAGTGGGTCTCCCACACCCCAGGGGAGTGCTCTAACTACTGAGCTAAAAGTTGAAGGTGGGCAGCTCCTATGGGTCCTCCAGAGATTTGCACGGAGCGAGGCAGGTGCCTCACTCATTCTCATTGAAAGACCTGAGGCGCCTAAGCTGCCTGACTCCAGGTAGGCGGTTCCCATTCATGGATTGCTATCAGAGCTAGACACATATATGCTTTCCTGCAGCTTGGACTTATCTCCAAAAGGGGGGGAAGGGGCATAAGACACAGCCCTGTTGTTGTATTCTTCCATTGTCTAGCTGAGGTGGATTGAAGCCTGACATGCTGGCTTTTGTGAAGTGTGTTCTAAGGTGCCTAACTCTCCCCATTAAGTGTATAGGAAGCATAGGTGCCCAACTCAAACTTTGTGGGCTACAGGGTTGCCATTTTCTAAGCACTTAAAAGTTAAGCCTATGACACAGCATTGCAATGCCTAAGTCTCTTTGTGGATTTGGGGCCTAGTACCTGCCATCCTGTTACTATGCCATAATAATGTATTAGTAACAATTATCTGAATAGATACATAGATCACTTCTTAGGTGAGGCTTTTTACAAAAGTGATGATCTCATCTCACAGACCCAAAACTGAGGCACAGCGCACTTAAATGACTCGCAAAACACATCACAGGGAGTCCATGGCAGAGTTGAAAATAGAAGCCAGGTCTCCTGGTTGTTGTTTCCCAATACACCTTAGAGGGCAGTATACTAAAGCAATTACAAAAAGACAGTTTAGTGAAAAAAGCCACTAAACAAAAGGACTGTAAGTGTATTTAGATAAGGGCAAGGTACACTATGGTTTATCTCTGCAGGGAAAGGTAATCTGAGGCCAGAATGCACAAAGAACCTTACCACGTATCATAAAATCAGTACAGAAGAGTACAAAAAGCAGGAATCACCACTGGAAACAAACCCAACTCTTCAAACAGTGGATCAAGATTCCCAATGTTGCCAAACTCAAGTGCTCATAAATCACAGACCAGTCCGCCCAAGAAAAGAAAAAGACCCACATAACTTTTTAAGATTTATTTAAAAAGAAATACATGTTGTATTCTTTTTATTTGCCTTCTGGCTTTTGATGCTTTAGTTCACACTCAGGTCATGTCTTTGAGCTTTTCTTTGCAACTATGAGGGCTAGAAACTTCTTTTTAAAAAAGCTGAGAGTCTCACATAATCACATGACTCAAGAAATTTGAGGCTCTAATTAAAACACCAACTCTCCTGAAACTTGCATTGAAATAATGAGTTGTCAACACTCTGGCAGAGTGCAGCAATGTGTTGGCCGGGGGTTGAAACTTTTTCAGTTGTAAAATGGGGTCATGGTATGTGAATGGTTGAGAACCAATGGCTTAGATCTAGATAAAGCCTGCCCTGTGGCATTACGGCACAAACACCGCAAAACTTCTGTTGAGAGAACCACAAGTCCAGGAAGGAAGGAAATCTGCAATCTGACTTCAGAGACACAATGGAGCCTTATGAAGTGCAAAAGCAGGAGCTATCTAGTAATGCAGGCAACTACCTACCAGCAGAGAAATATCAAATGACCTCCATCTTAAAGGGATGTGCCATCTCCATATACCCCTTGTGGCTCAGGATATTTAATCTTACATTTTCAAGCAAGCTGATTATTCTGGAGACATTAAACATGCTTACGTCAAAAAGTTCATGGATTAATAACACAAGTCAGGTTTTGTAAATCAAGTACAAATAACTAGAGCAGCAGTAGCCTCAAAGCCCCAAAGATAACTGAATATAAGAAGCCATGAGGACTCTGGAGCTGACTACAGACCGTATACGTGCACAAAAGCACAGGAATTTAAAGTTCAGATTAAATTTGGCTTTTACCACATGAGGCTTTATCTGTAGATCTCCATCATTGATAGCATCAAGCTACAGGATTGGACCTCGGTCCACTTTATTTCCAGCTGCATCCCTCCTTCAGTTTCACTATCACACAACTTGTGTATGGGTTACCCCTTGTATCATCCTCTCTCCTTGGTATTTATGTGCTTATGGTTCTTGTAGTATGGGAATACTTTGAAATTGCTAGTCTCTCCCTGACCTCAGGGGTGAGCAAGGTTCTCATCAGCGGAGGTGAAAGACTGCACAATACCTGTGGCTAAATGGATTTCCTCCCTCACGTTTAGAACTGCCTGGTTCATCTCTCATTTTGAATCATTTTTGGAAGGAGACCAGCACTGTCCATAAAAGGGGAATACAAACACATTTGGAAGCACACACCATCCTGACGGGGTCTGGGCAGCAGGGCTGCAGGGCTGCAGAAAATCCTCAGCCTTGTGCAGGAATATAAATTGCTTTCACAGGGTGATCCCAGGGTAGCTGATCAAGCAAGAGCACTTTTATCTTTTCCACAGGGGCAAACACAGTTTGATACATTTGTGAAGCCAAATGTAAAAGAGACCACGCTGCTCTCCCCAGGTACTTTTGTTACAGATGGACACAGATAAGCTCAGCTTCATTAACATGATAGCAAGTAGGTATCATCCCACAGACAACCTGCCAACCTTAAACAAATTCTCAACAGCAACAGCACACTGCATCACAATAACTCCAACTCAGGAACCAATCCATGCAACAAACCTCGATGCCAACTCTGCCCACATATCTACACCAACAACACCATCACAGGACCTAACCAGATCAACCATACCATCACTGGCTCATTCACCTGTACATCAACCAATGTCATATATGCCATTATATGCCACCAGTGTCCCTCTGCTATGTACATCGGCCAAACTGGACAGTCCCTACGAAAAAGGATAAATGCACACAAATCAGATATTAGGAATGGCAATATACAAAAACCTGTAGGGGAACACTTCAACCTGCCTGGACACTCTATTACAGATTTAAAAGTCACCATACTGCAGAAAAAAAACTTCAAATCCAGACTGCAAAGGGAGACTGCAGAACTTCAATTCATTTGCAAATTCAGCACACACACTGGGATTGAACCGAGATCTACAATGGTTGGCTCATTACAGACATTGTTTCTCGTCTCTCCATGTTCACACACCCCATTCAAATGCTAGAAGAATAATCCACACTCCCTGATCGGAGATAACAAGCTGGCTCAGCTTAATTGGACTAACCTTCTCACCTCCCACCTGGCTCTTACCTACTTTTCTATAACTGCCTGTTTGTGAACACTTCCACTGCCTGCATCCGACGAAGTGGGTATTAGCCCACGAAAGCTCATGCTTCAAAACTTTATAGTTAGTCTTTAAGGTGCCACAGGACTTTGTTAGCTCTGCTATTCCAGACTAACACGGCTACCACCCTGATTCTTGACATCCCTTCTTTGGAGTGCTAACCAGTGCATGACTTTCCTGTTTGTTCCTGGGTTGTTTTTTAACTTTGGGTCTAGATTTGGGGCTCCTGTGTGGGTATACAAGAGTTAGGGTGACCAGGTGTTTGGTTTTTGACTGGAACACCCCATCAAAAAGGGACCCTGATGGCTCCAGTCAGCACTGCTGACTGGGCTGTTAAAAGTGGTTGACAGTGCCCCAGGGCTAAGGCACGCTAGTCACTATTTGTTCTGACTCTGCACTTTGCCCTGGAAGCAGCTATCAGGTCCTGCCCCTAGATGGGGGGGGGGGGTGAGGGGGATGGGGCTCCGTGTGCTGCCCCACCCTGAGCACTCGCTCCACACTCCCATTGGTGAGAGCAGCACACAGAGCCACCTGCCGCGCCTCTGCCTAGGAGCCAGACCTGCTGGCCACTTCCAGGTTACGGAGTCAGGACAGGCAGGAAGCCTACCTTATCGCCCCATCCCCCACCTCCCTCTCTACCCCAGCTAGCAGAGCTAGCCAGCTGCACACTGCTCCTAGCGGGTAGGGGTAGCATAGCAGCTATGTACCACAAGAAGTCTAGAAGATATTGCCTCCTGGAGCTCTCTTTGGGGTAGAGCTGCTGAAGAGAACTGCCAGTGTGGGCCTATACCTAATAGCCATCTCTGGCCCTTGGAGTTTTGCTAATAAAATTTGTGTAAAATAATGATGCGGGATGCTGCTGCAAAAACATTGCTTTAGCTGATACACGATCTTACTCCATATGCCGAAGGAAGTACTTCTGCATGGACACAGGGAACAGCTGCATAATCTAATACCGTAATTATTTCCAGTTGCTAAGATCTACAGCCTGCAACTCTGTTCCTTAAGTGAAGTGATGTAGACTCTTTGAAGGAAGGGGTGGATTCAGTTTCTTAGGAAGGCCATTGGAACAACTCAGATCTTGGCATTTGAACAAAAGTCATACAATTAGAATGGAGTTTGCATATGGCCTCCAGCCATGGCAGCCCAGATGGGCACAGTGGCTGGCATGAAGCACTTGAGATGGGTATTGATTGCTAAGCTAATATTATCTGATGTCCTTGCAGCTCATTACACATCTCTCCTGCCTTTGTTCTCTGGAATTAATGACTGTAGCCAGGTCCTTGGGTACATTCACTCCCCCCTCTATTCAGTCTCTGACTTCAAGGGCCAAATTCTCATCCAGGCAGGCAACCTAAATGCACAAACTTTGCTCAGGGGAGTTTTGCCAGGGCCCACGGGATGGGATCAAGAAACTCCCCTGCAGATCACTCAGCAGCAGAAGATACACTGTTAGTCTCCTCCTGCATCCATAGGACAGCAGTAGCTTCCATGCCTGTTGCACACTTCCCATCAGTGTTTGAGGGTTTCTGGTGGATGTGTGCAGTTGAGGATCCATCAGCCCTATCCCTGCTTCTCTATCAGGGTGCTGGGGCACAGAGAGCTTCAAGAGAACTGGGCTCTGCAGAGTGCATGGGGTGGGGTTAGCAACAATAAAAGGCTTCTCTCACTCTTTCACCTCAAGAGGAAGACCAGGATAAATACTGCAAAAGAGCACTTGGAAACAATTGTCTGCATAAAAGCACTGAATGCGCTTTGGAAATACTTGCCAGCCCTCTTATTTGCTTTTCCTCAAGAGGCATGTTAATGAAATTTTGTTCACCAGAATGCTTATAAAAAGAGGAAATGTCAAACATACAAACAACTCTGCATTTGTCCCACTATGCACTTGACAATGTATTTGCATGAATGCTCCCAGCAGAAGTGTTCTTGTAGCCACCTTGAAAGATCTTTGTGGGTTTTGAAGTCATCCAGTCAGGGAGCAGAAACTATACCATGTGACTTAGGCCACAGAATGAAGAGGGACTTGCAAATATTCAAAACAAAAGTTGATGTGAATGATTGGTCAGAAATGTATAGATTGAAATAGATTTGCATAAGCCCTAAAGAAAATAATTTGGAATAATTTGTAAAAGTCTTAGATGGTCCGTGGATAATTCACAGTATAGAATAAACTGATGTCTGAATCATTCCCCCACCTCTACTCTTATCTCAGTTAAGAATCATCACCTCATCTCGCTGAAGGTGAATTATTAAGTAAAAACCTTGGAGGGAAAAAAAATCAATGTGTCAGGTTTACTTTTTGTTACAGATGAACAGAGGGGTGAATAATTGCTTCTTGTTGCTGTAGCAACTGATGCTCCAAATCCAGGTCTGAAAACATGCACATGAGGAATTTCTCAGACAAATAAGATACCTTCCTTTACATCCTTTCTTGGAAGAATAAAAGACCCCTTTGGGGTTAAGTTTTGCACAATCATATGTATTACTGTTATTTCACAAGTTGTTTGGCTGCCTAGGTTTTATCTGAAAGGGTCATTCATATGTATTCAGGTTTGTATCTATAGGCATTTCTCTAGCACTCTTTGCAAAGATTAACAGATTTATCCACACAATATTCTTGTGAGGTAGGGAAGTGCTATTATTCCATTTTACAGACACAAAAATCACATAACTTGCCTAAGAGCACACAGGAAAATCTTTGGCTAAACCAGAAACAGAATCCAAATATCCTGACTCCTAAGCCAGTGCCTTAAATACAAGTTGATGAAGGTCAAGCCTTAACTCTGAATTTGAAACCAGATTTTAACAAATTTGAAAACAGACCTCTGGAAATGAAAGGCGAGAAATGGATATTGTTTCCCTAAGATGATCTATGTCTGAAATATGCTGGTGCTTGACAATATCATGAAATTAAGTACTAGAACATTTCCTGGGTTTGTGAAATTCTTGCACGTTGACTTCCTTTTCTCTCTTTCTGTGAATTCCACACTTATGAAAATGAGGGACTGACAAAGTCAAGAATGGTCCAAAATATAATGCTTGTGATGATATTTCTACAGTGTGGACATTGCCATGTGATAAGAGTAGAGAATCAGAAGGAGTTAATTTCTTGTACCACCGAAAAGAGAACTTCATTACAATAAGGAAAGTGGTATTATTGCTCTGTGTCCTTCAGCTTCATTGCAGAGTTTTTGCCTTCCTTCCTTCTACAGATTGAAAGAAAGAGGGCACTTTTCATAATAACCATAGAACAGTGATAGTATGTTTTAGGGGATGCAACGAAAACATTTATCATGTGGCCCTGCTAATTAATGCATTTTCATTTTTATCTGCAATATCATCCACAGCAGCAATCCTGGGTGTCCTGTGAGTTAAAACTGCCAACTACACAGGACTGGTGTGCAGAGACTGCACAAGGGAGACAGACAGCTGAGAGAGGTGTTACCTTGCAGCTTTCTGTTCTTGGGGAACCAAGGCGTGCCCGTGTGGCTCACGAAAGACTTTCCACGTGTCCCCTTCCCCCAGCCTCTGCTTGAAACCAAATCTGCATCAGAGGAAAGACTTACAATAAGTAAGGAAAAGGCACTGGGAGACACACCTAGACCCTGGGATAAGGATGACAGGATTAAGGAAACTTCCCCAGCCTCATCTGCATCAAAGATGGAAAAAGGAGGTGTCTCCATTAGCATACAGAATGGAGAACAGAGATTCCAAGGCAAGAACTGCATGGAACTCTGGGACCAGAAAAGCAGGGAAGCAGTGCATGATGCGGGGATCTCTGCTCCAGATGTTAATGAACCCACACCTACACACACCCAGCTCAGTAGTTATCAACCAATTCTAGTAATAAATCCTTTACTGGTATCCAAAATAGTGAAGCTCCCTATTTGCATGATGAGCTCCCTCCAAGGAATAGCGCCCAAAGCCAGGAATGATCAGCTCGCATGGTCTACCTGAACAAAACAACTTTGGTTTACTCTCTTGTTTACACATAAACAAATCTAGTGTTGTCCCTTGAACCATTTTTGTTTCTCTACAAAACCCTCTATTCATGCTCAAGTAAGTGTTCTGATACCTGGATCCAAAATCTGCATCAGTTCCACTGGGACTTCATCTTCTCTTGACTGATCATGGTGGGAGCTTTGCCTGTCTCCATCACTCTGGACTTTCAGCTACCACCACCATCTGGGACCACAGATGGATTCAAGCTTCACAGAGAGGTAAGAACCCATCTCTCTCTCTCTCTCTCCTTCTGACCCTGACTAGTGTGATCAGTTATAGTTTTGTAAACCTGACTTTATAAACAAGTTAAAGTTGCAGTTACTATTAGAACTCTTTTGTTTGGTTGGTTCCCCTGTGGTTATTACTCTAGCAATAAATAACTTTCATGATTAAGCTGGTTGCTTCTCTCTCTCTTCCTCTGTGAGTGTTTTCTGGTTTCCTCATCGTCTCTGCAGCAATGCTCTTTATATCTAAGCTAAAAGATCTCTGCTGCACCCAAAAATCCTGTGAGGTATGCTTATCAAGTGGATTATTACCAGAACAATTGTAACGTGAAAGTGCGGATAGAGACGTGTTGAACCTGGGACATATGAGGGTGGCAGATTGAAAGTGCTGCTCGACCCAGCCTGCTCAGGCCTACTCTATTCTTCTTCGAGTGATTGCTCACATGCATTCCACTATAGGTCAGGCACGCGCTGCGGGCCTGGTTGCCGGGTAGATTTTTCCCCTAGCTGCAGACTGGGTGAGCAGGGAGCCCCCTGGAGTGGCGCCACTGAGGCACTCTATAAGTACCCCTGCGACACAGTCTGGCCCTCAGTTCCTTCTTCACCGCTCGTGCTGGTAGTCGGAACAGGAGTGCTGCTCTTAAGCGTTCTCCTTATCTCCTAGCTGTTAACTCCATTGTTATTCTATCGTTCTTGTTAAGTAGTTGTAGTTAGTTAGTTTACATAGTTTTATAGTGTAAATAGTTAAGCGCAGGGGTTCCTCTGCCACCGGAGCCATGTCATCCAAGGCTCCGGGATTCAAGCACTGTGCGGAGTGCGGGAAGCCCATGCCTGCGGGGGACCCACACTCCAAGTGCCTCAAGTGCCTCGGGGAAGCGCACTTGGCAGATTCCTGCAAGATCTGCAGAGCCTTTAAACCCAGGACCCGCAAGGACAGAGAATCCCGCTTGCGGCAGATCCTGATGGAGGCGGCCCTTACTCCGGACTCGAGTGCGGCACCGGGCCCCGCACCCAAGCCGGCCAAATCGAAGCCTCGGCACCGGTCGCGCTCCCCCAGCGCTAAGCGCAGGAAGGACTCACAACCGCGCCCAGCCTCGGCACCGGATCGCGTGCAGCCGCCGGCACCGCTCACGCGTCCACAGTCGCCGCCGGGGAGCCGACCAGAGGCCCAGCCGCCTGCACCCGCACCGATGACTCCGGCGCCGCAGGAGGCCCCGTCGAGTCCGGTGCCAGTGGTCTCGCCACTCAGGGTGCCGATTCCGCAGCAGCTTCCCTCCACGCCGGAGGCGTTTGCTGCTGCGAGGAGGTTGCTCGCAGAGGATACCCCTCAGCAACCTGTCCGGTCTAGGGGCAAGCCGCCCATGACCGAGACTGAGATCGCGGCTCGAAGCCCGGCTGGGCATGGACGCCGATCGATCTCGCGGCGCTGATCGAACTCCCGGTACCGGTCAGCTTCCCGGCACCGGTCGCAGTCTCGGCGCCGCACGGAGTTGAGACCATGCTCCGGGTCTCCTCACGGCCGTTCGCGCAGATCGCGCTCTGGCCGCCGGTCCGAGTCCTGGCGCCGATCGGAGTCCCGGCACTCTCGTACGGACAGATGCCGGTCGTACTCTCGGCACCGGTCGCACTCCCGGCACCGGTCCGTCAGCTGCCGCAGGGGCCGCTCCAGACGCCGATCGCCAAGCCGCTCGTCCTCCCGGCACCGTTCGTCGTCACGGCACCGGTCCTACTCCACACGGCACCGATCACCTCGGCACCGTTCGTCGTCGCGGCACCGCAGAGGTCGGCGCTCCACATCTCGACGGCACCGCCGCTCGCCCCGGCACCGGACCTCGTCACGGCACCGGCGATCTGCCCGGCGCCGGTCGTCATCGCGGCACCATGGATCCCGCAGGAGGAGCGGATCCAGCAGCAGCCGCTCTTCAGGGGGCCGTCACTTCTCCAGGCACCGGTCGAGAAGCCCTCGGCACCGAGGGCGTAGAGAGTCTGTCGGCACACGAACCCGGCATGACTCTCCGCCCAAGGCCCTCCAGTCGGCCACTGCAGCGGCCCCATGGCACTCCTCTGCCTCAGTGTCCCCTCCATTAACGGGACCAGCCCCAGCCACCCAAAACCCTGCCTGGCCAGAATGGGTGGCATGGGAGTATGATCAGCCTGGGGAAACCCAATCTGAGCCCGGGTTCCCAGTGTGTGCGAGGGGTGCTCGGCAGGAGCTAGCGGGTCCATCTTCGGCCAGCCAGCCGTCGGCGGTACACAGCCCTAGAGAGCCCGGTCCTTACGCCTCCCCAGTGGGGGTAGAGGCGGTGGCGGGCACTTCTTCCAAAAGCCCGCCCGCCCTGGAACTCTCTAATTATCAACACCTCCTCCAGGCAGTCGCAAAAAACATGAATCTGCCCCAAGAGGAGGTCCAGATGGTGGATGACCCGGTCACCACCATGTTAACAAAGGGCACCCCGGCACGTGTGGCAGTGCCATTCATTAACACCATTAAAGCGCACACCACATCGGTCTGGAAGACCCCCGCCTCCATCCCCCCCACTGCCCGGGGGGTAGAGAAGCGCTACTTTGTTCCGGCCAAAGGCTACGAGTACTTGTACGTTCACCCTACGCCCTCCTCCCTGGTGGTGGAGTCAGTGAATAACAAAGAGCGCAATGGACAGGAGGCACAGGTACCTAAGGCCAAAGAAGCCAAAAGGCTGGACCACTTTGGCAGGAAGGTTTATTCCTCCGGGGGCCTCCAACTTAGGGTTGCCAACCATCAGGCTCTACTGAGTAGACACCATTTCGATACGGTGGAGGCCCTTACCAAATTTGAGACCGCTCTCCCCCAGGAGAGCAGACAGGAATTCAAGGCCCTATTGATCCAGAGCAGGGACATATCCAGACATGCCCTGCAAGCGGCCCTGGACTCGGCCGACTCAGCGGCCAGAACAATGGCCTCGGGCATAGCCCTCCACCGGGCAGCGTGGCTCTCCTCATCCAGCCTCGCCCCGGCTATGCAATATAAAATACAGGACCTCCCGTTTGAGGGACAGGCCCTCTTCTCAGAGGACACAGACACGCGGCTCCAGGCCCTCAAGGACAGAGGGGTGACCCTCAAAGGCCTGGGCATGCACACCCCAGGCCCACAAAGGCGCCCCTTCATCCCTCCACGCCGGAGGTTCTTTCCACCCGCTCGCCAGCCACAGGACTCCTCCAACAGGAGAAACCGCCCCTTCCGCAAGCGGCAGGGGCCCAGGCAGGGCGGAAAACAGCGGGGCTCTAAGCCTCCCCAGGGGCCTAAGCCCAACTTTTGATGGTGCGCCCGGGGGCAGCTTATTATCCACAGTCCTGGATCCTCCTTTCGGAGACCGTCTGTCTCACTTCCACCGTGCATGGTCGGACATTACATCAGACCAGTGGGTCCTCCGCACAGTGGAGGTGGGATACTCCCTCCAGCTCTCCTCCACTCCTCCCACCCACCCACCTCCCTCGTCCCTCTTCAGGGACCCCTCTCACGAGCAACTACTCGTACAGGAGGTCAGGTCGCTCCTCGCACTGGGAGCCATCGAACCTGTACCACAGGAGTTCAGAGGAAAGGGGTTCTACTCCCGCTACTTCCTAATCCCCAAGGCGAAAGGGGGCCTCCGGCCCATCCTGGACCTGCGCGAACTCAACACCTACATGATCAAGTTCAAGTTCCGCATGGTCACCTTGGGCACTATCATTCCCTCCCTGGATCCAGGAGATTGGTTCGCTGCCCTCGACATGAAGGATGCCTACTTCCACGTGGGCATCAAACCTTCTCACAGGCGCTACCTCCGCTTCCTAATAGCGGAAGAACATTATCAATTTGCAGTCCTACCCTTCGGCCTGTCCACCGCGCCCAGGGTATTCACGAAGTGCATGGCGGTAGTGGCGGCGTTCCTGCGGCGCCGCGGGGTACAAGTATACCCGTACCTCGACGATTGGCTAATCCGGGGCACCTCCAGGGACCAAGTGTCAGCACACGTGCGTCTTGTTATCAACACGTTCGACTGCTTGGGAATCCTCCTCAACGAGGAGAAGTCCACCCTGGAGCCTACCCAGAGCGTAGAGTTCATAGGGGCCCTACTAGACTCCAAGGTGGCAAGGGCATCCCTGCCCCAGCCCCGGTTTCTCACCATCCAGTCGGCCATCAGACAGCTTCGCAACTGCCCGATGACCACGGTCAGAGTCTTCCTCAGCCTGTTAGGCCACATGGCATCGTGCACCTACATCATACAGCACGCCAGACTGCGGCTACGCCCACTGCAGTCGTGGCTCGCAGGGGCCTACCGGCCAAGGAGGGACAGTTTGGACACCCTCCTTTCCATCCCCAGAGCCGCCCTATCCACTCTGGCTTGGTGGGAAGACCAGAACAATGTGTGCCGAGGAGTCCCCTTCCTCCCCCCCAGCCCGTCCATGTCCCTGGTGACGGACGCCTCGTCGCTAGGGTGGGGAGCTCACCTAGGGGAACTCAGGACCCAGGGCCGCTGGTTGGAGTCAGACCTCGGCCTCCACATCAATGTCAGGGAGCTGAGGGCCGTCCGACTTGCGTGCCACGCGTTCTGGGACACGCTGCAGGGTCACTGTGTGGCGGTGCTGACAGACAACACCACAGCCCAATACTACATAAACAAGCAGGGCGGGGCCCGCTCCAGTCCCCTGTGCCAAGAGGCGATTCTCCTATGGGAGTTTTGTATAGCCCACGATATTCACCCTGTGGCCTCTTTCCTCCCCGGGATTCAGAACACACTGGCGGACCACCTCAGCAGGTCATTCATGTCTCACGAGTGGTCCCTTCGGCCGGATGTCATCCGACCGATCTTCCTGAGGTGGGGGTTTCCCCACATCGATCTCTTCGCCTCCAGGCAGAACAGGAAGTGCCTCCAGTTCTGCTCCTTTCGAGGCAGCTCCCGGGGATCCCTGACAGATGCCTTCCTCCTACCCTGGACGGGGCACCTGTTCTACGCGTTCCCTCCGATCCCGCTTCTCCACAAGGTGATCCTGAAGATCAGACGGGACAGGGCACACGTCATCCTCATAGCCCCGGCCTGGCCCAGGCAATGCTGGTATGCGTCCCTCCTCCGGCTGTCCAGGGCCCCTCCCATCAGCCTCCCGCTGTGGCCAGACCTGATCTCCCAGGATCACGGTCGCCTCCTGCATCCGGACTTGCAGTCCCTTCACCTCACAGCGTGGCTACTCCATGGCTGAGAGGTCCTGAACTCTTGTGCTCGACTGAGGTACAGAATGTCCTTCTGGGAAGTAGAAAACCATCCACCAGAAGTACCTATACAGCCAAGTGGACCCGCTTTTCTGCATGGTGCAGACTACATGATATAGTCCCAAGTGAGGCTGCCATCCCGCGCATACTGGACTACCTCTTAGGCCTTAGAAACCAAGGCCTTTCTACTTCCACCATACGCGTCCACCTCGCTGCCATATTGGCCTTTCATCCGGGCCAGTCGAACCACTCGGTCTTCTCAGATCCTGTGGTATACCGTTTCCTCAAGGGCCTGGATAAACTGTACCCGAACGTCAAGCGTCCCATACCACCCTGGGACCTCAACCTGGTGCTATCACGCCTTATGATGCCCCCGTTCGAGCCCCTCGCCACGTGTTCTTTACTCCACCTTTCCTGGAAGGTGGCATTCCTAGTAGCTATCACCTCGGCTCGTAGAGTGTCAGAGATCCTTGCACTGACCTCCGAGCCGCCCTACACTATCTTCCACAATGACAAGGTGCAGCTACGTCCCCACCCGGCCTTCCTGCCTAAGGTGGTCTCTCCCTTCCATGTGAACCAAGACATTTGTCTCCCAGTCTTTTATCCTAGGCCACACACCTCTGGAAGGGAACAACAATTACACACGTTGGACGTTAGGAGGGCTCTTGCTTTTTATTTAGACAGAACAAAGCAATTCAGGAAAACAACGCAACTTTTCGTGGCTGTTGCGGAGAGAATGAAGGGCCAGCCAGTTTCCGCCCAAAGGCTCTCCTCCTGGATCACCTCGTGCATTCACACCTGTTATGAACTCGCGGGCAAGCCGCTTGAGAGAGTAACGGCACATTCCACGAGAGCGCAGGCGTCCTCTGCGGCCTTCCGGGAAGGAGTCCCTATCACGGACATTTGCAGGGCGGCTACCTGGTCCTCCGTCCACACCTTCGCCGCCCACTACGCCATAGTCCAGCAAACCAGGGACGATGCGGCGTTTGGGTCAGCGGTCTTACGATCAGCAATGGGTCCACCCGACCCCACCTCCTAGGTATTGCTTGTAGTCACCTATAGTGGAATGCATGTGAGCAATCACTCGAAGAAGAAAACAGGGTTACTTACCTGTAACTGTTGTTCTTCGAGATGTGTTGCTCACATCCATTCCAGACCCGCCCTCCTTCCCCACTGTCGGGTTAGCCGGCAAAGAAGGAACTGAGGGCCAGACTGTGTCGCAGGGGTACTTATAGAGTGCCTCAGTGGCGCCACTCCAGGGGGCTCCCTGCTCACCCAGTCTGCAGCTAGGGGAAAAATCTACCCGGCAACCAGGCCCGCAGCGCGTGCCTGACCTATAGTGGAATGCATGTGAGCAACACATCTCGAAGAACAACAGTTACAGGTAAGTAACCCTGTTTTCCGGTGCAGTGTCCATGGCATATGAGGGTGACAGCTTGGAGGTGCTGTTCGATCCAGCCTGCTGAGTCCAAGGGCCTATGAGTGTGGCAGTTTGGAAGTGCTGCTCGACCCAGGCTGCTGAGCCCAGGGACATATAAGGGGTCATCTTGTGAGTGCTGATTAACCTGGTCCTCTCAGATGTGCTCTGTTCATGTGTGTGTGTGTGTTTGTCTCATTCTGGGTCTGGAAGAACCCAGCCCGGGGGAACCTCGGTCCTGCAGGATAGCTCCATTGGGTGGGAACTTGCAGCGGGGAGAAGAAGAGCTCTGTATGAGAACACAAGTGACACAAGCAGTACATTAATAGAAGTACAGGACCCTCCTCCGAAGAGAAACCCTAATAAATGGGCATACCCCAGAGTAATGGGTAAAGCTGGTAACAGAGGAGACTGCACAAGTGATTCCCTGGCCCAGCCCAGTTTCGCCGTCTAGCCTGCTGGAAACACCTGACCCATGGGAGTGGCAGGGGCACATGTTCCAGCCATTGGAGTGGGGGATAGGGCACTGGTATCTGTGCAGGGGGCATTGGCATACAGGGCACCAGCCACCAAGTAGGCAGGGAGAAGCACAGGGCACCAGCCCTGAAGGAACTGCTGGGTCACTCCTTCCCAGCCTGGAGCTAGATACTGCATCTCCACACCCTCATGGCTGAATCATAGTAGCTCCCATCACTCCCACTCCTATGCCTCTGCTCCCGCCCTTCCCATTCACAGCAAGCTACTCCCACCCCATGATTGCTAGCTGGGAATTAAGATCAAATGTACTTCCTTTGAGAGTGGAGAGTTAGATCCTGCAAGCTGTTGACGACCCTCAAACCCCATTGGCTTCAGGGTCAAATCATAAGGATAGGAATCCAGAGCTGCAGAAGTCTGAACCTAGATCACTAGGAATGAAAGTCAAATGCCTTCATTGACTGAACTTCCCTTTCTTTGCTAGCCTTAACATGATATCCTAAAAGGTTGGAACAGATGTTGGTGATGTTCTGGGACAAACTTGATCGTTCATATTTAAGTCGTAACAGTGGGGTTTGCATCAGTGTTTGACTGGTGTACAGAGGTTCAAGTTTACACTATTCATCATGCTGTCCATTTGTAACTATAACAAAATAAAATCAGTACCACCACTTGTTTCTGCCTGTGATGACTACTGACCTCTTTGTCTCAGTGGTGAAAAGAGAAGCATAATGCACAATGCAGAATGAAAATTATCATTATCATTATACACATTTTAAAGGCACACATCAGAACAGTAGCTGGGCTGGGACAGGAAGGAAGTACCAGTTAATTACCTGTTACTATCAGGAAGCAGAAAACCAATCCATCCCACTAAACACAGCTGCTAATCTTAAACTAATTACATGCACATTCATTTTGGCCAGACAAGTTGACCTACATTTTACTAAATGGTTTGGTTTCTAGTGTTTCATACAGGGATATTTCTCAGAACATTTCCTGAGAAACCCAGATTTCCTTAGCAAGTTGGAGACAAATGCAGAGTATTTTTCAAACATGGCAGCTGATGCATTTTATTTGCAGCTTGCATTGTTGCCTCAGGCACATACTTGCCCTTTATTGACACGAAATACAACAGCTGTGTCCGCCCCCCCAAGGAACCTAATGTTTTCCATGTAGAACAGGACTAGAGCCAGCATTCCTTAGAGGGAATGGACTGTCTCACGAAACAGAAGGCACAAAACCACAGAGATCGCAATTAGAATTATCAAATGTAGCATTTCTTTGCTTTGTGCCAGATGCACAATATTAATAATAAACTTATGTACAGTATCAGAGAGGTAGCTGTGCTAGTCTGGATCTGCAGAAGGGATAAAGAGTCCTGTGGCACCTTAAAGACTAACAAAAGTATTGAAGCATAAGCTTTCGTGGGCTAATACCCACTTCGTCGGATGCATGCAGTGGAAGTATCCAGAGGCAGGTATAAATAAGTAGGCAAGAATCAGGTTAGAGATAACAAGGTTAGTCCAATCACGCTGAACTAGCTTGTTATCTTTAATCAGGGAGGATGAGGTCCTCTTCTAGCAACTGATCTGGAGGTGTGAACACCAAGAGAGGAGAAACTGTTTTTGTAGCTAGCCATTCATAGTCTTTGTTCAATCCTGAGTTGATGGTGTCAAATTGGCAAAGGAACTGTAGCTCAGCAGTTTCTCTTTGAAGTTTGTACAGTATATAACTTAGGAAAGCAGCTAATGAAATTGTCATTACAGAGCAGACCGATGTTAGGGGTTTGTGGTTATAGGCCTAAACAATATCTTTGATGTTCTGAACCATTACTGTACACATTAAAAGATGTTGGCTTTCATCCCACATCTGTAGACTAATTATCACTGTAACAGGCCTCAGTCAGTTGTCATTCAAGTAAATGCTCATTCATTTTCCATGTACTGTACAATGAGTCACCAGGGTCAAGATTTATTATCCTTACTTGCAAGAGATTTGCAATCTGCATAGCTTGATTTCAAGGGATGGCTGGGTCTATATAGTTGTCAGTTGGAACAACTTTAAAGATACTGAGTAGTAGACGACAATGCATCTTTTCTTTAGGACATATTTTTATATTAAAAATTAAGAGGATTTGATTTTAAATGAGAAAACACAGAACTTCAAATCTATCCAAATTCAGTGCTAGATTGATTAGTTTCCAAACGAAACATTCTTTCTAAGTGCTTGCTGGGACTCTTGAATTTTTGTTTGTTTTTTATTCAGCTGAAACTACGTTTTTGTCTAATTTAGTATTCTACTGAAAAACTTCACTGAGATGTACTCAGCTGTCAGTTCTTTCTTGAAGAACATTACATTGGAGATGGGCCTGAACCAAATTCACAAGATCTTCAGGTAGTTTCAAACTTGAATCCAGCTCTAAATTTTGCAAATGGTCATTATCTTTCAAATAAGCTGAGTCAAAACTCTGTATGCCTGCAATGGTTAGTAACTATCAGTGCATCCTGGACCTAAAGAGTAAGAAATGCTGTCCACCTCTGTTTACTCCAGAATAGGGTCCACTTAGACCAGAAATTCATCTAGGAAGTAAAGACAATATGAAAATGATTCACTTTGTGAGAGACACTTTGTCTAAGGACTCACAACTCAGCTAAATTTAAAAGTTCCGCTCCCTAAGCATCAAAATTAAGCTAACTAAGTGTATTGTTAAAAGCTGAGGAAAGAATCTCTCATGATTTACATATGGATAAAACTTGTCTCCCTGTCTTGGCCTCACCCAAAAGATGGCCAAGCAGAGTAACACATTACTTGCCTACATAAAGTGGCCAAACAGATGAGTGAGGAAGCTGTAAGTTTACTGTTACCACAAGAAGTCCAGTACATATGTTTTCATTCCAAATGATAAATTGTATATTTGTTTGCATTATGAACCAAATAAACCCTAGCTAATCTATTTTGTTCCTTCAATATGTCTTTCACCCCCAATTAGATACATCTTTCTGCCTTGTGAATCAGATAAACCATCTCTCCCTATGTGGATAATGTCTTTTGCTCTATTGTAAGGCTTAAAGGATGTGAAATGCTCATATATAATTAAAAAATGTATGGACTATGTCCCTTGATTTAGAAGGCTAAGAAACTTTGGTTTTGTTTGTTGCACTGTAGATGTGATAGGAATTGTAAAGCACAAGAAGGACAAAGGACAGTTAAAAGATATAAAAGCACATAATTTTGGAATGTTAAGAGAAATTTCTTTAAAAATGGCATTCCAATAAATAGTCTGGACTAATACTGAAATACAGTCCACATATTGAATCACATATGTAACCCTTCTGCCAGGCCGAGTTGATAGCAGCAAGGGCTGGGTTCAGTACATAGGGGTTCCCTCTCAACAATGCAGTGCAAAACCGGCTCGAGCCCCCACCCAGTGACCTGGGAAAATCTTACACACCTGGGCACCCTGGGCACCTCAAAGGGGCAATACTTCCCTTCTCACAAGCACAGAGTCTTGGTGTAGCAGAAAATCTTTAATAACATGAGGTAAATGACATCAGCATTAAATTGGGAAACCACAACACCTAGGGTTCATAAACCAAGTCATGAGCAAAAACCCACCCAGCAAACGTAAATGTAATAAGAAAGATTGGTAATTTGCACTGTTACACGATATAACTGCTAAACCTCAATCCTGGTGTATGACAGTTTCTTGCAAGACTGTACTCGTGTGTTCAGTATATGCCTAGAATGTTTAATGTAGCTAAAGTTGATCTATAGGGATGAATTAATAAACTTTTGATTGGCTAAGAACACCATATGTGCTGATTGGAGGAATACTGTCCAAGGTAAAAGTTGACCTAAAGAGAACCTAGCATTAAAATTAGTAAGCTAACTCTTCCTGGACTCAATATGAAGAGGCTATCTTAATTAAGTTCCATTCCAATATTGGCTAAAACATTTATCAGATTGGCAAATCTAGCTTTTTATTTCAGCTTTAAAATCTAGTTGGCACTGCGGGAAAGTCATAAAATTGACCCACATTCACACTTGCAATGTGTTTGCTGCACATTTTATGTCCACACCCAAAGTGAGCCCAGTGGTAGGCATGTATGCCAAACACCATTCAGGTTAGACTATCAAGGCTAATTACCACCTCAGACTGTACCATGTTACTAGGCAATTGGACAGAGATTGCTGATATAACAATATCAGCAATGCAAACAGACACCTCACAGTTGTCCTGCAGTGCATCAGTAGGCGTTCAAAGTCTCCCAGAATCCATTGCTTCTGGGACCTGTGCCAGGAAATGTGGGAAACATACTCAGAGGAAAGAGTGGCCGTAACGGTGTGAGCACAGACTGCTAATGGGGACACAGGAGCAACTGCAATGCACCTCACTGCACCACTGGTATCTATGATACTATCGGATAGCCTATTGGTTCAAGTAGAGAAGGCTTTATTGCCTAATGGAACTCAGAAAGACCAATTCAAACCTTCTCCCCAGTCTTGGCTGCTTCTTAGATTCTTTCCTCAGATCTGGTCAGTGCACACCACAGGTTGTCTCTACAGACCCCTCCCACTTTCCATCTGTGTGTGGGTGGGAGTAAGGATAATGAGTCACCTGCTTTGAGCGTCAGCAGAACCCACTGAACCCTTTCCTACAGCATCAACGCCCTCTAACAGAGTGGAGTCATTCAAATAAACATGAGCAAACTATGACACTGACCTTAGAGAGACAAGGTAGGTGAGGTAATAGTTTTTATTGGACCATGTTCTGTTGGTAAATGTGACAAGCTTTCAAACTACACAGAGCTCTTCTTCAGATGACCAATTATCTCCACAGAGCATAGAGCACCCATCAGAAAAAGCTGTTTTGACTAAATCATTTTTTTCATTAAGCCATATCAACATTAACAAAATTTCTACAAAAAAGTGTCCAAACCAAAACATTTTGTTTTAGAAAATTTTGTTTGGAAAATTTTTGAAATATTCTGGTTTTTCATTTTTCTATTACTTTTGTTATTGTTCCATGATTTAATGACTTGTCAGTAGTAGTACATGACATGTCACAATGTGCATTAATGATATAATAGAATAGTTGGAACTTTTGATTATTTTATTTTATATTTATTTTTATAGTAATTTATTTTAGAAATCATTAAGAGCAGTTGGTACTTAATACTGATTGAAATATCATATCTTATTTTCTAGATCAAAGTATCTCCTGTTTGCATTCTAATGAAACAGCTTGACACTTTGAACAATAAATATTCTTGTGTTAACTTGGAACCATTTTTTTTAGGATAGTGTAAAAAACACTAATCAGTGCACTGAGTCCTTATCTTCCTTTCTTGCAAATATTATGACGTGTCAGAAGTGCGACTGCAGAATATGTCGTCATGATGACACAATATTCAGTACAACTATTTCTGAAGTGTCACAAAATAGTATAATAATAATAATAATAATAATAATAAAAGTAAAATACGTAAATGGGAGGAAACCATAAAATAAATTTCAAAGTAAAATGTTGTTTTCAAACAAAATTGCAAAGTTTTCCAAAACAAAATTTTCCAAAGTGATTTTTTTGGGGGAATTTCCATTTTGCAAGAAATTTTGAAAACAAAGTTTGCAATGTTGACATTTCCTGCATAACAGAAATTCAGAGTTTCAGCCAGCTCTAAAAGAGGATATTTTAAAGTTTCCTGTGAGGAATCAGTATGTAAATTAAAGATTGGCCCAGAGCTCTAAGGTGTTGAGATAACATTTCCCAAAGATCAGGGCTGTTCAGATCCAAGGATTTGGTTTGGTCCATTATAAAAATATGGACAGGATGCAAAGTTTGGCTCTGGATCTGACTCCTTCAAAATTCAGTGCTGTGGGCTTGTTGGATCTGATTCGTCAGCTGCAGAATAAGAATGAAGTGAGTTTAGTGTCAAGAATCAGGGTGGTAGCCGTGTTAGTCTGGAATAGCAGAGTTAACAAAGTCCTGTGGCACCTTAAAGACTAACTATAAAGTTTTGAAGCATGAGCTTTCGTGGGCTAATACCCACTTCGTCGGATGCAGGCAGTGGAAGTGTTCACAAACAGGCAGTTATAGAAAAGTAAGTAAGAGCCAGGTGGGAGGTGAAAAGGTTAGTCCAATTAAGCTGAGCCAGCTTGTTATCTCCGATCAGGGACTGTGGATTATTCGTCTAGCATTTGAATGGGGTGTGTGAACATGGAGAGACGAGAAACAATGAGTGAGTTTAGTGGGAGTTATTCATTCTCTGTTTGTCTCTCTCTTTCTCATTCTCACTCTCTCTTCCCACAGATCCACTGCCATGTGCCATCTGCTAGACAGGGCTGGTTTTAGTCACCGTGGATTCCAACTTCCAGTGGTTGTCAGACTGCTACACCACTCAGCTTTTTGTCTGTTTTGCTCTGCTGTGATTAGCTGGTCACTTTTCCTCTGCTGATTGGCTGGCCCCCCTCCACCACTCAGGAGAAAGACTCCTCCTGTTGCAAGAGCTATTGTAGAATGGGCAGGGGAGAAACCAGGGAGAAGGTTTTTCTTTTCAAAATAAATCAAGCCATGAGCACTGAGTAATGCAATGTTCAAAGTAACTTGGCACAGTGGATGATGAAATGCCAGCTCTCTGCCAGTGCTTCATGGCATTATCTTGTACTCTGTTCCAATGGTCATTTCCCAGGATTTAATAATGAGGTTGGTAAAAAATAAACAGAAAATAATCCCCTGGTGCTTGCTGATCAAACAGTCCTTCCTTGAGCAAATGTTTTTAAAGTATACACCCCCTACTTTCAGCTGGGATTATGCCACAAGCCAAAATGACCTGCCAAATTGAAAGGCTGGTAGAAACGAAACATTTGCAAAGGTCAACCCCCCTGACTAGTACTGTAATGATTGAACGTGAACAGTCTGTCTCTAGGAGTTCTGCCACATAAACCTAAAGACTGACAGACATATTATGGGAGCCCTGGTGGCACAACATCACATTTATCAGTAGCACAGCAGGCTGGGTTCTAGGAGACCTCATTTTGAACTGGACCATATTTATTTACATATAGGATTTTCTATGGCACTCATCAAACAGTCATGAACTTATTTTTTACGCTCTGATATCAAGAATCCTTATTACACCATAGTATAAGTATACTAGACCCATAGTACTGATGTGAAAATTGATGCAGAGAGGGAGGAAGAGACCTGACATTGGTCAGAGAGAAAGTCTGTGGCAGAGCCACAAAAATAATCCAGATCTCCCGATTCTGGTGCCTTAGCAAAAACAAGGTGAACATATTTCCTAAAGGGAAAATAGGACACCATGCAGGGCAAGCCTGAGCCCTCCCTCCTCACCCACGCGGGGCTGGCCTGAGCCGGTCACCTGAGCCACCCCCCTACGTGGGGCTGTTATCACTGCTCATCCTCTCCTGCATGTTTCTCTGGACCAAACCCCGCTTCTGTCAAAGTCAGCAAGAGCGAATGGGACAAATGTCAGGACGGCCAGGACAGGGCTTAAAATAGGGACCTGTCGACAAGACTGTCCTCTCTAGGAAGGGTTTCTGCTTCTTAGGTTACTGGTGACAGGTATTAGAGCAGTGACAAACTTGGGTTTTTTATGGGACTAGTGTTAAATCCTTATTTGGTGTTGTAACACTGGCTTCAAGGCTGCACATGCATCAGTCTTGCTTCTCTCTGACAGTGGAGGTACTGTGATGGCATCTACTGTTAGAGGGGATGAAGGCAATGCTTATATGTATGTGAGAGTGGGTCACTACACGCTGTATATAACCCTATAGTTATGATTTATTCTGTCCTTTGGACCAGTTGGTAAAGTTTAACTATAACAAGTAGAGGGTGTAATGTTTCAATTTCACTATACAAGCAAATAAGTGTACTTGGAATTCTCTGGAATTTCAAAGCAGTTAATCATAAACCTGATATTTACATATCAGTGCCACTGATCCTTGTACTGATACTAAAGATGGTATGAACTCATTCAGGAATATTTGCCTCCTAGCATACCAGGGTGCAGCAACCTATTCAATGCCGGCTGATTAATTCAGAGTCCCAAACGCAATACCCTCAAAATGAGAGAAAGTGAGAGCATGCTGAAAGGCAGTGTGTGTACACCTAATGTTATAGCATGGATCCATTTGATCTGGGTTGATCCCCCCACAAAGATCTGCTCTGGCAGGATCCCTATGGGCAGTGTTAAACACAAAAGGTCAGATTTTTAAATCACTTTTGTACCAGTGCAATTCTTGGATAGCTCCATCAACTTTAGTGGAGTTACTCTAGATTCACGCTGTAGTAAAATGTTATCCACAATGTGATCCACAGTAAAATGTGATCCACAGTAAAATGTGATCCACATAAAATGTGATCCACAGTAAAATGTGAACCACAAGCTCACTCGCGATCTGTCCCTTCCTGGTCCTAGTGGTGCAGTGCCCTGAACCACGTGTCTATCAGCAAATACTCAAGCTCTGCTGTTTGTGCTATGTTGTTTATGTTGGTATCTGTATTTATTACAAGATAAACAGATTTTTAAAAGAGGTCATAGGGAGTACTAAAAGGCTTGGTTTGACCCTAGCAGAGTCTCAGTGTGTCCTAAGAGATTCAAATACAAGGCAGAAAAGGCCTCAGATCATTTTGCGCTGGTTTGTTTCCACAGTATATTCCCGAGATTGTTTCCACAGTATATTCTCAAGTGCTCTATTGCCCAAGAAGATGTTCTATGGCGAACTACAATACGGCAAGCGATCTCTTGGAGGTCAAAAGAAGAGATTCAAAGACACCCTCAAGGTCTCCCTTAAGAACTGTAACATAGATCCTGAAAATTGGGAGAGCATCGCTAATGATCGCTTCGCCTGGTGCAGACGAGTTCATGATGGTGCAACAGCCTACGAACAAAAGAGACTGAGTGATGCTGTAGAGAAGCGTCTTCTTCGCAAGTCCAGGGCTGGTATCTTCTCTTCCCCTGGTCGGCAGTCTGATCTTCCATGTCCCCATTGCAACTGTTAATTCCGGGCTCGGATTGGACTAATCAGTCATTTTAGAACCCACTCCCAAACAAACTGATGACATTGGGTGGTCCTCATCAACTTTGATGGATGAACTCATCATCTAAGATGGAAGAGTCTCCTTTAGGAGACTATTCTTTTCTTCATATTCTCTTCATTTCATCCCATTAGTTCTAATGATACCATCTTTGTAGCACTCCAAACAATACCTCACCTGCCTTGCTGTTTACAGCCTTCAGGTATTAATAGATTATTGACCATTTTCTGCTTGGCTTACTTCACACTCATAGATTTTAAGGCCAGAAGAGACCATCATGATCATCTAATCTGACCTCCTGAACATTACATGCCACAGAAGCTCACCCAACCACTCCTACAATAGACCCATAACCTCTGGCTGAGTGATCGAAGTCCTCAAATCATGATTTAAAGTCTTCAAGTTACAGAGAATCCATTATTTACACTAGTTTAAGCCTGCAAGTGACCCGTGCCCCATGCTGCAGAGAAAGGCAACCCCCCCCCCCCCGGGTTTCAGCAAATCTGACACAGGAGAAAATTCCTTTCTGACTCCAAATATGATGAGCTGATCGACCCTGAGCATGTGGGCAAAAGCCACCAGCCAGACATCTGAGAAAGAATTCTCTGTAGTAACTGAGAGCCCTTCCCCATCTACTGTCCTTCATCAGCCATTGGAGATATTTGCAGCTAGCTCTTGCAGATCAGCTACATGTCATTGTAGACAGTCTCTATAAACTTATTAAGATCAGTCTTGAAGTCAGTTAGGTTTTTTTATCCCCACTGCTCTCCTTGGAAGGCTGTTCCAGAACTTTGCTCCTCTGATGGTTAGAAACCTTCACCTAATTTCGAACCTAAACTTGTTGATGGCAAGTTTATAGCCATTTGTTCTTGTGTCCACATTGGTGCTTAATTTAAAAACTCCTCTCTCTCCCTGATATTTATCTTTCTTATGTATTTATAGAGTTCAATCATATCTCCCCTCAGCCTTTTTTTGGTTAGGTTAAACAAGCCAAACTCTGAGTCCCTTTCCCAAGACAGGTTTTCCATTCCTTGGATCATCCCGTAGTCCTCCTCTGAACCTGTGGAAACACATAACCTCACTAAATTAATGGGACTATTTGCCTGAATAAGGAAAGAAGGATTTGGCTCTTAAGTGTCACTTAGCTAAACTATACATATTTATGGAAAAGTTCTCTTCTGGAATAAATGGGCAAAACTCCACTTAAGTCAATAGAGCTGGACCAGTTTATACCAGCAGAGATTTTCCCCCGTATTCCTATAACCTTTCCTCAGAAATCGTTCCCTGAAGACCCCTTAATTATTTTTGTTCCTCTTCTCACAGATCAAAAATATTTTTGACCAGATTTTTGATGTTTGGGGGTTTCATAACTTCACATTTTAGTCTAGGTAATGGAACCTTAGACACTGTAATGTCCTTCTCTCTTCTGGGGATATTTTCTTTTAAACAAATTTCCCACAGTTTCTGCCCTCAGTTCAACTCCACCACTATAAGCAACAATAGGAGCCATAGTTATAAAGAGATACAACTGTGTTTTTATATTCTCTTGATTTGACCTGTACACTGTGGGTATTAAACAAATAAAGCATAGGCCTCCTGCCTCTTGAATGTTTGCATTTTCCCCTGTAATATTTGTATAAGCCCTTCAGCTTCCCCTTAATCCTACTTGCTCATTCTGCTCTTTTGCTTCCCTTATCTTTTCCATGGAAGACTCAAATCACTCTGAATATTCCTGTTTGTTTCACCCCACCCCGGTTCTATTTCTATTAGAGATTATGCTCTTGTTGTTTTGTATTACTTTGGCACAGTTGACCCAGTGTATGTTGATGCCAGATTCCTTGTATTTTTCCTTTGAAAGTACATTAGCAGCCCTCCCCAGTTGAAGGCATTGAACTCTGGGCATAGGAGTGCTGCTACTGGCCCTGGGGCTAGTCAGAGCACTTCTGTTCCTCCAGCTGCAACCCAGATAGAAGGGACAATGGGATTGAGGATGGGGCTCCCTTTCACAAGCACTTGCAAAGGAAAAGAGGTGCCTGCGTGTCACACCAGATCAGAGATGGGCAAACTATGGCTTGCGGGCCACATCCTTGAGCTCCCGGCCCCTGCCCTGCTGTCCCACCTCCCCAGCAGCCATGCCGCCATGTGGGCAGCATGGCTTAGACCCTCCCACTTCTCAGGCTTTCTGATAAGGCAGTCCTGCCGCTCTGAGCAGAATGGTAAGGGGGTGGGGAGGTTAGACAAGGGGTGGTGAGTCCCGGCGGGCAGTCACGGGACAAGGAGCAGGGGGAGTTGGATGGGTCGGGGATTTGGGGGGGGGGGGGTGTCAGGGGCTGGGGAATGGGGGGGAGGGGCATAGGAATCCCGGGAGGGTCTGTGGGGTGAGTGTGTGTGTGTGTGTGTGGATAGGGGGCGGGGCAGTCAGGGGACATGGAGCAGGGGGGTTGGAGCCCCGGAGCCCACACCCCCAGCCACAACCTTCACTCCTTCCCGCACCCCAGCCCTACTCCTGATTCCACTTCCGAACGCCTGGGTCCCAGCCCAGAGCACCCTCCTACACCGCAGACTCCTCAGCCCCAGTCTTACCCATGGGCCTGCACCCCTCTTGCATCCCAACACCAATTTTGTGAGCATTCATGGCCCGCTATACAATTTCTATTCCCCAATACGGCCCTTGGGCCAAAAGGTTTGCCCACCCCTGGCCTATGTCATGGTTGCCTATTAGGATGTTCCATAATCCTGCCCTGTATGGCACAAATGACTGGGGGTGGGAAAGCGGGGAGGGGGGAGAGGCTGCAGGGCATACTTCTGCCCTGTGAGCAATCAGACAGCACATTAAACGCTATCTACAAAGGCCCACTCCTGCTTCTTTTCAGGAGTTAGCCCTCCAGCCAGATCATTTTAAAGTCTCATTCTTGCTGGGGTATCAATATTCCCCTCTAATTATCAACACAGTGTCTTCCACCCACCCTGAGTGCTTCTGCAATTCCACTCTTCTCTCAGAGTAGTGAGTTCCTAAGCTTATACTCCCACGACACAATGCAGAAAACCCCAAATAAACCAAACACAACTAAAACAACTCTATCCATCTGGACTTGAACTTTTAGTTCTACCAAGCATCCTGTTTCTGTTGCAGAACACCTTCTTCCCAGGCTACTTCCTTAGAGTCTTGTCCCTTTCCTAGGGCCTTCTCTTTTACAGTTTCCTCCTGTTTTCCCCCCCCAGAGTTAGTGAACTCAAACTCTTACTCTGTCTCTAATTTGTACCCTCCCTTGTAGCTTTCACTTCCTTCCTTTAAGATCCAGCTCCTCCCCAGCTGAGTTGGACAACAAACCAAGTCCAGGGCAGCTCCAGGTACAGCAAAGAGACTCAGACTCTTGTTAACCCTTTGTTCACCTGTGGGGGGTTTACACCCCATCACAAAGGGGACAAGATGTGGTTCACTGTAATTCATGCCCTTTAAAGGACGTCAAGGTCTCTATCTTTGCCTGCTCTTTGATTTTAGTGCCTGTGAAAGATGCTAGATTGACAGTCCCAGAGACTGAAATCCTTTGTTTACCTAAATATTAGGCATTGCACAAGCAGCAAATGTGCAGATTTCCCCCCACATCATCCTGACAATGTGCCTTAAAACTAATATCACCTCTAGAAGTAAGAGGTTAGTTCATTCTCCATGCCTATTAAATCTTGGCTCCTACATCAAGTATGCTCATCAGCACCAGTTGTGAAGATGGTTTTATAATACATACTGGCAACTGGATTGAATTCATGCCAAACTTATTATGCATAGCCACTAAACAGTCTTTACATAATAATGGTTCATACATCTCTCAAGTCTTATGCACACAAGAGAATTAAACTTCTTGCATGTGTTATTTTCATGTTATATCCACTTTTCAGATTGGGAGACAGGGGCACAGAGAGATTAGGTGACTTCTCCAAGGTAGCGTAGCAGAGCCAGGAACAGAACCACAGGAGTCCTGACTTTCACACCCGTGCTTTAAGTACAAATATCAACTGTGGTGAGGGCTTTTACCCCCTATTCATCTGGGTCCAAAGCTGAGCTAGTGAAGGCTTGATATCATGGGCCCGATCCCAAACTCATTGAAGTAAGTGAAACTATGCTTATTGATTCAATGGTGTTTGGATCAGCCCCCTTAATAAAAATGCTTGAGTCCCTATAATAGGCAACATCTCCAGCAGGGGAGAGAGAAGGCCTGTTAGACCTCTGTCTGTTAGACCTGAGATGAGAGCTATTTTCTGGAATTAGAAGGGCAAACCTTCTTGCACACACAGTTGCACATCTGGGATGGGATTCAGAAGGGGGATTTAGGCACCTGCCACTTTAGGTGCTGAAGGCCAAAATTTAGATCCACAAAACTGTGGCTCAGCTGTTTCCTAACCCATTATACTCCATGGGTACCTACATTTCCATGTTAAAGTCTCATAGGTGTCCAGTAGGTAATTTCTGCCAGTAGGTATGCGTACATCTACCTCACACCTGACAGCATGGAGCAGCCTGATGCCTACTCACACTTAGGCCTGATGGGATTCACAAAGTAGACGTTCCCTCACCGATCTTGTCTGTGGGGCCTGATGAGATAGGCATGCATGGAAGACATCTTAGGTTTATCTGTGCTGCAGCTAGAAATGAGCCTCCCAACCCACGTAGACAGGCCACACTAGTTTGGCTCAAGCTTTCTTCTTCCCCTTATCCCATCATTTGGTGTCAGGTCCTTGTTCATCTGTCTGAGGTGGCATTAAGGTTCACCTACTTACCCTCATCTTTTGTGCAATTCATCATCGCTTTCGTGGCTTTTGTTGGGGTCTCTTTTCTACCAGCTTCTCCTGTCATGCTCTCTTCACCAGGTGTTCTTCATTCTCCCTCTGCATATCTCTGAGCCTGTGATTTTGTCAGCCACACCACGGACTTTGACGACTATACCAGTGCTTTCTTTTCTAAATCTATCCCTTTGTATAACTCTTTTTATTGCTTGAAGACATCTTGTCTTGAACACCAGTAGGCAGTGAATCTTCCATCTCTTTACCACTCATGCATCTGCACTACACAGTACTGGGGACACATTACTGTTCCATACTGTTGGACTTTCAGTCTCAGTGGATATGTCTGTGATACACAGTACTTGAGATGTAACTCCATGCTCTTCTAACATTCTCCAGTCTAGACTATATCTCACGTCCAAGCTCGCTATCTTCCATAACCCAGCAATCAAAGTAATTGAACTTGTCATTCTGGTTCAGTTGTGCTCCATTAATTTCTGTGTTCAATTTCCCTGTGGCAGTTCTACTAACCTACATGACCTCAGTCTTAGTCATGCTCATTTTCATCTTATGTCTGCTTAGCTGGTCATACCACTAGCATCCTATTTCCTTTAGGTCTTCTTTTATAACAGCTTCTCACCTTTTCCCATTGGGTTCTTCTTGCTGATATAGTCCATCGATATGATAAATAGTTGTGTACTGAGGGACAATCCTGATGCAATCCAACTTTCACGTCAAAGGGGCTTGACATTCCAAAATAATGTTTGAATCATTGTTTTGGGTTGATCTATGTAGTAATTCCCCATAGTTATTACATCCTTAGACATTCCATATTTCATCAGCACTGGTGTGAGCAACCTTCTGTCCATTTTATAAATGCTCAGAAGCTATCCTATTGGTACTCTAGCTGCTTCTCTATCACTCGTCAAATTTCAAACATGGCATCTGTGGTACTTCATCCTTCCCTAAAGCCAAGCTGTTCTTGTTCAAAGAGGGATTCCACGATCCTCCTAATGTTAGCACCCAAGATGCATTCCATTATCTTTATCTCATGTGACAGTAATTTTATCTCTTGATAATTTCCACATTCTTTCAAAATACAACACAAACTCACACATTCCTCACCCCAGTTTCTGCTGGGCACAGCCTCCCCTCCCTGGGGCTCTGTCATTGTGTCCCCAGCACATCCCTCCCGGAGTTTGACCTTCTCCACTGGCATCTCTGCTGGTGCCTTCCCCCCTTCAGGCTCTACAGGAGCCTTCTTACTATCTGCAGCTGTAGCCACACTTCCTTAGACTTTTTAAAGTTTTAAAATATAAAATTTCCCCTTCCCTGCAGCTTCCTGTTGCTTTTATATGGGAGTCACCTGATTCTGCTGGAGTTTATTCTGCAAGCAGTGTCGGCTAGTCCTAGCTCTCCAGCTATTTTGCTTTTGGGACCTTGTATTGGCTTTCACCCATTGGTGGGCAACACACATGTCTAGTAACACTTTCCCTTCTTTATTCATGGTGCCTAGGGTGAAATTTCCTAAGCATATGTCATACCCCCTTCTTTTCTTGCTTTTGTGTTCATTCATATCACCCACCACCAAAAGCAGCACTTCTAGTGCTGCTATATCCGCTAACACCCACAAGTTGGAAACTTTCCTTTACTTTGTTGCATCCTTGCCAAGGTGCATATGCTGATATCACAAACAGAGCACACTCTTCAACTTGGACTCATACAGCCATCAGTCTGTCACTTAGTCTAAAAAATTCAGTCACCATCTTCTTCGACTCTCCTCTTACTACTGCTCTGACTCCATTATGGTCCCTTTTGTCACCCATGTTACGTTCAATGGAAGCCCACAGGGTTAAGTGAAGGGAGAATTTAGCCCATGACATTGGATCATCCAGTCTATCTCCCTCCTAATGTACAATTGGTCCTCACAGTTCATTTTCTAGTGTTATTTCCAATCCAATTTTAAATGTCCAAAGTTTTGGACATTCTGACTTTTTACTTCTCATTGTTCTAATTATAAGCTGCCTATTTACCTGAAATAACCTTTTGTAAAAACAAAACAAACAAATAAAAAAAATGAGGCAGCAGGAGCAATCAAGACCTCATCCATTGACCGGTTTCTTTTTTGTTCTCAGACACATGTGTAACCTGGTTAGACCTGTTTCGTTTGAGCAGTAAGGTGTGAGTTGGCCATATGCAAATGTTTGCAGTCATTCTTTTTTTCCCCTCTCTCTCTCTCTTTTTTTTTTTTTTTTGTTATTGCTGCAGATCCAATCAAAAGAACAGGAAGTGACCTAAGGAATTCCCCCATTGGCTGACTAAATGTTCTGCAAAATGTTTTAAAATTAATATTACATTCATTTATCATCACTCCTGTGAGGCATTTGAAGTGCAAACCTAGCACCAGTGTTTACTTAGCACCTGCCATTCTCTAGACAGCCTTCTCATTGCCTCTGCTAAAGGATTTCCCCTTTAGAATCAGCTGCTAAATGAGGTAAGTTTTTTTTAACTTCCTTTTAAACGAACACCACTGAGGATAAAATAGTGCAGAAGTGTGCATTGGAATCACTCCCACCCAACACCTATTTCAGCCCCTTTTCCCCCACTTTGAAACTGCAACTAACCTCTTTTAATCAAGTGTTACAATAATAAATGTGTTTACTCTCCTGTTTTGAACCTGCATCCTGCCCCTGCTTTAAGAACACCCTCCCACTATTTGTATTTTCTTAGGGACTGATCAGCCAACCTTACTACCTTTGAATAATCCCACTGATTTCAGTGGGGCTACTATGGGCGTAAAGTCCTATACTCACGGCGAGTAAGGTAGCCAGCATCTGCCCCTTAGTTTTATGAGAGTGGTTTTTATAATAATGTATTTAATGATGTTTTGGGGCCTAAATGTGTCACCTTTACTGCATAAAGTAATATGTTTACCCCTGAGTAACTGCAGTCAAATCACTGGGGCTAGTTATTTAATAAAGTACCACTCAATGTGAGCAAGGGTAGTAGAAGCAGACCCTTTAAAACTGACCATGAAATTGGCATGGAGTCTCCTTAGTGTCGCAGCATCTGTGGCCACTATACAGATAAACTGATCTTGCTGTTTTTTTAGTGGTGGTGATAATTATGAGGATGATAAGAAATCCGACCTAGCTCCCTTTTTGCTCAATCCTTGCTCAACTAGAACTCCAATTAGTTCAGTTGGTGCTATATCCTTAGCCCCTTCCCAGTTAAAACTCTTCACTGAAGTCAATGCATGTTCGGTGTGAGTAAGGATTGAATAAAATCTCTGTAAACACTTTAAGTATTCAGCCCTAGGAATTTTGCCTGTTGTATTCCCATTGACTTTAGTGGTAGTTTCACTTGAATAAACACAGCATATGCTGTTTAAGGTTCAGTCCATTGCAAATAACAGTATGTACTAAAATCTGTTGTAGTATTTTAGTCGAAGAGATTGCACTGATTTTTACAGCAGGGCTGATCAGGAAATAACACTGAAAGTATAACGAAGCAGTAATACATTTACTAGTATTTCACTGCTTGAGAGATTTAAAATATTATTTCTAGATCTCTTGGATATATATGTGTATATATTTGCCTGTCTATGCCATATGTTTGAATTATTTTACCTAAAAAAGACATATCACATTGCCTTTACATCTAAGTTTAAAGTGCATCCAGCTTCTTTGTTTTGTTCGTGGGCTCTGGAAAACAGAAACCAGTTCATAACGATAAAAGCTATACCATAGCCAACTCTAAAGTAAAGCTGGTTTACTTAACACTTATTGTTCTAGATGTTGGTATATGTGCCTATCTTCAATGTATCTATCTTCTAGAAATATTTCTTTTAATCTGTGAATAGTCCTAGTGGGATAATGAAGCTGTTCTGAATACTGTTTTGTTGGTAAATTTGCTGGTAGAAGTTTAAGTCAGTTTTCTGATGTAAACTTTGCACTTTACAGAGTTGGAGAACAGAAAAGACCTATTGTTAAAATAAATCTGACAGCCAAGGAAAACATTGTAATTAAAGTCTTCAGACAAATATGACAAAGGTGTTAAGCAACAAATCTCACCATAAAATGTCAATTTCAGCCTAGAGTTTCAATAGGCTATAGCAGAGTAGACTAATCCTTTGTTTTTCCCACATTGGGACATCATGAAAAATTAGGCAGTTGAGATTCAGCCCTTGTCAGTGTTAGAAAACTTTGAGAGAGAAACAACATTTCACAGTTCATATTATTCCACTTGTGGTAGAACCTTGTAATAGAACATGGTCCAGTGAGCACTGGAAATAATAGTTTACCATTATGTAGGAACAATCTGGTTCATCCCAGTCAATTAGGACATTATTCGAACATCAGATATTTTCTCATCACTGAGTCTTTATGAGTGAAAGAAGTTCTGTGTCCAGTTCTGGTCACCCCACCTCAAAAAAGATATAGTAGAACTGAAATAGGATTCAGAGAAGGGCAACAAACATAATCAAGGGTATGGAAATGCTCCTATACAAGGAGAGACTAAAAAGATTAGGGCTGCTCATCTTAGAAAAGAGACGCCTAAGGGGGATACGATAGAGGTCTATAAAATCATGAATGGTATGAAACAAGTATATAGAGAAATGTTATTTACCTGACAAAATTAATAGGCAGCAGGTTTAATACAAACAAGAGGATGTACTTTTTCACACAACGCACAACTAACCTGTGGAGCTCATTGTCATGAGATGGTGTGATGGCCAAAAGTAAAACTGGATTGAAAAAAGAATTGGAGAAGTTTGTAGGGGAGAGGTCAATCAATGTCTGCTAGCCACAGTGGTCAGGGATAGAACCCCATGCTCATGAAGATCTTAAAATTGTGACTTACGGAAGCCAGGAGTGGAAGATTAGTGAATTGCTCCATAATTGTACTGTTCTATATACTCACCCTGAAGCTCTGGTATGGGCCACTATCAAAGACAGGATACTGGACAAGATGGACGACGCTCTGACCTAGCATTGTATTTCTTATGCCCTTCTGGACAGATAATTAGATATAGGAATTAGTGGAGAATTGTGAGAGGACAAATTCAACTCTAAAATTGTTCAGTTAACTGTAAACATTGGTACTCATTGTGTCTGGTGACATAGGAAGAGGAATTTAGGATTGAAATAAAACATTAAAAACAAAACATCCAAAATAATAGATTAACAGAGATTAGAGACAGAAAATCTTTATCACGTTAGGTGATCCATTCTATCTCTTGCTCAGGCAGAATTGTTTCCTACAGTATGTTACCCCATCCCACTTCATATGATACAGTCAAAACTATAAGGACCCCCCATTCAAAAGAACATAACATAAATTAGGTGGGTTTTCCCCCTAAAATCACGCTTGTCATGCAGAAGTGAGCATCAAAGCCAGGGACTTCTGGCAATATCTGAAGGAAGTCTTTCAAGAGAGTGGAGATATTAACACTGCACACATCCTGCAAACATATTTGAGTCTGATCATGGAAACTCTTCCAGACTCATTTCTCATGCTTTCCCTTTTAAAATATCCAGACCAAGGTGAGAACCACATCCTTTAGTCATTCCTCAAGCATATCTCCCACTGACTGAAAATTATATCGATGCATTCACCTTTTCTGCTGATGATCCTGATCATTGTGATATTTAGGGGCTCAGACAGATCTGATTAGTGCTTGAGCTCCTGAAGAATTTTAAATGGAGCATGGTCTTTTTGAATCATGCCGGTTACACACAATGCTACATAGTCTGTGATGTTCCTTGATTTGGATGGTGGATAGCACACAACACAACTATACAGGTCAATGTGCCAAGACTGAGATGTAATTAAACAGCTGACCACTAACCAATGTATTTTTGATGATAACAACGTGAGTCTCCTCAGTGTGGTTCCCCACTTCCCTCAGATCTTGCATTGCTCAACTTCTCTTCATGCTGCAAATATCTGAGGATTAGGTTTTTAATTAGGATTAGGAGAGCATAAAAGGAAAGGGATCACAGGCAGAATTTTCAATCATGAATTTTATAAATGGTTTGTTGAAAAGGATATTGGGTCATATTATGTTAGGATGTACCTGGTGCTAAAAATAAATATTAGTGACTTTAATACCTGTGCAGCTTGCAATACTGCAGTAAAATTAAATCTGAATCTAGTAACAGAACTTTGGGACAAAAAATGTTTTGGATTTTGTTACTAATTTTAAAGACAGTGCAGTATTATTTGTAAATCTACTCTTAGCAGAGTAGAAGGCCAGTAGCAGCTGTAGCAAAGTCCAATGGTTTCAACTGCTCAGTGACCTGGAGTGTAAGAACTCACAAAAAACAGTAACACCAAAAGTATGCTCTTCTTTCTTCTTGTCTCAGAGTTAAGCCTGTGACTGGCATGGCAGCCTGTATATACCAAGGATCTGATCCAATTCCCATTAATCACAGTTGTTTGAGGACATCAAGATGTTAATGAGGGGAGTTGTGACAAGTAGCTGGGAGAACCTTTGCTGCCCCAAAAAGTGCAGATGTGGGTAGACACTGCGTGAATTCATGTTGAATTTGCCAAACTGCTTGGATTAAAAAAAAAATTGTTCTGACATTTTGAAAATGAAATGCCTCATTTTTAAAATTTCAAATTACTCTTTGTTTTGAAATATATTTCAATTTTATTAACAAGATGAATTTTTTTTAAACGTGGAAAATGTTTTTATTTTATTTTTTCACTATTGGTTCACCAATTTTTGTCTTGACTTTTTCAGAATAGAGTTATTTGCACCACTCTAGTGACACATACATGATAAGTACACAATGCATGCCTATAAAGATTTAGTAAAGAAATAATTTTGGCAATAGTGGCACAAAAAGAAGAAGAAGAAAAAAAGGCCCAAAACTGAAAAAGGGAATTGGTTACGGGCTAATTTAACTTCCATTGAAGGCAGTGGGAGTCCCTCAATTTACTTTCATGGGAGCTGAATTGAGCCTTATTAGGGATGAGCCCTGTACCAAATCCAATGATCTGTATACTCTTAAACATTGCTTTGCAGTAGTAGTATAGTCACGATAGTCCCCAAAGAGCTCTGTGTCACTCAAAAACTTAATTTCCCCCCAACAGAAGTTTGTCCAATAAAATATATACCCTCACCTACCTTGTCTCTTTAAAACTTTGGGGGAGTTTGGACTTGTGACTATAGTAAAACCTCGATTTAACGGACCTCGATTTAACGGACTTCGGATGCAACGGACAAAATTTCTGATCCATATCAGCCCACGACCCCTCCCTGCTGCGGCCCCAGCCCCCTTCGCTGGCGGCCGTCTGCCGGCTCCCGGCTGCCGCCCGGGTCCCGGCAGTGGGCGGGCTGCGGAGCTGCCGCCCCGACCCTGTAGCGGTCGGGCTGCTGCTCCGACAGCTTGTTTTTATTTTTTATTAAATAATGGACTTTTTGATTTAACGGACACCCCCTCACCCGAATTAGTCCGTTAAATGGAGGTTTTACTGTACTGAAAGGTCTATCCCTATAAATGAACAGGAAACAGTTTGCAACAATAGGATTAATTAGTCAAGGGAATAAACCAATGGTTCTGCAACTTTTTCCCATTGAGAGCCATTCCATAAGAAACGATTGCACCATGAGCCCCCCCAACGAAGTTCTCCCACATTCCAGAAGGCCCAGTGGAATGTACAGTGCAGGTCACAGTAGGAGAACCATTGGAATAACATACTTTAGGGGACCATGATCACTATTAATGGCAATATTCAAATCAATATTACCCAGGGCTGTAAAACAATATAGGCATGCAGCAATGAAAAGAAAACCTTTCCTAATATCTATAAATCCATAAAAGAAATGGATACAGACAGTACTGTATGATCGCTCCTGAGTTGTTTGCTGTAATAATCAGCTCAGATGCAATCAGAAAAGACTTGGAGCCTAGAAATGTTTGTAACGATTCATAAGCTATATAAAAAGTCCTCTTTTGTAGAGTGAGAACAACAAAAATAATCATTTTCCGTTTTTAGATATTGCCCTACATCTCTCCGCACTTGACATTCAGTAAGTGATTATATCACTGTATAATTACTTTCCTATTTAACAAAGCCATGTAAAATTGGCCAAGTTGTTGTAGTTAGAAAATCAGTGACTAGGTGCATGATATAATGATCCCTCCCAAATTGTTCTAATGATTTTTACCAAAACACATAATTATTATTACACAACAATATGAAAGGAGCCTGGCTTTTGTCTCTGTGATGTATTATCAAAGAAAATCTGTTTCTGCAATTGACCAACAGATTTGAATGACTATGAAGGAGCTTCACTGGTATGTCAGGTACTGGGACATGTTATTGGGACATTTTCATCTTTTGCAGAGAGATTACTGTTTGCAACACCCTGCAACAGATATTACTCATAACATTTGCAAGATATCAAATAAAAATATATCCTTTGGTGTTGAAAATTCCCATCAAACACCTATTGCACAAAAGCAAAATGGTTGTGAAAGTCTGAATGAATTATGGGTCTGGTTTCTAGATAAATGTTTTATCATTACAAAACTGACCAAAACCAGGATGTCCAGAGTGAAGGCAGACCCCATGCTTAGGGACTTACAGCTTTTTTGTTTTTGTTTTCGGACTTGTTTTATTTTGCTGATCTGACTGAATCATTTGTTATGAGTTCCCTAAAAAGTGCTTTGCATGGGTTTGGACCCAGCTTCCTAGTTGTAAAGGATTTATATAATCATTGTGCCAATTTCTGCAACACAGCTTTACTAAGGTATTACTCAAGAAGATATTTTATTCTAATACCGCATATTAGGAAACAGGTATTACTGTAAGTGTGACAGCACAGTTAGGGTAAATCAGTTCTTGGGATTTTCCAGGTAATGGCTGCCTGTTTTCAGGATCATTGATAGGTCAATGGCAGCTTGTTCTGATGATGCAATATTTTTACCATGAGTTTGATTGGTTGAGTGTGTTATCATTCAGTACCCTGCTAGGCATATGATGGCTTTGAGGGGTGGAATGGTGTGAAAGCCAGTCTCAACCGGTCTCTTGTGTAGAGAACATTCCATCCCTCCCTCCCTCCCTGTAATGTCAGTTAATCTTGCTAGATAAAGCATAATCTTCCTCACTCACTTCCATACTGTATATTTAATGCAGTGATTATGCCACTCGAATGGGAGCCATGAGATCTGAGTTCTGCAAGGTCTGCCAGTGAGCTCCTGTGTAACTTTAAGCAAGGCACTTTACCCCTATACTTCAGCTTCAACATTTGTAATATTGAACTAAAGATAGTTACCTGCCTTGGTAAAGTGCTTCATGTAGTTATGGAATATTATTCTAAAAAGTCCCTTATCCTTTAATAGCTGAATGTTCTTGCTCTTGGGGCGTCACCATTTCACTTGTTCTCCAGTCTGGATGGAACCAGAGGGTCAGATTTTCAAAAGGAACCTAAAGGATTTAATGAGAGGGGTAGCCGTGTTAGTCTGGAATAGCAGAGGTAACAAAGTCCTGGTGGCACCTTAAAGACTAACTATAAAGTTTTGAAGCATAAGCTTTCGTGGGCTAATACCCACTTCGTCGGATGCAAGCAGTGGAAGTGTCCAGAGGCAGGTATAGAAAAGTAGGCAAGAACCAGGTGGGAGGTGAAAAGGTTAGTCCAATTAGGCTGAACCAGCTTGTTATCTCCGATCAGGGAGGGTGGGTTGTTCTTCTAGCATTTGAATGGGGGGTGTGGACATGGAGAGAGGAGAAACTATTTGGACAGTGAATTTCAATGGAAATTGGGTGTCTAACTCCCTTGGGCTCCTTTGAGAATCCTAGGCTGATTTTCTAATGTAGGAAGCATGACGAAAAGAGCCCTCCTCTTTTGAAAACAAATCCCCCCAACATTTCAGATCTTAACTCATTATAAAGAAGCACGAAAGGGCGCAAGCTCAATCGGTTTCCTTTTCCGGTCACTTTAAAGCCCATTTTGGTTCATTTGACTTTTCATGGGTTTTGGCTGAGGGAAAAGTACAGTGCCACATACCTGAGTATGGCACTCCTTCTCTTGAAGCTGGGTTATTCCGTAGTCAAGGCCTATTATGAAGCAGCAGGGATTCATTTCAGAACGGAATGCACACAGTTATATGAAAACGAACAGGAAAAGCTCTACCGTCAAACCGGCCCAGGCTGTTGAGGCAGATGCCTTGCTTTGCTCTTTTGTTTATATTCCAACAAATCAAAACTGACCTGTAGTGTTATCGGAGTAGAGCAGCAGGTGCAAAAAAATAACTCTGCTGCCAACTCAAACGAAAGGGGAAGGCTAATACCCTCTGGGAGGTGTAGTGAAGATAACAGAAAGCCATGCCAGCAACTGAATTAACGACTCTCTTTATGGTGGGCCTTACCTTAACGACCTGATCCCAGCCCTCTGTCACAGAAGCACTTCATTGTACTGTTTAATGCAGCCAGTGGAGAAATAAATGGAAACAGCATGGGAAGCACTCATAGTACCAGTTGAAGAGGAGGAAGGGAGCTGTGTGGGAGCACTGATCCCCAAAGCCAGGGCCACCGGGGAGAGGAAACTGCCCTCTGCTTTTTTGCAGAAGGGTGAAGAGCTGCTCTTGCTCACCCGTCCCCGCTTCCTTATCCTCAGAAGGAACCACAGAGTCAGACTCTTTAATGAGCTTTGATGAATTTGTTTCTGGCTGGGCTTGACTGATGCAGAAGCACTTATGAGCTTTGTGGTGGAATTAAGCTACAGACCTGCACTAAGCAGATACACTGCTGCACTGCTTCAGGGGAGCACCAGGACATTGTGGCTGAGGGAGGCACCGTGCTTCCTGGAGTGGCCTGCCACACTGGCTGAATGCAGCTGCTGTTGCACCCCATGAGAGGGGGAAGCATATGTCTCCATGCAGCCAGGAGGTGGGATGCCAGGGCTATGCTCCTGCATTTCTTTGTGTTGTGTCTTTTGCTCTTTACACTGGAAAAATAAGATGAGGAACCCACAGGGGCACAGCTGGGTCCCAAACAGCCATGCTTACAAAAGATATACAAATATGCCAGACCTACCTACCTACATACTGCCGCTCTGGCTGGTTTCTGGCAGCTTCTAGAACAGTGGTGCCAAAACTTTTCCTGTCATACACCCCCTTTGCCAGTAAAGGAATTTGCCATGTTTCTAGGGTGATTTGGCAGACTTTTTTGCTTATCTTTGAATTAATTATTTTACACTGTTAACAAGAAAGTAGCTGAACTTGAGTATAAATCAGTGGCAGAAGGGTAAGTGAAAGAGAGAGTGTCCAAGAGGGGTTTGAAGGAGAGGGGGAAGGTGACTAAGGTCACAGGAGGAGGGAGGATACTCCAGGTAGATACGAGAGGTATGGAGTTGAATGAGAGAAAGGCAAAAGGAAGATGGTAAGCAGAAAATGACTTCCCCTATTGTATATCCCATTCTATAGCACTCTGACCAGATTCATACATCTGACTGAAATGACTAAAAATTCTGGGGACATGGTTGACCCAAATTGTCATCAATTCTATCCTCAGATGACATGGGAGCCATATATGCCAATGAAAGTCCTGCTTTCCATCTCCAGTTATTTTTCCGTGCCTTTCTAGAGCTGGTCAAAAAGTTGCCATGGCAATATTTTTTGGCAAGAGGTTGTTTTTTTTTTGTGGACAAAATGGAACTTTTCACAAAAAGTGCCCATTTACTTGATTTGAGAGAACTGATCTTTATGGGATCATTCCCCATATTTTCCCTTTTACTATCATGGCTGAACTACAAATATAGGTTTCATCTGGAACTATAAGTTATATATGCAATAAAGTAACAGCAGAGGTGAGTTGGGCAATTTAGAATTTGGCAGTTCAATCAAGGTAAGCATAAAGACAAAAAAATCTATCTGAATAGACAGGAAACATTAAGTATATTTACACTCTAACAGATATTACTGGAGATTGTTATAAACACAAGCAAATCACTAATAAAGAGTCCACCAAATCGAATGACCTGACTCCTGTGATGTAGTATGAGGTAACTTCTCTAAGTATAGGTGGTGCTTGTTTCAGCTTGTCCAGGTGGACTCTAAAATCTTGCATGTCTCTTTTAACTAAAATGAGACTGAGTGGAAAAGTTAGGATTCTGGTCCACTTCTCCTATGTTCTACGGTTTTGCTTTGGGTCTAGCTCGACCACTGATTATGTAATCTGAAGACAAAAATCATACTCCAGTCTCCTTTTTCTGAGACAGCTTGAGTTTCACTTTAATAGAGCAAAGGAAAAAATACTTGATTATTTGCTCATAATCCAAGATGCTAATTTTCCTCCTTCCCCTTTTCAGAATCCATACACTACATATGAGCTGGCCTTAAAGCTCAAGATGTATGTTAGTGTAATTACAGAATTTAAACACTTCTTTTGCCTAAATCAGAAGAAAATGCAAGCACTGCCCTTGACAGGGATCTCTCAGAAGGTATATGTATCAGACAGTAGGATATAGCCCTAAACCTCCAAAGACAAGAGAGGACTGGCAGTATTGCAATATTTACCGCTACAGTCCCCCAGCATTAATTTTGATTTTCAGTGAGTCTTGGAGCACCAGGGAAGGTCCAGATGACTGGAAGAAAGCTAATATTGTGTCAATATTTTAAAAGGTAAACAGGATGACCTGGTAATTACAGGCTTGTCACCCTGACATCGGTCCTGGGCAGGGTAATGGAGCAGCTGATACAGGATTCAACTAATAATAAACTAGTAATGCAAGTAACACAAATCAGACTAACTTGATATCTTTTTTACAAGTTTGGTTGATAACACTAATAGTGATGATGTAATATACTTAAAGAAAACGAGGAATACTTGTGGCACCTTAGAGACTAACCAGTTTATTTCTGCATATGTTTTTGTGGGCTATAGCCCACTTCATCAGATGCATAAAATGGAACACACAGAAGTAAGATGCATTTATATACACAGAAAGCAGAAAAAGTTGGAAATTACCATACCAATTCGAAGAGGCTGTTTAATTTGGATAAGGTTTTTTTTCTCCTGCTGATAATGGCTCATCCAAATTAAACAGCCTCTTAGAATTGGTATGGTAATTTCCAACTTTTTCTGCTTTCTGTCTATATAAATGCATCTTATTTCTGTGTGTTCCATTCTATGCATCCGATGAAGTGGGCTATAGCCCACAAAAGCTTATGCTGAAATAAACTGGTAAGTCTCTAAGGTGCCACAAGGATTCCTCATTTTCTTTACCGATACAGACTAACACGGCTGCTAATCTTAAACCTGTAATATACTTAGAATCAGAGAGGTAGCCATTTTAGTCTGGACCTGAAGAAGCGACAAAGAGTCGTGTGGCACCTTAAAGACTAACAAAAGTATTGAAGCATAAGCTTTCATAGGCTAATACCCACTTCGTCAGATGCATGCAGTGGAAGTATCCAGAGGCAGGTATAAATAAATAGGCAAGAACCAGGTTAGAGATAACAAGGTTAGTTCATTCAGGCTGAACCACCTTGTTATCTCTAGTCAGGGAGGATGAGGTCCTCTTCTAGGAGCTGATGTGGAAGTGTTAACACCGAGAGAGAATAAACTGTTTTTGTAGTTAGCTAGCCATTCATAGTCTTTGTTCAATCCTGAGTTGATGGTATCAAATTTGCAAAGGAACTGTAGCTCAGCAGTTTCTCTTTGAAGTTTGTACAGTATATAACTTAGGAAAGCAGCTAATGAAATTGTCATTACAGAGCAGACCGATGTTAGGGGTTGTGGTTATAGGCCTAAACAATATCTTTGATGTTCTGAACTAGAGTGATATAAAATTAACATGGTACACATTCAATGGATTAAAAACTGGCTAGATGATAGGTACAGTATAAATGTAACTATAAATTGGGAATCATCATTGAGCTAGTCTGTTTACAGTGGGGTCTCATAGGGATTAATTTGTGGCCCTACACTATTTAACATCTTTAACAATGACCTGAAAGAAAACAAAATAATCCCTGATAAAGTTTGCATATGATGTAAAAATTGCAGAAGTTGTAAATAATGAGGAGGATAGGTCACTCAGAGTGATTTGGATTGCTCAGTAAAAATGTGCACAAGCAAACCATGTGCATTTTAATATGACTAAATGAAAGTGTTTACATCTGGGAACAAATAATGTAGAATGTGGGACTCTATCCTGGAAAACAGTGACTCTAAAAAAGATTTGAAGGTAGTGGATAATCAGCTGAACATGAGCTCTCAGTGGGACACTGTGGCCAAAAGAGCTAACACAATTCATAAACTGGGGAATCTCGAATAGGAGTAGATTGGTTATTTTACTATTGCATTTGGAATTGATGTGACCACTGCTGGAATTCAGTATCCAGTTCTGGTTTTCACGGTTCAAGAAGGATGTTGATAAATTGGAGAGGGTTCAGAGAAGAGCCACGAGAATGATTAAAGGGTTACAAAACATGCCTTATAGTAAATCAGTGACTCAAGAAGATCAATCTATTTAGTTTAACAAAGAGATGATTAAGGGGTGACTTGATTATAGTGTGTAAGTACCTGTATGGGAAACAAACATTTAAATAAAGGGCTCTTCCTTGTAGCACGGAAAAATACAACACAATCCAAGGGCTGGAAGTTGCAGCTAGACAAATTCAGACTGGAAATAATGCATACATTTTGGACAGTGAGGTTAATTAGCCATTGAAACAATTTACCAAGGGTCTTTGTGGGTTTTCCATCACTGACAATTTTTAAATCAAGATTGAATGCTTTTCTAAAAGCTATGCTCTATGACAGGGGCTCCCAAACTTGTTCCACGCCTTGTGTAGGGTAAGCCCCTGACTGGCCGCAAAACACATTGTTTACCTGAGTGTCCGTAGGTTCAGCAGCTCGCAGCTCCCACTGGCTGCGATTCTCCATTCCTGGCCAAAGGGAGCTGTAGGAAGCAGCGCGGGCTAGGCCACCACTTCCTACAGCTCCCATTGGCTGGGAATGGTGAACTGTGGCCACTGGGAGCTGTAAGTGACTGAACCTATGGACACTCCAGTAAACAAAGCGCTTTGTGGCCAGGCAGTGGCTTACCTTACAGAAGCTGCGGAACAAGCCGTGGAACCCCTGCTGTAGGAATACGTTGGGGGAAATTCTATGACCTGTGTTCTACAGGTGATCAAACTAGACGATCACTATGGTCCCTTCTGGCCCTAGAATCTACAAACAGCTTACAAGTAGAGTCATAATTGAATAGTTTCTGTCTAATTGTGCTTAGTTTTGTTTTATTTGTCTTTTGCAGAGGGCATATGGTTAAACAAACAGAAAGCAGTGTGCCTGCTTCTTCTTAGGGCTTCATACCCTCTGATACTTTCTGTTTGCACATAAATTGCATGGTTTACCCCTGACTTATCTCAACTTTGCACCTCTCCCAGTCCTACAAAAGGATTTCAGAACCACCACATGGATCAAAATACTTTGAAATTTGCTCCATTTTCCCCTATGCTACTCTCCTCCACATTGCACTGTTTTTTGGCATTATCATGAACACCCCTGAAAGATTCAGATCCAAAATTATGAGGACAGTTCATCATGTAGATTTGCAGATTCAGAGCACAGTTCTGATACAATGAAGTAATTTGCATAAGGTATGCTCTACATTGAGCTCTACAAGGCTTACTGGTTCTTTGTAAAGGTGTTTCTCTGAAATGCTGGATCTTCTCCATGGTCAGGCAATGGCTGGTTAAAACTAAATTACAAACCTCACCCTGGAGTGGTCATATGGTCAAGAAAGAAAAGGAGAATTTAGCAAACTAATTCCTTTAGCACCACACGCTGAAGTTGGGACTCAGTGAAAATGTTTGTAAAGTCAATAGGACTTTTGACCAAAGAAGTCTTTAGGCTTTGACGTTGGGCTAAAGCTGATCCTCCTACTGTGGGTGAAACCAATATTCTGAATCCAAACACCAGAAACTTTGGAAGAGTTTGGATTAGGTTAGAGTTAGAATCCAGATCCATACCTCTCCAGCCTATCACCAATGTTCTCGCCCATGTATAATTGTATTCCACAGATAATGTTAGAAAGGTGATGCAATTGTTTTATCTGAAGCAACCCTGAACAGGTGCTACTGTGAAAGCATAGCTTTAAGAAGGAATATATATTTGGTTTGGTTCATTTGAAAATTAAAATGCTTGCCAATCTGCTTATTTTAATCTACACACAAGTCTGGTGCTCCTGCCTCAACTCTCCTAAAATATTTGGTGCTCATAAAATATGAGGTCTGATGTTACTTAGACTTCACTCGTACTATGTTAATGACTATTAAATTTTCATAACTAATTAAAAATAAGATGACAAAGAATGAAGCAGATGTGTTACTCAGTCAATATGCTCTCAAAGATAATGTGAATATACAGATGAATGAATGCATAGCATGTGCTACATAAACCAATCAGTGCTTAAAAGAAACTCCAGATTTTCAGTGTTACATAAGATGAAATACTGCATGGGTGGCAAATTATTTTAGAGTAAATTTAATTAAAAGAAAACCTTTCATGACACTTTCTCCCCCCAGGGTAGGAGATAACTTGGCAATGGTATGTCTTGGGAATCTGAGGCCAAAACCTGTCCTAACTTACTCCGTGCATAAACCTATTGACTTCAGTGAAGCTGCATGGGAAATAAATCTGAACAAAATGTACTCCATTATTTGGCAGAGCTGCGATATTAGAAGTGCACTATCCGAATCCTTCAGATGTTGTAGATGCAAAGTTCCCTTTATGGAAGAAAAATTCTGACATGTGGATGGTTATGGAACTGCAGATTGATAGACCACAGAAATGGAAAGCAATTATTAAATCATCCAGGGTCCATTCCAGAAGCCCCTTATTCATGCAAGTAGGGGCCTTAGACCAACTCCCATCAGGGTAGGATTGTTCATTACATTACATTTCCTAAGGCATTAGTATTTAACACAAAATACCAGCGATATTGTACATTATACATGTATATGTTCTTATCATTCCTTTAATATGTGTATTGATAATTTTCTAATAAGGATTATTTATTAAAGATAACTGGGGAGCGAGGAAGGGTGACTATCCACCCAAGTGATCCTCAGAAAATTATCCATAACCAGAAAATATTCAGGTGTGAGTACTTCAGAGAGACCACTTCCTACTTTCTGAAATGGCTATTTCTGTGAACTTGTCCTGAACAAAATAATGAGCCCTATCATGCTCCCAATAAAATAAATTGGAGTTTTGCCATTGACTTCAATAGGAGTTGGGCCAGAGTCAGTAATGTTATCACATGCAGTATTTCCACAGTTGAGATACTGTGAAGTGTACTGGACTTTCAATGTTTAGTTTCATGCTTCAATTATTTATAATGCAAAACTGCAGTGCACTTGATCATATTGACATGCCTACTTTTAAAGTTATAGTTCTAAAAGATGATGGGATTTTGAAATCAGAAGACAATTTACAAATCAGACCATATTTAACATATATTTAACTAATGATATAAATCAGCTGCCTTTATAAATGCTTAACATGCTACTTTAAAACTTCTCCAAAACATTACAGAATATATGTTTACAAAACAAACTTTTATGCTTTGCATCTTCCAGACTGAAGGATATAATGTACCATATTAAGAATGCATATCAGTGGGGAATTTCCTTACATTCACCGTGTGTTCAAATGAATAGCATGTTTTTATACGTTATTACAAAGGGAACATTGCACAACAAATTTATAGCAGACATGAAAGAGGCTGTTTTGAGCAGCTGCTATAGGCTAGATTGATTTTTTTTAAAAAAAGTCTGCGTGACTGCTTAATAAAATGGTATTTTAGAGTGGTGTTTTTAAGTAACTGTTTGTGGATAATGGCACCTTACTCCCCCCATTTCTATTATGTGTCCACCTAGTTTTCAAGAGTTTATAACCTGGACTTCTCAGTTTGCTGTAGTCTGAGTCTTATAGCCTGCAACCTCTGTCAGATAACAGTGGCTTAAAAACACTACCAACATAGGTTAGACAAGACCCTGTGCCACAGTGACAGAAGGATCCATATACCATTACTGTGTAGGGCTTTATGAATGAGGGATTGCATGAGTCTCTTGTAGTCTGTTAAATTCATGGTTACAATGATCAGTTATTCCAAAGTCCAAAATTAAATAGAAAACTAGGGTTTTTTTTTTAAAACTACAGCAGTCTGAGTTTACCTTGTGAAATTTCACTTAAATAAAAAGAAACCACTTTGTATTTCACTTCACAAAGCTTGGAGCGCTTCCAGCATTGCTCTGTCAGAAGCCGCGCATTTTCATTCTACTCCAGTCTTGATCAGAGATTATTCATTTATGGATGGGTGGCTGTAAAAACTTGCCTCATGCATATGAAAATAGTAATGTTTACCACAAGGAGATTTCAGTGCAGCTGAAAAGGGGTTGTGGCAACATGTTCCTTAGCTGGGCTGTGTCTTCTACTAATGGACTTGGCATTGCTCACTTCACCCTCAATGGAATTTTTTGCCACTTGCCTTGTGGCATACACACCACTAGCTAAGCAAGCTGTTCGATTCACTTACAGATCATGATTTTGGAAGGAACTGACAGAATGAGTATCAATTCCAGCAGCAATCTACTCCACCAGCAGCCTTCCTGGACAGATGGATATGCCACATGTAATGGTAGGAGGAATTCAACAATGGTGTACTGTCTATATTTTGTGACGTGTGTGTGTGTGTGTGTGTGTGGGGGGGGCGTATTATGCCTTTAAATATACGTAGGTATGATATTTGACCTCTGCACTATTCAAATTTCTTTATACACTATTGGAATTTCAGCAGGAGGACTCTGTGCCTCGAAATGAGAATAATTTGTGGTTTATTACTGGCTCTTTTTCTAAAAGTGAATTGAGTGCTGATGAAAAGTGCTGGCTTGACATCCCCAAAGTTCCCTCTTCACAGGAAAAGTACAACATGGGCAGCAGCAGTGCAAGCTTCACACACACTGCTCAGACATTATTCTTTGACCATGACCTGCAGGGACCACTTGAGAAGGGAGTTTAGTTTTCCTGCTCTTGCACAGTACTTGCCTTCTCAGCTCAGACTACTAGAAAGACAGACTGACACTGAGGGTTATTGCCAGTGACAGGGATATTTTTGCGATATGGAAACCTGTTCAATTCATGATGGACAGAGATGTTCAGTTCCATTTCACATAGGCCACTAAACAGCCATCAGATAGCGGGGGCTTTCGGTCACTACCAACCCAAGTTCTAGCCTGAACAATGACTTAGAGCTACAGGTCCTGTACCATTATTTTCTAAATGGTGGTAGAACTGTGTACCTATATATTATATTAGATACATCTTTTAAGATCTTCCCCCCTACCCAATACAATGTCACAGTAGCAGCAATAAACCTTAAAATCGAGCCAGACAAGCACCCTTTATCACACACTAATCACAGTCCCGTAAAATGCTATATCGAAACATGCAGTGAAGATTCTTTCATTCAGAACTAAAAGGAGCTCTGTTTCTTTTTCTCTGTGATTTCTAAATACCTTAGAATATATAAAAGTACCTTTGATAAACACACTGGGTTGCTTTTCATTTTGTCTACAAGGATTCATGGTGAAAATCATGTTTGATTGAAAAATGCTAGTTTCAGTTTACATGAGATTTTGCCAGCCTAAACGAGTGGGTTTTATTTGCAGGGATTTCTACCTTTGCAATCATTCACTTCCAGTTTTGAATTCACATAAGTCTGAAATTCCAAGTCAACCTGTATCCTTCTCTCTGTAATTCCCTCCACATGCCCACTCTCCTCTCTCAACAAGAACACCCCCCCCCCTTTAACCTTTAAAGTCTTCTGGTTTGAGAACTGGTGGCCTGCCAATGTTCTCTCCGCCTTTCTAAGACTGCAGCCAGCAGGGACATAGGCCACACAGATTCTTCAGAGAGTTCCCAGTGGCTTCTAAATCCCATTGTTACTTTCTGGAGCCCCCTACATAGCAATTAATTCCCTACAATCCTGCAACTACAGGCTGCAAATGGTTCTGCGGCCACTGTAGGGTGCTCCTGAGATACCCCTCATTCCCCGGTATTGGTAGGTAGGGAAACTTGGGGATTGTTTTACTAACATTTCTCCCAACCACTTTGGATATTCTTGTTTTTGGCTAGAATACGCAATAGTGCCCGGGATGGGAGGCTTATACTGTACAGCTGGTTCTTGTCAATTTTTTGACTTACAAAGCAGGAGCTTGATATTTCCCCCTGAGTCCCCACTGCTCAGTCAAAAATAGAACTGGAATTTTAAAACATGGATGACATTTCAAATTTTAAAAATTTGAATTTAAAATTTTAGGGAAAAAAAATCACTCATCTCCCCCCCCCATCTCTGATGATCTCCAGAGTCCAGCACTGACATATGTGGGGGCTGAAATATGCTGTCCTTAGTATCACCTATTGGCACATCATTCCACTTCGTTTAGCTCTTTTTGGCAAATTGATTAATTCTAAGTAACATAAGCCTTATCTGATTAATAAGCCATCTTTATATAGTGCTGCTTTGTTTTGCCTACACAAAGCTTTTTCATCGAGGCAACTAAGCGGCCTTGCTCTGGTCCCTTTTTGACTATATATCTGTTTTTGTAGTGTTTTCACCAACATTTCAATTTTCAGAAATATATGTAAAAACATCAAGGGCCCGCACCATCATTTTGTGGGCCTTAAAATTAGCATTTTGTGGGCCTTAAAATTAGGATTCCCATTCGCTGCTATTATCAGAAATGTCTGCTTTTGCTATGAAATTCTGATAAAGTAAAAAACAAAGGAGCATTTTGCCCACCTTCAGTCAGAATTAGAGTTTTATTATTTTTAATCTGAAACTGGCAAAATTTCACACACACCCCTTTTGGGGATTTGTTTTTAATTAATTTATTATTGTCACAGAATGAATAGAAAGGTATAGCATGTGCTTCTTATATTTTAACTTTAGATTTTAAGCTTTTTGGAGCAAGGATCTTGGCCTCATCTGTGTATGCAAAGTATCTAGCACACTCTTAGTATTATATAAATGTAAATAATAATATTTAATTAAACAATGAGAATACTGTATCAATATTGTACATAGTGCCACATTTTCAGAGACAGAAACAAACAAATGAATAGAATTCAAGGTCATAGGGGATCACTATGATCACCGAGTCTGCCTTCAGGTATGACACAGGCCATAGAATTTCACCTATTAATTGCGGCAGTAAGCCCATATCTTGTAGATGAGCTAGAGCAATGTGGCCTTTCCTTATGCTCCCACCCGCCCCTGCTAAAACCTTGTTCATATCTTAATGAACTTTACTATTGAAACCCTCACCTACTTGGCATCCCTGCTTCTCAGATTTTTGCCACTCCAGTATTCAAATTATTGCTGCTAAAGTCATATTCCTCTCCTATTGCTCCATCGTTATAATCTCTCTCCTTGGATCCCTCTTTTTGGTTTCCTGCTCCTTACAGCATCACATTCAGGCTCCCTATCCTCATCTTTAAGGCCCTACCTGCATCTGTTCTCATTTCTCACTACTTCCCTGGTGTTCTTTCCAATAATAGTTTGTCTCCTTTCCCCAAGGTTCACCTCATGCCTTTTTACATGCTATAGACTGTGTCTGGAACCATCTCATTCTCCTCATTTTCCAAGGACCTTCTCTCTCCTGCTTCAAATTCTTCCTCCAAACCCTCCCCTTCAAGCAGTCCTGCTTTTGTTCTTTTCCTCACGAACAATCCCAACACATCACCCCTTCTCTTGCCTTGTGTATGCTTGTCCTGACTTATCTAGGTTGTAAACTCTTTAGGGCAGGAAATATGTCTCTTTCTCAGGGCCAGACTCTGTTATGCTTATTCACTGAGTAGTCCCTGACTCTGTGAGTAGTCTCATTTACAGAAGAGGTTACTGGTCAATGCGAATAAGGTCTGGTGTGTGTGTGTATGTGTGTGTGTATAAAGCACTGTACAAATGTACAACATTGTACGCATGTTATTACAATTAATATATTTTACTAAATATTAATAATATAGTTAATATTTTCAACACTACACTGTGCACACTAACTTTTGCACACACAAGTCTCAGGATTCCCAGGCCGTCAGATGTAGAAATCAGGCTCTGAGTTGCCTTTCATTGAATTACTTTCCATTCCAGTCCTTCTGCCAGTGATTAGACAGCCTGCAATGGTCAGGTCAGTGCAGGGTTGTTGCTTTCCTCTCTGTACCACACACAGTACCTCCAGTAATTGCTTGTTGTGCTTGTGCTCATCATGGTAAATTGTAATAGAATCATAGGACTGGAAAGGACCTCGAGAGGTCATCTAATCTAGTCCCCTGCACTCAAGGCAGAATTAAGTATTATATAGACCATCCCTGACAGGTATTTGTCTAACCTGCTCTTAAAAATCCCCAGTGATGGAGATGCCACACCTCCCTAGGCAATTCATTCCACTGCTTAACCATCCCGACACTTAGGAAGTTTTTCCCAACGTCCAACCTAACTCGCCTTTGCTGCAATTTAACTCCACTGTTTTCTTGTCCTATGCTGAGAGGTTAAGAAGAACAATTTTTCTCCCTCCTCCTTGTAAAAACCTTTTATGTGCTTGAAAACTGTTATCGTGTCCCCTCTCAGTCTTCTCTTTTCCAGATTAAACAAACCCATTTTTTTCAATCTTCCCTCATAGGTCATGTTTTATAGACCTTTAATCACTTTCGTTGCTCTTCTCTGGACTTTCTCCAGTTTGTCCACATTGTTCCTGAAATGTGGCGCCCAGAACTGGACACAATACTCCAGCTGAGGTCTAATCAGCATGAAGTAGAGCAGAAGAATTACTTTTCTGGTCTTGCTTACAATATTCCTGCTACTACATCCTAGAATGATGTTTGCTTTTTTTGCAACAGTGTTATACTGTTGACTCATATTTAGCTTGTAATCCACTATGACCCCCAGATCCCTTTCCTTATACTCCTTCCTAGGTAGTCATTTCCCATTTTGTATGTGTGCAACTGATTATTCCTTCCGAAGTGGAGTACTTTGCATTTGTCCTTTTTGAATTTCATCTTATTTACTTCAGATCATTTGTCCAGATTGTCCAGATCAACATCTCATTACTCCATTGGCAGGCGCAAATACTCTTTGCACACTCTGATTCTACCATTTTAACGCAAATTATTGTCATGAAAGAACATAACAGAGGCTGTTCTGGAGGATTTGGCCAACCAACAAAGAATTTAGATATCCAGTAAAACCTCTGAGGAATGAATTAGGGAGCCTTGAATATTAAGAGATCTCTTTGTGGTATCTCCAAACACAAGGCATGAGTTGTTTCTCTGCCTTTCTCTGCCTTTACTAGCTCTGCTATACAGCTGATGTTTGTTGGTGGTTATATACGATAGATTTTATAAAGTAATAATATACCTTTAAATATACATTTATTTGATCATTATTGGGCTAAATCCTGACGTTCATATTCAGCATTTATTCAGTCCTTATTCAGGCCAAACTCCCACTGATCTCAAATGGAGTTTTGCCCGAACAAGAACTTCAGGATTTGGCCCATCTTTATTAGATATACTTCAAAGGTGTCTTTTCCCATGTGGGTGTCAATATACCTATGCTCTAATATTTTCCCCACTGGTAGAGCCTTCCACCCAGGAATTTGAGAGCATGTTACAAGCATGAATGAATTAATCCCCACAATACCCTGGTAACCTACGTTAGTTTGATTCGTTCCATTTTACAGATTGCGAAGCTGAGTCAAAGAGCACTGAAGTGACTTGCTCAAGGACAATCAGCAAGTTAGTGTTAGGAACTGGGAATAGAATTAAGATCCGCTGGCTTCCAGCGATGTGCTTTAAGCACTAGACCATGCTTTCTTTCCTGTACATCGCACATAGACATTCTGTGCTCAGTATTACTGTTGGGTTAACAGACAGAGTGAATATGTAACATTTCTCTTTCCCAGTGCCTGGCAGTTTCTATGGAACTCAGTGGCATGAGGTACACCCTCAATACTGGACCAAGTACCAGGTTTGGGAGTGGCTACAGCATTTCCTGGATACCAACCAGCTGGATGCCAACTGCATACCTTTCCAGGACTTTGACATTGATGGCGAACATCTATGCAGCATGACTTTGCACGAATTCACCCAGGCAGCTGGGAGAGCCGGCCAACTTCTTTACAGCAACCTTCAGCACCTAAAATGGAATGGTAAATATACACTAGCGCATGGACAGGACAGGAGTGCAACCTGGGTTGTGAATTCTGGGTTGAGCTAAGGCCTCTTATTTTCCTCAGCCTTGCACTGACTGAAGTTCTACTCAGGAGGAGTTTAAGAATTTCCCAGGAGTGCAACTCCATTTCTGCCAAGCTCCTAAGAGACACAGGACTGAAACTCCTGGTTATCCCCAACTTTACTAAGGTCTTACTTGATTCACAAGACATTAGTCAATTTAGCAATATTGGGAAAAGACCATGAAAACAGATGGGATGTTTTATTAGTAAAGACAAAGGTTTTTCTTTAACACGTAGCCCACATTCTTATATTGCAGAAAGGAGTTCTGTAACCCACTGATGCTCAGGAGATTCATGGGTGTGCAGAAATGTAGAACTCTCCTCCATGCTTTTGAGGCTTCATGTAGCAAGAAGGCAACTCATTCTGTTGAATGACTGAAATAGATGTATGCAGAGTAGTTGTAACTGTGTCGGTCCCAAGACATTAGGGAGGGTGAAGTAATATATTTCATTGGATCAACTTCCATTGGTGAGAGAGAGAGATACATCAACTCAAAGCAGCACCAGTCCCTTCTAGAACAACAGATGCCGTAGACATATCTCTGCTCTACAATGATCAACACCCCCTACAACACACCTTTCAAGATCCATGGATCCTACACATTCCATATCACAACATGTGATGTACCTCATCCAGTGCACTAAATGCCCCAATAGCAACTGTGTGGGTGAAACCAGATGATCACTATTCTTAGATGAAATCACGCAGGAAAATGAGAAAAGACAAAAACACCCTATCACCTGTGGGCGAACAATTCACAAAACACTCACTCTATATCTGACCTATGAGCCCTCATCTGTAAAGGAGACCTGCACACTTTCAAAAGATGAGCTTGGGAGCTTAACTTCATAATTCTGCTAGACACTAAAAATAATGAACTGAACATAGACAGTAGATTTATGGCTTATTTCAACAATCTGTAACCCGCTAATCCTCCTTTTTGTCCTATGACTTTTGAGGTATTAACGGGCCATTCTATCTTGGCTGGTCCCTTAGAATATGTGTTAACTACTTATTCCAAACAATCTGTTCCACCTTGCATTTAGCTGTGATCAGGGCCGGCGACAGGGGGGTACTACGGGTAGAGCTGTACCGGGCCCCGCACTTTAGGGGGGCCCCAGTACAGCTCTACCCGTAGTCATCCGGCGCAGCTCTCCTCCGGACCAGCGCGCCTGTCCCCGGCCGGAGCTGTGAGCCCGTCCGGCGGCAGCAGCTCAGTCCGGGGGAGAAAAGGGGGGGGGAGGGGAAAGCAGCAAGGGCGGCTCACACCGCTCCTGGGCTGCTGCCAGCCGCTTCCTCCCCCAGCCGCTGTCAGCTGGGGGGGGGGGGGGGGAGCGCCGGCTGGGCTGGGCTGGGGGGGCCCGCTGGGCTGGGGGCCCCCCCAGCCGCTGTCGGCTGGGCTGGGCTGGGGGGGGCGTCTGGGCTGGGGGGGAGGCTGGGCTGGGCTGGGGGCCCCCCAGCCACTGTCGGCTGGACTGGGCTGGGGGGGGGTGGCTGGGCTGGGGGCCCCCCAGCCACTGTTGGCTGGGCTGGGGGGGGGCCCCGCTGGGCTGGGGGCCCCCCAGCCACTGTTGGCTGGGCTGGGGGGGGCCCGCTGGGCTGGGGCCCCCCAGCCACTGTTGGCTGGGCTGGGGGGGGGGGGCCCGCTGGGCTGGGGGCCCCCCCAGCCGCTGTCGGCTGGGCTGGGCTGGGGGGGGGGGGCCCAGCCGCTGTCGGCTGGGCTGGGCTGGGGGGGGGCAGCCGCTGTCGGCTGTGCTGGAGGGGGCCCGTCTGGGCTTGGGGGCCCCCCCAAACTATCAGAGTAGGGGCCCCCCAAATTTCTGTCGCCGGCCCTGGCTGTGATGCTCAGAGTACCTTCCCCAGAGCTGAAGAAGACTGTGTGCCTTGAAAGCTTGTCTCTCTCACCAACAAAAGTTGGTCCAACAACAGATATTACCTCACCCACCTTGTCCCTGAAATAGACATAGTAAGGTAAAAATGACAGACTTTTCCTTCCTTTCTTCTATCCATCCACCTGACACTTCCTATTTCCAGCCATAGCATAGTAATTTAGTAGATTCACACTAGGAAGTTAAATGAGGAGTTCACAGTGTGTGTGTGTATGTGTGAGTGTGTGTGACCTCATGTCTTTTAAACATTAGCCTTTTGGTATTGATCCTTGCTTGAAGCCCTATCTTTCCTCTATGTGCTGTGTGCATAATTACACATCCCCTCTCCCATGCAATCTCTTGCAGGTCAGTGTGGCAGTGAAATGTACCCATCACATAATGTCATTGTTAAAACAGAACAAACAGGTGAGTAATAGCAATTGTTATGTTGTACCAGGTAACTTGACTTTACTTGGGTGTCAATAATCAAGGAAAATAGCTGCTAAGATAAAGTTCATAGTGGATGTTTTAGCAACAGCTTCACTTAAATACCAAAACAAGTCTGTTTTCCAGAGAAGAGGTCATTAAATAATGGAGATGAAATTAAAACTGAGCTTTTTAAAATGTCAGTAAATTCTCTTTACTGAATCTCTGAGGTCTCACATAGTAATCAGAAGCACTAGATTGTGTAGGGTTACTCAGTTAGGAGACCTCTAAAATGTCACATGATCAATGTCTTCATCACCTTCCTCCAAACACAGTTTGCACAATTTGTAGTGGCTCATGCTTCCTCCCTGGGGCTTGGTTTCGTTGTTAAAAAGAACTACAATGGAACAACACAAAATCAACCTCAACTTTGGCCATTTTCAGGGTTCCTTTCCAGGAATGGCTCAGCTCACACTCCAGATCTTCTCTCTACATAGGCACTCTCACCTCACTTATATGTGGATGTGTTAATGAGCCACTGGCGTACCCCCTTACTATTTCCCAGAAGAATCAACACCAGCTTATAGTGTGGCATGTTTCAGACAACCACTGACAGCCTATTTCATTCTTCTCGTCTACTGCCTTTTCCCTGTGGCATAGAATACAGTGAGGCACAGATCAAGGCAGGAATTTAGGATTTTTGGTATGTGTTCCCCTTGGTCAGAGCTGGTCAGAACCATGAGACACAGACAGAGGCAGAGTAGCAGGTAACAGTCCTGTGTATAGCTAGAGGTTGGCTTTCTGCTGGTGGGGAGTTGACTGTATTTGATTTTGAGAAAGGAAAGGTCTTCTATATGAGAAAGATAATATCTCTGAGGAGGAATCCCCAATATCTTTGAGGATCTTAGTCTGATTAAGTCTTAATCCACACCACAGTAGAGACACACAAGGCCAGGGCAAAGTATTTATCTATAGACTGTGTAAATATTAAAGTCTTGTGTATTCACTTTTCTTTTATGGTGGTCACTTTCCCACTATTAAAAACTATTGCTGGATTGAGGTTAGTGCAGTGGGGCTATGGTGATGCACTGCTCATTGCCACCTGAAAAGCCCAGTTCAATTACCCAGGCACAATTAGTATGTACACAAGCTAGCAGGGGCTGGGCATGCTGCTTTCTTGAGGATGGGAGAACCTGATATAGCTACACGCCAGCTCCTTGTGATGAGATACAAATGAAGTTGGTGGGTTCAGAGGGGAATCCTATCTGGTCCTACTAAGTCAAGGAAGTTTGCCTCAGTGTGGATGCTGGCACAGCTGTAAGTGTGAGGCAAAATAATCCCCCCAAGCTTTAGCTGGGTAAGGTTTATTTTCTGAGACAACAGTAGGAGGTGGAGCAGATGTCCAAACAAGTAAAGGGTGTGTGCTACTGTAAGAACATGGGCTCTGGATGCCCCAACTTGTAGCTATAAGTTCGAATGCCTGCTAAATTCCCATGTCATAAATGTTAATGCAGACAAACAAGATGATTTCGCTAGCGACTCATTTTCAGTTTCCAATTGCATTAACTTGAAAAAATAAATAAATCTCAAATGTGAGCCTTATGCTTCATTGCCTTTGATTTGGAAAGAGAAAGAAAGAGAAACTTAACACCTCTGGTCTGAAAAGTTGTAATGCAAAAAGCATCATGATTTCACCAGCTGCTGACAAGAAAATCAAATGTGTGCAGGTAATGAGTCTGCTATTAAAACATTCCATTGAATTTTCCTTGTATTGTATGGAGCACTATGAGTCTAAGGGTGGCTTTAAAAATGTTCCCTATTCATGTGTTATGCATTTTGTGCCCAATAAGACGTCCTTTAGGTTAAGGTCCTGCTTTGAACAGGAGGTTGGACTAGGTGACCTCCTGAGGTCCTTTCCAACCCTGATATTCTATGATAAGGATATATGTAAGTTTAGCAACAGGCCCTCAGTATGATCCTCAATAGAGAGTCTGCATTGGTATCTAATAATATAAAATGGGACCTACATCGAAGATTGAACTTTCAGTTATATCATGTTTCTTCCTATGAACTGATATGTCACCTAACCAAAGGGAACCTTGGCCTCTGTGAGGGAATCTGGGCCATAATACAAACAAAGAATAAACCTTAATTTCTTCAATTCTGCTAGAATGCTGGATTGTTGAGGATGCAATCATTTCTATAGCAACAAAGCATAAAGTCACCCACTTCACTGCTGGGTCAGGAAGAGGAGCTGATCTCCCATTGGAACTCACATAGTTGAAATATTACTTGAGAGAAAATTACTATTAGAAAAATACAGGCCAAGACAAAAAAAAAATAAAATAAATATCCTGTATTAACAAATTTGCCCTAGTGTACAAATGGCATGGATGAATGTAACTGTCTATGCTGTAGCAACTTGCATGGTTTTTTCCCCATGGTCGTAAATTTGTCACCTTTTTCTTATTCCTACTGATTCAGTGTCTCATTGTTACTCACTTCATTGATGGATACTATTCTTTTACTGATACAGACTTTCCTTTTGGTTCCTATCTTCAGATTCATCCTTAATGGCCTCCTGGAAAGAAGAGAACTATTTGTACGACAGTGGTTATGGTAGCACAGTAGGTAACTAACATCACAATGCTTCAGGCATTTATGAAGTGTTTTATTGTGGTAAGAGGATGTTAATATGGCTAAACCACCCTGAACACGCCCGATCCCATCTGATCTCGGAAACTAAGCAGGGCCGGGCCTGGCTAGTATTGGATGGGAGACCTCCTGAGAATACCAGGTGCTGTAGGCTTAACATGGGCGTGGGGCTAGCAACTCCACCCCGTAAGGGAACCAATTGCTACTGAAACACCAATACCAGTTGGTGGCCCATACCCCAGCTGGGGGGTGATGGGCAGAGAGAGAGAGGATGTTAATGTTAAACTTTTTCTTTTTAATCCCCAGAGTTATTGGACAGTAAAACTTTCTGTCGTGAACAGATTTCCACGACTTCTTCCAGTCACCAGCCTCTTGGTAAGAAGCTCTTAATTCTATTGCTGATCGTTTGTGTTACACACCCTAGAATTACCGCTACATAAAAGACTTTGGTTGCATGTCTGAGTGTAGGTATCCAATAGTTGTAAACCAAGCAATATTGATATTGATATTAGCTATTTTAGCACTCCTAGCTAAATAGTTATTTAAAAGGTGCACTGCTCTCCTCTCTTTGTCGAGAAAAAAGAACATCAGATAATCAGTAACCACAGGTGACTCCCGGTATCTTTTCAAGTGACTGACTCAAGGTGGAAGAGACAGTGTTAGAAAGATAAACTATGCCTATCCTGTCATAACCGGTTATACAGTGTGGCTGTGCACAACTAAAGGACTGCCTCCATCCCTCCTCAGTAGTGCACTTCAGTGGTGAGCAAAGTGATTCGTATACAGGTGTCAGTGGGCAGATATGGTGTTATATCAGCACAGAGCGGCCATAGGGCAGGCATAAGTCTCCCCAGCTGAACTGCACAAGAGCAGGGGGTGTTCCCGGGCATACCCCCCAGGCAACTTTGTGGATCACCTACTCCAGCCCTATGGTGCTCTGTACATCATGTCCACAGCGTGCCATTTTACCACACTGATGGCCTCTTTGCACCTCCTGAGCAGTATAAAGAGGACGTAGCAGGACTATAATCTGCCTTTTTGTAGACAAGTGAGATAGTGCGTGAATGATAGGTGCATGGGGAGTAGAGAGTAAAAGCATAAGTGGGTGGTGGTGGGTGGACACATGAACATGTGGCACCCATGATTTTAGAGGATAGTGACTTAGTGGCAGCTGTGGGGAAAGAGGAGAGAGCGAAGTGATAAGAAGAGAATAAAGGAAGAGAGATTGGAGAATTGGTAGAAGAGGGGAAAGAAGAGAGAGAAAGAAGGAGAAAGAGGAGAAGAAAAAGTCAATACTGACAAGGAGCAAGGACTCTTGCGGAAACATGGGGAAACGGGGGAGAAAACATAAGGAAAGAAAAGGGGGAAAAGAGAATAATCTAAAGAGAAACAAATACTGAAAAAGAATCAATGGTAAAAAAATATCAGGGTGAGATAGAGAGAGAAAAGAAAGGTGAAAGAACAGGATATGGGAAGAGATGGAAAGAAGAACTGCAATGTGACTGCACTCCTCTCCCACTGCCTCTGCAACTCTCCACTGAGACTCAGGCTGGGTGCTATCCAGGTCATTTACCCTCATCTTTAACCTGACCTGATACAAATAAAGGGAAGATTATAATAACAGTATCCGCATGTTCATGTTCAGTGTGGCCCTCACCTAAAGCACAGCAAGGCTCACCAAGGTGATATGCGGTTTAAACAAATGCATTCAGCAATCAATGTTAAAAAACAACAACCACCAAACCTAATTGCTTTTTCTCTTGCCAACGCCCATTCTCATAAAATGGCTGCCAGCTCTTCAGAGCTTTCTGACAGTGCTGGGAAGCAGCAAGATTCTTGGCTTGGTGTGTTTATATGCTGACTGGTTGAGCCTAGAGCTAGGGTGGCACGCCAATGGCACAGCCTGTTGTAAAAACTAAATTTGTATATCCCGTAAAGAAGGAGCTCATTCCTGAATCATATGCAAATAATATGAAATCTTTTGTCACAAGTTTTGCAAGGCTGAAACTGCATCATAATTCTTTTCATCTGTCAAGCCCCAGCCTTCTAATGTTGTGTGCTCAGAACAGGGCTCCATGGAAGAGTAAAGTCAGAATGAGAGGCTGTTTATACAGGTGTAATAAGGAATAAATCACCAAGTAGAAGGCAACTGACTTTCATTGAATAAATTACCAACTAAGTCGAACAAACCAAAGCCATTTTAAGCAAAATAGGGGATTCTAAAATCAGGTGTTTTTTTTAAAAATAATCATATTTTTAGGTAAAATTACCCACAAATTAAGGACCTGACTCTGCAATCCTTAAACAAGACAAAAGTCCCATTGACTTTTGGTGTACAGTTGAGTGACTTCCATGGGAGCTTAACATGAACAAAGTCATCAGAATCAGGCACTTGTTTAATGTCATGGTTTTCCCACAAGCTCAGTGACTTCCATCAGTGACTGGCAAGTAAACAGTGGGGTCTTTGAAAGTGGGCAGGATATATAAACATGAGCCCAGAGCTGATTTGCCGCTGTAGGTCAAAGCCATGCTATATCAGACTTAAAATAGGGTAGGCTTGGGCTGTTCTCTCCGCCCTGAGTAGAACTGAGCAAAATCTTGTGTGAAACATTTTTTTCACACACCCAAAAGTGCAAATTTGGATTAAACCGAAACCATTCACAAATGTAGACCAATTCTGGCAAATTGTTTTAGTCAGAATGTTTTTTTTCCAGAAATGCCAGAAAGGGTTCATTTCAGCATTTATGAACTGAAACATTTTGACTTTGTTTTTGGAATTTCCCTCAATTTTGTTTTAAAAATAATTTAAAACATATTAAAAACACTCAACATTGACATTTTTAAAAAACATTTTGGTTCACTAAAAATTTCACAGCACTTTCATCCAGGCTGACCTGAAATAATTTTCCCCCCCAATTTTTCAGGCCTGCATCCAGATCTAATATTCATTTTTTTGGACAACACTACTTTTGAGTTCATATTTCCAGTTGGGTGTAGAGTACAGTACAGTGAAACCTCCATTTAACGGACTAATTCGGGCGAGGGGGTGTCCGTTAAATGAAAAAGTCCGTTATTTAATAATAATAAAAAAACCCCAAGCTGTCGGAGCAGCAGCCCGACTGCCACAGGTTCGGGGCAGCAGCTCCGCAGCCCGCCCGCTGCCGGGACCCGGGTGGCAGCCGGAAGCCGTCAGCCAGCCCGCCCGGGTCCCGGCTCCTGGGATCCGCCAGCCAACCCTCCCGCTGCCATGATCCGGGCGGCAGCCAGGAGCAGGCAGCCAGCCCGCCCGCGGCTGGGACCCTGGCGGCAGCAGGGAGCCGGCAGCCAGCCCGCACGGGTCCCGGCTCCCGGGACCCGCCAGCCAACCCTCCCGCTGCCATGACCCGGGCGGCAGCCGGGAGCCGGCAGCCAGCCCGCCTGCTGTTGTGACCCGGGCGGTAGCCGGGAGCCGGCAGCCAGCCCGCCCGCTGCTGTGACCCGGGCGGCAGCCGGGAGCTGGCAGCCAGCCCGTCTGCTGCTGTGACCCGGGTGGCAGCCGGGAGCCAGCAGCCAGCCCGCCTGCTGCCTGGACCCGGGCAGCAGCCGGGAGCCGGCAACCAGCCCGCCCGCTGCCGTGACCCAGGCGGCAGTCGGGAGCCGGCAGCCAGCCCGCGAGAAATGGATTTGGGATGCATCAGACTTGCTCAGAAATTTTGTCCGTTGCATACGAAGTCCGTTAAATCGAGGTCCGTTAAATCGAGGGTTTACTGTATGTCTGTAAATATTTTTGCTCCCATTTTTTTAAATGCAATTATTGAAGATGCATGTGCAAATCAGGCAAGATTTTATGCAAATAGATACAGTATTTACATTAAGTCATTTGCACATGTAAATTTCTGCTTTCCATGCAAAATTATGGTAATTGTGAATACTTAGCCATTGGAAAAACATGCGTGGGTCTTAAGCATTTATTTTATGGAATCCAGGCACTAAATATCCTGCAGAGCAAGCATAAGAGGGACTTATAATTAGAACTGTCTAATAGGTCTTGTGAAAGTTCTCAGCCTGATTAAAAGAGACCTTTTGTGTTAATGTCAGTAATAGATTCAGATTTTGTTAATTTCCAAGAAGATGACTACTAAACACAGAAATATCATCTTCTAGCTAGGTGATAAGAAATGAAATACAGCTTCTTTATTCTTAGTTTCTGAGGAATGAGCTGGAAATCTGATGCCTTTTAAGAGTGTTTACAGGTGAAAATGTTGCACTTATGAGAAATAGCATGGTCTTGTGGCTTATAACGTAAAATATATGTGCCCAGCTGTCAAAAATTCCTAACAACACTGGCTTCAGTTCTGGGACTACTCAGCTTTTATTTATTTTCTTAAGAACAATGCCTTGTCAGATAATTCTGCATGCAGGCAGCTGGGTGTACATTACATTAGTACCAGTACATACAGTTCACATTAGATCATCTATACAACAATAAAAACAAAAAAAAGCCCCCATAGTTACATGTAACAGCAAAGTCTGGGCCATAATGGTTCATGATTGCTTTTATAGATATGATCTTCTTATTTTTCACTCTGACATACATGGTGGAAGGGAGATGGGGTGAGGTATTTGTTAATCTAATTAAGATTTCCAGAGTCAACTATATACCTCTGTATTTGTCCTTTACTCATCAATGATCTCTTTGTGAAGTGTAGCCCGGCTGATTAAATTAAAACCCAGAAAGCAAAAGTAACACCCCAGATTACTCATTTAGTTTTTGAAAGATGATTATCTTTAAAACAGGCACTTATTCATTTTAGACATTTTTATTTTTTTAATCTGCTAGTGAACAGAAAACCTTTAGCCAAGTTTATGAGAATCGTTTCATTTGCATCCTCTGCAGAGTCTTCAGATGAGAAAAAAACACAAGAGCATCCCCCAAAGTCCCACACCAGGAAGCACAGTAAGTCAACTGCTTATGGCAACACTGGTGGCTTGATTAACTGCCCAGAGACAGTACAAGATTAGGTACAAGTTTTGGAAGAAAAAGGAAGCAATAAAAAAAAAAAAAGAGCCCAGTTTCAAAGCAAATGGGTCAAATGGAGCTACACTGATTTACACCAGCTGAGGATCTGATCAACTGTTTCTGTTATACTTTGCTCCCATTGTTTGAGTTGGTTTTGTCCAGGGTAATGTAAGGACCTTTCAGAAACACAGAATTAGATGAACGTTTACTTTGTCCTCCTTTAAGACATGATTGCTGTGTTGAAAAGTTAGGAGATGCCCTGGCCACCAGAACTATCTCCTCTCTGAGAAATTCAATCCTCACAATGCCCTAGGCTCATCCCTCCACTAAGGAAGGATTTATTCTCCTCATCAATTCCGGAGATTTTACCGTGGGTGTGCAAATATTTCCATCCATTTTGGCAAATGAGTCATGAAAATATCCTCCTTAGTCTTTAGTAGGGGAGAATGCCACAGCTTTCTGGGCAAATCATTCCACGTGCTTTTCCTTCTTGAATGGGTATAAATGCCAAAAGTCATGGTGCAGAAGTATAAAGCAACAGAGCAGTGGTCTGAGGGTTTCAACAGGGTGCACGCTTGATAGGATTAATGCAAAGTTCTGATCTTTGTAATATGAAACAAAGACTAGCTTAGGTGCCATTTCTTTGTGTTGCATCCAAATTTCTGAGGGTGAGTTGGTGCAGTATTTTGCTGCAGCTTTACTGAGAGATGCAAATACTTGGGGAGCTATTCAGAAGATAACCTCAATTTGAGAAATGTCAAGATTACTGCTTTATGCAGTGTACTTGTAGCCATGTTGATCCAGAATATGAGAGAGACAAGGTGGGTGAGGTGCAATCTTTTTTTGGACCAACTTCTGTTGATGTGAGAGACAAGCTTTCTACCTTGAATGGTCCCTTAGACTATGTGCTAAATACTTATGCTAAACAATCTATCCCACCTTGCATTTAGCTGTGATGCTTGGAGTATTTTTTCCAGACCTGAAGAAGAGCTCGGCATGGCTTGAAAGCTTGCTACTCTCACTAACAGAAGTTGGTCAAATAAAAGATTGCACATCACCCACCTTGTCTCTTAAATTACTGCTTTACACATCTCAGACAATATACGTGGAGGTCTGAAGACATAATCAGATTGTGATTTCTTTGCAGACAAGTCATTTTCTGTGAACAATTTACCATACCAAAATAAAACAAAAACAACAAATACCCCAGAGAAAGTCTGTTTCTTCCATCTTCTTTCAGATCCTCGAGGAACTCACCTCTGGGAATTTATCAGAGATATTCTCCTGAATTCAGAGAAGAACCCTGGATTAATAAAGTGGGAAGACCGGTCCGAAGGTGTCTTCAGGTTCTTAAAATCTGAGGCGGTGGCTCAGCTCTGGGGAAAGAAGAAAAACAATAGCAGCATGACTTATGAGAAACTCAGCCGGGCCATGAGGTAGCGTGAGTTGAGAAAACATGAATCCTGGAATAATTAAAGAGATATTACATCAATTTGGAATCTTGCTTATTTTTTAAAATGAGTTCAAAGTAATTTTATTGGCTACACCTCCCATCTGAGTTCCCTTATTGATTTTGAGGGGGTTATAAATACATTTCCTTATTTTTTAAGTATTTTTATCTCCCTTGTTGCTGTGTGAACAAGCCACACAAACAGGTAAAACTAACTGTTATAAAAAGTTAAACACAAAAGGTAAAACTCATTCCTCTGCAGAGGAACCAGCTCGAGGTTTTGTCACTGCTAAACCGAGAGGGTTTAATTTGGGCCTAAGCAATGCCTAAGTAGTATTGCCAACCTGGACATAAGTCAACCCCCCCAAAATAATGAGATTGGCTTAAAAATCATGGGATCCTTTTGATTTTCACATTTTCAAGCTTTTCTCTGCACCCAATAGGGTTAGAAACTTCTTTTTTGTTTTAAGCAAAAGCTGAGATTCTTACAGGATTCCAGAAGCTGGAACTTTTACAGAAACATCAAATATCATGAAACTTGTGATACAATTACAAGAGTTGGCAACACTGAATAAGCTATGAGCTGGTGTTTCTGAAAAGTGGCATAGTCCACCCAAGGTGCAGTCAAATGTATAAACTAAAACAAAGTAAAAATAAAAAAGAGATAAGATGTTTTCTCTAATCCCTTTCAGTCATAATATTAGATATTACTTGTAAAAATAGTAGGTAAAAACATGTTCAGTTACGAGTGTGATTTGTTAGTTGATAGTGTCCCTTAAACACTATTCTCAATTCTAATGCGTAGCATCAAATCTATTTCTGTGTTTTTCTTTTAACAGATACTATTATAAAAGAGAAATACTGGAGCGTGTGGATGGCCGGAGATTAGTCTATAAATTTGGAAAGAATGCCCGGGGCTGGAGAGAAAATGAGAATTGAAGATGTCAACAAAAACAGCAGCAAAATCTTCTGGATGTAAATATTTCAAAGACTATTGTCTTCTATTTATGTACCAAAATGGGAAAAAAACCCTACTTCTAATAGGAAGAAGGAACACTATCATTGGTGTCAAAATTATTTTAGTTGAAGTATGTCCTGTATGGGGAAAAAAGTACACAGTTTTCTGTGATATATGGTAACCTATGATCGTGATTAATTTTCCCATCTTGTGAAGTTATTTTTATATAGTGCAGGAGTAATGTGATTTATGACAATGCTGTGAGTCATGCAAATAAAGCGGGAAATCATGGGGCATTATGTATTTTTATGAGGAAAGGAATTTAAAATAAGCAGCCTGCTTTCTGCACATGAGAAAAATAATGATTTCCTATGTTGCTTATCTTTGTAAGAGGATTCACTGGGTTTTGTTCAGTTCAGATCATATTATTTCAACTGCGGATACCTGTGGAGTATGAAGTAACATACGGCTGCATCCACGAGGCTGAAAAGCATCTGCCTCATGTAGCTATCCCACAACAGTTGTGCATGCTGGAGCATGTTAGTACCCTTACAAAGTGAACTTTCAGTGGATAAAATAGGAAGCATCTCTGAGCCATGCGGTTGTTTTAATAGATTCCTAGGCCGGAAGGGACCATTGTGATCACCTAATCTGACCTCCAGTATAACACAGGCCATAAAACTTCCCCAAAATAATTCTTAGAGCAGATCAGAGAAATATCCAATCTTGATTTAAAAGATGGAGAATCCACCACAACCCTTGATAAATTGTTACAATTATTTCCAATCTGAATTCGTCTGGCTTCAGTTTCCAGCCATTGGATTGTGTTATACTTTTCCTTTCAGAATAGCCCAGTATTAAATGTTTGTTCCAATTTCTGAGTATCTTGACATTCTGCTGGCCTCCCTTTGCTTCAGTTACTTCAGGTGCTGGGTTCATCCTCAGTAACTGTAATGAGCTGCAGGGAAAGCATCGTGTGACTATGAGCATTTCTTTGGAGAACTTGTAGGTTAGGACCTGATCCTGCAAGGTACTAAAGTACTTCATGCCCAGTGCTGAATGCCCTCTATCTTCCTTAATGCCCGTGAGCACGCAGCATGTCCCATGATAAGGGTTCTGCTTTGAGGTGGACTGCTAGGCTGACATAGCCTCAAGGATCAAAAACCATAAAAAAGACACATCTAACAGGTAAACTTATTTAAAGGAACCAACTGTGCAAATTCCCTCTGGGACCAGATGCATCAAAGGTTACTGTATCCAAGTAGAAATAGAGAAAAATATTTTCCTGCGGTGGTTTAAAACATTTGAGAGCATAGGTGAGAAACTGGAAAGGGATTAGACAGGCATTGAGGGAGGGCTGGTGGGAACAGTGTAAGGCAGAAAAGCCCCCCCTGGCAGGCAAAAGTTCACCTGAGAAGGAGCTTCCAGAACACTGCCAAGGAATGCAAAGTGCTATTGCACTCATTCTATGATTTCACCCATTACTTCTCAAAACTCAAGGGAGCATCTACTTTTTTGTAATATCTGTCACTTCTTCCTGTGATTCTCAGCTGGATGAAAAACTCTCTCTACATATTGTAATAATTAGAAATAAGCTCATACCAATCGTATTCAGACTGGGGAAGTTCAGGTGTGGGTCTACAGTTTTGGTCGTTCTCTCGTGGTAATCATGCCAGACAGGGAGTGAGCATGCCCTTCTAGCTCTCGTTTGGTTAAAATCTCTTCCTGAACACATCAAACATTTCAAAACGCAGGGAACTAAAAAATATGGAGGCAGTACTGTATCATGTCATTGGGAAACAGAAGGGATACTGAGGATCAGGATTTTGTAAAAGGGTGAGGTTAGGATCCAATTTGAGATGATGATGGAGGAATTAAGAAACTGAGATAGATTCCAATTAACTTTTTTTTAGATGTGGGGATATTGAAAAAAAAGAGAGAGTCAATGATGAGAGTCATACAAAGCATGCAGAGGCGGTAAAAACAAAACAAAACAAAACAAAAAACAGTGAGAAAAGCATACTGCCACAGCTGTGTTACTGTAGAAGCAAGAGCTATCGGGAAAATAGCAGGGAAATTATAAAGGTTACATCTGCCCTAGCAATATCTGTCTCCCTGGGCATCCATCGGGTCCAAATCCAAACATGCTTGAAACCTAACAGGGTTGAGTCTGAGGTACTAGTTATGCCGGTTTCTGTTTGAAGGGAAGAGGGCTGTAAAAGAATACAGCACTGAAACCCAGAGTTAAGGGAGGAGCAATAGAAAAGGCACCAAAATGTGCTCACCAACACCCTACAGAAAACACAAGAGCACGGTTTGTTACCTATATGCACCGGATACATCAAACCATTTCACCACCTCCTGCACAGTGCGTGCCAGAGCTGTCACCAACAATTATCTGTACGTGGCAATTTTTACTTTTCATTAGTTGGGTGGAGAGAAGTTCATCTTATTTACAAAATTGGGTCATAAAACTTCAAAGCCATTTTTTTCTAAACATATATTTTTTCTGACTGGGTATTTCTCCTAGCATTATTTGGTTTTGCTCCATTCATTCATCTCCTCTTTGTTTTTTAGTTTGATTGGTTGCATTCTATCCTCTTTATCATCATAAGTGGACAGGATAGCTATAGATACTAGGCTATCAGATCAGAATGATACCTTCAGTGTATAAAATGCATGTCCCAGAAACCTTCAATGTTACTTTCAGCCATCTACTTCATATTTTTTGTACTCCATGTCTCCAGTGCAATCTTTAGACAAAAGACACTTTGGGTGAAAACCAGACCACACTGAAGTCAATAGTATAATTACCATTTACTTTGATTGGAGTCAGATTTCATTCATTTTGGAGGTATAAAGAAGTAGTAGGTGAGGTACTGGTAGCACTATAATTAGTGTTCTCTGTCTCAGGTTAACATAGATCTCATGGCAATGAATGTAATAATATCCTGGAGTAATGCTGCTTTTCACCAGACCTGAAGGGAAACAACAATGAGATTGCAATATACATTTGTCACCCCTTCCATGGCACTAAATTTATTACTTAGCAGCAGCTAAATCTATCTGGGGAGTCTTTAGGGTTCTATACAGCAAAGCACATGAACTATTAAAATAAAACAAACATTTTAAAAAGCTGACCTTCACTTGGAGGTGTATTCTATAAAATGTAGGGAGCAATTTTTCCTGAGATGCAATCTAGTCCTCTACTGGAATATTTACCAATAGGTGAGAATCATGCAAGCAAATATTTTCCACTGTTAAACTTTTGAGAGTTGAAACTTATCATTTGACTTTGTAACTGCACAGATTTAGAAAGGAAGCCATCTGACATTTGCAGTTTTACAAATGTCAGCCTTTGCCTAACACAGATAAAGTGGATTACTTAAGACTGATTCTTGTCATATAGAAATTCAACCAGCCAAAGTGAACCATTTTAACCAGTTCTAACCAAAGTGAGATAATGAAGATATGAATGTTTATATAAATTGCTATTTAAAGAAAAAGCATTTCTGAGATTGCTCTTTTATTTTGTATTGAAAAGAGCTGAGCAGTCGCTTTTTAAAAAGATGTATATTTTAGGTTAGCAGCAGCAGAACTGCTAGCACCATATGTATAGATTTTTATTGTATCATAATTTTTCATATGTACAAAACTCTATAGGAAAAAGTAATTATACTATATTTATATAATTGCATGCCAATCAGTAATGTCAAAAGTGTTGTTAACATCAACAATCACTCTTAGGATATATTTTCTGTAAATAAGTAGAGCAACTTTCTTAAAGAAACATCCTGAGAGTGATCTCTATGTTAGTGAAATATATAGATATGAAAATGCTTGGTTAAATTTTCATCTCTCTCGCTGCATTAAATTGCATAATCTCAGCTTCTCTTTCACTCCGTCTTCAGTGTTTAAATATGGAAAAACATATGTTATCAGGTATTTTGGTGTTTTTATTCATATTTCAGATTAAAGTATATGTAGCATAGAAGTGCCACACAGCTCTAAACACTTTCTATGTTCAATGGATGTTATCAAATAAAAAAACAGAAACAGTGTGCTGATGAATGTTTCTTTCAATGCTTTTAAAATGAGTTTTGTGGTCTCAGGCCAGTTTGCAGTGGAGAAGAGCCCAATCCACAAAGAATGCTACCACAGTTGGCACTCCTTGACTAGCTCAGCAGAGACGTGAAGGGCTTAATGAGGCCATGGAATCTGGACTGGTGATTCCTCCAGGCAGGATTGAGGCACTATTGTACCTTTAAAGACATAGCCTTACACTGGGGCAACATGAAACACAATAGAGTGTTGCAGTGTGCACTCCCCTCCAAACTTTGATACATTCACTGTTTAGCGTAGGGCTGTTGTCAGACCCCTGACTTCAGATTCTCCTCATTACTCCCTTCCCCTTTTGGGGGTAGGAACCCTAACAGTTCTTGCCAAGAAAACAGTTCTTTCACTCAGAGAAAGACAAGGACCCTCTTAGGGTGACTAGATGTCTCGATTTTATAGGGACAGTCCCGATTTGTGGGTCCTTTTCTGATATAGGCTCCCCAGCCCCTGTCCCAATTTTTCACACTTCCTGTCTGGTCACCCTATGCCCTCTGCAGTGCAGTTAGTGCTAGTGTCACCTTTTAGGGGCTTGGCACAATCTATCCTTTCAGTTTTATTCTAGTTCTGCAAGGGGCAAAGCAGTCTGGTTTGGGCTTTGAATTTGCAACACCTCATTAGGCAGGTTTAGGTTTACAAATCATAACTCAAACCTGAGGCTGTTCAGATAAATTTTGGAGGAAAGGGATGATTGGACAGAAGGTTCTGTTTTTGTCCTACCTCTGTTAGGAATACATTACTTGTCTCCTGCATATGAAGAGAAGAGACACCTGTAGGCAGCATGCTCTAGTTTTAATTACCCCCAAAATCCAATTTCAAAGTGCTAGAAGGAACAAGATGATAGTCATGCCATCACACATGTACTGCAGACTATGTCATTTATACTCTCCAGAACACTTCCATTTCAAATGAAGCCATAAACAGAAAGTTCTACTATTTTTGAAAGGGTAAAAAAGTCTTTGAATTTCAAATCCCAGTGTTACAGCTAAACAGCCTTGGCCAAGTGTTAGGAATCTGAGTCAGTTCATGATTTCCTGTTGTAGCCATACCTATATTCTGCTCTATCAGAGATATGAGGCAATCTCTTGGCCTTCAAGTATCTTTTTAGGGATCCGTTATCATCTCTGTCTCCAAATAATCCTCTTCTTTCTTGGTGCAGATTTAGAAGATGCCATGCATCGCCAATTAGAGGCAATTACATCTGTCTGATATTAATGTTCTCATGCAAAACCTGAGTTCAACATATTGGAATAATCTCACTACATAAAACAATTACAAATCTAATTGATTAGCTTGTTAGTCATGCTAGATTATTTCAGAATTCATGTGTAAAACATTACAGTACAGATGGATTGAAATCTGAAATTGATGTAGCTGATAGGCAAGTGCATTCTACCCAGATACACCTGGAATGAGGCAAATTGCTAATTGCTACCCTGTCCCGTCTCTTTTTCGGTGATTTAGATGATGCTTTGAAGGGGAATTGATTACAAAAGAAGATTGGTGGTATGGAATGCAGGAGGTTTCCTCTGTTTAGTCTTAAAAGAGAGATAGCAAGGATGGGCACTAGAAAATTACCCTAATCATGTAGCCCAATCTTACCGCTAGGGCATGGAGTCATTTGCACTTTAGTCTCTCTGTTGATTTTGGAAAGAAGGCCATCAGGTAAGACCAATTTCAAGGAGTGTATCAACTATCTATATTGTCTGGAAGTGCAGTTATGACTATGTACAGCTAACTACAAGTAAGGCTGGCAATACAACACGTAAGGGGATATCTGCCCACATGTGTCTGAGGTGTGTAAAAACATCAATGAGTGAAAGGCTTTATTTAGGGTGTTTCCAAAAGTTACAAATAGGACTATGGGGATGAAATTAAGGCAAGGAAAATGATGAAGGGTGAATATTGGGAATGATTTCCAGACAGTGAAATCTATTATATCAGTTGTTCTCAGATTCTGGTAGGTGTACCCCTGGTGGTACATGGGCTACAATCATATTGCATAGGCTGGTTAACATTATATTCCAGGGATTGGAAACCTTTGGCCCATGGCTCGTCAGGGAAATCCGCTGGTGGGCCGGATGGTGCGTTTATCTGCAGCATCCACAGGTTCGGACGATCGCAGCTCCCACTGGCTGTGGTTCACCGTTCCAGGCCAATGGGGGCTGTGGGAAGAAGCTTGGGCTGAGGGAAATTACAGGGGTGGTGTGCCTATTAGTTATGAGTTTTAGATGTTGCACACCAGGTCTCAAAGTCTGAGAATTGCCAAGAAAAGTAGAGGAGACCCCGTTATTAGAGACAAATAGGCAATTGCAGATTCCACTAAGGTCAATGGGAGCTGTGGTTACAAAGCACCTCTGAAAATCAGGTTGGAAAAAGCACTAGCAAATATTGTGTGAGTAACAATATTGCATAAGCAGAGTAGCAGGCTAGATATGACTTAATAGATTTTTTAATAGATCTCTACAATCTTTGGTCATGAATGAATACGTTCAATCGATTTGCTGGTTTTCAGAAATGCCCTGTGGTCAACACACTTGACAACAATCTCTAGTTCCTCATCTATCAAATAGCATGCTTGAAAAAGCAAAAGAAACCATGAGTAGAATGGATAATCGCGACACTCGTAACATCTAGGTTATATCCAAGACAATTTTCCCTCACATTTATGTAATGTTTTAAGGCAATTGGCTAATGAGCTTATTAAGATGGGAACTTCGGTGAGTCACTGGATTCCTTTATTGAACCTTGGGTGCTTGATAACCAACACTGGCAGTAATTCACTGGTTTCATACACAGCTGTTTGCCTTGTCAGGGACAAGATTCTTAGATTTTCAAAAATGTTGCAGAAAGATTTTTTCGTATCAGTGCACTGACTGTAGGGCTGAATGCAAGAAAGGAACCAGCTAGAAACAAACCTCTCTTTTTTCTATGTTAGTGTTATGTAAAACCTGGAGATTGTATCCTATTAATTATCAGAGGGGTGGCCATGTTAGTCTGTATCCACAAAAACAACGAGGAGTCTGTTGGCACTTTTTAAAGACTAAAAACCATAAGCTTTCATGGGTAAAAAACCACGAAAGCTTATGTCCAAATAAATCTTTTAGTCTTTAAGGTGTCACCAGACTACTCATCATATTAATGTGGAAATCATGGCATCTAGAAATGGTGCTAGTGCTGAATACTTCTTTTAGCTCCACTGAGGCAGCATTTCTTCTGTGGGCAATAACTGTATCTTGTTGAGTCCATACTTTGCAGTTCCCTAGCCAGTAGTTTGCACAGAACAATGGCTTTTCTTTCTGGAAGGAGGAAGGGGGAGGGAGAGAGAGAGAGAGAGAGAGAGTGTGTATAATGTTCTTGGGGCCTGATCTAAAAACTATTGCCATCAATAAGAGTTTTGCCACCGACTTCAGTGGGAGCAGGATCCAGCCCATAATTTCTTATTTACTAGAACATCGTGTTGCTGCAGCTCTCCACAGGGTAAATTTCCATAGTCAAAGTAGGTGGATTTATGAAAAATAGAATCCATCCTATATATAGACAGAGACACATATCTAGTACAGACACCAATCACCATACATTTTTGTTTACTTAGTATTTGAAAAAATGTTCATCATAGTTAATCTAAATTCTTTGTTTGTTCAGGTAATGTCAGAAAAAATGTGCTTGACTGACACCAAATGAGATTCTAGTGTTAGCGTCTTACCCTTGCTCTGTTGCTTTCAGAATGAAGCCCCTAAAATAAATGTAATTCATGCTATCAGGAATGAACACGAGAAAGGCACTATTGAACTGCTCTAAAGCAGATGCATCTCATTGAATGTCAAGATGAAGGGAAAGTGAAGGTGACTGTCAGCTGCTGTGAATCCCACACACTTTGAAGTCAATGAGAGTTTTGTCTGAGTTTACAGATCTGAAGAGGGGAGGCCAAAACCAAACTAACAAGAGAAAACAAACAACAATCCCCTTTAAGAAGGCCTCCAAATCAACCCCAGCCAGCATAGTTCCTAGTTCTCTTATTGTTCTAGGAGGCAGACAGGTTTTCTTCCTTTCCCTTAAGCATCAGGTCAGGGAAGGAGCAGCTTAATCTAGTTCATAAGGCCCCTGCCTCAGGGTCTTGAGTTTGACCAATCAAACTTATAGTCAGAAAACAGTTTTTAAGACTCAGGCCAGGTTAGTGTCCTAAGGTCTGCAACCCATAGCAGCCATCAGGGCCTCTGGTCCCTTCTTGCTCAGCTTCCTTTTCCAGACTGGGGCTAGGTGCACCTTCATTGGACGCAGACTGTTTTGGCAACAAGATGTCCTTTAAAGAGGTAAGATGCTCCAGCACACTGAGTAAATTGCAGCATCGGGCCCTTTACCGATTAGTGCAAGTTTACTGAGGTGTCACAGGAATGAAAGAAGTGCAAAGGTGATATCTAGTTCCTATGGTCTAGATTGTACCCTGGTCTTATTCATACAAAGGAGGGAGGAAGTCAGTCTTCCCCCATCTCCTGTTTGGCCAAGTAGGACCTATTCAGGTCTTGGATCCAGGAGTGGTGACCAGTGCCGGCCATCATCTCTACAGGTTCCCTCCTACAAACAAATGGGGAAGCTGAGGGGCAAGAAAAGGTGCAGAGCCTTCATTGTGCTCCTCCCCATGCCTGACTGGTAAATGGAGCTGGGTCAATGGAAAGAGGGAAGTGGGCTGGCCTCTTTTGAGAGATACAATAAGTTACTTCCTTTGAGGAGCAAAGAGGAACAGGCAAGGAGATATCACTCAGACTCAGTTCCTCTACAGGGCTCCTTCTGAGACCTGGCAGCTACAAACAACTCCTTACTCTACAACCCCTTTCGATCTAGCCCTACATATGCAGCAAAGGGCTTTGGCTCTATATAACCTGAAATATCTCAACTGCAGTAGATTTATGCTACCCTAGGCCACATAGTAAAAATATTCATTATTCTATAGCTGCCCTCTATTGCAGCTAAACAGGCAGCTGCACTGATGATGCATCGCAATGGGAGAAGCAGCACTAGAAGAGTTAACACAGAATTTATCAGAGCAATTATCCCACTTTCCCAGAGAAGGCTGTTGCCTTTGCTGCAGTATACAGAATTATCTATCTGTGCAGTTGAGGATGGGTGTTCTGAAATTCTTACTCCTATTTTCCCAAGGTCAGTACTGCCTGTTATGCTTTTGTTAGCTGGATTTAGACAATAAACAGAAAGTGGAAGGTTTCATTCCTTGCCATGACTGGATTCGCGTGTGAACAGTTTCTGAATAGATTCTGCTTATGGTAGACAGGGTGGCACATTACTATCCAATGGGTGTGTCTTTGAACCTCCGTGAGGCGTGTTATGTTGATTCCTCTTATGAAATGTTATGTTGATATCTGGGGTTTTAAGTACACAGGAATCTATTTACCGTACCAGATTAGACAGCTGATGTGTATCTGGCAGGGACCAATACCTGATACTTCAATGGAATGAGAATCACTTGCCCCACAAGCAACTCTTCCATTGCACAATGTTACACAACAGCAAGAAATCCTTGTTGTCCCTTGAACTGAATTTACAATTTGCCAGCACATGTGAAATGTGAGGCACAAGGGCTGCATGTTTTACATTCCCCCACCTCTCTCTCAAATATAGTTTACTGAAGATGATACTGAGATAGACAGAAAGTCCCTACTTCACAATAAATGTAATATCTTACTTCACAAATACCTCATTGAAATCAGTGGAATGACTTGCTGTGTAAACTGCTACTCAGCATGAGTGAAGCTATCACACTCTACTCTGCCATGTTGACCTGTTACAATGCAATGGGTAGCATATTATTAGGCATATTGATATCTAAGCAGGTTGTTATGGTGCCTGCACATCTGTAATTGCCTGGTGGAAGATGCTATTCTGTACGTGTCCTGTACAGCTCAGAAGGAATGCCATAGCTATGAGTGTCACTACACTGGTATATGTAGATATCTAGCTGTAATTCTCACGGTGAAGGTTTAAACATGACACATCATCCATGAGGCTTAGTATCTCAGCCCTTTTCAGATATACAGGGATTATCATTGCAGTCTGTTTAATGCGATTCTCAATTTTCTATTTTATTATATAGAATTATTTTCTTTTCTGTTCTGCACTAGTAAAGATTAAGCTAAACCTTTATGAAAGAGGACACGTCTAACCAAAGAACTAGATAGGGTGTGGGTAAGGAGTTATGCAGCTATTAACCAGTTCCAATTTGGGACCAGTTGATAGTGAAAATCATTATCATTTTATAGTGCATGTGAAATAGTTTTACAGTTTTGGGATTGAAGGATTAGTGACTGAATTGCCCAGTTATCCCTAGGGGTTAGACCTGTTAGCAGGATAGGCTATAGGAAAGTTGTTGCTGCTGCTAGGTTTTCTTCCCTGCAAATGTGGCCTTAAACTAAAAAAGAGAAAGATAAAACAATAAACTTTAGTCTTTTAAAAAGGTATCCTGTATCTTTTATAGATAATATGCTGTAAGTAGAGCTGGCCTTCTGTTTTAGGATAAATTATGAGATTTTGAATTTTGTTTTATATTGGAATGGAAGCACACCTTTCATATGGTTTTACAAAGCAGAACCCTATTGAAACATCAATTTTCAGATGCAAAAAGCCAGGTTTCAGTTCATATCTCTCTCTTTCTGACCCAGAGAGTCCACCCTGGATCTCAGAAACCTTCCCCTCAAACATGTCATTGTAATGGATATGTTTCCAAAAAAACTGCATATTTTGATGAGAAAAGTTTCATCAAAATGTTCCAACCAGCTCTAGCTATATGTTTTTACAGTTGCAAGTACAGTATTGAGCTCGCATTTTCAAGTACAGTAAAACCTCGATTTAACGGACTAATTCGGGCGAGGGGGTGTCCGTTAAATCAGAAAGTCCGTTATTTAATAAATAAAAAAAAACACGAGCTGTTGGAGCAGCAGCCCGCCCGCCACAGGGCCGGGGCAGCAGCTCTGCAGCCCGCCTGCTGCCAGGACCCGGCCGGCAGCCGGGAGCCGACAGCCAGCCCGCCTGGGTCCCGGCTGCTGGGACCCGGGCGGCAGCTGGGAACCGTCAGCCAGCCTGCCCGGGTCCCGGCTGCTGGGACCCGGGCGGCAGCCGGGAGCTGGCAGCCAGCCCGCCCGCTGCCTGGACCCGGGCGGCAGCCGGGAGCTGGCAGCCAGCCCGCCCGCTGCCTGGACCCGGGCGGCAGCTGAGAGCCGGCAGCCAGCCCTCGACAAATGGATTTCGGATGCATCGGACTTGCTTAGAAATTTTGTCCGTTGCATCCGAAGTCCGTTAAATCGAGGTCCGTTAAATCGAGGATTTACTGTACTTGGCTTTAATCTTTGTGAAGAGCTCATGAATCTGTTTTCACTGTATGCTTTTTAAAGCACTCTGCTATCCTGATGAGTCTATGCCATTTAAATGATACCCTGTTTCCCCAAAAGTAAGACATCCCCCGAAAATAAGACGTACTTCAAGTTTTGCCTCTCGCTGTAATATAATGTAATGTAATTTTGGGAGCAAAAATTAATATAAGACACTGTCTTATTTTCGGGGAAACACGGTAGTATGTGCAAAAGCCAGAAGGGATTATAGAGGAAGAAATGGAGACCAAGTCATATTGACCTACCTTTGGATTTGTTTGTGCTAAACAAGCCATCTAACCTGTTTGATTAACGTTTTTTGTTTACTGTCTCACTAACATAGGTGATAAAACAGGCTAATGCTTTAAACTAAATTAATGGGAGCTGTGAATAGCACTTAAAGCTGGTGGGAATTATAATACATTGGGCAACACCTCCATGCTGGGGAGGTCATCTACTGCAAATACCAGCTGCTCTAACTGTTGGAGGCTAGAAAGAAGCTTTTCCTAGCTATGCCTCCACTTACAATAGTATTTGTGCACCTCCCAATCTTTAGTGCATTCATCTTCACAACACCACTGTGAGGTAGGGAAGTACTACCACCACATTTTGCAGATGGGGAACTAAGGCACAGAAGGGCAGGTCACTTAGCCTAAGGTCACAAAGTATGTAATGTTAGGATATAGATATTTAGGCCTGTCTGTAAAGGCCTATACTTTAAGAATTTAGGTGTATTTTTATCACTTAGCTAGTTATCAAGGTATAAAAGAAAGAATCTGTGTAAGGGCCTTTTCTCACTGACAGTTTGAGCCCCCGTTCTTAAGCTAAGGCCTTTGGCTAAGCAGTGGGAGCAGCCATAAACTGGGAAGCGTACGGTCACATCCTTACATTCCAAACCAGCCATTAAAATAAGGCAATCTTGGGCTGTTAGAAAGGTAATCTAATCTATCACCTTTAGAGAAAGGAAAGAACCTAGATAATATAACAGAAAAATTGGTTTAATAGTTTTCTGTTTGGTAAAAACTCACTTATCAATAAACACAGCTGGGAAACCCTTGTGTCTGTATAAATGTAGTTGTAAAATCCTCACTTTTGTATTGTTCTGTCATTATAGTTGACCACTTTGCTATTATTTATTTGCATGGTCTCTGCCTGGTCCTGTAATTGTTTCTGTCTGTTGTATGATTAATTTTGCTGGGTGTAAACTAATTAAGGTGGTGGGATATAATTGGTTAGTTAAACTTCTGTAAAATAATTGGTTAAGGTATAGCAGAATTCAAGTTTTACTATATACGCTGTAGTCAATCAGGAAGTGGAGGGTGGGGGTGGGGAAATTGGAATCATGGTTTGCTGGGGAGGGAGGGGGGGTAATGGAAACAGGGACACAGGCAAGGCTCTGTGGTGTCAGAGCTGGGAAGGGGGACACCGAAGAAAGAAAATGAAATCACGCTTGCTGAAAGTTCACCCCAATAAACATCAAATTATTTGCACCTTTGGACTTCGGGTATTGTTGCTCTCCGTTCATGCAAGAAGGACCAGAGAAATAAGAGAGTAAAGGAATAAGCTCCCTCATAGGTAACAGAGCAGGGACTTGAATCTAGGTCTTCCACCTTCTAGGCTAGTGCCCTAACTATTGGCCCATCCTTCCTTTCCTTTCCCTGTGGTCATGGTATTAAAAAAAAAATCTTCTAATGTGGGGTGCCTCCCTACAAGCTAGTCAGCAAATGTGTTGTGTTCCTGTGAAATATCCATAAAAGCAAAAGAAAAGTGTTCATCTTTACCAAAAGCATTTCTTCAGAAATTTTTATTGAAAAAGTGAAAAGACAAAAATCCTGGGTATTGGTTTTGGCCATTGAAAAATTGCAGCTGGATATCAACCAGGAATTTGGTCTTTGGATTTTCAGGTTCACCACAAAACCCTGAAAAATGTTGTAAAAATAGATGTATTTAGAGACATTTGCTTTAGAAATATTTTTCAGTCAAAAAACATTTAAAATAAAATCAGACCAGATCTGTTCCTCACACCTGCCTCTGCCAGTGAGAGTTGTTGGCAAAAGGATATTGAACTGACATAGACTAGCAAGTCCCATCTTAATTATCAGCCTGGACCTTCTCAGGCTGACTGCTGAAAGCTCTGGGGCACCGCTGTAGGATGTCGCTCTAAAGGGACTGTAGTGGAGTAGCCTGCTCCCAAGACCCCCAGGCAGCTCCACATGACTTCTCGAGGTCTGTTCCAGTCCTACATTCATGGCTTGGAGCTCCCCAAACAGGGGAAGAAATGCCAGATGTGACACATCTTGGAGGTTCACCAGCCCACCATCTTTGGAGCGCTGCCACCAAAAGCTCTCAAGAAGTGGGGGGCCACCTGCACCCGGACCAAGACCCTGCCCATGCTCCACCCCCGTTCTGCACTGTGGCCCTGCTCCCACTTGGCCTCATCCTGTGTCCCCGCCTATATGGCTCCTTTTTCCACCTCTGCTCAACCTCTTCTTCTTAAGGCCTTGTCCTTGCTTTGTATCTTTCCACCCTCCCTCCACCACTTCTCCCAAGGTCCCTCCCTCCTGCCGCTTGCTCCTTTCTGCCTTGGAGAGGGGACAGAGAGGAGCGAGGGGGGGTGTGTTCCCTCAAGGTAGAGGTGGAGCAGGGGCAGGAAGAGGCAAGGTAGGGACAAGGCCTCTTGGGGAAGAGGTTGAGTGGGATCATGGCCGTGGGGCGAATCAGGAGCATGGCCACAGTATGGGTGCTGGTGGTCCCCTCCACACCTAGCGAGCTCGCACCCAGCCTCCCCAAATGCAAGAGTCTAGCACTGATCCTATGATTCATCCACAACTTGTACAGCACAGTTAATGGCAGTGCAAGTGTTATCAACAAACTGCAATGACTTTGTCATGTTTAACGTTGGCTGAATTTGATTTGATTGCATACAGATGATAGTCTCTATATCCCATTGCCCACTGCTCAGCTCAGCTCAGCCCTATTACACATCAAGGAAGAGAGAAAACTTCTGGAAGGAAGGTTGAGTGCACTGCCAATGAAGGGATAGAATTACTTCTTGTTGTACCAAATAATTCAATTGCATGTAAATGGCACAGACATTCACTGCAATGAAGAAACTGCAAATGTTTCCTCCTGAAACTTCGCCCTTTCTTCTCACAGAGAATTCAGCTGAAATCTACAATGAACAGCTAACTGAGTTAATTGAGCCTTTCCTCATAGATTTCAATGGACTCATTCATGATATGAGGATGGAGGATAATAATTAGGAAGCATTTCACATTGGGTAGAAAATGATTTATTTTTTAAAAGAAAAAAGCAGTAGAGTAAATCCATACAAATAATCATTTGCATGCTTATGAGATGCTCCTGACTAACTTTTATTTAATTATAGAGGACCCATAACAGATTTACCTTTCTGTTGTACACTAAAGTTGTATAAATATATAAAAAATTGTTCATCAGAACTGACTCAGAAATGTTCTACCATTCACAGAAGCAACACTGTGCTGTAGGAAATGTTAAGCAACATATCTTTGCACTTGCACTCAAAGGCAAAATCCTTGAGAGATAGGAATTATTATTTAGGGAAGGGGATCTGAGGCACAATGAGTGATTTGCCCAAGGTCACATAGAAAGTCTTTGGCAGAGCAAGGAATTAAAGCAGGATCTCCAAATACCAGCCCAGCACCAAACCAGGACCATCTCTCAGTGTGCTGCAGTATTTATTCTATTGCCTGCAAAGAACAAGAGGGAGTCTAGGTCTGCCATATGGATCTAAAAGCAGAATTTTCCCCTGAAAATGTCTGTCAGCAATTGCCAATGGATGCAAAATTTTCAGCCACTTTGTCAGCTCCGAGGCTGAAAGTACACATTTAATGAGAGAGATGTTGAAATGAAAATGTAGAACCTGTTCTGGAACACTCAGGCTGTGTTAATGTACTACTTGAGAAAGGACATTCCTGTGGTTTATTTTTTATTAATCTGATATGTTTTTGTTCATTATATAGAAGAACATAGTCTGAATTTTTACGAGGTGGTTCACATCAGGTTAGGAATGAGAACTTTTGTAAATTAATACAGTACTAGAGAATCTGGCCATAAACTGATTGAAAGGGTTAGCAGGAAAATGTCACCAACATACGATTGCTCAGTGTCAGTTTTTGTCCTTCTTCTCAGAATAGAGAAGAGGTATCTCCTTTCATTGTCTCGCAAATTTTGCAGTTCCATGTATATCATTGTGGATTATGTCAGAAATAAAACACATATTCCCATCACGCTTCAGATACCTCTGAAGGGCACCCACGAGTGATGACAAATTGGTGGGGAGTAGGCTAGGCATTACAATACTATAGCATTAAACCTCCGGTAAATGGCATGTGTTTAACAATGCAACAGAATATCAAACATTTTAATCACACTCTCAGAAGTAGTTAGAGTCCGAGGTAATTTTGTCTCTCCTAATTTATACTCCGTGGTTGTGAATTCCTTCACCCCTGCAGGAGGCACAACTGTATGTAGGAAGAGGAGCTTGTGGTATGGCCTTCTTAGTCAATGACTTGTTTTTCATGCTTGCTGTCAGGTGAGTGGGTGTTTCAGTCTCCATGGTCCATTCAATACTTGGCTACTCTCTTGAGAACCAGTTGCATTGTGATGTGGAGACAATTGTTGCTCTTTGAGTTGTGCACAGAGACCCACTGGAGACTAGTATACGGCATTTTATCTCCCTTTGCCCAGCTGCCTTTGTAGCACACCTGGCCTCTTCTGGGATTAAGGAATAGTATCTATATAGTGAGCATTTATAAAATCATATTTTTACATATTTCAACATATTATAGTTCTTTTTGTCAACCTGTGCTGCTCTCAAACTGAATTTATTGCCTGTCATCTGAGCCTGGGGAGTTACCCTGTCCTACATGTGGAGTGTGTGTGTGTGTGTGTGTGTGTGTGTGTGTGTGTGCGCGCCGTGGCCAAACCCAGAAGTACTGGGTTTGTTTAAGATTTCCATCCAAGTGGCTCAATAAAAAAAGTTTGGATAAGCATCTACACTTTGGAATGTTCACTTGAACTAAGCCAAATCCCTGTTCTACCCACAGACAAGGTAAAGCATGGGCCATAGCAGAACACGCTTCCCTCCATTTCCTCCCCTTTGTATTTCAGCCCTTATAGGGAGACACTGTCTTTATAGGTGAGACAGCAATTCAGTCTCCATAGATCATTTCGTTCTTGGTCTGTGTTGAGACTGCCAATAAACTTGCAAGTTCTGGTGACTTTGTAGTATGGATGCTAATTCACAAAGGACTTGAATAAAATTACATTTCCAACTGATCACCAAAGAGACTTCAGGTGGAAATAATTTGGGGTCACTCCTGATCTAGATTGGATTGAATCAGTGACCTACAGATCTCTGGCTGGAAATGTCACAATCCCTCCCTCATTCAGAGTTGGGAGCATCCTCTCTGTGGCATTTTCAAACCCTGCCCTCCTTGGAAGAGAGGAACACTGAGTTTAGGGATTTGAATTAAATTCTCCGAATACAGAATTGGAATAGACTTTTCCACCACTTGGTTGACACAAGATCAGGGTGCAGAAAAACAGTGCAACTGCTGGAGCTATTTATATTTTAATGAAGACAGACTGTACTGTATATTTTTTGTATTGTCTTTATCAAATTGAAATCTTATGGGTCTGGTATATTTGCAAGAGTTTTGTGTGCATTGTTATGCTATTTGGTTTTGATCAAATGTGATATTGTACTTGATGTTCTTTAGCTACGTCAAACCCTGCTTCATGGTTAATACATGGCATTGATCCATACCACAAATTGTGCAACTCTTTGCAGCAAAAATATTGCTGCTTCTTGGGAATTAATTAGAGAAGGGCAGAGATTAAGGGAGAATAAAATTAACTACAGAATGGGGGTGGGTAAACTGATCTGGAAGAAGAAAGAACTCTTCATCTGTTCTAACCCTTCATCTGTTTCAAGAACAAATCTCTTTTTAGTTATGTTGTTACATCCCATCCCCCACTTTTAGTTTCCACTAACACAAAACAAAGAAGTGCAAAAACACAGTGAGAAAAATTCTTAATATAGTATTTCCAGTCATAACTGGGAGTGGAAATGGCAAAAATCTCACAAAGAATCCTCTCTGTGAACATCTTCAGTCCAGTTTTGCAGATTCAAGAGTTTTGAATAGTTCAAAGTAGCATAAACTTTGGAATGTTTGGCTCAGTGGGTCAAATCCATAGTTGGTGTAACTCTATTGAAGTAAATGGAGCTACACCAGGGATTAGTTTGGCCCACTATGCTTAGAAGCACAGAAGCAATATTTGAGATCAGACACAGCTGCCAATGGAAGCTCCTTTGGGCGTTAAATACATTGTTTTTATGACTTCTCCTTGTCTGGGAACTGGGTGAGGTGTGGGGACCTAAAGGTTCAATGGTAGCTGGGAGTGACAGCTGGGGTAATGAAATGGGTCAAACACCTCCAGATTCCTGAAGAAGTCTGCCCTTGCAGGTGAGCACTGTCAATATTGTGGAAGAGTCTACACCACCAGACTTCATGCTCTTACATTGAGGAAATGGGATGCTCTATCCCACCAGACACCAGAACTTTGTCCTGCCCTACCAGTGATAGTCCTGCACTGCCAAAAAAACCCCACTATTTGTATTTGCTAGCAAGCTCTTACTCCTTTTTTCATGCATCGCTTGTCTTTTTTTATTGTAAATTCTTTGGGGCAGGAACTTATGTTTATACAGAACCTCACACAATGGGGCCTCAATCCCTACTGGAGCTCCATGTGTACTATTATAATATAAATATGAAATAATAAAATATGGGTAGGTGTTGCTAATGTCTGGGCCCATATATTTACATCCAAAACATTCTCCTATCTAATTTAAGAAACTCCCAGTACTTGGGAAAACACACAACAGATGATTTCTTGAATTAACAAAGAAGCTGTACATGCTGACAAGCATGAGATTAGATGGATGCTGTCCACACTCCACCCTGATTTCTAGTTGCAGTTTAATTAACGCCCTCTGCCTATTTGAAATGGTCCCTTGCAAGAGACAGGCATGATAATGTGCTTAGATGCATTATGATATTTATTTGGCTCATGTACATCTCTCTTCCAGCGTTCAGTGTTTTTCTTCTGCATGCTCTGTCCTTTGCTTCTCAATGGTTACATCACTTTTTTCTTTGCCTCCCCATCCTAGGGTTTATCATGTGCACTCTCTCTCTGTGTCCTTCTCTGTGGATTATGTTTTATTTCTTCTTGATCAACACCAATGACTCTTGTTGCATCTAGATAGATAGATACATCTTTTTCTACCTCTTTCTCCATTTCTTGTACCTTACCTCTGCTCTTCTCGTCTCCTTCCCGGACACCTCTTTTCCTCATACTTTTTACCTTTCCCTCCTTCCATATGTGTATCTCTCATTTTCATTCTTTCCCTCACATTTCATACTGACCCCCGGTATTACTTATTCAGGTTTTATTTTTAACAAGCAAAAATACCTGGCGTTACTCGGGTCCGTCGGGGGGGAGGGGGGAGGGAGAGAGCTGAGTGAGTGCGGGGTCCGTTGGAGGGAGGGAGGGGGAGAGAGAGCTGAGCGTGTGTGGGGGCCGTTGGAGGGGGGAGGGGGGAGAGAGCTGAGTGAGTGGGGGGGGCGTTGGAGTGGGGGGAGGAGGGGAGATTTTAAAAATTTTCTATTCTTACCTGAGGTGGGAGAGAGCTGAGCGAGTGGAGGGCCATTGGAGGGGGGAGGGGAGAAAGCTGAGCAAGTGGGGGGCCTTGGAGGGGGGAGAGGGAGAGAGCTGAGCGAGTGGGGGGGCCGTTGGAGTGGGGGGAGGGAGGGAGATTTTAAAAATTTTCGATTCTTACCTGAGGGGGGAGAGAGCTGAGCAAGTGCGGGGGCCGTTGGAGGGGGGAAAGAGCTGAGCGAGTGGGGAGCCATTGGAGGGGGGGAGGGGGGAGAGAGCTAAGTGAGTGCGTGGTCCATTGGAGGGGGGAGGGTGCAGAGAGCTGAGCGAGTGCGGGGTCCGTTGGAGGGGGGTATTATTACATCATAACCATGTCACAGAGAACAGCAGACGTTAACCTGCTGCCCAGCTGATGTGAATGGGCTTTAAAGAATTTCACCCCTAGGGGGCGTCAGAGATGAGATTTGAAATTTTTTTGATTTGTACCCTGATTAGGACCCTAAAGCCTATAACTGTACCAAATTTCAAGTCTCTATCTCAAACGGTGTGGAAGGAGTAAGGGAACGTACATACACGCACGCATACACCATTTGACTTTTATATATATATAGATGCACTAGTGCCTACATGCCCCGGTCAGGTATCAAGCCCCTTGTGCTAGGAATAACACTCATAATGAAAGAATAGTTGCTGCCCCAAAGATCTCGCATGCTAAGCATACTACAACAGGTGGAGAAAAAAAAAGGGAGAGGAAGTGGTATAAGGTAACAGGGAGATTCTTATGTTTGTAATAGAAAGCAGCACTCTCAGTGCCTGCTGCCTAGCCATTGTTGAGTATTTTGTAGCCATCACATGAAAGATGAGTTCTGAAATGTAATTTGAAGAGGACAGTATGGTGGCTTTAAGGATTTTTATGAGGAATATGAGAGGGTTATGTTTATGCTCTCCTCATACCTTTGTCCCTGAGAGGGCCCAAATGAAGGACATAAGAACAAAGAAAACTACTGTTTTAAATGTAAAATGATGCTGGATTTATGTAATTAATAATGGGAGTGTGCTCAGCGTTGTACAACATACAAAATTAAAGACAGTCACTTCACTGATGAGCATACAGTCTAAGGAGAAATACCGCAAAGGTGGAACACACTGGGAATCCAAAAACAGGTATTACTTAGCATGTATGTGTGTGGCAGGGTTGGGTATTATAATTATTATATACTCACTTCACGAGGGCCTCGTGGAAAAGGTAGTTTTTCAGGAGGGCATTGATTGAGGAGAGGTGCTGGCTTGTCGAGCCAGGATAGTAGAAGAACATTCCAAACCATTGGGGGCATTGAAGAAAAAATCAGAGAGGTGGGTGGGGAAAAGAATCAAAGAAAATATCTTGGCAGTCTGGACAGGTTGGTGAAGGAATGTTATGAAGGCCTGATATAAATCCTGTTAAAATGAATGGGAAGAATTCCTAAAAGACAAAATCCGATGCAGGGTCTTGAAGGTGAAGTTTGAACATTATGCAGTGTACTAGAGGAATCAGAGGAGGGAATCAACCTGAATAATATATTCTGTAACCTCAAATTCAGGATTCTACTACTGGGATGTAAATAGTATGCAGTTAATTAATGTGACATAGCCAGTCAGTGTGGAAGGGGCAGTAATTTGGGTACAAAAAGAAAGACCCCTTGTTGGAAGAGAAGTCGTGTGGCTGAATGTTTTCTTCTATGTAAATTTTATGCAAATCCTACTACACTAAAGTAGAATTCATTCATGGAAGGATTCTGAGAAATGAAACACAATATTTGGGCCAGCTTTGCCTAAATATTCACCAGCCTTTTGGTGTGTCAGAATGGTGTGCTGCAGAGGATAAGTATAATAGCTGTATAAAATCAAACAAAGGGAGCAGGTTCTAGTACCCCGGCTCTTTGCTGCCCCACACAGCTCCATCATTTGAGCCAAAAGAAATCTCTTGTACTTCTTGGCAGTACTAGTTTCATATCCTCCCTGTAGGCCACCCACTAGATAACAACATCCCCAACTCAATCACTTGTACACACAAAGCCAGAACACTACACATGCTCCCCTCTCAAAATCTTGTCCAGAGCTGCTGAGGGTCACAGGAATGCAAATCAGTAATAAACTGCAGTGTCTTGGCCAATTTCTGAGCCAAATTTCACATGAATCTGCACTGAGATTATAGTAAAACCTGACTTGACTCAAGGTTTTGTCTTGGTTTGCTTCCAAACCATGCACAAAACGTGTTTTGGCAAAGGTTTATTTTGAGTTTTTGAAGTGTTTTATTAATACACTGGATTCAGTGGGAATTTTGCGTAAGAAAGGACAGAGTAAATGCTTCAGAATTTAGTCCAAAGTCAATAAACATGTTGAAGGCATGCTGAGTTCTCTAGGCAATCCCCCAGAAGATGCAGGATTGTTCTTAACATGTTCTTGAATTCTTCTCCCAGACTAATTGTAAATGTCTCAAACAGGGCTTTCACCAGTTCCCCAGGGAGACTCTTCAATACTAATAATGAATAATAAACAGTTGAAATGATTTGTGATTTAACAAAGTCCAAAAATGTGGAAGGTGCCTCACAATGATGGATCCTGCTTTCAAACTACTTTCAGAGATGATGTAATGAAGAGATAAACAAAGCTGTAGGAAGGAGAGAACGAACAGGAGCAGCATCAATAAGATTATGCAGCTACTCAGTAGAAGCTAGCATGGTATAGCATGCTATAGCAAAAATATAGTTATTAAACACAAAAATCAATCCATGCCTGCTTCATTTCTTGTAGGCATTGTTGTAGAAGTGGGCTTTAGGAATGGAAATGGAATGTGCAAGTCATGTGTAGTCATTTACTCCAATACAAAGAGTATAAATACATAGGTTTAAACTTTACTGTTTTAATTTAGTAGCATTTTATACCTACTTGCCACTCACGTTGCACTGGGGCACAAGACTTCACAAGGGTAAGGTAGTGGCTTTGTGGACCAGTTAGGAAAGAAGCTGCATGTATTGGGGCTTCATGGGAGCATTGAGACTCATCACTAACAGAATGAAGGGGGCAATGCAGTAAGAGAGAAGGTCAGATAAGTAAACAGGGACAATTATATATGAATGTCAAGTGAGGTGAAGCAGCATGAACTTAATGTGTTGGAGAAAGGAGAATGGGAGGGAAAATGCAGGGATTCAAGGACAGGGAATGATGCAGTACAGTCAGAGCAATAGGGTAAGAAGATGGACCTAGCAGCTACTTTTTGTATGGACTGGAGGGGTGATATATGTGTATCAGGAAGGCCAGAAAGGAGGCGCCTGCTGGTGTTATACATTTTGTCTTTCACTTTGGACAGCATAGCTACTACCAACACCAGACTCAGAAATAGTAGCACTGGTCAGACTATTGGGAAATGTTCACAAGAAATTTGTCCCCCTTGTTGAAAATTTTTTAAATTCAAAAGTTTTCAATGAACTTCAAGAAATCCCCTTTTAGAGCAAAAACTTTCATTCCAAATGTATTACCAGTGTAGACAGAGTGAGAAGTGCTTCTCTGCACTGGGAGCGGGATGTGATTATTAGTCACAAAGGCCACTATACTGAGTACATCTAAAATATGAGTCACATTACCAGAAACCCACCCATTCCAGGGACACATGATCACAAACCTACAGGACTTGTTTGCAAGGTAGAATCAGGATATGTAAATAGGTGTGTGTTGTTACCAGCAGTGTGTCCAATAATATTCCTTTTGTTTCACAACAAAGGTGTATCAGTTCTGTGTAGTAAATGTAATTTAGACATGTCATCTGTGAATAAGAGGAATTTGAAAAACAAGAACAGCCACTTCTACCAATTAAGCTGTGTGTATGTTGTTGATGTTAAATGATGCTGATGCACCGGGAGCTCAAGATTAGATTATGCTATTTAACTCTTTATTTCCTTATACAGATATTTCCAAGGTGGCTATTGTTTTTACAGATGTTGCCATGTTACTCAGGAGTTGCATATTTCAAGGGAGAATCTTGTGGGGTGGGGGGGAGAGAGAGAGAATGTGTATGTGAGTTTTTAGATAACATCTTGACTGAAACATGAGAGAGGGAAAAAGACAGGAACAGTTCTACCATCATATTCTGGGTGCCATGCAATACTGAAACTCTCCCAAGCCTTGACCACACTAGAAAAACTCCATTTACTAGCCATTGTGTGGACACTAGAGATAATCAACATTTTTTCCCATCAAATATTAAATATGGATAAATTGTGGGGAAAATATCATTTTTGTTGACATTTTTCATTTTGAATTGTGGGGAGGAAACCACTTTCTTTCACTTCCCCCAATCCTCTTTTATCTACTGATCAATATTTATAAGTGGATATGTTGCATGGATTGGTTCCTGAGTTGGAGTTATTGTGGTGCAGTGTGCTGTTGCTGGTGAGAATTTGTTTAAGGTTGGCAGGTTGTCTGTGTGCCAGGTCTGGCCTTCCTCCCAAGGCCTGTGAGAGTGAGGGATTATTGTCCAGGATGGGTTGTAGGTCACTGATGATGCGTTGCAGAGGTTTTAACTGAGGACTGTAGGTGATGGCCAATGGTGTTCTGTTGTTTTCTTTCTTGGGCTTGTCTTGCAGCAGCAGGCTTCTGGGTACACGTCTGGCTCTGTTGATCTTTAAACAAATTCTCACCAGCAACAGCACACTGCACCACAATAACTCCCACTCAGGAACCAATCCATGCAACAAACCTCGATGCCAACTCTGCCCACATATCTACACCAGCAACACCATCACAGGACCTAACCAGATCAACCATACCATCACTGGTTCATTCACCTGCACATCAACCAATGTCATATATGCCATTATATGCCACCAGTGTCCCTCTGCTATGTACATCGGCCAAAATGGACAGTCCCTACGAAAAAGGATAAATGCACACAAATCAGATATCAGGAATGGCAATATACAAAAACCTGTAGGAGAACACTTCAACCTGCCTGGACACACAATTACAGATTTAAAAGTCACCATACTGCAGCAAAAAAACCTTCAAGTCCAGACTGCAAAGGGAAACTGCAGAGCTACAATTCATTCGCAAATTTAACACAAACAATCTAGGACTGAACAAAGACCTACAATGGCTTGCTAATTACAAAAATAGCTTCTCCTCTCTCCATGTTCACCCCCCCCCCCATTCAACTGCTAGAAGAATAACCCACCCTCCCTGATTGGAGATAACAAGCTGGTTCAGCCTAATTGGACTAACCTTGTTACCTCCCACCTGGTTCTTGCCTACTTTTCTATACCTGCCTCTGGACACTTCCACTGCTTGCATCCGACGAAGTGGGTATTAGCCCACGAAAGCTTATGCTTCAAAACTTTATAGTTAGTCTTTAAGGTGCCACAGGACTTTGTTACCTCTGCTATTCCAGACTAACACGGCTACCTCTCTGATTCTATAATGTTCTGATTTTACTGGCCTGTTTTTCGGTTCCTCCTCCTACTGTAACTTGGTGGTGGTAGATCTAGAGAAAGTAAACAATACATATATAATGTGGGAGAGGGGGAGAATTCTCCTTTCCCCAGTGGAAATCTATAGAATTTTAAAACAATCTACAGAATTCTTAGACAAGGATATACATCTCTTACATTCTAAAACAGTGATCCCCACACTGTGGGGCACATTCCCCTACAGGGGACTAGAGGAATATTTGGGAGGCGCACAGCGGGGTCCTGGCCAGCCCTCACAGGGGCAGGAAGGGATGCCACCCAGCCCCACTCTGCCCCCCAGTCCAGCTCTGCCCTCACTCCCTCTCTACCCTCAGGCCAGCTCCACCTCGAGCCCCAGCTCATCACCCATCCCCAATTCAGCACCCACCTCTGCCTTCAGCCCAAGCTCCTCTGCTGAGACAACTGTGCTGTAATCAGGAGGGGGAAGAGGGAGTGCTGACAGATACCTTTACTGGTAAGGGGGTTGCAACAGAAAAGGTTTGGGCACCACTGTTGTATAGGATAGGTTAAAAAAACACTATAGAAAGGATGATTTCTACTGAAGCCCATTCACTTTCTATGATACGATTACAGAATTTACAAATGAAAGATACCTTTGTAGGATTAGATTTTTATCTGAAAATGTCAGTAAGTATCAATTTCACCATATGTACACAAGCTGATGAAAAATATTTCCATTAATAAAAATAGAAATTTACAGATAGGCAAAGTAAGAAAAATACTGCTAGAGAACATCTTAGTGCCAAAATTCAGTGATTACACTTTTGAATTAAACTTGTTACAAATGGACTAGCAAAGGAGTAGTAAAAACAGGTATGATTTGTTGATTTAAGGAGATTTACCTTGTATTTATGATATTTGATGTAGAGAGTTTGTGTTTTAATGATTTATAAAACTTTAACTTTTTGAATTGTAATATGTCATTAAATAATTGTGACACACCCCATTATTTTACACCACTCTGAAAATTTTAATTTATAAAAATCTAAAAAAATGCTTAAAAATAAACCTTAATATTATCCATCAAAATTATTTTTAGAAAATCAAATTCTTCCAAGCCTAAAGATACCCAATAGGTTATCTAATCTACCCCTGTTGCAATGCAGGATACAAAGGGCTGAATAATTATGTAATTAGAAGTTTTCTAAGATTAGAGGTTTATAATTAGAGGTTTTTAAGGTCAGGTCTGACAAAGCCCTGGTTGGGATGATTTAGTTGGGGATTGGTCCTGCTTTGAGCAGGGGGTTGGACTAGATAACTCCTGACCAATCCTGATATTCTATGTACACTAAAGAGAAACTAGCAGAGAAAGGGAGCACGATTTTAATTCTGTTTTGTTGTAATTTAAGACTTTCTTCTTCCTGTACATTATCTCATCCCTGCTCCCAACATAAAACAAACCCGCTTTGTTTTATGAGGCCACTGTAATAGCAGAACAGTTAGCTTCACTGTTTTTATATAGAGAGACATTGTCAGCCTAAGAGTATAGCAGACAAGATGCAAATGATGACAAGAGGGCTCAAGAATGTAATAAACAAAAACACCATATGCAGACTTTAGTGGATTACTCTGTAATGTGTGAGTGGTAGTTTCATAGACATCTCCAGAATAAATAGCTGCATAAGAGGAGAGAGTCAATTTTTTTATCAAGATTAAAATGGTTGATTCAGACAACTGTGTGGTCCAGTTAGTAAAAGGGCATTTGATGTTGACCCCAATACGTACAGCCAGAGGTCCTCACCCAGAAGTCATTCTGAGAATACCCAGATGCACTCTGGAAGAAAGACAATAAACCAGATTTTAGTTTGAGAGTCAAGCCCAGATCCTCAACATTTAACTTCTGTTGAGTTCAACGGGAAATAGGTTTCTAAATACCTTTGAGAATCTGGTCCTCAATGACACTAGTACTACTGGTATCTGAGAAACTCCTTATTTGATACATACAGAGATTAGGTTGTAGTAGGAACAGTAGCACTATTAGACTAGTGACTGCAGGTCAGAGATCAGAGACTCCATTACAGCTAGAAGATGTAAAAATCCAGTGTAAGAGATGGTAGATACTATATGCCATGCCCCTATCCCCCATTTGCTGGCACAATCCCTGTATTTATCTCAGATCTAACCTCCTTAGCTACCAGATTATAATAGTCATCTGAGCACCAGGCTCATTCCATTTGTAGAGGAGCTGTTCCCAGCATGCACTACTTTTTCCTTGCACTGGCCTATTAAATTCTAGAGATAACTAGCTGCTGTCCTATAATGGTCACTTTAGAAGCTACAAACTGATATCTATGGACTTTTCTTCTCTCTGTTGCTAGTATTTTGGCTTGCTCCCTTTCTGGCATTTACAGTACCTCTTCCTTCCAAGGTGACTTTAAGTCAATTTTTAGCTTTTTAAATTTTAGATTTCCAAATTCTTTCTGTCTATGTTTGGTTTGACTCCCTTTTTGCATCCCAGATAGGCTCTGGTCCCAGTCAAGGCACAGTAATACAGAAAACAAACTAGAAAAATAGTTTGAGAGCTGAATAGAATAATAATTGTTCTCAGCACTTACGCAATGCTTCAGATTTTCAACACACTTTGCAATCCTTCGGGCAGTCTTGTGAAGTAGGGAAGTATTAGGCATATTAATAATTAGGAAATGATTGTACAGAGCTTTGAACATATAATGCACTATACACGTGTTAAATAAAGTAGTATATTTTAAGGATGACTTAGTATGTCTTCATATGTTTGAAATAATCAATATTTATAAAGTGCTTTTAATCTTTGCTTCGCTTCAAAGCAATTTTGCTTTTTTGTTTTGCTTTTGAATCAGACATACTTCTCCTTTAGTGAAGGACTTCTGAATGAAATTAATCTCTTTATTTGTAAAGGAGATCTGTTCCCTGGGTGCATTCAAATACAGATAAAGGACTTTAGTGACTAAAACAAGTTTTACTGTTTTTTTTTTTACTCCCTCTAGCTCATCAGAACCAACACAGCTAAGAGGAAGTGAGCTGGGCATCAAGAGCACTGTGTCCTGGAGAAGGTGTTGTGCTGTATGTCAAGAATGTATACTTGCTCCAAGGTCCAAGGGAAAATGAGTGACAGAGCTACTGAGAGTCTCTGGCTGAGGATAACAAGGGAAAAGAACAGTAGCAATCAGGAAGATAGTAGGTAGGGTCTCATGGAAACACCAATTAGAAAGAAAAATAGTCGAAGGGGGTTAGTAGTTCTTAAAAGATGTAACACTAGAGAAAGATAAGAAGAGCCACAGGAGGCCAATAAGGAGCTTTTTAGCTATCTAAAAAGAATGCATGTCACCGATAAAGTATAGCACAAGTGTGTAAGGACAAAATCAGAAAAGCCAAGGCAAATAATGAGTTACAGCTGGCAAGAAATGTTAGAGACAACAGGAAGGGGTTCTCCAAATATATCAGAAAAAAAGAAAGATCCAGGATGGTGTGGGTCATAGAACAGAAGAAAGTGAGCTGGTAACAAAAGATGACAGGAAGGCAGAGCTGCTCAGTGCCTACTTTGCTTCTTCTTACAAAAAATAACATGTGACCGGTCGAGTAGTGAAGTTACAGTAAAGGGGATAATAAAGGGTAAGGGATGCAGATTGGGATAAGTAAAGAGCACATAAGAGATCTTCTGACCAATTTGAATGAATTCAAACCAGTGGGGCCAGATGCTATTTTACCCAAAGTCACTGAAGGAATTGGCTGAAGAAATCTTGGAGCCACTGGCAATAATATTCATAAAGGACAGAAGAGGTCCTGGAAGACTGGAGAACGGCTAATGTAGTGCCCATCTTTAAAAAGGGAAAAAAGGAGGAGCTGGGAAACTATAGCCCACTCAGCCTGACTTTGCTGCCTGGGAAGATACTAGAGAAATATATAAAACATTTGATTTGTGAATACTTGGAGGATGAAGGGCTAATCACTAGTAGCCAGCATAGATTTACCAAGAATAAATCATGCCAAACCAGCTTGATTTCCTTCTTTGAAAGAGTAACTGATTTCGTGGATGGGGTAATGCAGTGGACATAATATACCTGGACTTTAGCAAGGCTGTTGACACAGTCCCACATGACATTCTGATAAGTAAGCTGGAGAAATGCAGGCACAATAGAACTACCATTAAGTTTTTAGATACATAATTAGTTAAACAACTGCAAACAAGTGGAATGATGTCAGATTGGAGGGAGGTCTCAACTGGGATTCCACAATGATCTGTTCTGGGCCCAGTGTTGGTTACCATCTTTATTAATGACCTGGATGTAGGAATGGAGAGCATAATTATCATGTTTGCAGATGACACAAAGTTAAGTGGATTTCTAATACTTTGGCAAACAGAGCTAAAATTCAGAGAGATATTGATAAATTGGAGAACTGGACTATAGACAACAAAATAAAATTCAACAAAGACAAATGTACACTTAGGGAAGCAAAACCAAATGCACAAATACAGAATGGAGGAAACTGGTTTGTCAGCAGCACTGCTGAGAAGGATCTGGGAGTTATGGTGGATCATAGCCTCAACATGAGTCAGCAATGTGATGCTGTTGCAAAAAAAAGCAATGCAATTTTATGTTGCATAACAGAGGCATATCATCACTTTACTCGGCACTGGTTAGGCCTCAGCTGGAAAACTGTGTCCAGTTTTGGTCACCAATGTATAGAAAGGATGTGTAGAAAGTGGAAAGGATCCAGAGGTGAGCGACAAAATGATCAAAGGGATAGAATGCAAGCCATATGAGCAAAGGCTGAAGGAACTGGATATGTTTGGTTTTGGAAAAGAGGAAATGAAGGGGGGGATATGATAGCAGTCTTTAGATACTTGAAAGACTGACACAAAAAAGATGGAGAAAAGGTATTCTCCTTTGCCACAGAAGGCAGGACAAGAGGCAATGGGTTCAAACTACAGCACAGCAGATTTAGCTTAAATCTCAGGAAAAACTTACTAACTGTAAGAATAGTTGGACAGTGGAACAGACTGCCCCGGGGGGGGGGAGGGGTTGTAGAAGCTCCTTCACTGAAAGTTTTCAAAAGAAGGTTGGATCACCATTGGTTTTGGATGGTTTAGACACAATAAATCCTGCATCTTAGCAGGGAGTTAGACTAGATGACCCTTGTGGTGCCTTCTAACCCTATGATCCAATTATTCTAAATTCCAATCAGTTACATCTGTGCAGTCCTCTTTGTAGCTCAGTCAGAGCTAGTGTGTCTGTCTCCTCGAGCTGGGAATCACACTCCCAACCGTGAAGTCTAGAGATACTAAGAAAGGGAGCACAGTGTGTGAGACTCCGAACCAGCCAATTTGAATTCCTTAGCAGAGACAGACTCTTTATATTTGAAGGTGCAAGACATAGAAAGCAGAATTATAACTGCTCACTTACATGTACAACATGTAGCTAGATACCACCCCTTTATGGGAGGGGAAATTCTAACAAGTCACCGGGACCAGATGGCATTCACCCAAGAGTTCTGAAAGAACTCAAATGTGAAATTGCGGCACTATTAACGAGGGTTTGTAACCTATCCTAAATCGGCTACTGTGCCCAGTGACTGGAATGTAACGCCAATATTTAAAAAGGGCTCTAGAGGTGATCCTGGCAATTACAGACCAGTCAGTCTAACGTCCGTACCGGGAAAATTAGTTGAAACAATAGTAAAGAATAAAATTGTCAGACACATAGAAGAGCATAAATTGTTGGGCAAAAGTCAACATGGTTTCTGCAAAGGGAAATCGTGTCTTACTAATCTATTAGAGTTCTTTGAAGGGGTCAGCAAACATGTGGACAAGGGGGATCCGGTGGACATAGTGTACTTAGATTTCCAGAAAGCCTTTGACAAGGTCCCTCACCAAAGGCTCTTACGTAAATTAAGCTGCCATGGGATAAGAGGGAAGATCCTCTCATGGATTGAAAACTGGTTAAAAGACAGGGAACAAAGGGTAGGGATAAATGGAACTTTTTCAGAATGGAGAGGGGTAACTAGTGGTGTTCCCCAAGGGTCAGTCCTGGGGCCGATCCTATTCAACTTATTTATAAATGATTTGGAGGAAGGGGTAAACAGTGATGTGGCAAAGTTTGCAGATGATACTAAACTGCTCAAAGTAGTAAGGACCAAAGCAGACTGTGAAGAACTTCAAAAAGATCTCACTAAACTAAGTGATTGGGCAACAAAATGGCAAATGAAATTTAATGTGGATAAATGTAAAGTAATGCACATTGGAAAAAATAACCCCAACTATACATACAATATGATGGGGGCTAATTTAGCTACAACCAATCAGGAAAAAGACCTGGGAGTCATTGTGGATAGTTCTCTGAAGGCATCCACGCAGTGTGCAGCGGCAGTCAAAAAAGCAAACAGGATGTTAGGAATCATTAAAAAAGGGATAGAGAATAAGTCGGAGAATATCTTATTGCCCTTATACAAATCCATGGTGCGCCCACATCTTGAATACTGCGTACAAATGTGGTCTCCTCATCTCAAAAAGGATATACTGGCACTAGAAAAGGTTCAGAGAAGGGCAACTAAAATGATTAGGGGTTTGGAACGGGTCCCATATGAAGAGAGATTAAGGAGGCTAGGACTTTTTAGCTTGGAAAAGAGGAGACTAAGGGGGGATATGATAGAGGTATATAAAATTATGAGTGGAGTGGAGGAAGTGAATAAGGAAAAGTTATTTACTTGTTCCCAAAATAGAAGAACTAGGGGCCATTCAATGAAATTGGCGTGCAGCAGGTTTAAAACAAATAAAAGGAAGTTCTTCTTCACACAGCGCACAGTCAACTTGTGGAACTCCTTACCTGAGGAGGCTGTGAAGGCTAGGACTATAACAGGGTTTAAAAGAGAGCTGGATAAATTCATGGAGGCTAAGTCCATAAATGGCTATTAGCCGGGATGGGTAATGAATGGTGTCCCTAGCCTCTGTCTGTCAGAGGGGGGTGATGGATGGCAGGAGAGAGATCGCTCGATCATACCTGTTAGGTTCACTCACTCCGGGGCACCTGGCATTGGCCACTGTCGGTAGACAGGATGCTGGGCTAGATGGACCTTTGGTCTGACCCAGTATGGCCGTTCTTATGTTCTTATGTTCTTATGAAATTATTCCATAGTCCCATAGATCTCCCATTTCTTATTCCAGTATTGTATAGGCTTGTTCTATACTGTAGGTCACAGAGATGCAATTCACATTCACAAAGAAGAGGAAGCCTATGGGGGTATTCTATTTTCTTTTTTGCTGACCAAAAAGATCTGTGCTGAGGCCATCAATTGGTTTCACACAGGTTACTAGCCAGCAGCTGACCACTATTGACTTGGACTGGATTTGAATCACTATTGAGCATTTCAGCCATGATAGATAGTTTCATTCCAAGCTCCGTCTAGAGAACTAGCCCTTGTCCTGGCCATTATTCATCAGCTTCCAGGCTGGGCACATATGCGTGACGAGCCTATCACTGCTGTGGTTTAATGGGTATAAACAATCAAGCAATTATAAATCAATGACTTCTGTTGCTCTCATGCTGTAGTAATTACATTTTAAAAGGCACTACTTAGTCACAACTCAGGGATTATTTGCAGGGAATAATTAAGGTCAGACTGACTTCCTGCTGTTACACAAAGTATTCTGAGCAGCATGGCATGTGGTAATTAATTTAGGACAAGAGTAATTGCATATTGTATTGGAAGTGTCAGTAACCTGGAGTATATGATCCTGTATTTATCACTGTTTATGTTTTAATGGGAAAGGACAACACTGTTTAAAAACCAAATTACCTAATGTTGGGAGTTGTTAAAATTCAGTTTTTATTGAAAGTAGCAGTTGCTTTGAGTTTTTATATAGTCCACAGGTAGTGGCAATTCCTGAAAAACAAGATGGAAAAGATCCATTCCAGCCCTCAGCTACTGCAGAATAATTTCCTGCAGAGTATTTCCTATTTCTTTGTCTGGTCTAGTCTTCAATGAGTCAAATGATAAAGCTTCCATTGCTTCCCTTAGGGAAGATTATTTCAGTCTTACAAAGTTCACAGGAAATTTTATTGGTACTCAAACTGTTTTTCTTTTCCTCATTTTACCCCATTACTCCTAGCTATATACTGCTGGGGAGAGGAAGGGAAGGGATCCTTTAGCAGTGGGCCCACCCACTTCCTGGATCCCAATAGGACTGCCTTGGTCTATTCTAAATAGTTCATCTCCTTGGGTATTCTGAGTCAACCAATACATGTATAGTTGTTTTAACCTTTCCTCTAATCAAAGTGTGGTGCTCATTCAAGCCATAAAGAGACTTGTATGAAGTGTTGTAGCCATGTCAGCCCCAGAACCTGAAGAAGAGCTCTGTGTAAGCTCAAAAGCTTGTCTCTCTGCAACAGAAGTTGGGCCAATAAAAGAGACCTGTCAGCACCAGCTTTCTACCACACCCTTCTCCCACTCTTGCCTGTGTGTGGATACGAGAATCTCCAGCTTCACCCAAGAGATAAGTACAGACTGGGGAAGGCTGGTCCTCCTTGCTTAAATAGCAGTCACTACATCAGCACTATTTCAATGCTCCAGTAGCTCATCTTCACTGAAACAAAATGGCCACTAGTAGCTCTGCATTTTCCTTAGCCACTTCTTTGAGAAATATGGCCCCTCAGAGAAAACACATACATTCTGGGATCAATTATTCTGGAACAGACCTGAGCATCACATACTGCTTGATGAAACACTAGTTATATTTATTGCTGCTGAGTTTCAGCGACCTTAAAAAAGGGTGTTTGGATTTTGTTGACAAGTAGACTGTACATCTAAATGAAAGATAGAGTAAATCAATAAACGCAGTGACCAGATTTATTAGCTCATTAAGGAGAGACACCTTGGGGAGAGGTGCAGTCTGAGTACAGGACTGGGAGCTATGCCCTCCTGAGTTTCCATACTGACCCAGGCACTGGCTTTATGGCGTTACTTACCAGTTTCTGCCTGAAATTACCAGTTTGTAAAATGAGGATAACATTTGCATCTCCCATATGACTAATGCAAGAATTCCTGATTTATATGTGAATTGCACTGAAGATGAAAAGTACTAAATATAAATTGTGCCGTCCTCACAATGAGTAGTACCGTACTCTGTGGTGCCCAATTGAATCAACAGGGCTACTTATGTAACAAGGTAATGTTGCATATGAATAAGATTGCAGAATCTGGCCCTCAATCTTTTGTCCTTCAAAAAATGAAATGTAAAAGGCTTAAGATTCCTAAACTGTTTTAATTGCTCTCTGTTAATACTGAAATGTTATCAACATACCTGGTAGCTCTGGTGAGCTGCCCATTTGAAACCTGAATGACTTAGCTGCTGAACCATGATGCAATACATGCACTGCAGCTCAGAAATCCTCAAGACAAACATGGAAGTGTTTCTAGACAAACAGGGAATTGTTCATACATCTGCATAAATGTGCCTTAAAAGCACATCCCAGGGGATCTTTATTTTGTTTTATAAAATAAGCTTTTTTTATGCTTTTTATATAGTGAGAACTAGTATATTCAAATCTGTGAGATCTCAGAGTGTTCTGAAGAGCCTTTGGGAGAGAGAGGTACACATTTATATCTTACAATCTTTGGGGTGATCTCTTACCACGTCTGTCAGCGCCTAACACAATGGACCCCTGATCTCAATTGCAGCTAACGCGGATTTTAAAATGGGTAATATAAAATTCTGAGAATGACTTTTTACCCCAAAATAGTGATATAAATAATTTTTTCAATTAAAAAATAAGGTATTTAATTTTATTTTAAATTGGAAAAATATTGAAAGGTGTTGATGGAAAAAACCCAATTTCTCTCTTTCTTATGCTTTCCTGCATGGAAAAAAAGGGGTTGTAAAAGAGTACATGAAAGTGTGTTTTTAACTGGAAAACATTTTTTTTTAACCAAAACCACAAATGTTCATTTTGGCCCATTTTCAATAAAAATGTTATGAATATTTCCAGCCAGTTACATTTAGGTGCTACTGTAATACAAATGATTAATATAGGAAATTTAAAACAAAATTCATAGGTGAATCAAAAAAGTCTTTACCAAGAATCGCTTTTACAACACTGATAAACAATCTAACCTATTTACAAATAAAATGATGTCCAACTTAAGCTCATATTTGGCTCCCAAATCCTAAATGTCATGGGTGATCTCCAAATTGATAAGCAATAATCCGAATACCATACACTATTCCCACCCTTAATCCAATCGGACACCAAATTTATAGCCTTCTCTGCCAAGTGTCTCCATAGGCAAGTTCCTGCTACTGATAGTGCGACTCCCAAAAATTATCTTTGATATTTGTTTAATGTATCTCCTTCCAAAGTATTTGTAATGCAAACATCTGGTTTAACTAATACTCCCCCCGCCTCCACAACACTTTTCATGTATTTTATAACTAATGAAAAAAACTCTGCAATCTTTTGGCATTTCTAAGCTGTATGCATAAAGGCTTGATCCAGAGCTCAGTTCAGTCACTAAGAGTCTTTCCCCTGATTTCAATAGGTTTTGGACCAGGGCCTAAATCCCCAATGTGAAATCCTAGCCCCACTGAAGTCAACAGCAAAACCTCCATTGACTTCCACTGGATCAGGATTTTACCCCCAATCTCTAGTTTACTTATAGTACCAATCTGTGACTATACACTAGGGTCTACTTTTAAAGCTCCCTGTAATGGGGCACACACCTTGCCCCTCTGGTTCAGCCCTTTCCCCCCCTCATCTCAGAGACTCATGGACCCTTCAGGTCGGTGCAACACCTGTGCTCTTTATTTGTGATCAAGTCCCCACAACCAGTTTCCAACTATATACAGGCTTTTTACAACAACTTGGCCTGGCCAGCAACAGACTAGGAGCTCCCAACCTCCCTGTGAACCCAAGCCTTCTGCCTAACCTCCTTGCTCTCCCTTCCTCCCAAACCTTATAACTTCTGCTAACAATGCTGGGAAGTGTGATCAGTTACCAGGCAAATATCAGGCTATCTATCCAGCCTCCTCAAATCCCCCTCATTGGGACTTGAGTGGCAGCATCTGATTTAGGTTTCTCTAGCATCACCCTGCCACACTCTTACATCCATGTTTAGCACCTAAATAAAGTGAACTGGTTCTCTGAGTTTATGTAACTTCCACTGAAGATAAGAAGCACAGGGGAATAAATGGAACTATATAGAGGAGCAAAGATATGCACAGTAGTAATTATTTACAGGACTGGATACTTAATCTGCTTGTATATCAACATCTAATCTTACTCTGATTAATCTGTATTTTATTCTGCATTCCACATCTCTATTGACCTTTGAAAATGGTCTTTACTAACAAGCAAAAAAGTTATGTGCAGTAGAAATTCTTTTAGATCTTATCTGCATTATTAATCAGTCTGTTCTCCAAACAGTGTGTGTGTGTGTGTGTGATTTCAGACCATTTTCCAAAAATGCATTCAAATAATTTTGGACAATAAAAAATGGCAGAAGTGACTTGTCCAAATATAATATTGTATTATCATATAATAAGAAATTAATGCTCCCTTATGAAATATATTAGTTAAGTGAGTTATGGCTTCCTCCTAAAGACCAAAGAGATACCTGTATATTCCAGGCAGCCTAAAACTATTGTTTAATAGCAAATGTAGTTTGAGGTGAAATTTAATCCTTACTGGGGCTAACTGCTGATTGATATGAGATATTGTTGGGAGGGAGAAGGAGAAGGGATGATGATGCTTTGATTAATTTTGTAACCTGTTAATTGTGTTTCTAAATTTATGTCAAGGAGGCTAAAAACTCTGCATAAATCTTAATTGGTCTGGAGTTTAAAATACAAATAAATAAAGGTTTTGGTTTTAATTTCCTATATCTTAAAAGCTTATTCCACACATAACCTTTTACAATGATTGGATCATCAAGTTCTTATCAGTTATGTCCTTTAAATTAATTCATTTAATTCTATTTAAATTAAACAGAGATGAAACCTGACACAAATAATAAAGTGTTACAAAATCCTGAGTAACCGTGTACAATATCTATCTTGTGAAATCCAAAACAGGGAGTGTGGGGAAAAGAGATTTGAGGTTTTGTGAAATATGAAGCACCCATGCTTCATATTTAAAAACTATTTAAAAATGCCTTGTAAAGCAATAAATGAGCATGCTACATCTATTTTTCTTCCTTTGTGGCTATACAATGGGCATAATTTGTCAATGTAACGCCATGTTTCTTGGATACCAGCTATGCTGAAGGAAAGTCAATTTCAGGATAAATTGCAAAGCTAAGCTAAACCTGATTAAATCATATTTACAGACTGGAGGTGGAAATAATAGCTGCTGCCAGATTTATAGATGTTAACTTGTCTGGAGACACTTGTCTGGAGTAAAACCATCTCTCATACTATATTATGACAATTAATTTATGGAAGTTAGGGATGGTCATCTCGTCCAGTGGTTTTCAATGTTTATGGACCCCCTAAAAATTTTGAATAGAGGTGCAGGCCTTTTTGGAAATCTTAGACATGGTCTGAGCGCCCCCAGAGGTCCACGGATCACTGGTTGAAAACCACTGATCTAGTCCAGTGGTTCTCAAACTTTTGCATTGGTGACCCCTTTCATACAGCAACACTCTGACTCTCCCTTATACATTAAAAACACATTTTTTTAATATTTAACACCATTATAAACACTGGAGTCGAAGCAGGGTTTGGGGTGGAGGCTAACAACTTGCGACCCTCCACGTAATAACCTTATGACCCCCTGAGGGGTCACAGCCCCCAGTTTGAGAATATCTGAGCTAGTCCAATCTCCTAGGCAGATGGGCTTCTCTACCTGGTGACAGGTGATATATAAATGCCGTGGCTCTCTCTCTGAGGCCATTCCCTATGTATGGGAAAAATCTCTCTGTCTAACTTTGTAAAGCTGACGTGTTATCCTCTTTAAATCCTTCCTCAAAACCTCTCTCTTCTGTGACTCGTGTAAACCGCTCCCTCTGACATTGGTTAGGCAAGTAATGAGCTGTGAGTGAACTTTGTTGGCTTTATAATTATTTCATCCTCCCAATCCACTCCGACTCTGTTTCTTTCATCCATCTTTTGCATTCTCTATGATGTGTAGATTGTGATATCTCTGATGAAAGGATTGTCTTCTTTGTTACTTGTCTGCCACTAACCTAGCAAAATTGGGCCCTGATCCTTGATTGGGGTCTCTAGGAGTTCCTGTAATGCAAGTAATAAATAATAATTAGTGAATAAATAATAATTAGTATTATTATCCCCACTTTTCAGATGGTGAAAGGAAGACTGAAATAGTAAGTGACTTGTACACAGCTATAGTGGAAGCGAATAGCAGAGATGAGTATGGGTTCCAGGTTCCCAGTCCTTTTACTCCTGAGGGAATTGTGAGTGAAAAATTTAAAAATTCTGCACCAAAAAAATAAATTTCCGCACACAGTATTTTAAAATTCTGCAAAATTGTGCATATTCTATTTGTCAATAAGTAAATGTGTAGGTAAGTTCCAGCATGGCAGTGGGGACCATAGGCCACTGGTTGCGTGGAGGTGGGAGATTATCCTGCAGCCTCCTCCCTGGGACATAGACTCGGCAGTGAGGCTGCACCCAACCCTGATACAGAATAAGGGCTGGGCCTGCCACAGGAACACCCTGGGGCCCTGCCCCTCCACACAAGATGCACCCAGAAAGCAAACAAGAGGGACAGTCTTGCCTACATGCCCAGCCCTGCCTCCAGTCCAGGTGCAGGGCAAGCAGGCTCAGCCTAGCAGGATCCAACTGTGGAGGGACTTAGTGTGGTGGTGTGTGAGGTTGCACTCCATATGTTTTATGGAAATATGCTGATGAATGTGAATATAATGTAACTGGAATATGCTTCATGCAAAAGGTCTCTTGTAAGGTATCATTACAAAGCTTGTAATCTACTGAGTGTGTTCATCCTATATGTATGCATGAATATTTCTTATATCTAAAGCTAGAAATATGACGTATTAATCTAAAGTCCTATTGTAACTATGCAAAGTGTGGGCCATTAATAATAGCTTGGAATCTTGATGACACCCATTAACCAGCACAATTGGTTGTAAATGTCTCTGTTTACTTGCACACCTTCCTGGGTATGTGCAGGACAACCCTGAAAGAATGGAGAATGAGGTCTTACAGTGACATGTGATCATGTCACCTGGAACTGGAATCCATTTTAAACCTGGTGCTTTTCCATTTAGAAGGAAGGGTGGAAACCCAGAGAGAGACAAAGGATTCCCGCCTTGTGCCAAAGCTGTAAATGGGTGTGGAACAGAACAAAAGGGGCTGCAGTCATGAGAAATCCCCTAGTTACTACCTGAGCTGGAACTAACAAGAACTGAGATGGGGAAAGGATTGGGCCCAAACTAAGAAGGAGTCTAATCTGTGAAAGAAGCTTTGGAATATCTCTGATGCTGAGGTTTCCCTATTTTCAGTTTCTTAATGTATTAGGCTTAGACTTGTGTGTTTTTGCTTTATTTTCTTGGTGACTTACTTTGTTCTGTCTTTTATTACTTGGAACCACCTAAATCCTACTTTTTATTCTTAATAAAATCACTTTTGTTTATTATTGAACCCAGAGTAAGTGATAAATACCTGGGGGAGGGGGGGGGCAAACTGCTGTGCATATTGCTCTATCAGTGTTATAGAGGGCGGACAATTTATGAGTTTACCCTGTATAAGCTTTATACAGAGTAAAATGGATTTATTTGGGGTTTGGATCCCATTGGGATCTGGGTGCTGGAGACAGAAGTACCTGCTGAGTGGTTTTCAGTTCAAGACGACAGGGTTCTGGAGTCCCAAGCTGATAGGGAAAATGGGCCAGAGGTAGTTTCAGCATGTCAGGTGACAGTCACAAGAGCATCTCTGTGACTGCACCCCTCACAGGGGGATCTAGGTGTGAGATGAGAGGGTTCTGGGGCAATCTGAGTGAGGGTGTCTCAGGGGGGAGTTTGTGTGTGTGGGGGATCTGGATGCACAGCTCATTGGGGGTTCTGGTTACAGGGGGAATGGGACTCTGCAGAGGGGGCCAGGTGAATGCGACTGGGGCTCATCGAGGGGGGTTAAGGTGTGTGGGAGTGGGTCTCGGCAGAGGGAGTCTGGGTGTGGAGGGTTAAGGGGGGCAGCTTGGTGCTAGGGGATTGAGGCTTGGTGGGGTGAGTGTCCAGGGGGCAGCTGGTTGTGGCTCAGTGGGGTGGGATGTCTCACTGCAGGGGGTTCATTGGGGTGGTCCAGGAGTGTGTGTGGGGCATTTTGGGGTTGGGATTAGAGTGCAGGGGGGTTCATTGGGGGCTGGTATGGGGGCAGGATTCCAGATGCAGAAGGTGAGGCTTGGTGGGGTAGGGATTCAGGTGTAGAGCAGGAACTTGGTGGGGAGTTTCTGGGTGTGTGTGGGGGGGAGTGAAGGTGGGTGAGGTCTGGGTATGCAGGGGTCTGGATGCACAGGGGTTGAGTGGACAGGGGAGTAGCTCCCCATACTGTGACCCATCTCCACACAGCTAAGGGGTGAGGGAGGCAGGAAGCAGGGGAGGGGGGGGGTGGCAGTGTATGCCAAGGGAGGTTCCTGGGGTTGGGTCTGATCCAGCTCCAGCCATGGCTGCTAATTGCAGGGAAGAGCATATCCCTTCCTCTCTAGCCCCTGCCCAGCTGGGACTAGCAGCTGAGTCTGGTGCAAGAAAGGAGCCCCTGGCTGAGGAGTCTCCCACTCCAGTGATTTACTTCTCTGTTGTCTGCTCGGGGAACCTGAAATGATGCACCTGCTCTGCTGGGGAGGGCATGTGACCACTCTTGTGGCTTCCCTTTCCTGCCTTATCATAAATTATTTTTCTGGGGGAGGAGCAAATAAATCTGTGGGGGACATGAATTCTGCACATGCACAGTCATGCAGAATTTCCCTAGTAGTATCCTTTGCACAAACCTAGATTCATATTTCCACACCGAAAATTAGTCATCACACAAATCCTGCCCTACAGCCTGGGAGAGAGCTAATGGATTTAGGGAACTTTTTGGGTGCAAACTAATCCTTTTTGTCACTGAAAAAATCTGCCAGGAAAGGGGGTTAAAACAGACAAGTGCATCATTTGTAAGATGCTCCTTGGCTACACATAACACATCTGTTCATTCATTTCCACACATTTTGGGCGGGTTAATTGGTTACGAATGTTGCTGGAAACTGGCTGGATCCCAGGATAGCACAAACTTCCCACAATACATTTCAATTCTGCCCTACAAATGCCTGGTTCACCAAAGCTTAGACTAAATCCATCAACAGTCTCTTTCATGCTCGGGGAAAAAGTACCATACAAAAGAATTAGGATGAGGCTCCTTATTGGTTTAACCCAGTGGTTCTCAAACTTTTTTCTGGTGACCCCTTTCACATAGTAAGCCTCTGAGTCTGACCCCCCCCCCTTATAAATTACAAACATTTTTAAATATATTTAACACCATCATAAATGCTGGAGGTAATGCAGGGTTTGGGGCAGAAGTTGATGTGTGACTCCCCCCCATGCAATAACTTCATGACCCCCTGAGGGGTTCCAACCACCAGTTTGAGAACCCCTGATACCTAAAGAAGAGTTGATCACATGTCTTCAGAGGTGAATCGTGTGCACTAACCTCACTCTGACACAATTTCTAGTATGTCGCCCTTCGTATGTCCTATCAACAGATAGGTCAAATCAAGCAAAAAGAAATGAATATGTTGTGCATCACTAAGCCATGATGAGAACATTGTGTCTTTCAGGATCTCTGTGCAACTGGTCATTCCTGTTCTAAACTTGAGTACATTGTGTGAGAAGCATAAAAAGAAACAGTCCTTACCCCAATGTCTTGTCAAAATAAATGACATGTTGAGTTAATTATTACTTAGTAATTCTTTATTTAAACTTCGTACCACTATTCATTTGCAATATATTCTTTCATGCAAAACATAAAAGATATTATTGTGTGCAGTGTGGGTGTGGCTTGCCCTAAAGCCAATTGTGGAATAATTTGTTTATACATTTGGCTTCTGTGGAGAATTTTGTACACAGTGTGCAGCTATTTTCTCAGTTTATAAGACTAACTATTTACATTAGTTGTTTTCACAAAGGAAGTCATGTTAAATCTGGACTCTCTGGGCCAGCTGCACTCACAAGGACTGAATCTGTCCCTCTGCTGTCAGGTACAATATCAAATAAAATCACACACAGGATCACATTTTTGCAGCAACCTTAATACTCGTTTTTCATACACGCGTGTGTTTTGCACGTGATTGCTGCAAAAGGGACACTTTGCATGCGCAAACAGGGGCATTGCACATGCAAACTGAAGCACGTGCAATTCTGCATGCATAGAATTAAAAGTCATTTTTGAAAATTTAACCACCATGTCCACTAAGTAATGAACTTATACTGAAAAAAGGTGGACTGTACATACACAATTTCTTTTATTTGCTGATCTACAAAATGTGAATGCTGCTGTCTCTTTGTATGAAAAAATTAAAAATTCCCAGTCCGATTCTTATTTTACTTACATTAGCTTTACTCCAAAGTAACTGCAGTTGCTCCTGAGTCTGAGAGCAGTATAAGGCTCGCTGTGGGTCTAAAAAGATGTGTAAGATTAATTTTTATCTGCCGCTTGACCTAGGTCAGTTATTAGTCACTGATATTATTAGTGTCTGATGTCGTAATCCAGTTATCGCTAACAGACAAGGGTCAACCTTGTATCTTTATCAGTCTCAGGAAGGAGTACAAGGAAACAATGGGCATGGTGAAGGGATCAAGATTGAGGCACATTGACTGGTTGCATGAGAGGAAGCAAGCTGTGCAATTGTGCATATTATACCTGGTCCTGTGGACAAAGATGGACTCCAGTATTCAAGGCTATCACCCAGAGACTTTCATAAGTGGTGAACTCACTAGACCACAGACCGTCCCTGATCTCCCCATTGCATTTGCATATGTGCATTCTTAGTTCACTCCCAGACATTCCCGTCTTTGGGGACCACTGCACCACAGAGTTCTGATTTAGCTCAAGAGGGCCCAGGATCTTTGAGGTCAGCACAAGAGAAATACAACAAATTACAGAGGAAAGGGAGCTTGTTCTTCCTGCCAGGGTAAATAGACGGCATAAGGTTGGCCTGCCACAGGGCACCCATTGTATTACAATACAGAGAGGACCTTTTCTGTTATCAGCCATATAGAAAGTAAATATTTTTCTAACTTTTGCTGGTTTTGTGTCTCTTAGGTACTCTCTGTCCTTAGTCCCTTTACCCAAAATTTCGCTTTCTGATGTTTATTTTTTTTGTACCTGTCTCAGCTCCTTGAAGTCTTCCTGCTAAATGTCCATTTTCTTCTTGCTGCTTTGTCACATTTTGACTACTGCAGTAGGTTCATGATTTCTCATTTTTAAATAATTTTTCTTTCTCTCCCCCACCCCTTTCCACCTTACTTTCTTCCTTTCTACATTTTCTTTATCTTTGTCTTCTTTGTTATACCCATTATTTGTAATGCAATAGCAGAGGACCCCAACTGAGATGACAGCCCTACTGTGCCAGACACAATCTGAAAAGCATGTGAGAAAGGACATGTTATCCTAGTTTACAGATGGGTAACCCAGGCCCATAGAAATTAAATAACTTACCCTAAATCACACAGGGACAGTGTGGCAGACCTGGGAATCAAAACCTAATTTTCCAAGTCCCAGTTTAGTGTCTTAACCACAAGACCATTCTCTCTCTTGTCCTTGTCATTTTGTTTGCCTGTCTCCTCTGCTCCTCTCTCTCCCAAAAGCTCTTTTCCTTTTTCCTTTTCTCCCCACCTCTTCTCTTTGTCACACATCTCCTCTACAGTTAAGAGTACAGTAGTTTCTTCTTCATGCCCATTATTCTCTATGTCTTTGCACAGACTTCTATGTAGGATGTCTCCTCGTCTGCCTGAATTGATGGCAATGTTCCCAGGATACGCAGCATTACATGAACCACAGAAAACCTGTTACATAACCCAGACAAGAAAGCTGCGTAACATACCTGTATTTTAAAATAACACTGGCTACACAATTTAATTGCATGGTTACTGTGAAATAACACAAACTATTTTGTAGTAACCACACGGTAATTCCATTAGCAATGGTAGTAATTATATGGGTTAACACAAGATAACACATTAACCGCTTCCATGCTGTCTCCCAATAAACTCGTAATTCACTGGTGTGCCAATTGTGCTGGACAAAATTAAACAACATAATTAAAGCGCACGCTATGGCACCATGAAGGAGCCACTATTACAGCTTCCACAAATGTTAGTAACAATGTTATAATTATTTCACTAATATAACAGTACAAAAATTAGAGCAAAGCAGGACAGAATCAGTATGTCTTCTCCTGCGAACTCAGGATCACTCCACTCAAGCACTGGTGCAGGGATGAGGGGAGTCAACCCTCAATTCAGAGGGCCCTGCAACTCTTCCAGGAGAGGTTAGTCCCAGAACTGTGGATCAGTAGATAAGACATGTGCCAGCCCAATCAAACACACGTGAAGAATCCAAAGGGAGATAGTTGAGAGAGAATTTTTTGCTCCTAAGGATTAATAAGGGCCTCCAGCTAACGTTTAGAATTTACATTGTCAAAACCATCTTGTGTGACCCTGCTTAGAACTGCGCACCCTCACCCTATAGTTCCGGAGCAAAGGTCACAATATACCTTACACTGTGCAAGCATAAACAATTGGCCATTTAGAAAGCGTTTCCCCAAAACTCTATAGAATGATCCTACATATTTTTCATCTCCTACTTCATTTCCTGAGTTTCTCTCTCATACTCCAGGACAACCTTTCTCTTGATAAAGAAAAAGCCAGGTTTGCAGCCGAGTGACATTATCTTACAGCTATGGACTTGGAACAACATAACTACAATGGACTGAAAAGCTGGGCTTACATACCCTTGGCATTTGGTATGAGCTAAAGAATGTTATAACATTTATAACCTCTGGGTTTTGTTGTTGGTGGAAGGATGGATGTTAAAAAACCTAAAATGCTAACAAGACTCTGCAAGGCTGGGGGTATTCAGACCTGGATGGATGCCCGAGAAGGAGAAGGAGGAGGAGGAGGATGGAGAATGAAGGAATCTGACTTACATCCAAAGATAGAGTTCAGGTAATCTTTCCTTCATTCTTTCTCCCTTCTGATTGTGGTTAATGATTTGCAAAATGCCCTAGACATTATACATTCTTTTGAGCTGAGTGACAAAAAGGAAAACAGAAAAGAAGAAGAGAGAGGGAAAAACCAAAACACTAAAATTTCAGAAAAATATTTTTTTCAAAATTCCCATGTTTTAAGTATTCAGGTTTGATTGAAACAAAACCACAAAAATTTAAAAAACCTTATAGCTTTATGTGAACATTTTTGGTTTAATAATAAGGCCATTTTTCATTTTAATTGGAGTTTTGAATTAATACTGACCAGCTCTACTACCAGCAGATGTTAACAGCCATGCTTAGATGTGGGCTGGGATAATTGGGTCCCAGTCTAATCAGACCTTTACTTATCACCGGCACCTTGAATTTAAGGCTTTATCTACATAGAAGTGTTGCACCAGTATAAATTGGGGTATGAATTTAAGATGATACAGTTAGACCTGGGCAAATCCCAGTATGGATACTCTCATTTCAGTATCAGAGTGGTTTCTATCAGTTTAACTTAGTTCAATTGGAAAAGGGTTTAAGGCCTTGTTTAGATGGGAGAGATTTTCCAGTTATACAGGTATATACCTCTCTATAGACACTCTTATTCCAATATGAGTAGCATTTTTTAGTTTAGCTTTCCCAAGTGACGTAAACTAAACTAAGAGCATTCACATGGTAGGGTTATGCCTGTAAATCAATATCACTTTAAATGCACACCTTAGTTTATACCGAAAAGATTTCCTATGTAAACACGACTTAAGTTGTTTGTAATTATGTCTGTATTTGACATCAGCTCTGTTGGCCTTTTTTAGGCCAGTGGTTTTCAACCTGTGGTTCACAGACCCTGGGGTGGGGTCTACAGGCTATGTCCAAGGTTTCCACGAAAGGTGACTATGAAAATACAGTTTCAGATGCCAGAAGAGACATTCTGTTTTTCTGATCAAACAAAAGTTTGTGAATATACACACCTACAGGTCAAACCCAGAAGTACTATCACTACTATAGAAGGCCACAGTTTGGCACCTCCTCACGCTGCATCAAATTCCATGCCAAGCATGTGCAACATTTCTAGTTAAATACTGTTCAGTTTTCAGTCTAAGACTTCTATGATAGGGGTGCGCAGACTACAAGTTGAATTTCCAAAGGAATCTGCACCTCCATTCAAAATTTTTTAGGGATCTGCAAATGAAAAAGAGGTTGAAAAACCACTGCTCTATGCTCATTCCAAGATAAAGCTGCAGTGAAATTGATCCTTGGAAGCTGATGGAGTTGAGCACTGAAGGTTCCATTATTAATGGAAAATTGGAGGGAATTATTATCCCATATCGAAGCACAAAGATGACATTTTAATCTACTCCTGAGCCTTAACAGTGACATGGTGCTCTTTTGAATATTAAATAGTTGGGGAGCAACCTTTGGAAATGTTCCTACAGTAAAACCCACCCTTCATGGGAAAAGGATTATCCAGGCAAATTTCAGGGAGTGTGTACTGAGATTACTATTTTGAAAAATGAAGGATTTGCCAAGGTAAATTACTAATTAAATCATCTGTATCCTGAGACAAAAAGAAGAACTGGGTAAGAATAATTTGTAAGCAGGAGAGGCATAAACTTGTAACCCAGGAGAACTGGAGGTCATAAAGGTTTGGTTCTTTAGATTTGTTTTAAAAACATCTATTCACAGTGCCTAAAGGGTGTATTCACCCCTCTGCAGAAAGCCAAGTCAAGGCCTTCAGTTTTTGAAACCTCAAAACAGAGCTTTGATGGATCACAAGCTGTGCAAATATTGGTGCTGGCTCTCTGCACAGGAGTGAATGTCACCCTAAGGATGAAATCCTCAGCCTCATCTGAAGGAAGGTGCTGGAACAATATGTGTAATCGAGGGCAGGGTGCTGAGAACTCCCACTGTAAACCCTATATATGATGGAAACCACTTCAAGCCAGGGAGTGCATAGCAACCTTAGCACCAGCACCTATGTCCCCTTTCTTCCCTTGAACATGCTGAAATACCTTGCTTGTCTTAATGTTTTTCTCTTCCCTCAGTTTGGGTTCATAAATTATTCTCTCTTTTCATTCTATAGCTCAGCTGTTCAGTAAGTCATTGAACTGTTTTCCCTTTCCATTCCCTCCTATTTTTTTATATTATAAATCACTTTGGTTTCCTATTCTAACATAATGTTACTCTATCTAGTTTAGCATGAGGGCTCTTTTTTACTTTGTTGCTTCTTTGAAAACTGGGCATTATTTATTTGACAGATTCTCTATCCAGGGTGGGGCACTATTGCACATCCTTCTTGGACATACACAGATTCCCAACAGCAGCTCTCTAACTTCATACGGAGCCATCCCTTGGGTACAGAGACTTGAGGCAACCGCTCCGGGCCCCATGTTTTGTAGGCCCCACAGGCCAGTGCAATTGGCTGGCTTGGTTGGTCCTGGAAGTGGCAGATTTGTCACTTCTGCCCCGGGCCCTGCACCTCTGCAGGAAGGGTCCTGGGTGTGGAATAAGTTCAGGGCACAATATTGCAGTGAACCCTTTCTTGTTGCAAATGAGCTCTTTGAATTAAAGAATCTAATTTGATTTAAAATGGAGTTCATTGTAGTACAGCAATGGCTAATTATGAAACAATTTAGAAGGATTTAAGTGAATTCATTGTTAATTGCTAGTGTACTTTCTTGAGGCTCTTCTATTACATTCCTACAGTGACACTCCTTTATTTACATACAAACCAAGGAAAATACACCTACCTGCATTGTGAAATCTCATTGTTTTTGGCTAGATAGATGTATACTGGAATTTTCAAGATGTGATCTGCGTTTCAAAAGTTATAACCTCAACATTGAGGCACAAAATAAAACTATGACCCAACAAAATGCTGTAGCCTGAATTCCAACCTATGATGTACCAGAGTTATTGAATTTTATTGTGTAAATTAAATTGCACTCACTGTAAAGTTGAACTTAAAATAACTCTTTTACAAATTGCTGTAAATAATGACTTAACCAGAAGAAGTTGGAACTTGTTGCTGTTGAATAGACTTCTGGGTAATTTGGGGTAGAGGTAGTAAAAACAACATTTTCATATGTTTGAAGAAATTACACCTTGGGCTTGGCTTTGTCCTGGCATCAAACTGATCTCTTGGGTTTTCCCAATATCTCCCCAGTCGGTGATTATGCAAATAATTCTTTAATTTTAGTGACTCACTAACAGGAAATTAGTCTTAGATCTATGCATACTCTCATGCAACCAACGGGACCTTTGCTTGCTAAACCCTGAATAAGATATTTGATGCTAAGAAGGAATTGTAACCATTAAAATGCTGACCGAATAAGAAGGCATGATCTAATATATAATAACTCACAGAAGGGAGAAATTTTATTGCCCAACTCTGCCACTCCCAGGTTTGAAAGTTCAGCAACTATCAACTGTCATTCAGTTCACATTCCATTTGGAGAAAGTGTGAAACAAGGACCAGAGAGAAAATAAATCCAGTAGCGAAACAGGGTAAAATGGAGATGAGAACAAAAGACAAATTCTAATGAAAAAATAAACACAAGAATCTGTGTAATAAACAGGACAACCATTGGGTTGTGGATTACTCACACACAAATACAAACATGTTGCAAGCGTAGAATTCCCAGAGCTGTATAAAAGGGTGGGTTGGGGATAATCTAGGGTGTTTGGAGGGAGCAATTTGGAGAATGTGAATTTGGGAGTAATCTGTTTGGAGATGGCAGGGTGGGGAAGGCTATCATCCCTTTGGGGGAAGAGTTAAGGCTGTGACAGATGGCCTGTGGTATAGGCTAGCTGTGGAAAGATGTGTATCTAGAGGTAGAGAAGGAAAACTTAGCTTTTAATTATCTTGATTTTGTGTCAAGTATATTTGTGGGAGGCAAACTTTGCTGTTGTTTTTTTTAAACACCATTTAAGCATTTGATATCAGCCTGGGATTTGCCTGCAGCCATTGTTCTAAAATCCTAATTTTACAGAACTGAGGCCCATAGAGATAAAGGCTAGGAATTTCAGAGGAGCCTAAGGAAGTAGCTAGCTCTGATTAGATTTCAATGAGATTTAAGCACCCAACTCTTTCAGGCTCTGTTAAATTTCTGACCCAAAGTAACCTGCCTAAAATCATAGCTCAGCAATAGAACCCAGACTTCCAGTTTGGTGCTTTAACTTTAAAACTCATTCTTTCCTCTCAACCACAAGTGAACACCATTTCTAGTTACCCGATGTTTGCTAATGATAATATTCTGTTGGTTTGAGGCATACTTAGAGAAGACAGAACTTATGGTATACGTTTAAGTTCTTGTAGAACTGGTTTCAAAAGATTAAAGTCTGCAATTTTATATGTGCCAGGTGTGAGTAACTTGTTTGGATTGTAGCTTGATCTCTTACAGTTAAGGAAAACAATGGGTTTTTGTAAATGCTGTTTGACCAATTCAAAACAATGTCATTCATCATTGCATCATATGTAGACAAAATTTCCCATTCTGTTTTTTATGTTTTACACCAGGGGTCTCAAACTCAAATGACACGAGGGCCACATAAGGACAAGTGCATTAGCCCGAGGGCCGCATCATTGACACGCCCCCTCGCTGTTCCCGCCCCCGCCCCCACTCCACCCCTACCATGACGCCCCATCCTTGCCCCGCCTCTTCCCACCCCTTTCCAACCCCTTCCCCAACGCTGTCCCCTTCCTGCCAGCAGGGAGTGCAGGAGGTGTGCAGGATGTGGCAGGGGGCAGGGAGTTGGTGTGTGGGGTGCAAGAGGGGCGAGGGGTGCGGCAGCAGGTGGCTCAGGACAGGGAGTTCAGGAGGAGTGCGGGGTGTGGGGAATGCAAACAGGTTTCTACCCAGTATCAAGCGGGAGGGGGCGGGGGAGGCTGAAAAAGGCTCTCAGAGGGGAAGAAAGGGACAGAGGAGCGGACCTATGCAAAGGACCCAAGGGAGGGTGGGGGAGCTGCCTTATGTCTTCTAGCGGAGGGGCCACATCGGGTTTGGAAAATTATATGGAGGGCCGGGTAGTGAAGACCCTGCCCCCTATCCAGCCCCCTCCCATGTCCCGCCCCCGACTGCCCCCTCAGAATCCCTGACCCAGCCAACTCCCCTGACCTTGTCCCCTGAGTGCCCCTTCCAGAGATCCCTCACCCCCGACCACCTTCCAGGACCTCACCCCCTACCCAATCTCCTGTTCCCTGTTCCCTGACTGCCCTGCCCCCTATCCACCCTCCCGCTCCCTAACCATCACCCTACAACCCCACCCCCTATCCAACCCACCCTGCTCCCTGTCCCCTGACTGCACCTGCCCCTTATCTAAACTCCCCCTCCCCCGTCCTGGGCCCCCTTACCATGAGGCTCCTAGCTGCTCCGTGTGGCTCCAGAGGAGGGGGACAGCGCGCAGCTCTGGCCCCCGGAGTGCTGCCGACGTGCACAGCTCCATGGGCTGAGCCCCGTGCATACTCCTGCTGCCCTGGGGTATCCCCCTAACCTCCCGGGTACCCTCCAACCCCTCCCCCCGGGGTACCCCTAACACCCCCCCCCCCCCCCCCGGTATCTGGCGGCGCCTCCGGGTCGGGCAGGGAGCGTCTCGCGCATGCAGGACTCCCGGGCTGGTCTGCGACTCCCGGTCCCGCTCGCAGCGCCGGGGGCTGGGCCGGGCTCGGGCACGTGCACGGGTCGGGGGGGGGGGGGGGGTTGGAGGGATTCCCGGAAATCAGGGACTTTCTCTTCAGCGGTGCGTGGAAGCCCAGGCACGCGCCCCTCGCCCCTTCCGGGCACCTGTTGCACACGTGCCGTCGGCTCATGCAAAGAACCCCGGCTGGGGGGGGGGGTTGCCAAGCACCCCCCTCCTCGCGACCCGTTAACCCAGAGTCACAAGGGACACAAGTCTCGCCCCCCCCCCATCCCTGGGAGAGACTCACGCGGATCCCCTAGCGTGGGTCCAGGGGACAGCATGCAGCCCCAGCCCCCAGAGTGCTGCCGGCGCGGCACTGGAGGAGGTGGGGAGCACGCAGCCCTGGCCCCGGGAGTGTTGCCTACCCAGCATGGTTCAGGGCGAGGGGGAAAGCGTGTAGCCCCGGCGCCCGGAGTCTGCCCGCACAGCTTGGCGGGCCACACAAAAGGGTCCTGAGGGCCGCATGTGGCCCGCGGGCCGCGTGTTTGAGACCCCTGTTTTACACCATCTGATCACTATTCTTTCTGATTGGGCTCTAGCAGAAGCAAAATAATTGACAAGAGACGTGGAAAAACTCACAACAGTTCAGCTCATGATTCATTCAAATGGTATTCCTGATTTTGTTTTGAACAAACCTCAAAACTCTAAAACCTAGCTGAAGTTACTTTTGTCTTTTCAGAATGCTTTTCAATTTCAGTTTAATTGGCAACACAATCGGGAACTAAATTACTTATTTTAGGTTTTGTTACAAAAATCCAGCACAGTGCCACAGACTATATTTGTATGCGGTGTTAGTCGGTCTGATAGTCTGCCTTGAGCACAGGAAAACACATATCTTCATATCCCCCTACCCTCTAGAGCATAGGTAGGCAACTGTCTAATATTACTCCAAAGGAAGGAATGATTCCTTTCCAACCTCTGCTAGCCACATTGAGTTTAGGTGCTTACTTTCTTTACGTACAAGTTTGTAAGATGTAAAGTTCTTTACATCAACTTTGAATTTGGCCTCTTACTGCAACAATTTGGATAAGGAAGTTGGATAAAAGATCGTACATTACTAGATTCAAATAATGCTTAGAGGGCAGTTTATTATTCACAGATACCTTTTTTTTTTTTAAACAGAGGGGCAAGAGTTAATGAAGCTTGCTTGGCCGGCAAACACTCCCATATTTAATATAATCAAGTCAGGTACATTTCTCAGGTTGAAAGAAATTGGGGAATATAGCAGTGTGTAAAAAAAACCCCAAAATAATGGCAGAAAACTAAACATTCCCAACTTATGGAACAAAGTGAGAGCATCGTATTACATCAGAATTTTTCAGAAGTGGATTAAAGTTCAATGGACTGTACTGGAGATAGAATCCTCTGTTTATTAGGGTACAGCATCAGTGTCCACTTCCCCATATAGTTCTCCCCTATTACCAAAGCAAGTGTGCCTCCATGCTGGCATGGAGGTAACACCTGCTGGGTAGTTCAGTCTTCATGCCAGTTTAACAGCTAGCCCCACCATTGAGTACTGTTTTCTTGGTGATGTGATTTTCCATAGGAAGAGAATCAAAACCAATTCATTTGACAGAAGCTGCCAAAAAGCAAACACGTAAGGATTTCAGAGAAAGGAAAATTGGTAGCAGGATAGGAAGTCTATGTTGCTCCTTCTGTCTCTTTAGGTTTTGACTTTTTAAAATGAAGGTTGACGTGTCGGAGGAAATGTAATGCAAGATCAATTAGCATAATAGAGTACTTATGGTAAATAATTATGAAGCTAATGTAGATTACAGGCATACCATTTAATATTGTAAGTTTTTGCATATTGCAAACTTCTGCCTTCTGAAAACCAAATGGGATGTTTTTGAAAAACTTACCAGTATGAAGTAACATCAGATTTGCAGTTATAATTAGTAGTTTAGATGATCTACCAGTAATACCTAGGTTAGCATTTTGTACATAACACTAGCTGGTGATACTAAACTCAAGATAACTAGTTAGAACTGTGAAGGCAAACACACACCTGATGCAAATGCACAAAACACTTTCATCAAACAAGTACAGTAGACATAGGGCAATAGTTTAGCAAAATGCTTAGCTGGTTTAGTGCCTTAGGTCCAGATCCTCAAAAGGTATTGAGATGCCTAACTCAGTCCTGACTAGATGGGGGACCAGTATGAAAAAGGGTGATAACTGCTGTTCTATTGGGACTAACTTCTATAAATTATTATGAAGAAAATCTCTCAGATGGACTTCAGATACAATGAGAGCACAGGGAGTTCAAAGGCTAGAAAGGCCCATTGTGATCATTTAGTCTGACCTGTATAACAGGCCATGAAACTTCTGCACAATAATTCCTTTTGAACTAGAGCATGCCCTTCAAAAAATCCAATCTTGATTTAACTGCCAGTGATGGAGAATATGCCATGACCCTTGAAAAGTTGTTCCAGTGATTAGTTACCTTCACTGTTAAAAATGTATTCCTTATTTCCAGTCTAGATTTGCCTAGTTTCAGCTTCCAGCCAGCTACAAAGTTCAGCTGGGGGTGGAGGAAAAATGTATTGAAAGAGAACACATTCATATGTGGAGTTATGTTACCACTGAAATTTTATAGAGGCAGTCTTTATACCTCTGTTAAAGAGAGGTCAAAGCAGATCCAGTATTTATTGGTTTTTAACATACAAATCTTAAAGAACAAAGATGGCAAGAAAAATGTTTGTCCTTGTACCCTCTAGTCTGTCAGTGCAGTACTAATGGAGCAAAATAATAAGAAGCTGTGGAGGCTTTTAAGTATTTGTTTTAAACATCAGTTTTGTACAATGATAACTATGTTCCACTATGATTGTACATGCTAGGCGTGAAAACCTTTTAAAATTAATTCAATACTAACAGGAATTTGCTTTTGAAGAGATAATGCAGTTTAGAGAAGGTATCAGAGGTCACCATCAGCTAGCAGATTTTAAGCAGAAACTACCTGTAGTTGGATTGAAACATCATCAGTGAATCTATTTGCTAGCATATCTCTGGGGTGACAACAGCACTAAGGAAGACAGAAGCTGTTTAATGTCTTTCACATATATAGATAGCATTTTAAATACAAAGATCTTGACACACTATACACGTTAATTAGCTCTACAACACAAGCAGAGCCTGATTAGAACAGAATGATTACATGACTGGCCAAAATTCACACAATGAGTCAGAAGGACACAAGAGTTCTTATTCTCAGTCTCTCCTGCAATCCACAGAACATCACTTTAACTGCTGCAGTGAATGCTCCCCATCCAAAACTAAATGTCTGGTACTGAGAAATACATCTAGTGATGAGAAAAATTAGCCAAGAAAATACAGATGCTATAGTAGCTCATTTGGTGGATCAGTAATGACACATTTGACACAATGTCAATAATATGTGAACAATGATGTAGAAAAAGATCACTACACTGCTTGTAATCACCAGTGGAAGGGCAGACTTGGTTAACAATGGCACAGGCCTATGCATCACACAGGACAAAGCTCCACCCAAACCCATCAGTTTGACAGTTAAAAGTGCTGAATAGGACTTTGCTGGCTGCTCAAATTGAGTGGGAAAAAATAGCACGGATAATGGGGGAAGAAATCACTGTAAGGCAAGTCTGAGTTAGGGACTAGACTAGAGCACCTGCGCGGGAAAGAGGGAATGAGCCCTATGCAATAGGTTTGATCAGATCCCTGTATTAACTGTTTTCAAAATCCTCTCCTTCAACTTCACTTCAAAACATGGTTCTTGTTAAAAAATATAGTTTCATTTTAATTGAGTAAATTTGCTCAAAACTGAAGACATGGAGTTCTGGAGATATGATAACACAGCATGGGCGAATATATGAAATAACAGAAATAATGAAGTCTAAGCCACAAAAGACAAGTAACTGAAAAGGAAATAGGGATCCCAAATCAATAGAAGTCAAGCAGGAAATAGCCCATTAGCTTTTCAGTTATATTTGGGGAGAAAATATGAAACCCATCATCAGTGAAAAAGAAAAGTGGCACTACTTTGATGAAATGAAGCAGGGAAAGGGAGCTTGGTTGGCTACATTGCCAGCAGAAGTTTGTTTTCTTAACGTAGAGGGTGAATTATAGGGGGAAACAGAAATAATTCAAGAACCTGCAATCACTCAGACTCAGTGCAATAGCTGTGTTCTTCCTAAATAGTATAAGGAATCCAAGAACAGCCATATTTACATATCACATGTAGAACATGGGAAAAGAAAGACAAAACCAAGGCTTTCCTCACTGAATTTTGTTGTAGAAGTAGTTTGTGTGCGGTCATTTCTACACTGGCAAGCTTACAGTAGCAAACTGTGCGGATGCAGCTGCGCCATTGTAAGATCGTTCATGTAGCCACTCTATACCAACTGGAGAGAGGTCTCCCGTCAACACAATAAAACCACCTCAATGAGCGACAAGTTATGTCAGTGGGAAAAGCTGTCCTGCTGACATAGTTCTGTGCACACTAAGAGGTAACAAAGAGCCCTGTGACACCTTAAAGACTAACTATAAAGTTTTGAAGCATGAGTTTTCGTGGGCTAATACCCACTTCGTCGGATGTTCTGCTTGCATCCGACGAAGTGGGTATTAGCCCACGAAAGCTCATGCTTCAAAACTTTATAGTTAGTCTTTAAGGTGCCACAGGACTCTTTGTTACCTCTGCTATTCCAGACTAACACGGCTACCCCTCTGATTCACTACCATTTATGCCGGCAAAACTTCGGTTGCTAAGGGTATTTTTTCACACCTCTGAGTGACGCAAATTTTGCCGACATAAGTGATAGTTTAGACATGGTCTTAGACTCCATCCTTCAGAGATGGATGGGGTTTATTTAAACATTCACCAGTACTGTAGTTCTTTCAAGGAACGTATTCAAGGAAGGGCAGGATAGGAGGGATGAAAGATTAACTACTTCCTGCTGAAAGTACTTGAATTCTTCCAAGGAGGGAATAGTATATTTTCCTACAAAATATTTAGTGGTTATGTTCCCTGCAATTAAGTCATTCCTAACTAAACATGCCTATTTGCAGACCTTTGGTCACATCACCAATACAAAGGACCATTAGATACTGATACACTATCCATCAAATATTGATCAAGACAGAACATCATATCTGTTGGATAAGTTCAGCACACTACAATTTATTTTTAAGTACACCTAGGAGAACAACTGAATGTCACAGGAGGGACAAAAGAGGGAGATAATTTCTCTTTACCCTAAAAGGCAAGTCTAACTGTCGACATTATGGTATACATAATAAATATAATAAAAGGAGTCAACTGATCTTTTTCATAGAACAAAAGTAAAATTTATTTCTATATACTGTATCTCTTGATTTACAGAGGTATTCAGAGAAACATAATTACTCAATCTGATCAGAGCATCCAAACTGATACCTTGCTTCCAACACTAGCCATTCCCCAATATGGCGGAAGAAGATACTAAAATGCACTATTATGGAATACTGTATTTCAGTGAATAATGTACTATTTGACCCTCATGGCATTGTTTATATATCCTGAATAATGACATTTGATGAAATTTTATCATGGTTAACTATGGTCATAAAGACATTTATCAAGATGTTTTAAAATTCTAATGGCATTTCATAAGATCCTATTGAAAGTGAATTCCTTTGTGAAGGAAGAATTAAGACGGAATATCAGTCTTGTAGTAACTCATTCCCAAGGGCAAGCTATACAATTCTTAGCTTTTTCTTAGTTCAGAAGAGACTCTAAGTTGGCCTTGAAATCCTCTGCTATCAGTTATAGGCTTGATTTAAAACAAATAAACAAACGAACAAACAAACAAAAAGATTTAAACACTCAGGAACAAATTAATAGTTCAACTAGTGTTTCCGGCTTCAGATCTAATTTTTAAATTCTGCAATTTTGTAAAATAAGTATCAAGTCCAGTGGTGTAGATTCTGTCAACTGATACTGAAATTTTCAACTTAAGTGACTACAGAAAACAATTAACAGAAGCACCATGGGTCATTAGTCCTGCAGAAAATATGATCCACAATCTAGCACACAGCTAAGTATTTAGAAGCAGATCTAGAAAAATGCAATATCTAACTACAATATAAAAGCGACAACACAATTAAAATATATTAATCCTTCATCGAATATAGTGCCTAGTATCTTTTCCCAGGATATATAGGAGACTGAACTATTGCCCACATCATCTCTATATCTTCATTACCTTTTTTTATTGACTTTCAAAAATAAATGTGCAAGTCTGACCAAACCAAAATCCTCTTTTGTGAAAGCAAGTGTAGGCAATATGATGGCAATAATAAGAATAATATAGTAAGTAATAAATACAAATCATTTCAGTACAGAGAGAGGTTCCAGAAGAAAATAAAAAAATTAAATTATAGTAAAAGATTATCAGTATGTATTTGTCCTTAGTACTTATTTGCAGCAATACAGAAGAAACCTCCACTTAAGGTTTTACACACCAAACCCACCACCCTACAAAAAATAATACTAAAAGTACATGATTGTGAAGTTATGAACAGAAAGTTGTAAGAGCAAAAAAAGTAGTTAATTTTTTTTTCATTGGCAGGTGGAGCATTTCAGAAACTTAGAATTGCAGTGACAAAATCAAAGTGATTTTTGGAAGATATTCATCGACAGCAATTTTTAAAAACAAAGCTCCCTCCTTTCCTTCCAAACCATCTCATAGTCAAAAAATAACTAGTAGAATCCAGCTGTCAAATGAGTGGAATAATGCCCCCTTCTGGCTTGGGCCATGTGCAGCAGAATCTGAGAGTTGGTGGTGGATTAGGAACACCCAAACCTATGTGGGAGAAGCAGGACAAAGGCAAAACATTCTAAACAAGTTATTAAGCTAGAATAAATAGTCAAAGGGATTTTAATACTAATATGTGAAACCACTAATTCAATTAGAAAGGATTTTGTTCAAATATAGGCTCTGGAATCTTTGAAGATCATTCAGATTTTCAGGAACAGGCATCTTGGGGTCAGTTCCTTATAATATGTGCTAACTGCTTACGCTCAGCATCTGTTCTACCTTGCATTTTGCTGCGATGCTGGGAGTATCTTTCCCAAACCCAAAGAGGAGCTCTGTGTGACTCAATAGCTTGTCTCTCTCACCAACAGAAGTTGCTTCAATAAAAGCTATTACCTCACCCTCCTCATCTCACTAGTGTACTGGGACTAACATGGCTATCATTATATTGCATAACTGTGGCAGAGTCTTCTGTGCTCGGGCTCGAACCTGAGCTCTAGGCCCCAGCAAGGTGAGAGGATTCCAGAGCGTGGGGTGCAGCCCTAGCCCCAAGTCTACACTGCAATTAAACAGCCCCACAATCTGAGCCCCATAAGCCAGAGTCAGCCGTCACGGGCCAACCACAGGTAGTTGTAGGTACAGTACAACTGCAGTGTAGACATACCCTAAGTGCTATAATCAATTTTTGCTCAGACATTATTTTGGACATTTTTCTTTTTCAATTATATACAGTGCTATACTGAATTTAATAAAACCACTAATTCTAGAAAAATTACAAGCTACCTAAATATTGATGCTGGATGCTGCATAAAAATATAGAAGTGTGTTTATCCAAGACTGTCTTTGTGCCTGGCCTATTTGGTCCCTCAATCTCGGACTTTAAATTTAACTAACTCTTCTCGTCTCAATACAGATATTATTCTGAGTACAGTACATATAAATCCAGGTCACCTAAATGGACACGGTCTGCAAGGTGAGTATGGGTGGTGGTGTTTTCTGGGGATAGGAGGGTCAGAGGACCACATACTCAAGCTTATTTATACTGTATAATAGAGTCAGGTGACGTGTCAAGGGCAATCTAGCTTAGTAGTCAGAGTGAGCATTAGACCTGGTGGTCGGAACAGGTGTTGGGAACTAAGGTTAGGGCCAAAACTGGAGTCAGTAGTCAGAAGCTGGAGCCACGGGTCACACTGGCAATCAGGAGCTAAATACCAGAGTCGACAGTCAAGCTAGAAGTCAGTAGTCAGAAGCCGGAGACAAAGATCAAGCCAGAGGTCAAGAACAGGAGCAAACAGGGGAGCAGGCAAGCACGTTCCAGGCAGGGGTAAGACAGAGACAAGGCAGGAGCAGCAGGAACAAGGTAACAGAAGAGCAGGCACAATGGTGGGAATGAACGTTGAACAGCCAGTAAGCCACTGCTAGCTGCTGGCCCCTCCAAACTTACTCTGCTGCAGGCCCGGATTCCTGAGGGGGGGGGGAGGGGGGAAGAACAACTGACTGTACAGTTAGCCTACGTGTACTATATGCTGCTGTATCAACGTCAGGCACACTGAGGTGGAGTTCAAGTTTCTTCCCTGAATTCCTTTGTACTGCTTAAAACATTCAGATACTGATTTAATGTGTTTATATACTTAAACAGATACAAAAATGATCTGATAAAATTAAATTTCTCATAAAAATTAACTAAGACAGTTTCAGCTACTATTAAGCACTGATTCTTTGGCAACAGGGAGCCAAATCCACTGTAGTTTTTCTGTCCCAAGTACACAGGTGACACACCATGCTCATTGAAATTAATCAAATGGAAAAAAGCCCAGCCCTAAAGAACAATTGCTATGCACGGCCCTGATCCTGCAGTCAAGGTGTGCACCTGGGCATAAGGGCCTGCCTGCACGGATCAGCTTGCAGAATTGGGGGCTACGTTTCCTCCACTTCCTGTTATTAAACACTATGATTCACCTTTTAACAGACATAAAGCATGCTCTACTAGATGCAGAAGAAGGGCACTCGATTATGAATGCTTGAATGTTGACAAATACATTTCCACTTTTTGCACTGCAATTTTAGGTGGGTGGGGGTAGCGAACTGTGTGGTAGTAGTTTATACAATCCCGTTTTCTTCAGCTGGATGTTTTGCAGGATCTATTCCATGCTGCTTCATCTGTACTGCGATATCGAACAGGTAATCATAACATTCGCACCTTCAGTAAAAACAGGGAAAATGTGGAGTTAGGACACATCCTTAGGAAGCTGCATGTTTAAAAAGTGAACATTTTTCTTCTATACACTGGGCATTGATAGCACAGTGGTCAGGCAGCACACTCCTGTCATCACTTTAATGTGAAGGTGGAGTGGACTATTGCAATAAGGTTTCTGGTGGGAGAGGGTTAGCAAGGCTTTTGTGGTTCCCAGGGTTTGTGCTGCACAGCTCTCCTTAGACAGGTGGGGAAATGAATTCTCATTTATGGGAAAAAATATTATTTAAAACAGCCCGTCACATGTGGCTCTGTAGGGTGGGGCTGTTGAAAAGGGCACTGCAAGGAGCCATGTAAGCAACTTGGAGATCTTCCCCAGAAGTTGATGTGTATGTGGGGAGGGCCCTTCCCCTTCCCACATGAAAAGAAGTTGTCAGGAACCCCATAGACTGGGACTATTGTCACTGGTGGTGTGAGCCAAGAGAGTGAAGTATCAACTGTGGCTGGGATGCACGTGCAGTGATTCTACCTCCATTAATATTTCAGGGCTACTATGGCAACAGACGTGACCTTCTTTAAATTGCACTCACATTGTTTTGGCTTTTTCCCACGTTTCTCCCCATACGTAAACTCCATGACGTCTCACCAATACAGCACAAGAGTCTGGGTATTCATTCATTGCATGTGCCATTCGTTCCTTGAGATCCTTCTCCTCTGGTGTGTTCTCAACAATGGGGACCACTAACTTATCATCATATCTAAACAGAAAATGAGGTATTATTGCAATTAAAAACCAATGCGTTCTGATGTGTCCTCTATCAGGAGACTACTATGTTCCCACTCTTACATGGCTTGGATGATATTGCAGTTCTTTTCCACATCTATTTCCCCAATCAAGAAGGTTCTCCCTTCATTATTTGCAGAGGATTTTGTAACATCTTTAACAGTGATTCTCAAACTTTCATCTTGTGAACAATGCAATGCTATACATCCTCTTAAGGACACTTCTGGTCCCAAACCTGATTCAACACCTTCCCTATGAAAGCTATAGGACTGGGTTACACTACTCTGGGAATACTTGAACAGTATTCAGGACAACAAAAAAAAAAAGAAAGAAAAAAGAAAAACTTTAATGCACTTGGTGTAACTGCTTGCTTAGATATCATTATTTTGTATCTGCTGTTTATTCTCTCTCCTTGGATTTAGGAATTTACTTTTCTCAGCACTAAATCTCCTTTCATTGCCTACCCTTACCCTTCCACTTTTGGCAACATCTACTAACTTGATCATGGCTGAATTTATTTAAATAAACATTTAATAAAGAAAAATATGAAGCAGCCACTCAGGATTAAAATGTCTAAATTTGGTTGGTCTAAAAAAAGACTTTGGAAATCCTGACGGAGTCCTGCCCAAGGATACAGGTAGAAGTAAGTGTCAGTGTTTGAAGAATTAAAGATATTTCTTTGTGACAGAGTCCTCAGTGGGATACATGTAATCTGCAAACAATAATTGGAGAGCCACTGCACTATAGGCAAGATGCTTCATGCTATTCAGTGTAACTTGCACAACAGTGTGTAGCAAATAGAGACTAGGATATTTGGCATTGTTTGAACCTTAATTCATATTTGCAGAAACTTGTTTAAATAGATCTAATAAACCTCTAGTTCAAATTTAGATTCTCCATCAAGATCATACAGGTATTTTTGGAGAGATAGTGGGAGAACCTCTTCAAAAAAGAACCACATTATAAATATGAAGCAATGCTGAAAGTAGTAAATCTAGTATTAGATGTGTTTATTCATAGAGAGAGAAAATCTGGTTCTATAGAGTTTTTCATGCTGAAGTCATCCCAATGGACTTTAAAGTCTAATGAAAGAAACAACAGTAGCAAAGTTTGTAAGCTTACCTACTACTCACATACAGCATGAAAATTAAAACAAGCCCTGAAGTGTTGGCTAGGAGTTAGAACAGACAACTGGGAGGAACATCTCCTAGGTTCTAGTCCCAGCTATGCCACTGTCTGTGTGAATTAGACAAGTCACAATACTTCTCTGTGCCTTCTTCTATAAAATCATTGTATCAGCTTCACAAAGTTGTTTGTGAGAATTAAGGTCTACAAAGCTCCTTGAGATTTTAAAATTGTATGCACATGCCAAGTATTAATTTACTATTGAGAGAAAGAGAGCGAGACCAGGCTCATGCTACTCTTTTTTAAAGATGCCTGGGATAACTGAGGGTTGGGGATTTTCAAAACTGTTTATCAGTTAATCAGTTTTGCTTTTGCTTTGCTTCCACTAAGTCAAAAGTAAAACTTCTGCTGACTTCAGAGAGATCAATTTAGGCCAATGATAAATATTTTGAAAACCCCACCATTAATATTTACCTGAACAACCACCAGAAAACAATACCCAGAAACATCTCCTGAAAACTGAATCCAAAAAAGGATTAATTTTTATACAAAATTCAAGATAAAAAGTGCCTATCCAGTGCTATCAGGTGCCTTTGCCATACATTAAAAATGAAAATAGTAATGCAGACAAAAGTTGAAGTTTTTGTGAAGTTGCTATTTTTATGTACAGAGAGCAAACCATTGTACAAAATCCAAACCTCAATGCATTACTACCATCCTAAAAGTTTTTGGGAAAAATACTGGTTACAAAATGAACACCAAGAAAGTGCAGAGATGTATACCTTTAACATCCCATAATTTCTCATTGTGTTGTCAATCACTATCTGAAATGTGTGCTAGTCTCAACTCAATGCTTTGTGGAAAAGAGTCCCCACAAAAAGCCACCACAGAATTCAGCACCTTCTCTGGGGGAGTCAGTGACTGAGTTGTTACAGAGATCTTGTTACTTTTTAGCCCTAACTATAGGGTGTTTTCTTTTAATCAGATTAGGGTCATCCCTGAGACAGCATATTGGAAGCTATCTTTTCACCGTATCTAGCACCAGTATTAAAACATGGCAGCCTCTCATCTTTCATTAGTACACAGATTCACTCAAATTCACATTAAAAGCATCATCACAAAATGTAGGGGAAATTCATAACACTGAAAATATTGTTCTTCCCTAGGCAGTTTTATGTTCTTCAAACTGAACTTGCACTTTGGTCCAAGACATGCATGGTGAGTTTTATTCAAATCAGTCCCTTAGTGAATATTCCTCTGATTTAATTACAAATATTGCTCACTTAAATGCTGACACCATGAAAGACACTAACATTTTTGAAGACAACATTTAGCAGAAACAGTGTACAGCAGATTAGTCCTGTAAATGGGAATCTACCTGTAATACCCTCCTGAAGTGCATTTCTTGATTCCTTTTATCATTTCCTGATGGGTAATTTTAAACTCACTTCCTGGATAGAGAAGGGTAGCCATGACAGCAGCTTTTGAATGAGTATGGATCACTGCTCCAGCTCCTAGGAGGAGAAAAAAAAGGGATTCCTCTGTATTTCATATTGAAATGTAACTCCCTGCCTTCCATTAAGATAAACTGACATGTGAAAAGGAGTTTCAGCACTTCAGCTGAACATCCTTGCTAATGGACTAAACAAAGAAAATAGTTCTTTAGCGCAACCAAAAGGTATGTTAATAGGAAGTATTCTGTAATCTACAAAGAACAATGATAGCAATCTTTAGGGTGTCAGTGGTTTTAGTGTAAATTCCAGGTAAACCTTTTCCCTGATGCATCTATTTTACATTTCCATCTGTTGAGATGACTAAAACATTTTAATTACATTGCCAAAGAATTCTGAGGTTCTAAAGAATTAAAAATTTGACTTATTTGTGCCAGAAGAGTACAAAGAAGATGCAAAGAATTTGGAAGATGTACAGCTATTTCTCTCTGGAGACTATAAATTGGTTCTCTGACATCACTTTCAATCATTTTATTTTTATATTTTGTGGTGTGGTGGAAAGGTCAAGCACAGGAACCACAAGGTATAAACCTGCAATGTTGCTGAAAATTGCAAGTTCTCCTTCGGCTATGCAAAGGCTCTCCATGTGCTAGTTTCCTTTACCAAAAACAAGAATAGACTCCCTAAATTCTTTTTTTGGGGGGTAGTGGGGAGAGGGGTGGGAAGGAGGACAAAAGACAAATCTCGTACAATTGCATAAAACCTTCAGCTACTGTGTGGCAGGGCTGGGGTAAAAACACCAGCATTGCCCTGCCACTTCAGGCTAAAGCCTGCTTGTAAGAGGCAAGGCTAAAGGCAGAGACTAGTTCAGCCCAGCTGGGAGCCCTAACGAGGGCTACCCAGCAGTAGGTAGCTGGAGCAAGTGGCTACAGCTAGGGCTGGGAGCTGTGAGGCCTTGAAAAGCCTCAGGCTCCAGTTAGCTAGGGGGCAGCCTAGGAAGGAGGCAGGGGGGTACTCTGTCTCCAAACCTGAGGGCCAGAGAGCCTCAAGGGCCAAAGGCTGTGAGCCAGGGGGGGCGAAGGTAACCACATGGGGGTCTTGGGGTGCACTTACTGAAGGTGATAAAGCTGTACTGTAAATAAAGGACACTGGGAAACCACCGGAAAAGGTATGGACAGTGACTTTGTTGGGGGCACCAGCCTGTGAGACACAGGAGGACACAAGCCACAGGAGGGGACCCTGTGACATACTGTTAAAATCAAATTCCATAAAATTAAACTGATAAAATGTGCAGAAAGTGCAGAAGTGTTAGATTAATATATGTTTTAAAAGTTAAAATATATTTATAAATGGGACCAGAGGCATTACATAAAGGGATTGCATTGCCTCCCCGCCCCCAATTAGGATGAACTGAATAGAAACAGTAGACAGACAAACAGGGCCTCTACTCCAAGTTTACTGAAGTCATACATGAAATGTCATGCCCATTACTAGAACCCATATGGGTTTGTTTCTCCCAAAGAACTGACGTAGGACATGCTGCTTCCACTTAATGTAGCAAACAATTGTGAGAGTTGCACTCTCTGTACTATTTCTGGCATTTCTGATATCAACAGATGCAAGAGAAACTCAAGACTTTGTCTTCACTGTAATTAGAGAAAAAGGAAATTTTGTTTTTCAAACTATTTATAATTTTAAAGTAGACACATGTTCTGTCAATAATTTAGAATCTTAATAGTTTTACATTTCTTACACCATTGTAACTAGGAATTTGGTAACATTTACAATTGCAAGAGATTGTAATATGGCCTAAAATATATTGGTATGAAACTACTGCAAGGTCACGAGAATACAAATTTAGCTACTATGGTATTTTCCAATTAAGGCAATATTAAATTATGACGTAGGAGTTTCCATTTCATGAACTGATTTATATATTGATTTATTATTGTTTGAATAAAATGCATTTGTTGCATACCTCTCATGGTGTAAGCATTCATAAAAAGAGGCGTGCATTGGCTTTTCTTTAGGTTCTTGTGTAGTGGAGGGCTGCTGATGTCCCGTTCTTCTATATCACAAACAAACATATCTTCAGGCTGAGAGAGAGGTAGAACTACTTAAACTGTGACAATCTTCCCCAAAATAGATTTACTTTTCTTATGGGGAGATACCTAGAAAACAAGCTTGCTTTTGGCAGTTTTACATAAACTGTATTTTTGCATTAATAAACAGTTCTTGAACAATTTCTCCATGACAATAAGCACAAAGTTTTTTTTATTTAAAATCAATTATCCATCATGCCAGAATGTATCTTTCCTCCTATATTTCTTGTGAAAAAAACATTTAATGATCATTATATGAAAACTTAAGTCTCAAATCAGTGACAAAATGCAATGAAGGATGATAGAATCATCTCAGATGGAGATGTGGAGCAGTGATTCTTACTCCACATATAGAGTTTTGGAAGAGTCCCAAATATCATAAATCAGCTGGCAGTATTTACTATTCATCTCCAGCAGTACTTCTGTTTTTATACTTCAGGGAGAGGAACTGAGATAGACTAAGGCAGTGGTGGGCAACCTGCAGCCACTAACATCATCTTGATCTGGGGAGAGCTTATCTGCCTACAGAGCAGCCTTAGAGAAAGAAAGATTTACATACAAACAAATTAGGGCTGTCAAGTGATTTAAAACATTAATCGCACCTTTAATCACATTATTAAAAAAATTAATAGCAATTGTGCTATTAAACAATAAGAGCATACTATTTATTTAAACATTTGTGGATGTTTTCTACATTTTCCAATACATTGATTTCAATTACAACACAGAATACAAAGTATACAGTGCTCACTTTGTATTTATTTTTTATTACAAGTATTTGCACTGTAAAAATACAAAATAAATCGTATTTTTCAATTCACCTAATACATCGCTGTAGTGCGATCTCATTATAAGGAAAGTTGAACTTACAAATGTAGAATTATATATATAAAAAAAAAAAAACCTGCATTCAAAAATAAAACAATGTAAGATTTTAGAGCCCGCAAGTCCACTCAGTCCTAATTCTTGTTTAGCCAATTGCTCAGACAAACAAGTTTGTTTACATTAACGTAAGATAATGCTGCTCGCTTCTTGTGCACGTCACCTTAAAGTGAGAACAGGCATTCTCCTGGCATTGTTATAGCCAGTGTCGCAAGATATTTACATGCCAGATACGCTAAAGATTCATATGTCCCTTCATGCTTCAACCACCGTTCCAGAGGACACACGTCCATGCTGATGACGGGTTCTGCTCGATAACAATTCAGAGCAATGCGGACTGATGCATGTTTATTTTCATTATCGGAGTCAGATGTCACCAGCAGAAGGCTGATTTTCTTTTTTGGTGGTTCAGGTTCTATAGTTTCCATATCTGAGTGTTGCTCTTTTAAGATGGTTGAAAGCATGCGCTACACACCGTCCCTCTCAGATTTTGGAATGCACTTAAGATTCTTAAACCTTTGGTCAATTTCTGTATTTATCTTTAGAAATCTCACATTGGTACCTTCCTTTGTGTTTGTGAAATCAGTAGTGAAAGCTTAAAATGAACAACATGTGCTGGGTCATCATCCGAGACAGCTATAACATGAAATATATGGCAGAATGCAGATAAAACAGAGCCACACAATTATCCCCCCAAGGAGTTCAGTCACAAATTTAATTAACAATTTTTTTTTTCACGAACGTCATCAGCATGGAAGCAGGTCCTTTGGAATGGTAGCCAAAGCATGAAGGGGCATACGAATATTCAGCATATAAATAGCTTGCAATGGCAGCTACAAAAGTGCCACACAAATATCTATTTTCACTTTCATGTGACATTGTAAATAAGAAGAGGGCAGCATTATTTCCTGTAAACATAAACAAACTTTTTTATCTTAGTGATTGGCTGAACAAGAAGTAGGACTGAGTGGACTTGTAGGCGCTGAAGTTTTATATTGTTTTGTTTTTGATTGCAGCTATGTAACAAAAAAAAAATCTACATTTGTAAGTTTCACTTTCACAACAAAGAAATTGTACTATGGTACTTGTATCAGGGGAATTGAAAAATACGATTTCGTTTATAATTTTTACAGTGCAAATATTTGTAATAAAAAAATAAGACACATTGATTTCAGTTACAACACAGAATACAATATATATAAAAAATTAGAAAAACATCCAGAAGTTAATACATTTCAATTGGTATTCTATTGATTACTAGTGCGATTAATACTGCTATTAATCATGATTAATTTTTTTAATCGCTATTAATTTTTGAGTAATAATTTGATTAATTCATGTAAGCTAAATGTCATTAATCAACAGCCCTAATAAAAATATTTAGAACAGAAGCTTTAACACACAGTTACCCAATTGCATGTATATACGTAACTAAAACAAGCAAACTAACTAAATGTTGGGTTGTTGCAGAACAAATCTGGGGCTGAAGTAGATTTTAGAGCTCATGGTCAGTACTAATTTAGGACAAGAAAACCCAAAAGGAGTAACCTACATATGCCACTGAACAAGTACTGAATTGCTGCTCTGAGATCACATAACACTAGGAGAAATCATCAGTGGTCTCAAGAAGGTAGTAATAATAGGGTGTTTTAGACATCACAACAAGAAGAAAACCTAAAACCGCTTTGAAAGAACACTCAGAATAAACAGCTCACTAAAAGTAATTTTGTTACTTTTCAAGGATGAGTTCTGAGGAAAAAAATAAGTTTTACATACCTGAATTCTTTCCTTTTGGACTCCTGATGGTGCAATGTAGATTTCATCTCTAGGAAAAGATATAGAATTTAGCTCCATGTACAAGATACACAATTTGAAGTATACATAATTTACTAAAGCCATTTTAGTACTCTACCTTTTATTGATAAAGAATTAACTTACACAGCACGTGATGATGCAATCACATTTGTCCTCCCACCACATATTCACGTACAGATGGTTTTCAATATGTGACAGTGATCCTACTAAAGCAGTTGGAAGCTCTGAGAATATCCAAGATATAAATAGCCCTTTCAACCTGCCTACAGATTTAACAGAGTATATTTGTATCACTGATACAAAAAAAAAACCAAAAACCCACATCCCCCATTAGTTGGAATCAAAATGAAACAGAAGGGAAATTGCAAGTAGACACTGAGTGATGCAACAAA